>OX463244.1:94615658-95248158 GCA_949820135.1 Sylvilagus floridanus | reverse complement strand
CTTTTGCTTATCAGGATGATAATAGTGAGCTCAAATTACTGATTTGGAGTAATGTTTTGATACTGTTTTCTAACAACAGAGTAAAATACACCCACATCATCACAAAAACATACATTTTTCTCTCATTTCATTGTCAATGCTCGATGTTATCCAATGTTTTTCATACTGTTGTAATTCTTCTCAAAAACACACATTGTTTCTTGAAAAAGAAATGTTTTAATTAATGAGATTTATTTTTAAGTTATTAAAATACCAAGTACTTAACTGAACAGCTGTGGGGAAGTCTAATTATAGCCCTAGTTCACATTCATTTATATTGATACATATGGTAAATTTCAAATCATGCTTTAAATTTTATATACCTTTAAAATCAAAGATTGATTATATAAGAACAATTCAGAATTAAAGTTATGCATTTGGAGAATAAAAAAAGTAAATTCAATCATAATACAAAGCACATTTTGTCAGTTGTTTGTGGATAGACTATAACTGAAAATTAATTTATTAGTAACAAATAAAAACTTTTAAAATTTTCCAGATGAATAGTATAGAAGTACCGAGGAGTAGCAAATGTATTATGTTCTGTTGATTCCTACAGCACTTTTGGTATTAAAATGTGTAAGGCAAATTTTGGCTAAACAACTGCTGAACATATTAGCAGCAAACTTCTCATTATTGCACTTTCTTTTTGCTCCAAAAAATATTTCATTACATCTTTTTCTGATTATCATCACCTGTCCTTTCATTAAACCAAGCAATTGCATTAGAATCTTTAAATCTGTTTTTCATATAATTGCATTAATATTTTAACATCAATTAGACTCATTGAACAAGCAAATAGTTTACATCCTTGTTTGAGATTATGAAAGCATGTTTTTTCTGCATTGGCTTTTACTTCAGTATTTCGCTTCCTGCTTCCCATGTGCACTCTGGAAGTAGAGAGCTGGAAGAGAATGTACTGTGTTTGCCATTTAGTGTCATCTGGGCTTGAGAGTAGCATGAACGGTGCTCCAATGAGTTACCGTGCTGAAGATGGGCCAGATGTATGACGGTTTTATGGTGGGCAGGGAAGTCTCAAAATAACATGCTCCGATCTATGACTCATCATCCCGTGCCCGTGTGTGTGTGTGTGTGTGTGTGTGTGGGTGGGTGTGTACCTACGCATGTGTGTCCTCAAGCAATGTTTTCTGCCAATGATGCTTAAAAATATTGACAGTATTTTACCTCAGCTTGATTCTTGTGATTATCAACTGTGCATTTTCCAGAAAGATGCAAAAAAAAAAAAAAAGCAAAGGATCAAAGGGTATGTAACAAAGGGTATGTAACTTGTTGACCTGTAGTCAACAAGGAGCACAAGTTGGGAATATTGTTGCAGTAACCTAACTAGAACGCTGGGAAATAAGCATTCGAATGAAATATATGTGTCAAGTTACTTGGCCTAGTTAGATAATGAAAAGACAATCCTTTGATGTTTTGTTCCTTCTGCTGTTGTTACGGTTTTACCTGTAGGGAAGAGGTGGCAAGGTTGTCTGTGTTTACTCAAAGTTACCTAAAAAGACTTCATTTTCCAATCTAGAGTGCTAAAGATATAGGGTTATTAAAACACATCTAATAAGGCATTCCGAGGATGAGATGATAGATTCACATTTGTGTTTCCTGTGTTTTTACTTTAGTGCTGTGATTTTTACCATATTAGGAGAGATCTTTACTTTCTACATGTTTGATTCACATTTTCATTTCACATCTTCACTTTTTTTGGGGAAAGTTATGGTCAGAGGCATAGAGTAGAGTTCTGGCTTTCACAGAACAGTTATGAGATCATCCCTCCCTGTGGTGAGGTAGAGAGAAGTGGTCACGAGGGAGCAGGTAGAAGTTGGGGCTTAAATGCTTTCTTCAGAAAATAGAGCGAACGAGGGGAGTAGATGTGGAGGAAGATTGAAGGAGCTTCCTTGAGAGAGGCCTGTGGGCCAGATGGGACACTTTCTCCTTTACCCCTTGAAAGTACAGTGGTATGGACTTCAGTGTGAAAGGTCAAATGTTTTTTTCTCAGAAAATGCAGTGTATTTCATTAGTTTTTAAATGTAAAAGAATAGGTTATATAATCATATGCTTCAAAATTCAGAAAGTGTAAACAGTTATACAGTGAAAAACTCTTTTGTTTGCCCTGAGCAACCCCACCACTTAATTCTTCTAAGAAATAACAGATGTGATTAATTTCTTAATTAGCTTTCTAGTGATATGTTATATATGTATATATATATATATATATATATATATTAAAGATTTATTTATTTGAAAGACTTACACAGAGAGAGGGAGAGGCAGAGAGAGAGAGAGAGAGAGAGAAAAAGAGAGGGAGAAAGAAAGAGAGAGGTCTTCCATCACTGGTTCACTCCCCAATTTGGCTGCAACAGCTGGAGCTGCATTGATCTGAAGCCAGGAGCCAGGAGCTTTTTCTGGGTACAGGGGCCCAAGGACTTGGGTCATCCTCTACTGCTTTCCCAGGCTATAGCAGAGAGCGGGTCAGAAGTAGAGCAGCCGGAACTTGAACCGGTGCCCAAATGGGATGCCAGTACTGCAGGCGGCAGCTTTACCCACTACACCATAGCACCAGTCCCAATGTCATATATTTCAAAGCAAATGCACAGGTATAAGTATTTTTCATCTCTTTTACTTAAATGATATAACATGTCTGCTGCTATGGTTTTTGCTTTTTAACTGAAGATATAAATCTCTGCTTATTCGTACAGAAATGAATATTTGTTCTGTTTGTGGTTGCATACTATTCCATTTTGAGGGTGTACTATAAATAATTCATTGCCTATTGAAAGATATGTAGTTTGTTTCCAATCTTTGGTGCCTATAAAAAATGCAGGAATCTTTTTGCATGGCTGGTCAAAATGTGAAGCAGTACAGCTGCTGTGAAAAACAGTTTGGTGGGTAGAATTAAACAGAATTACTATGTGGCCCAGCAATCCCACTTCTAGATATATACCCAGAAGGATGGAAAGCTTGGATTTAAATAAATACTTATGTATCTTGTGTACCAATGTTCACAGAAGCATTATTCATAATAACTAAAAAGTGGAAACAGCCTAAATATCCATTGACAGACAAGGGATCTACAAGGTGTGGTAAATACATACAATGGCATATTATTTGTCGTTAGGAAGGAAGGAAATTGCGATACATGCTACAGTAGGAATAAGCCTTGAAAACCTGCTAAGTGGAAAAGCTGGAAGTAAATGCACAAGTAGTATATGATACTGTTTGAGGTACATAGGATATGCAAACTCAGAGAGAAAATGAAACTGATTACCAGAGGTGGTGTGTAGGCGGAATTGGGAAAGTTATTGCTTAATGAGTACAGAGATTCTGTTTGAGAAGATGAAAATTCTGTAAATGGATAGTGGTGGCAGTCACACAATAATGTGAACATACTTAATGCCATTGAATTGTACAATTAAATGTGACCAAAATGACACATTTTATGTTATATTGATTTTACCAGAATGAAAAAATTACTCCAAAAATGCAAGAGTCAGCAGCCTTTTATATCCAAAATTCTGCATGACTAGGGTATGTCCTCTTGATAAATTCCTAGGCTGTGTAAATGGGTGTGCATTTGCAATTTTGGTAGTCATTTACCTTTCAAACAACTGTTCATGAAGTTGCCTGTTTTCTTGAATCCTAACCCAATGTATTTAGTTAAAGCTTTTCTCTTTCTGGCAACTGTAGTACTCTTTTTAACAGTAAAAGGAAACTATGGCTGTAAATTTCTTGAGGGACTGGAGTTTGGAATCTGTTGATTTTGAGTTTGTGACTAGGGAAGATGAGGCACAGTAGAGCTTTTAACCAATGCTATCGTAGAAGCTGCATTTTACTGGTAATGTGAATAACTGAGTGATATGTAAATGTTCAAGTGACCTCAACTGGAGATGAGTTAAAAAACTGTCTAAATGACATACATGGTATTGTTTCAATCTGTACACTTTGCAGTTTGGGAGAATTCCAACTTTCTTCCTGCTAATTAATTTATCAAATTTTTGATAGTAAGTAAAAAATAGTGCTTGTTTTTCAGGAACTTATAGGGAGATGGGTAGGGGGGATATCCAAATTAGCAGGTAGTTGCAATATAGGGCGATGGGAGTGGTAGTGTGGATTGTTAAAAGAAATACAGATTGGGTGAGCCCTTGCTCCAGATTTGGGTGGTGAGGGCCAAGGAAAGCTTTCCAGAGAGATCTATCTGGATTGAATCCTTCACAACAAAGGAATTAGACAAGTGAAGAGTGAGGGTATGGAGAGACAGGTAAGTTTAGAATCTGGAAAAGCATAAGATACAGTCCTTGCAAGGTGGCAAGGCAAGAGAAACTGTGGAAACTGGAGAGCAGTCCAGGTTGTTCAGATGGGTTGAATCCCAGCATGAGAGAATCCCTCCGTTGGGCACAGAGTTTTTTTCCTTTGATAAGTCCAGACCTTGGAAATGTGTGAGATTCTTTCTCTTGCCTGTGGAGTTTCTTTTGAACCTGTGAATTTTCACTTTCAGCCTTGGGAAAGCCATAATCTCCACAAGGTTACAGATAATTCTTTTTTATGTTTTTGATTTCTTTGAGATCTCGGCTATTTTATGTATAATAAAACCACCTCTCCTTTCTGTGCTTTCTTCTGATTCCTTTGATTTTCTCCTTAACTTGCATCTTCTTATTCTTTTTTTAAAAAAATGTTTATTTTGTTTATATGAAAGACAGAGAGAGAGAGAGAGAGAGAGAGAGAGAGAGAGAGAGAGAGAGATCTTAATTATTTTGTTTCACTCCCCAAATGGCTACAATGGCCAAGGCTGAGCCAGGCTGAAGACAGGAGCCAGGAGCCAGGAGCCAGGAGCCAGGAGATTCATTCAAGTCTCCTATGTGGGTGCATGGGCCCAAACAATTAGGCCATCTTCTGCTGCTTTCCCAGGCCATTAGCAGGGAGCTGGATCAGAAGTAGAGCAACTGGTACACAAACCAGCACCTGTATGGGATACCAGCATTGCAGGCAGTGGCCTAACCTGCTATGCCTTATTCTTTTTTAAAGCCCCCTTGCCTCAAATTCCCTATCAAGCCTTTCTCCCTGCCCTCCCTGTAAGTCATTTGTTCCTTCTCTATCTTCTAAGAATTGATTTTGTGCTGAATATTGGAGAAAATGTGCTGAGGACATGAGGATGAAAGAGATCAGTTCCTACCCTCAGGTTAATATTCTCTTAGTATTTTATTATGTCTCCGTTATAGTACTTATCATAGCCTGCCTTATATAATTAACATAATTAATCTGAGGGCACTTTAATTCATATGTGAAACCCTCAGCCACAGCATACTTCCTAGGACTCACACATTGTGTTGAATCATTTCAGTAAAAGAGAGAGAAAGGGGCCGTTCATTGGTGTTCACTCTGCTGCCCTGCATTTGGATAGTGCTTTTTTTTTGGGGGGGGGGGCATCTGTAAGCGCTTTATAGCTAGTATCTCATTTTTTCCTCAAAACCCTATGGAGCAGCAATGATTAGTTTTCACGTTTCATAGTTAGGAAAATGAGAAACAGAATACTAAAGTAGTTTGCCCAGGGTCATTCTGCTAAGTGGCAGAACCAGGACATGAACCCATAGACTTGTTCCGGGCCCCTTACTTTTAGTTACCATGCAAGAATGATTTTCTCTGTCATCATTCCAGTCTGCAGTTTGCACAAACAACAGCACAATTTCAGTCTATGTGTACATTGGTTTATAAACTCATCTTATCCCACAGGTTCGGTGGCCTGTGTTTGTATGTTCTACTAAATGTGAGTCCACAGCTATGTTGTAGCACCCAGCCCATCAACCTCAGACTAATGGCAGTATGTCTATAACTCTAGCTTTATATGAAGCTTGTAGGTAGATGTCTGTATTTGTGTGAACCTTTAAATGCTATGTGATGATGATAATGAAGTTGATTTATGCTGCTTACCAGATGAGTCCCTAGGACTACTTAGAAACTGTGACATAAAATCAAAGGCTACTTGCAGAGAGCTGTGATGTGACAATTGATCCTCAGGGCTTAGCTTTTTAAACTGGTGTGGTTTGGACCAGGACTTCACCAACTTGTTCCTAAAGTGCCCCCACAGTAGTAGACAGTGAAGCCTACATGCTTGTGATGTGGTCATGATTGAAACACACCATTCCTTTGACTTCTCCAGGTTTTATCTTAAAATTAAATGATTATTTTAATAATACAATAACTATGTAATGTAATATTAATCTAATAATAATAATAAAATAATCTGTCCATTATTATTTAAAAATGATGAGGATTTCAGTTATTTATGATCAAATGAAATGGGCCTTGTGGGAAGCATGGCATTTTCTGGAAGCCTGAGAACTCGTTGGCATGCCATCTCATCATACTTCCCTTCACAGAGCACTGGTTAGACAAAGCTGGTGTGGTTTAGAACATCTGAGATGTGGTCGCTTAAAATTGTCACTGTAATACCAAGTGAGGAATGAGAGGACCCACGAGGCAGTCTTTGCCAATCCCAGGTCTAGTGTTGACTACTCTTTATAACAACTGGTTTCAGTCATGGTCATCTGATTTCTGTGTTGAGATAGATGTGAGCTCTACTACAAGCAATGTGGGTCCACAGTGATGTTACTAATGTAGTCAGTGGTATCTCCCTGCCCCTTGGAATTCTAAGTTAATGTGACTCAGATCTAAATCTATGATATTCCCCATAGTTTCTCTACATTGCTGAGGGCTAGTTTTCTTACTGCTTCCTCTGTTGGATTGTTTTTGATCTGTAAATGTTTTGCTTTGTTCTTTGTTAGTCTGGATGCAAAAATCAGTGCCTCCGCTCCTTTAGCCTCCCAAGTCCAGTTAACCAAGCATTTGCTGAGTTTGTAACTTGATTCCATATTTGACAACTTCAGTCTATGATTTCACTAGCTGTTCCCACTTCTCTCCCTCTCATGACCTTCTTTTCTTCTATTCCTTCCCACTTAATAGCAAACAAATTCCTCTCCCTGCCTCATGCTTTGTAGTTTCATCCTCTCCCCTGAATCCTTGGCCTCAAGTGACATTCCTGCCCTGCAAGTCTCGCCTACCTCAAGAGAACCTGCTAAAGCATTTTCCCAACAAAGGCAATTCTCTCACTAAGAATAACTCTCATACCAGCTGCTAGGAGAGTAAAATGTTCTCCATCTAACCCCTCCTCCTAATAATAAAGCAACAAAGGTTGAGAGTGATTTATTTTCTTTTAAAAAATAAATTAGTACAGACTCAAGGTTATCTTGGTAATAATAGCACTGTCTCTCTCCCTTGCATTCCAATATGCTGTCTTGAATGGGAGTGAAATGCATGAAGTTACAGCTCGCTCAAAGGGAATTGAGCATAGGGGTGCTATCTGTGTGTTGCAGGGGACAAAAGAGCTCTTCTACTTTGCCTGATTCCTGGCGAGTAGTTATTTAGCATCTGCTGCTACATCCCTAAAGTTGATTTTACAACCTCTTAGGCCAGCACATCTTGCTTTGGGCAACACTGACAATTTAGAAAATTATTCTTTGTGTTGAGCTGCTATCTGCCTTCTGGAGCTCCATCCTTGTATTTTAACTCTATTTGCATAAATTCAGACCCAACTAATTTTGAGCTATATTAGTCTAGCGCTGTATACTAGCCATCCTAAAATTTGTATTTGATAAACAATTTTCTCATTCAAAATGTCTTGGCAGCTGATTATTATCCAACGTATTGGTCAGCTTTTCATTATTTTAACTGAAATACCTGATAGGAGTTTTTTTTTCAGCTTACATTTTTGAGGTTACAGTTTAGGATCAGGTGGCCCCATAGTCCTTTGTGGAGGCTGGTCACAGCAGGTGCAGAGGAATATTCACATGGTGCGTCATGAATGGGAGAGAGGGAGGGAGAAGGAGAGTGAGAGGAAGAGGGAGAAAGGTGGAACTCGAACTCAAATAATAATCAACTGTCTCACAAGAACCACACTCCGAGGGCATATTTCCAATGACCTGAACACTTCCCACCAGACCCACCTCTCAGATGCCACAATTAGATCAAGTCTGAACCCATAATCAGAGTTTAAATATCTATGTGAGTTGTGGGAAGACAAGTCCTACTCAGCTATAACACCTAGAGAGTAAAATCTTAGCTCCTTAGTGGAATAATGTCTTTGTTAAGTTCTGTCCAACATCCCTTTCCATCTTGACCTCCTGTTTACCCATGTCTTTCATCTCTTCTTTGAGTTGTCCTTCATTACACAAAAATGCATTTCATTTTTTCTTTTGTTTTTGATTCCTCCCCCATTGTAAGCAGCTTTCTGACCTGTCCATCTCCACTGATCAGCATCTTATTTATTTTACAATGATGGCCTTCAGCTTGACTTTTTTGATGTTGCTTGTCAAATGAGTTGCTTCTATTTCTAGGATTTTTTTTTTTTTTGGTCACTTTAGACCTGTGTTGTTCAATACAAAAGCCACTAGCCACATATGTTGTTGAGCAATTGAAATGTGACTGATCCAAATTGAGATGTTCTATAAGTACACTCTATATGCATAGTTGGTAGGTATAAATTACATACTGTTTTCAAAGACATACAACAAATAAATGGAATGTAAATATCTCACTGGTAGTTTTTAACATTGATTTTATGGTGAATGACAATATTTTGGTTATACTGGTTTGTAGAAAACTAATTTTGCATTCTTTCTTTAAAAATATTTATTTATTTGAAAGCCAGTTACAGTGAGAGAGAGGGAGAGAGAGAGATCTTCTGCCTGCTGGTTCACTCCCCAAGTGGCCACAATAGCTGGAGCTGAGCCAGGCCGAAGCCAGGAGCCAGGAGTTTCATCCAGGTCTCCTACACAGGTGGCAGGAGCCCAAGTACTTGGGTCATTTTTCTCTGCTTTTCCTAGGCCTTTAGAAGCAAGCTGGATCAGAAGTGGAACAGCTGAGACTTGAACCAGAGATATGGGATGCTGACATTGTAGGCAGCAATTTTACCTTCTATACCACAATGCTAGCCCCAACATTCTTTTTTTTTTTTTTTTAAAGATTTATTTATTTATTTGAAAGTCAGAGTTACACAGAGAGAGAAGTAGAGGGAGAGAGAGAGGTCTTCCATCTGCTGGTTCACTCCCCAATTGGCTGTAATGGCTGGAGCTGTGCTGATCTGAAGCCAGAAGCCAGGAGCCAGGTGCCTCTTCCCAGTCTCCCACGTGGGTGCAGGGGCCCAAGGACTTGGGCCATCTTCTACTGCTTTCACAGGCCACAGCAGAGAGCTGGATCGGAAGTGGAGCAGCCAGGTCTCCAACTAGCGCCCATATGGGATGCTGGCACAGCAGGCGGTGGCTTTACCTGTTATGCCGTAGCGCCGGCCCCTAGCTCCAACATTCTTAAACATTTTTTTGTAGTATGGCTACTAGAAAATTTAAAATTACAGATGTGGTTCAGATTTTTGACATATGTTTAGAAAAAATACTTTTGTCCATGTATATTTACTTATTTGAGAGGGAGAGAGGAGGGAGGGAAGGGGAAAGAAAGAGAGAGAAAGAGGGAAAGAAAGAAGATAGATAAATACACAGCTCCTGTCTGCTGGTTCACTTCCCAAATGCCATAGTGTCCAAAACTGAGCCAATCTGAAGCCAGGAACCTAGAACTCAGTCCAGGTCTTCCAAGTAGGTGACAGAGATCCAACTACCTGCTGCTTGCCAGCAGGAAGTTGGACTTGGGAGTGGAAGCAGTCACTCAGATATGGGATGAGGGTCACCCAACAGGTGACTTGACCATTAGGTCAGATGCCTGCCCTTACATTTTAATTCTACTGGATGATCCTGCTTT
This sequence comes from Sylvilagus floridanus, assembly GCA_949820135.1. Classification (NCBI taxonomy): domain Eukaryota; kingdom Metazoa; phylum Chordata; class Mammalia; order Lagomorpha; family Leporidae; genus Sylvilagus; species Sylvilagus floridanus. The sequence continues at coordinate 95,238,306 of OX463244.1, read as the reverse complement.
AAAACATTATGTGGTCAGTGCCACATTGAATTATCACTCCGGTGTGCATTTTAGTTTCTTCTCTTGGAACTTAAATTCCCTGAAGTCAGGAACTTATAACCTGCTATTGTTCACTACTCTAAAAATCAGTTAATTATGCAGTCTTTGCTAATGAAAGAAAATAAACGTTTTATCAAAGTCAGAAATCCAAACTCACACAGAAACCAGCTAGCATAATGTTATGAAGTGAGCTGGTTTTAACAGAAGTCTTGGAGCTGGCATCGTGGCTCACTTTGCTAATCCTCTACCTGCAGTGCTGGCATCCCATATGGGTGCCAGGTTCTAGTCCCGGTTGCTCCTCTTCCTGTCCAGTTCTCTGCTGTGGCCCAGGAAGGCAGTGGAGCATTGCCCAAGTGCTTGGGCCCTGCACCCGTGTGGGAGACCAGGAAGAAGCACCTGGTTCCTGGCTTCGGATCAGCGCAGTGCAGGCCATGGCGGCCATTTGTGGGGTGAACCAATGGAAGGAAGACCTTTCTCTCTGTCTCTCTCTCTCTCACTGTCTATCTCTATCTGTCAAAAAAAAAAAAAAAAAGAAAAGGAAAAGAAAAATAACCAGAAGTCTTCATGTCATGGATATGACAGAGATTAGAAGCAGTCTGGCGAGAACTGAAGATTCACTGCCATGGGTACATTGTATCAGCTGAATTATTATTTTTTTTCAGCTGAATTATTAGAACATTATTAGATTATTAGATGCAGGGCCAGAGTTGCCAGATCTCCCCCCCCTTTTTTTTTTTAAGAGAAACTGGATTTTAGACTTTTGTGTGAATTTAACTGATTTTTATATGTTGGCTGAATTCTAAAAATTTTGTGTGGGCCAGATCAAACAGGTCAGGGACTTGGCTACAGCCTGCAGTTGCCAGGTTGTGCTTCTTATCTAATGGGTAAAATGAAATTTACCTGTAATTCCATATCAGAGAACAGTGTGAAATGATGAGATTATTACTGTGGCTTTGGTTAAGAAGAAGCTAGAATATCAGCCTGATTTTGCCGATTATTCAGCAAACTGTTGACAGATAGTATTACCAAATATTTCCAAATATTTAAAATTAAAGACTATTGCCCTCTACAACATTTTTTAAACAATAGACCCTTAAGGAAAACAAGGAGGAGAGGCATGTGGGGTCTACAAAATCAGTTTATTGACAAGAGTGTGAAACTGTCAACTTAATGCAATGGGGAGTAAAATGTCTTTCATGCTGTCTTTTAAGATTTTTTTCTTCTCATTTTCTTCTATAAATGCTTAGAGTTCAGGAAATGGTCACAGAAACTATTACTTTCTTAGTTTTCTTAGTTCTTGTGATTTGTGTGTTTATAGAGGAAATACTGTAGATAACTACTTTAGCATTCATGAAGTGACAAGGTTAGAATGGGCTGAATGTTGATTAGAGTAATGTTATTTAAAATGTCAAGGTGTTGCTGCCTTAGTAAATTAGCAATACTCCTGTTTTGGTCTCTGTTTCTTTGAAGACCAAAATCAATATACCAAGTAATGCAGAAAGAACTCTGGCTTAGAATTGTATTGCATATTGAACAGATTTTTATTAGTATTTTTTGTCATTTTATAAAGCTCAGTAATCTCTAGTCATAGCAATATGAGAATTAGCTTACCAAAGAGATAATTTTTCTGTTGAGTGGGAAAGTAAGTGGAGATAAATAAAAAATTCATTCAACTTTAATTTGTTATTTTGCTTGTAAATTTGGCAACTGAAATTAAAGATTCTATTTACAATGTTGTCTTTGACAGCCATCTAGCATGTACAAATAAGTGTATAAGAATTTGAAAACATCTAAAGCAAGTAAGAAGAAAGAGCATGTTGTAAGATAAAGAAAGATAATACAGTGTTCCCTTTACTCAGGCAAATTATACTGTATATTAATAGCTAAAAATAGTTGGTACAGACATCTAAAATATATTCATATTGTCAGTAAACTCTCACTGATTTGAAAATATATTCTGACTTGTGGTTAGCCTTTGAATAAGTCCCCAAATCTTTCTGTTACTAAGTTTTCCCATTTCCAAAGTAGTTGCAATAATCCTATTTATGTCTTAAGCGTAATAATATGTTGGCACAGAAAATGATGATATTTCTGGTAAAGTGCTCTGAGATATGGGGAGATGGATGTAGTTATTTCCATGGTATGTCAGTATAGCAAACATTTTGTCAGAACAGCCTGGGTTGCTTTATGGCATCTTATTAGTTACCATAACATAGAGGAACCACTAAATTATATTATTTAGCTACATGATAATAATTACATAAATTTAGATGATCATATATCAACTATATATTTGCATAAATGATAATAATAATGGAAGTCTCTTAATGTGAAAAACAGACTTTTTAAAAACTTCTATTTAATTAATATAAATTTCCAAAGTACAACTTATGGATTACAAAGGCCCCTCCCCCCCATAATTTCCCTCCCACCCGCAACCCTCCCCTTTCCTGCTCCCTCTCCCATTCCATTCACATCAAGATTCATTTTCAATTCTCTTTATACACAGAAGATCAGTTTAGCATATATTAAGTAAAGATTTCAACAGTTTGCACTCACATAGAAACACAAAGTGAAAAATACTGTTTGAGTACTAGTTACAGCACATTAAAGACAGAGATCCTACATGAGGAGTAAGTGCACAGTGACTCCTGTTGTTGACTTAACAAATTGACACTCCTGTTTATTGCATCAGTAATCACCCTAGGCTCTTGTCATGAGTTGCCTAGGCTATGGAAGCCTTTTGAGTTCACCGACTCTGATCATATTTAGACAAGGTCGTAGTCAGAGTGGAAGTTCTCTCCTCCCTTCAGAGAAAGGTACCTCCTTCTTTGATGACCTGTTCTTTCCACTGGGATCTCACTCGCGGAGATCTTTCAATTAGGTAATTTTTTTTTTTTTTTTTTTGGACAGAGTGTCTTGGTTTTCCATGCCTAAAATACTTTCATGGGCTTTTCAGCCAGATCCGCATGCCTTAAGGGCTGATTCTGAGGCCAGAGTGCTGTTTAGGACATCTGCCCTTCTATGAGTCTGCTGTGTATCCTGCTTCCCATGTTGGATCGTTCTCTCCCTTTTTTATTCTATCAGTATTTGCAGATACTAGTCTTGTTTATGTGATCCCTTTGGTCTTAGTCCTATCATTTTGATCAATTGTGAACAGAAATTGATCACTTGGACTAGTGAGATGGCATTGGTACATGTCACCTTGATGGGATTGAATTGGAATCCCCTGGTATGAAAAACAGACTTTTAAATAACAAAAAACTATCATTTTCCATGTACCTGTCTAGTCCTACTCCAAATAAATTTTACCTTTTTACATTTGGAGTGGTGGAAGAGTAAACTTTTATTTTTTGTTTAACCCTCAGGAGTTTTTCATTGGAAAGAGCCCTTATAAAAAAGGGACAGATTAACCAGAAAAAGCAAACAACGAGTTTATAAACATGTAAGCATGTATTATATCAGTCAGCTTTTCATTACTGTAACCAGAAACCCAAGAGAAGTTACTTATGAAGGAAGGAGGTTTATGATGTCTCACAGCTTGGAGGTCCACAATCTAAGACTGGGCAAGTCCCATTGGCTCATGAATTTGTGAGAGGAACCAATGGTGGAGGAGGTAGTACATGGGGAGCCAGGAAGCACAAAGACAGGAAGCATATGCTTGTCAGCTGTGTCTATGTATTTGCCTTTGTAAACTCACTGTGATTGGATCATGGGGGCAACTTGAATCCAATCTATTCACCCCATCTTCAGGTGATATAACGGAATTGTTTCCACCCATAATCCATTAACATTAGCATAATTATTTGGGGACCAAGCCTTTTAAAATGTAGACCTTTGGGAGGTGCCCAAGCCATTATTCGAATCATAACATTTATATTTTATATGGGAGATACCTAGGAAGTAAGTGGTTTGAATGCCAGCTTATATAGTATCTTTACAAATGATAATAAATTTTAACAAGAATGACAAGGCAAAAGAAAAGGACTTTGCATGTTTAGGGCATGGCCCCAAATTATAAAAGGGCAAATAACTGGCAGAAAAGGCTAGTTAGTGAAGCTTGTAAATTCCTCTCGTACCATCTTTAGTCTGATAAGCGATACCTTTTGTCTTTGTAAATTATGTTCTGCTTTCAGGCAATGAGAGGGAGATGAGAGAGCTTTCCTTAATCTGCTTCTTCTTAATGGTCTTAACTCAAAATAACCCTTATGTCAAAAAGGGTTATTTTGGGGAGGGGTATTTTATTTTAAATTTGTAATTTATTTTATTTATTTGAAAGGCAGAGAGACAGACAGAGATCTCTTCCATTTGATGATTTATCCCTCAAATGCCTGCAACAACCAGGATGGGCCATGCCAAAGCCAGGAGCCAGGAACTCCATCCATTTAGGACTCCTACATGATGTAAGGGACTCAAGTCTTGAAGTCATCACCTGCTGCCGCTTTAGGTGTACAGTAGGGGAAAGCTGGACTGGAGCCAGAACTTGAACTTAGGTACTCTGATAAGTGATGTAGATATCCTAACTCTGATCTTAACCAATGTACCAACTGCCCATGCCTAGAAGCATATTTTTGAGGGGCTATGTCCTGCTCACATAATCACAATAGAGGTGAAATTTCATATTATCTTTTCTCACAACACTATTTCCCCACTTTCTGTATAGTTTCATCATAGTTAGTGATGCAATATGTCATCATATGGCAGTTTTGTGATATTCTATTAAATACAGCTGTCATAGTTTGCACAGCTATTTTTTATATTGCTGGTAATCTGGCTTTATCAACTATTTTTAAAAAACATTTATTTTAGAGTTAGAAAGGGAGAGAGATCTTCCATTCACTGATTCACTCTCCAAATGGCTGCAATGGCCAGGACTGGGCCAGGCTGAAGCCAGGAGCCAGAAGCTTCTTTCGGTCTCCCACATGGGTTTAGGGGCCCATCTTCTGATGCTTTTCTGGGTGCATTAGAGGGAGCTGTATCAGAAGTGGAGCAGCCAGAACACAAACTGGTGCCCAAATGGGAAGCTGGTGTTGCAGGTAGAGGCTTTACTAGCTATCCCACAACACAGGCCCCTTTATCAACTCTTTAAAGGTAGATATTTCAGAAGGAATAATGAAAAAGGATGGAAATATATTGCTGATGTGGAAAGCCTGCAGAGTCTCTAAGTCTGGTCTCTGGTACATCAGAGTACAGCTGAGCAAAGTGGTGAAGTTGCAGACTTGGGTGATATCAGCATGTGGATGGTCATTCAAGACATGGAGATCTGATGAGATAAGCTGGGGTTCATAAGCACAGTTCTTGAGAGTGAAGATAGGATTCTAAAGAACAACTGTACTTAAGGACAAACAAGAACCAAATACAAAAGAGGTTAAGAAGTAAGGCTCAGAACAAAACCAGAATGTCATAGAAACCGAGAGATTGAAGCTTGCCTTAGTCTTAAGACTTAGGCAGGAGCAGGGCTAACTCTGAAATCTAGTTCCCTTTGTTTCTGCTCCAGGTACAATTCTACCACCTGTGGGTAAGGCGTAACTGTTTCCTTTAATAGTATATCTGCTGCCTGGTTCTCATCAAGGTCAGAATCTCCAGCTCCATGGGTCTGTGTTGATTCTTTTAAATTATGTTAGTCTCTCAATTTGAGCACATAAACAAACAAAATCTAAGAACCGATAGCTTGGCATAAAAAATTGCTTTGTGTTTTTCCACTGGTGTCTTATAGCTGCGGTTGGCAGCATCTGGTTAAAGGACACCAGAGATTCAGTTTCAGAAGAACTGAGGTGGAGTTCAGGGGTTTTTGTTGTTAATGATCTTCCCAGGTGCTTCTGATAAACACTCAAGTTTGAGAACTCTTATTTATCAGGAAAATATTAAATCTTTATAGAAAATTTTGGAATGGGATATCTAGATGTTTACTATACTACAAATAAATAGATAAGTTCCAATTTCCATGACAATTTGGTACAGAACACATATTTTTGTGGCATTTTAACTCTGTTCAGAATATTAGGTAGGATATAAGGAAATTAAAATTAATATGACATGAATAAACAATATTTTTGTTTGAAAAGCAGAATGACAGAGAGAGAGAGAGAGAGAGAGAGAGAGAGAGATCCACTGGTTCACTCTCCCGTTGACTGCAATGATCAGGGATGGGTCAGGATGAAGCCAGGAACCTGAAACTCCATCTGTGTCTCCCACATGGACGATAGGGGCTCAACCACTTAGGCCATCATCCACTGCTTTCCCAGGCACATTAGCAGGGAGCTGGATGGAAGTGGAGCAGCCAAGACATGAACCAGTTACCCATATGGGATGCTGGAGTTGTCATTGGAAACTTAACCTGCTCTGCCAGGTTAACAATTACTAACAATTGAATATGCTCATAATTTGCACAGGGAATAAAATCTCTAGATAGGGATGCATGAAAAGGAACACACTTCAAGGATAATCACAGTTAGTGGAAAAGAGAGAGTGATATCAGGGGAGCCTTCCTCCTAGGCCACCTTGCTTGTACTTATACTTCATTTGTCGAGTCTATTGAAAGCAACTATGTGTTGCAATAGAAAGCGCCTTAGCCTTGACATGAGATTCCTTGTTTTAAAGGCCTGCTTTGCCCCTTTCCAGCTAAGTAATCCTTAGAAAGTTCTTTAACCTTTCTGAACCTAGAATTCCTATTTGTGAAACAATAATAATGCCAGCATGAGAAATGCTTTGGTAATCTGAGCATGAAATAATATTATTCATAATATGAAACTATGAAAGGAACAATTTCTGGTATGTTTATTTTTCAACAAATACCTGTAAATATAAGTGTTTAAAATGTTCCAGAATGATTTATTTATCTCTATAACGTTTTGGTGTTTTATAGCAGCAGTTTCCAGAATTTGGTTCAGAGACATCAGAGCTTCTGTCTGGTTAGTAGATATGCAATGGGACCTTTTTAACCTTCTTAGTGAAAAATAAACATTTTGCATTCTTATTTAATATTACACTAAATTTATAGATAAATTTAAATTCATGACTAAAGACTCAGAATGATCTTTAGAATATGAATTACAATTGTACTTTATATTCTTTACTCCACTAAAAATTGCTGGAATTTTAATTTTACTTTCTTTTTACAAGAATTCTTGACTTATAAAGACTTTAAATAATTATTTCCCTTTATATTTATTTAATACTTTTAGCTGAGCTATAAGCATGATCTTTTAATTGCCAATTTATTTATTTATATTTTAAAGATTTATTTATTTATTTGAAAGGCTTAATTACAGACAGAGAGAGGGAGAGACAGAGAGAAAGGTCTTGCATCTGCTGGTGCACTCCCCAAATGGCCACAATGGTGGAGCTGGGCCAATCCAAAGCCAGGAGCTAGGAGCTTCTTCTGGGTCTCCCACATAGGTGCAAGGGCTCAAGGACTTGGACCATCTTCCACTGCTTTCCAAGGCTATTAGCAGGGAGCTGGATCAGAAGTGGAGTAGCCGGGACTTGAACAGGCGCCCATATGGGTGCCGGTGCCTCAGGCGGAGGCTTAAATATACTATTCTACAGGGCTGACCCCTTAATTGCCAATTTAAATACTCTATTCTTTTGTTCTAAAGGAGATGGTTTCGAAATTATGATGAAAACTATGTGCTTAAAAAATCTTTCCCTTAGTCTTATTCCCTTCATTTTGTCGGTCTGCTTACAAACAACTGGTGTTTCTTTGTGGTGAGATTTGCCTTAATTCAACTTGAGTGAAAGGAGAGGAAGGAAGCCAATTCTGATAGGTTTAATACTCTCAGGAGAGTATTTAGCAAGCATTATAACCAATGTTGTTCTATTTGATGAATGAATGGATCTTTATTTAGTGACTTGGTTATTTGGGAAGAGTAATATTGAAAGACTTTGCTTTAAGTAATATCTTAAAGCTAAAAAGACCAATTTCAGTAACTAGTCTTTTCCCATTAGCTTAGGATTTAATTAATAAACAACATATCACTATATTCCATTGTCATTGATTTACCATAGAGATTCTACGGTAGATATAAGACTTAATTCTGTCATTTGTTTTTGGGTCTGTCAACTTGTTCATTAAATAGTTAATAACATCAATTTGAAACTTAAGTTCGAGTGTATCTCTTAAAATATGAATGATTTTCTAATTGTGTTTGGTAAGCTCAATTTCATCCTTTGGTGACCCTCAGTTCTCTCAAGCTTCAGCTCAGAGGCCCCCACTTCATCTTGCCTGAAGCAGTACCTGCTTCTATCATTCTGATTTTATTTTTAAGAATCTAGGTGATCAGTGTATGGATGTTCACTGTTCTCTCCTTCTCTTCCTCCTTCTCTCTCATCCTCCTCCTCCTTCTTCAGGGAGAGAGAGAGAAAGAGTTTGTGTGTTCCCAGCTGGTTCATTGCCCAGATGTCTGCAACAGCAGAGGCTGGGCTGAAACTGAAATTGGGATCCAGGATCTCAGTCTGTTACTTTTTTTTTTTTTTGACTCAATTACAAATATAAATTGCCAGGAGACCAACACGTAGTCTAGACAAGGTTTATTGGGAGATTTTTTCCTTAAGATTTGTTTATTTATTTATTTGAAAAGTACAATGTCAGAAGGAGAAAGAGATCTTTCATTTGTTGGTTCACTTTTTTTTTTAAAGGTTTATTTATTTGAAAGTGTTACACAGTGAGAGGAGAGTCAGAGAGAGAGAGAGAGAGAGACAGAAAGAGAGAGAGAGACAGAAAGAGAGGTCTTCCACCCGTTGGTTCACTCCCCAGTTGGCCACAACGGCCAGAGCTGTGCCGATCCGAAGCCAGGAGCCAGGAGCCTCCTCTGGGTCTCTTGCAGGTGCATGGGCTCAAGGGCTTGGGCCATCTTCTACTGCTTTCCCAGGCCACATCAGAGAGTTGGATTGGAAGTGGAGCAGCCAGGATTAGAACTGGCACCCATATGGGATGCTGGCACTGCAGGCAGCGGCTTTACCCTCTACACCGCAGCGCTGGTCCCAGAGGATACCATTTTTAAGAGTGAGTTCTCTTCTCTTGCTAGGTCATTTCCCAATAGGTGAGAGCTATCTCTGAAACCCTGAGAGAGTAGTATTATCCAGGAGTATTAAGTATTTTACTGAGTATCCAAGTTTCTGCACTCGAAGTCAAAGCGGTATTGAAACTCTGGGTGAAAGGCAATGTGAACAAAGTATCTTTTAAGTATAGGACAGGATAGCATTGGGTCTCTACAGATATTTGAATGAATAGAGGGTATGGGTTTGGGTCCACGGGGTGGATGGGTACAAGCACTTCATTTACTACCTATCTGGCTTCTTAACTGGGAGAATCACTGTGTTATAGGGAGACCAATAAGGCTTAATCAACCCATGCTCTAAGAACTTCTGGAGCAGGGATTGGATTCCATTTAAAGCCTCTGGTTTCATGGGTACGATCTCTTCCATGTATATTCCATGGCATTAAATTTATGGGGGAATATTATGTGCTAACCCTTGGGTGTAAGTGTCCCATAGAGATGGGTTTACTTGATTTTTAATATTCTCAAGGTATTGGGGTCAGCATTGTGGTGCAGCAGGTTAAAGCCCTGATCTGCAGTGCTGGCATCCATGGGCACCAATTCTAGTCCTGGCTGCTCCTTTTCCAATCCAGCTCTCTGCTATGGCCTAGGAAAGCAGTGGAAAGTGGCCCAAGCACTTGGGCCCCTGTACCCATGTGGGAGACCCTGAAGAATCTCCTGGCTCCTGGCTTTGGATCGGCCCACCTCTGGCTGTTGCAGCCATTTGAATGAACAAGCAGATGGAAGACCTTTGTCTCTCCTCACTGTCTGTAACTCTAAAATTAAAAAAAATATTCTCAGGGTATTAGCAGGCTCTAGGTTCTGGGGATTGAGAAGTACAACAGATGGATGCCCTCTTCAGGGCTCATTGTTACCTTTACCTGGTTCCTTTCTAGGGAGACAGTGGCCCTGACTTTCCTTAACAGATTTCTACCCAGAAGTAGAGTAGGCATTTGAGTGAGTTAGAGTTAGATCTGGTCTTGCAGGCAAGGGGGAAGGTAAACTGTCTTACTCTAAGTTGATCATCAATCTCTGATTGTAGAGTGGATCAACAAGATGAGTCAGGACAGAATAGGCAGTTCTGGTCTTCGCAAGTAACTCAAATCCTCTACTTTCCAATTCTAGAGTGACCCTAGGCTCCACTGGAGTGATGGATTGGATCAGGCTTAAATCAAAGCTGAGCCCAGGCCCTGTCAGTGAGCACCTGCCAGCAATCTGAGAGACTGGCAAGGAAGAGTCCCTTGCCAGGGCGGATCAGTCTTCCTTGTCCAGGAAAATCAGGGCACTCCATCTTCAGTGACCCTCTCACCTGCAATAGGCATACTGGTTGAGTCCGAGGTTAGTGTGCTGTTTCTGATTGTCCTATTGTCTGGACCTTGGGGGTCCTCCAAAAGTGGCTGCTTAGTTACAGCAGCCAAAAGTTCCTGTCTTTTCAGTCCTCCTCAGTTGTTGAAGACCTTGAAGGCCTCCTCCGCCATGGTCAACAGTGGGGTTCTGAGGTCTAGTGTATGGTTTTTGCAACTTTCTTCTAATATCTGTGTCAGACTGAATGTGAAAATGCATAGCAAGTAAAGTTTGCCCTTTAGAGGAGTCAGGATCTGTATTGGTGTATTTCCTAAAGGCCTCAGTAAGCTGGCCTAGAAAGACAGCCAAGTTCCCTTCCTTTTCCTGAGTGATCTCCTTAATTTTGCATGATTAGCAGACTTTACCAGACAAATTTTCATTTCCTCTGTTATACAGGTAACAAGGTGTGCCATCCTAGCTCTGTCAGCCTGGTCCTCATGATCCCAACAGGGTTCCTGATCTGGAACTGCTTCTATTTTCCCACCTGGTATACTAAATGTTAGGAGTGAGTGCTGACAAAGTTGTTGGCACACTCTCAGGCTTTCTTAAGGATACAATCATTTTTTTAAAAATCAGAAATACAACAATTAAAGTTAGTTGAATTAGTTAAAACAACAATATTCCACTAATCTAGTGAGAGTTAACCTTAGTTTGATAGACTCATTCCTAAACCCTTCTAGGTCCTCAGAAAACTTGCTGAGCTTTTCTTAACATAGTCCTAATACAGTTACCAAGAAAGGAACTAAGGAACTTGTGTTCTGGTGATTCCACCTTTCATATATGCTACTTCTCTTAAAATGAAGCAACCAGGTGGGATATGGGGAGGAAGAGAAGGAGATAGTCAGTTTCACACCTGAGCAGAGGTCTATTGGGGAAAGTGTCAAGGGTGGGTTGTTTCCCCACAGTTATTAGGTTAGGGTGGAGTGTTTAGGAAAGAAAGTTTGCCAGGTTTGGCATCCAGGATGGTAACAAGGATGAAGATGAGGATTTAGATGCCCATCTGAGTTTTCAGATGGTGGTTTTCAGGGTTCTAAGTATATGGCCAATAAGAAGGTCAGAGTTAGGGTCAAGATTGGGGATGGCAAGCTGGGGGTGGGGAGAATGAAGAATGCTGATAATCAACAGGATTCACGAGGCTTGTGGTCCTGATAGAACTACATGAAACACTAAACATTGAGGAATCTGTCCCGATTTTCCTTCACATTTTGCCAAACAAACTGAATTGGAGAATGGTGCTATAATTTAGTGACCTATTCATGAGCCACATCTAATGATTCTCTTATTTGTATTGAGATCAAACAGCATTGCAACAAAACATTAACTTTTTCCTTTTTAGGCCATCCAACCTAAATTTTTTTCCAGTTGTTTAAAATACAACCCCAGGGGAGAATCCCTAGGAATACGCAGGTGTTTTCTATAACCGGCCCTTCAGTATAATTTGTAGCGTACTATTAAAGATCCAGGGGCTGGGTATAATCTTCATGTCTGCTCCTGGTTCTGACTCACCTACAGACACAGGAGGTGGGAAAGAAAGTGACAGATGAGACAAGAAAGGTAAAAGGCAGAGGCACTAGGTTTGTTCATCATGTCCTATATATATGTTTCGAGACCTCTCAAACTAAAAACCAGAACTGAAGCCTAAAAAACCCTAAGCCAGAGGAGTTAAAGAGGAAGAAGAGAGCCACCTGGAGAAGAGAGACCTGTGTCTGAGTGGTGTTAATGAGGACCTTCGATGAGTAGAGGAAATTTTACCAATCTCAGAGACACTGAAACAAATGGTCAGGCGGCCACTCATCCACTGCTAAAGGGGTTTTCCTGCCCTGTGTCCTGCAAATCCTTGTCTTTTCTAAGGGGAAATATCTCCATTTGCAGGTCCCACTGGAGTCACCAGGAATGTTATCAACCACAGATTCTTTGACTCACTTGCAAATAGAAATTGGCAAGCGGCCAACATGCAATCTAGACAAGGTTTACTGGAGCCTTATGCTGGAATATAAGGGAAGCAACACAGCAGAAAGAGGTTCTGCCAACTGGCTCTTTAATGGGAGCTGAACAGCTGTTTTTATTGTGTGGGGGAGGCGTGGTGGTTCCCACTTAGCACATGACAATTCAGCTTACACCCAGCTCGGTGTTCTGCATAGGTACTCTTTTTCCCACTCAACATACTTGCTTATGACACCACCCCAGTAAAGTCATATAAGGGCTGTTCTTGGCATGTGTTCAGGTTAAGGAAGTCCCTAACCAGGCAGTAAGAGATCTTTTGTGGTTGGGTTCTGGACACTCCTTTCTTCTGATTGGTTTGGAGCTGAAGATGGGTACCTAGTTAAGTCAGAAGATGGACATATGTTAGATTGAAAGGGAATTGATTGAGTCCTGTTGCTATCCTGTCTCAAATCTTGGTCTCCCACGTGCATGGTAGAAACCAATTTACTTGAGCCATCACTGCTACCTCCCAAGATTTGTATTAGCAGGAAGCTGGGGTCAGATGCTGGAGCCAAGTATTGAACCAAGTACTACAATGCAGGGTGCAGGCACTTTAACTGACATCTTAACCACCAGGCTAACTACCTGCCCCATGTTGTCACTCTTGATATCCTTTGAGTGCTTGATCATTCTTAATAGATAGGGACATTATTGGTGTACTCTTCTATCCTGCTCCCTTCTCCCTACACTGGAATGTAAGCACCATGAGACCAGAGACTTGTTTTTTGCCGTATCCCCAGTGCACATAACAAGGCTTGGTACTCCAAAATATTTGTTGAATGAATATGTTTTTTCAAAATAAGAAAGCATACTTTTGTCAGCGTATCTGGCTAGGAAATACAGTGTGATAGGGCCTGCACTGTATTTTGCATCTAATCCAAATGGATTGCCTGATTTTTGGACCAGATTCTTTTTTCTTGATAACCTAAACATCTTCTTCCTAGTTTTAAGAGCCTTACTATCTGCTCAGGCTTGCTAGAATTCTGATGTTCATGTTCATAGAAAAGTCAGCAGAAAGCCCTCCTGGTAGAATTCATTATCAATGGGGCCTTGGCCTTCAAGTATGTAGCCCAAGAAATATCAGTTGGTTAGCAAACTGAAAACTGGCCCATTGTTCAGGAACAGGCATCAAACAAGTGGTAACACTGAATACCAATTTGTTGAATTCTGATGAGATAGAAGTGGATTCCATAAGCCCATCCTTTCTATATGCTCTTTAGCCATCCTTCTTGAGAAAGAGCTGGTTATAAAAGCCTGAATTGAGCCTAGCTTCCTGCTTCCTGGCTCACTATGTGATGGTTCCCCAATACACTACTATATTCTCTGGCTTCACCGTGGGACCTACCTAATTTTGTATTGTCAACCTGATTGTGAGCCAGAATCAACCATCTTCCTTCACAAGTAGCTTGTCTTAGGTATTTTGTTGTAGCAATGAAAAATTGACTAGTACATATACATGTGTATATATATATGTATATGTGAGTGTACACATAGATGTGTCTATATGGATATATATGTGAATAAATATACACATATATATTAAAATATTATGTTAGTTATGAAAAATGATAGATAAGTTGTTTGAAAATTGTGAAGGCAAAAAGCATAGAAAAGTATAAATTAAAAATAAAATTACCCCTAGCATCATTCATTTTCATTAGGTGCAATCCCAATTCTCAGAAATAACCACTTTTAATGGTAGGGTATATCGTGTTAGATACTTTCTATACATTTAGAAATGCATTTAATGTAGCTATACTTTTTTTTCTAATATGGAAACACTATCATACAACTTCCTTACTTTGACATAATATAATACTATTTTATGGCCAGTTTTCTGTAATGGAATATGTAGATTTACCTTTGTATGAACATGACATTCATTTATTCAAATGTAGTTATTAACTGTATTTGAAGATATGGAAAAAACTTTGGAATTGCTTTAGTGGAAAAGATTGGAAGAGTTCAGAGGGGCAGACTAGGAGGAAGCCTAGAATTCTGTCAGCAAGCATTACAAGAAATTCTGATGATGGCCTAGAATACCAAAATGCAGGTAGAAACATGGTCAGTAAAGGCGAGGTTGATGCAGTCTCAGAAAGAAATGTGAATTTTATTGGGAAATGGCCTGAAGACCATCTTTGGTACATGGTGGCAAAGAAACTGGCTTTTTGTGTGTGCACATCCGTGTCTTAAGATTTTGTGGGATGTTGAATTTAAAGATGGTGGACTAGTTTATTTGGTGGAGGAGATTTCAAGGCAGCAAAGTGTTCAGGCTACAGCACGGGTATCATTGGCTGCTGTTAATAACTTTACAATGAGAATCAGGAAGAAAAAGACGCAGAGCAGAAAGATCTGGAAAATTCTCTACCAAGGCTCAGAAATATGGAAGAAGAAGCATATGTGCAGCACAGGTTCAGTAAAGAAAATACTTGCTAGAGAGATTCACACACATGAACGGGAGCCATGTGCTAGTGGGTAAGACAAATGGAAAGAGACACTCAGGGACATTTCAGAGATCTTCAAGGCTGCCCTCTCATCACTGTCCCCCGAGAGACCTGGAATTACATTTTGTTTCAAGGATCTTTCAGAACAGAATCTTTTAGGAAAGAGTCCCAGGAAGCTGTGCTTACCAAGAGCCAGCTCGAGATTTTGGCTTATTGGGAAAGTACTAAGACCCCATTTGCAATCCAGATTCAAGCAGGTCCAAGTGTGGCTCTGGCTGGTGGCAGTCCTTATGGTTGTCCATGTTATGCTGGTTTTGTGGATTTGCAGAATGCAAGACTTTTGGGGCCCTGGTGGTTTCCAACAAAATTTCAAACAGAAGTCCAGGCAGAGTTGTGCTGTTGTGTTAGAGCTACTTTATGGAGTCCTGGATTGGGTGATACCTAGGGATGTTGTGGGAATGAAGCTGTAGTGGAGATGCCAGAAAAGTAGTATCAGCAACATGAAATGCCTGCAATGGAAAGCTGCAAGACATGTGCAGAGACATGTCTGCAAGAGATGCAGACATCAATGTGCAGCTTCAGAGAGTAACCATGTAGGCAGAGAACAACAGACCCTCAGAAGAATGGCAGCTTCCACCTAGATTTCAAAGAATGTCTTAAACACCTGGGAGTCTAAGCAGAGTCTAAGGCAGGGCTACTGCAGAGAGCCTCCACTGGACAAGGACAAGCGGAAATGTGGGCTCAGAGCTACTGCAGAGAGACTCCACCAGGCAATGCCTAGTGGAGCTGAAGCGACAAGACTCCAACCTGTGACCGGCAAAGCTATAGGGGTGTGACTGCCCCTGCTACAATACACGCAGGATATCAGACATGGTGCTTTAGGATTTAATATTTGAACACTATATCCCTAAAAGCTGTACATATGAAAATTTGTATTCATTAAATAAAAACCTTCAAAAAAAGGAAATAAAGTCCATAATGGAAAAAAAAAAAGATTTAGTGTTTGTCTTTATGGTCTTTGGTCTTGCTTTGGCCTGATTAATCCTTTTTTTTAAAAGATTTTATTTTATTATTTATTTGAAAGTCAGAGTTATGCAGAGAGGGAGAGAGAGAGAGAGAGAGAGAGAGAGAGAGAGAGGTCTTCCATCCACTGGTGCACTCCCCAGTTGGCTGCAATGGCTGGAGCTTTGCTGATCTGAAGCCAGGAGCCAGGAGCTTGTTTCAGGTCTCCCACGAGGGTGTAGGGCCCCAGGATTTGGGCCATCTTCTACTGCTTTCCCAGTCCATAGCAGAGAGCTGGATCAGAAGAGGAGCAGCTGGGTCTCGAACTGGTGCCCAAATGGATGCCAGTGCTTCAGGCGAAGGCATTTACCTACTGCATCACAGCTCTGGCCCCAGAACTTTATATTTATTAAATAAAAGTTTTCTATAAAAAAAGAAAGTTCTTGGAGAGTTTCAAGCAGAGATGAGATAAGACTTAGGTTAAATAGAATCAGTGCCTAAGGTATTAAAAATAGACCGGAAGGCAAGGGCAGGTGCACGAAGGCCAGACCGCATTGCAGTCATGCAGGAGAGAAAAAGGATAATGATATGGACCAGGATGGTTGCAGCAGAGTGCTGGGAGCTGGTTGGATTTTTAAATATATTTGAATATATAACCAATAAGATTTACTAACAGATCAGATACAAATTTTCAGACAGGGAGAAGGCTAAGAATGTCTTCAAGGCTTTTGTCCTGAGCAACTGAAAGGGTAGGGTGAATGAGAAAAAGGAAGTCTTTTAGACCCTGGAGGTGCAGGCAGTCAAAGCCAAAATTAACTATTGGAATTGCATCAAATTCAGAAGTTTCTGTACTGCAAAAGAAACAGTCAGGAGAGTGAAGAGGCAACCAACAGAATGGGAAAAAATATTTGCAAACTATGCAACAGATAAAGGATTAATAACCAGATTCTACAAAGAGATCAAGAAACTCCACAGCATCAAAACAAACAACCCACTTAAGAGATGGGCCAAGGACCTAAATAGACATTTTTCAAAGGAGGAAATCCAAATGACCAACAGACACATGAAAAAATGTTCAAGATCACTAGCCATCAGGGAAATGCAAATCAAAGCCACAGTGAGGTTCACCTCACCCCAGTTAGAATGGCTCACATTCAGAAATCTACCAACAATAAATGCTGGAGAGGATGTGGGGAAAAGGGACACTAATCCACTGTTGGTGGGAATGCAAACTGGTTAAGCCATTATGGAAGCCAGTCTGGAGATTCCTCAGAAAACTGAATATAACCCTACCATTCAACCCAGCCATCCCACTCCTTGAAATTTATCCAAAGGAAATTAAATTGGCAAACAAAAAAGCTGTCTGCACCTTAATGTTTATTGCAGCTCAGTTCACAATAGCTAAGACCTGGAATCAACCTAAATGTCCATCAACAGTAGACTGGATAAAGGAATTATGGAACATGTACTCTATGGAATACTATACAGCAGTCAAAAACAATGAAATCCAGTCATTTGCAACAAGATGGAGGAATCTGGAAAACATTATGCTGAGTGAATTAAGCCAGTCCCAAAGGAACAAATATCATAAATTCTCCCTGATCAGCGACAACTGAGCACCAAAGGGGAAACCTGTTGAAGTGAAATGGACACTATGAGAAACAGTGACTTGATCAGCTCTTGTGCTGACTGCTGATGTACAATGTAATACTTTATCCATTTTAGTATTTTTTCTTTGTTTTGTTCTAGTACTATTGGTTGAACTCTGTAATTAACACACAATTATTCTTAGGTGTTGAAATTTTAACTGAAAAGTGATCCCTGTTAAATATAAGAGTGGCAAAAAGAGAGGGAGGAGATGTACAATTTGGGACATGCTCAATCGGACTTACCCCAAATGGTGGAGTTAGAAACGTGCCAGGGGATTCCAATACAATCCCATCAGGGTGGCATGTACCAATGCCATTTACTAGTGCAAGTGATCAGTTTCATTTCACAATTGATCACACTGATAGGTCTAAGAGTCAAAGGGATCACACAAATAAGACTAGTGTCTGCTAATACTAACTGATAGAATCAAAAAGGGAGAGAACGATCCATCATGGGAAGCGGGATACACAGCAGACTCACAGAATGGCAGATGTCCTAAATAGTACTCTGGCCTCAGAATCAGCCCTTAGGGCATTCAGATCTGGCTGAAGAGCCCATGAGAGTATTTTAGGCATGGAAAGCCAAGACAGTCTGGCCAAAACAAAAACAAAAACAAAACCTAAATGAAAGATCTCTGTGTGTGAGATCCCAGTGGAAAGAATGGGGCCATCAAAGAAGGAGGTACCTTTCTCTGAAGGGAGAAGAGAACTTCCACTTTGACTATGACCCTGTCAGAATAAGATTGAAGTCGGCAAACTCAAAAGGCTTCCATAGCCTTGACATCTCATGACTAGAGCCTAGGGAGATTACTGACACCATAAACAAGAGTGTCAAATTGTCAAGTCAGCAACAGGAGTCACTGTGTACTTATGCCTCATGAGGGATCTGTCCTTAATGTGTTGTCCAATGTAAAGTAATGCTATAACTACTGAAACAGTATTTTACACTTTGTGTTTCTGTGTGGGTGCAAACTGATGAACTCTTTACTTAATATATACTAAATTGATCTTCTGTATATAAAGATAATGGAAAATGAATCTTGATGTGAATGGAATGGGAGAGGAAGCGGGAGATGGGAGGAGTGTGAGTGGGAGGGAAGTTATGGGGGAGGGAAGCCATTGTAATCCATAAACCGTACTTTGGAAATTTATATTTACTAAATAAAAAATAAATTAAAAAAAGGAAGTCTTTTAGGGTAGACAAAGAGTGACTCAGTTCTGTCACTCAATCTCTTTTTTGTGACTTGACTCATGGTCAGGTAACTTCACTTTTCTTAAGGTTTGCAAACCGGTATTTATAGGTTTCAGTATCCATAGGAATTACTATAATGTTCCTGGATTATAGTAAATGGGACAGATCCTAATCCCTTTTTCCAATCTTCTTTTAGTGAAGGAGGGAAGGAAGAAGAGAGAGAACATGTGTGTAAGTGATGGCCTTATCTTAGATGTCTGCTGATATTATCCTGCTTTTTTGACTCTGTTGTTTAAATATTTTTTTAACATTTTTGGATTATTTATTTACTTATTTGAGAGGAAGAGAACTCCTATCCACTCGTTTACTCCCTAAATGCCCACAACTGTTGGGGTTGGGCTGGGCCAAAACTGGGAATCAGTAACTCAATCCAGGTCTTTTATGTGGTGGGTATGGAACCAAGTACTTGAGCTATCATTGCTGCCTCTCAGGGTCTCTTAACAGCCGAAACCTTGAATCAGGAGCTGGAATTGAGGTTCAAATCCAAGTAAGCCAATGCAGAATATGGGAATCTTCACTGCAGCCTTAACCACTGGGGCATATGCCCACTACTTAAAATGTTTATAGCATCTAAGGATTTACCCTCCTCTGAGGCCTATGTTTTCTTTTTTTGGCCAGGTGTCTAGAACTACTAACTAGTTCAACTTAGATACTATTTTTGCTACCTTTAACACATTATTCTATTGTTATTTATCTTAAAAAACACGTTACTTTACAATGAAGAAAGGGTTATTTTTTGACACTATTATACATATATACTGTCCAAAGTCTTAACTGGTTAAGTTCGTTGGGTTTTAATGTTTAGGTTGTTGGTTATTAAACATTTTATGCTGCGTAGGAATCCTAGTGTGTTGTTATATTGCCATTTATGAATGTTTTACTGTTATTTGATGTAATTAGTAAGGATTTTTGGATGGATTGGGAATACATTATTATTTTTCTCATTTAAAAGAGTGAACTACAATCTACTCCTGTCTAATTATTAATCAACAAATGTTTTCAGGAGTGGCAACATTTACAATAACAAGGGATGCTTGGTTTGGGGATTCAAACTTGAGAGAGGAGTGTATATGATCAGATGGGCTTGTAAAGGATTCACCCTGCTTCTTTGATTCAAGGACCCTTACTCTCAAAATTTTTAATATTTGTGAAACTGGTGTGTCCTAAAACCAGTGTATGTGCTTAATATGATAATATTTTCTATTTTGTTTTTGATAAGTTTCAGTAAGCGGCATCCACTTTTCTGCCTTAAATCAAAGCCAATAGAAAAATGAGACAACAGAATATACAGGTAGATAATAAACGTATAGGTTTTATTGATGGTAAATTGAAGAATGTAGCTTTTTTGAATATTCTGAGTAGTAACACTTTCTTAGTTTGGTGCTTTCTATTGTTCTGGGTGTATAGAAAAGGAGAATGAGAACCAATACTCTGTGCTTGGGATTTGGGCTAAATTAGCTTCGTTAAACTGAGAAATGTGGTGTTGTATCTCTGGTCCTCCAACTAACTTGCTCTACCTCCAAGATGAGAAGAAAGAGGCTACTTACAATTCAGGAGTGTCAAGGTTTTGTTTTTTAGCATTATGGGTGCCACAGAGCCACTTGATTGTCCTTATGAGGATATGATGGCTCTTCCCTTTTGATGGGGAAGTGGCTTAGTATCTCTTGGAGGCCCTGAGGTTAGCCAAGTTGAGGTGTGTTGGGGGTGTTAAACAAGGCCTCTGTTGTCTAGGAAAAGGGATGTGATTCTTAATTTTTTATGCTTTGAAGGACTAAAAGGAGCTACTATCTAAAATGTGGCTCTGTGAGAGAAGGTGGTTACTAAATTGTCCTTTCTGCCCTTTTGAAAATTAGATTCGGTGCCTAAATCTATTTATTAAGAGATCATAGGTCCTGTATATGTATAGTTTGGGGCAGAGTTTGGTGGTTGAAGAAGTAGATGGTGGGAAATATAAAGATATATATCATTAAAATTAAGTTATAAATAGCTGTGACCTTGATTACTTTTTTTTTTTTACACAAGCAGAGTGGACAGTGAGAGAGAGAGAGAGAGACAAGGAGAAAGGTCTTCCTTTTGCCGTTGGTTCACCCTCCAATGGACGCCGCAGCTGGCACGCTGCGGCCAGCACACCGTGCTGATCCGAAGGCAGGAGCCAGGTGCTTCTCCTGGTCTCCCATGGGGTGCAGGGCCCAAGCACTTGGGCCGTCCTCCACTGCCTTCCCGGGCCACAGCAGAGAGCTGGCCTGGAAGAGGGGCAACCGGGACAGAATCCGGTGCCCCGACCGGGACTAGAACCTGGTGTGCCGGCGCTGCTAGTCGGAGGATTAGCCTAGTGGGAGCCGCGGCGCCGGCCCTTGATTACTTTTAACTTTTTTTTACAAAAGGATTTGCTTATTTATTTGAAAGAGTTACACAGAGAGAGGAGAGGCAGAAAGAGACAGAGAGGGAGGTCTTCCATCCACTGGTTCACCCCCAATTGGCCTCAATGGCCGGAGCTGTGCCAATCCAAAGCCAGGAGCCAGGAGCTTCTTCTGGGTCTCTCATGTGGGTGCAGGGCTCAAGGACTTGGGCCATCTTCTACTGCTTTCCTAGGCCATAGCAGAGAGCTGGATCAGAAGTGGAGCAGCTGAGACTTGAATTGGTGCCCATATGGGATTTCAGCACAGGAGATGGTAGATTTAACCCACTGCGCCACAGCACTGGCCCCCACATTATCTTTTAATTTCATTTTTCCACAAACCCTTTTGAAATAAATAATTTGAGTTGCAGATGCACATGCACACACGCAGAGGGAGGGAAAAAGAGGGAGGGAGGGAGGGAGGGAGGGAAAGAGAGAGAGAGAGGAGAGAGAGAGAGAAACAAAGAGAGGCAAATAGACAGCGAGCTCTCATTTGCTAGCTCACTCCTGAAGTGCCTGTATTAGCTGTGACTGAACTAAGGCCAAAGGCAGGGACCAGGAATGCAATCCAGTTATCCCACGTGAGTGGCAGGTACCCAATTACTTGAATTATCATTGCTACCTCCTAGGGTCTGTGGTAGCAGTAAGTTGGAGTAAAGAGCCAGAGCAGGGAATAAACCCAGGCACTCTTACGTGAAACTTGAACGTCCTAACAACAAAGATAAATGCCCATCTCTCTGCCAGCTTTTTGAAGCCTCCTAATATTAGGCTTACAATTACATATTGATGATTTAAAATCTGTTAAAGAGAAGTGAATCTAAGTATAATAGTGATTGAAAGGGGCATAATTTGTACCAGCGTGTTTCAAAGTGTATATTTCAGAATTGTTTTTCCTGCAGTGTCTCTATGATACATGCTTCCATGGTTACCAAGTAATAGACATAATGGAAATAAAAATGTATGGAGAACTGAAATGGAATTGCTACTGCAAATTTCCCCCACAGATGAGTTTCATTGTCACCAATGTGACACAATGTGTGATTTGGAAACTCAGAGGCACTGAATATAAAAGATAAATATGTGCTTATCGGATAGTTGGTATTTTTTTCTTTTTTTTAAGCTTTATTTATTTGAAAGACATAGGTGACAGGGAGGAAGAGGAGAGGGAGAGAAAAACAGAGAGAGGGGGAGAGAGAGAGAGAGAGAGAGAGAGAGAGAGAAATCTCTATCTGCTGATTCACTCCCCAAATGGCTTCAACAGCCAGGTCTGGGCCAGCCCTAAGCCAGGAGTCCAGAATTCCATCTGTATCTCCCACGTGGGTGTCAGGAGCCCAAGCAGTTGGTCTATCTTCCAGTGCTTTCCCAGGTGCATCAGCAAGGACCTGCATTAGAAAAGAAGCAGCCAGGACACAAACTAGGACTCCCATATGGGATGCTGGTGTGGCAAGCCATGGATTAACTTGATGGACTACAATGCTGGCCCCAGTTGGCATTTTTCTCCAAGGATATCTTTAACTGCTTAGGAATCAATTACAGTATCTTCTAAACTGAATTTGGAATGTAAGTAGTAGAGTTAATTTCTAAGTTACAACATTTGTTGCATTTTCAAAGATATAAATTTTGGCAAAAGTGTTGTGAGATTTTAGTACAAAGACAGTGACATTAAAATTACTGAGGGGGGTCAGTGCTGTGTCATATCAGGTAAAGCCACTGCCTGTAGTGCCGGCATCCCATATGGATGCTGATTCAACTTCTGGCTGCTCCACTTCTAATCCAGCTCTCTGCTATGGTCTGGGAGAGCAAGTGCTTGGGCCCCTGCACCTGTGTGGGAGACCTGGAATAAGCTCCTGACTCCTGGCTTCAGATCAGCTCAGCTCCGGCTATTGTGGCCATTTGGGGGGTGAACCAGTGGATGGAAGACCTCTCTTTGCCTCTGCCTCTCAGTAACTCTGCCTTTTGAATAAAAAAGAAATCTTTAAAAAAATTACCAAGACCATGTTCTTAAGAGAAAGTAAAGACAGAAATCTTACAACTCTTTACTTTCAGCATTCCTAGATTTCAAATAAACAGACAAAAAATGATTTCCCACCCATAATCCAAAGCAAGTGGGGCAGAGAAGTAGTCTGTAAATGGGAAATACTCTGCACTAGAAACATACTTGGAGCTTCCCCTCCATTGTATGACTATTTTTTAAAGATTTATTTATTTATTTATAAGGCAGAGTTACTGAGAAGTAGAGGCACACACACACACACACACACACAGAGAGAGAGAGAGAGAGAGACAGACAGACAGAGAGAGGAAGTCTTCCATCCGCTGGTGAGAGAGAGAGAGAGAGAGAGAGAGAGAGAAAGAGAGAGAGAGTCTTCCATCTACTTGTTCACTCCCCAAATGGCTGTGGCCAGAGCTGGGCTGATCTGAAAACAGGAACCAGGGCCTTCTTCACTTCTGGGTCTCCCACTGGGGTGTAGGAACCCAAGCATTTGGGCTATCTTCCACTGCTTCCCCAGGCCATAGCCGAGAGCTGGATTGGAAGTGGAGCAGCTGGGACTTGAACTGGCAGCCATATGGGATGCCAGCACTGCAGGCGGTGGCTTTACCTACTACACCACAGCACTGGCCTCTGCTATCTGACTTCGACTTTGACCAATTTTTCACCTCTTCAGGTGTCAGGTTTCTTTTTATTTTTTTCCAGTTTGTTAGACTGAGTAGTGATCTCTCATATTGTTTCCAACTCTAACAATTATTCTTAGGAAGGGAGTTCAAATAATAGTCTCTCTTCATTTTGATAAAAATCTGCAAATTCTACATTGAGATTCCCATCTGACAGTGTAAATTATCATATCTCTCTGAGAATACTTAACTACTGACAAGTTCTGCTAGTATTAGGCTTTATTTATTTTTTTCCTCAGCAGCACAATTAAATAATTAAAGTTAATAACATTGGCAGCTTTTGATCGCTGAAATCATGACAATTTATAAATTTCTTGCCTATTAACTTATTTTCTTGATTTTTAATTTTTATTTTATTTAAGGTAGACAAATTTCATGTCTTTCATATATATAGATTTAGGAACATAGTAATACTTCCCACCCTACACTCCCTCCTTGCCCATACTTACACCTTTTCTCCTCCTTCCTCTCTTATCCCCTCTCAATTTTTACAATGATCTACTTTCAGCTTACATCATACTCATGAGATTAACCCTAAACTAAGTAAAGAGTTCAACAAATAGTATGAAGAAAAAAAAAAAAAAAAAACACTGTTCCTCAATGGTAGAGAAAAGGGCTGTAATGATTATTGAATCTCAAAATGTCAATTTCTCTCCTATACATTTTTAATACTCTATTAGTTAACACAGATTGGAGAAAACATATGGTATTTGTCTTTTTGGGACTAGACTATTTCACTTAGCATAATGGTTTCCAGTTGCACCCATTTTGTAGCAATAGACAGGATTTCATTCTTTTTTGTTACAGCTGAGTAGTTTTCCATAGTGTACATACACACCATAATTCTTTTATCTAATCATCAGCTGATAGACATTTGGGTTGATTCCATATCTCAGTTATTGTGAACTGAGCTGCAATAAACATGGGGTATAGATAACCTTTTCATTTGCTGATTTCATTTTCCTTGGGTAAATTTCCAGCAGTGGGATTGCTGGGTCATATGGTTTGTCTATTTTCAGCCTTCTGAGGAATCTCCATACTGTCTTCCACAATGGGCTATACTAGTTTATATTCCCACCAACAGTGGATTAGGGCACCTTTCCCCCCACATCTTAGCCAACATTTATTGTTTGTTGATTTCTGTGTGAAAGCCATGCTAACTGGAGTGAGGTTAAACCTTGTTTAGATTTGAATTTCCCTGATGGCTAGTGATCCTGAGCATTTTTCATGTGTCTGTTGGCCATTTGAATTTCCTCTCTTGAAAATGCCTGTTCAAGTCCTTTGCCCATTTCTTAACCGCATTGTTTGTTTTGTTATTGCTGAGTTTCTTGAACTCTTTGTAGATTCTGGATATTAATCTTTTATCAGTTGCATAGTTTACAAATTTTCTTCCATTCTTCTGGTTGTCTTTGCTAAATGTTTCCTTT
This sequence comes from Sylvilagus floridanus, assembly GCA_949820135.1. Taxonomy (NCBI): domain Eukaryota; kingdom Metazoa; phylum Chordata; class Mammalia; order Lagomorpha; family Leporidae; genus Sylvilagus; species Sylvilagus floridanus. The sequence goes on along the minus strand of OX463244.1, from coordinate 95,213,057 downwards.
GCAGTGCAGAAGCGTCTCAGCTTGGCGTAATCCTGTTTGTCAGTTTGGTTTTGGTTTTCTGTGCTTCTGAGGTCTTTTCCAAGAAGTGTTTGCCTATGCTAATGTATTGCAGAGTTTCCCCGATGTTCTCCTCTAGTAATTTTTTGGTATCAGGTTGTATATTTAGGTCTTTGATATATTTTGAGTCTATTTTTTTGTATAAGGTATAAGATAGGGGTTTTGGGAACTGGTGCTGTAGCTTAGTGGATGCCTGCAGTGCCAGCATCCCATATGGGTGCTGATTCTAGTCCCGGCTGCTCCGCTTCTGATCCAGCTCTCTGCTATGGCCTGGAAAAACACTAAAAGAGGGTCTAAGTCCTTGGGCCCCTACACCCATGTGGGAGACCTGAATGAAGCTCCTGGCTCCTGGCTTCGGATCAGCGCAGCTCTGGCTGTTGTGACCAACTAGGGAGTGAACCCGCAGATGGAAGACCTCTCTCTCTTTTTCTGCTTCTCCTTCTCTCTCTGTATAACTCTGACCTTCAAATAAATAAATAAATAAATAAACAAACAAACCTTTTTTAAAAAATACAAGCGTTTTTGTTTTCATAGTTCTGCACACATCAATCCAGTTTTCCCAGCACCATTTGTTGAAGAAACGGTCATTTTCCCAGGGATTGATTTTAGCTCATTTGTCAAAGATTAGTTGGTTGCAGATGCGTGGATTCATATCTGGAGTTTCTATTCTGTTCCATTGATCTAATGTCTATTTTTGTGCCAGTATCAGACTGTTTTGATTATAACAACCCTGTAGTATGTTTTTAAATCTGGTATTGTGATGCCTATTTTCTTGATCTTATTTATTTAACATTTCTTCTGTGAGCCACAGATTATTAAACCAAAATTTTAGTAAACAATTTAGAATTAATATATTATTTGAATTGACTATGTTTATTTGAAATTAATTAAATACATTCCAAAAATTTTAGTCTCTATCCCTGGAGGGAAAAAAGCACATATAAGAATTTAGAGCTCTGGGGCCAGTGCTGTGGCGCAGTGGGTTAACTCCCTGGCCTGAAGCGTCAGCATCCTATATGGGCACCGGTTTGAAACCCGACTGCTCCGCTTCTGATCCAGCTCTCTGCTATGGCCTGGGAAAGCAGTGGAGGATGGCCCAAGTCCCTGGGCCCCTGCATCTGCATGGGAGACCCGGAGGAGGCTCCTGGCTCCTGGCTTCAGATTGGCACAGCTCTGGCCGTTGTGGCCGATTGGGGAGTGAACCAGCAGATGGAAGACCTCTCTCTCTCTCTCTCTCTCTCTTTCTCTCTCTCTCTCTCCTCTCTGTGTGTAACTCTGACTTTCAAAAAAATAAATAAATCTTTAAAAAAAAGAATTTAGAGCTCAACAAATTATTGTGACCACACACATGTAATTATTACCCAAATCAAGAGCTAGAACACTGCCAGTGACCCAGAAACCTTCCTCTTATCACTCTTAATACCCTTTGGGGCATTTATTATAGCAGTTAAGATGTCCACTTCCAAAATAGAGTATCTGTGTTAAATTTCTTTTTTTAAGAAAATATTTATTTTTATTTATTTGATATAGTTACAGAGAGTGGTAGAGACACACAGAGAGAAATCTTCCATTGTTGGTTCACTCCCCAAATGGCTGCAATGGCTGAAGCTGGGCCGATCTGAAGCCAGGAGCCAGGAGCTTGTTCTGGGTCTTCTACATGGGTGCAGTGTCCCAAGGACTTGGACCCTCTTCTAGTGCTTTCCCAGGCCATAGCAGAGAGCTGGATCAGAAGTGGAACAACTGGATCAGAAGTGGAACAGCCAGGACTTGAACTGGCACCCATATGGGATGCCAGAGCTGCAGGGCAGGATATGAACCCACTGCACCACAGTGCTGGCCCCCCCTAAACACACATTTTAAAATCTTGAATAATTTGAAGTTTCTTATTACTGTTGTTAAGTTATTTGGGTGGTACAAATTATCACAAATAATTCTTATACAAGTATAAAAGAAACAAATAAGATTAGGAAAAAAATTCAAAATGGTGGTGGCTTTCTGGTGAATGAACAACTTGACTTTGGTTTTGTCAGGAAGAAAGGATTTTTAGTTAAAACTTATGCTTCTGTTACAGGCTTAAGTATCTTAATCTTTACTCCAAGTTCTTTCCCATAAAGATACAATAATTTAAAGCACATGAATACGGTGCACAAGTCAGAGGCAGATTTATTTAAAATAGAGTGGACATACATTCACATGAGAGTGTGGGCCACCCCATGGGGAGGTGCCCAGCGTGAGTGCGTCTGGGTTAAATTTCTGGTGCAGGCTCTGAATTCCAGCTTTCTGCCAGTGAAGATCCTGGGAGGAATCAGGTGATGGCTTAAGTATTTAGGTCCCTGCCACCATGTGGGGGATCCACTCCTGGCCATTATAGATGTTCGAGGAATGAACTAGCAGATGGGAGCTCTGTTTGCTTCTCTCTCCTCATCTCTCTCACTTTGTCTATACCTTTTAAAAATTTTTTTAAAGATTTATTTATTTATTTGAAACAGATACATGGAGAGAGGAGAGGCAGAGAGAGAAAGAGGTTCTCTATGTGATGGTTCATTCACCAATTGGCCACAACGGCCAGAGCTGCACCGATCCAAAGCCAGGAGCCAGGAGCTTCTTCCAGGTCTCCCACATGGCCTTGGGTTCTCTTCTAATGCTTTCCCAGGCCATAACAGAGAGCTGGATGGAAAGAGGAGGAGCTGGGTGTTGAACCAGCACCCACATGAAATGATGGTGCTTCAGGTCAGGGTGTTAACCCACTGTGCCACAGCGCCAGCCCCTAAAATATTTTTTAATTTAAATTATATAAGTTTCATGTATTTCATATATACAGATTTAGGAACATAATGATACTTTCCACTGTACCCTCCCTCCTGCCCACTGTCCAACCCTTCTTTCTCCTCCCTCTCCGATTTCTACTCTTTAATTTTTAGAAAGATCTCCTTTTAGTTTACTTAATGACCATAAAGTTAACCTTACACTAAGTAAAAGAATTCGACAAATAGCATGAAGGAAAAAAAAAAAAACACTGTTCCTGTTCCTCAACAGAAGAGACAAGGGCTATAACAATCATCTAATCTCAAAATGTTCATTTTACTCTAATACATTGCATTTTAGGTACACTATTAGTTACCTCAAATCAGGAAAAATATCTGGTATCTCTTTTTGTAGCTGGCTTATTTTGCTAATTATAATGGTTTTCAGTTGTATCCATTTTAATGAAAAAGACAAGGTTTCCTCTTTAGGACAGAGTAGTACTCCATAGTGTATACATATACCATAATTTTTTAAATTTATTTATTTGAAAGTCAGTGTTACACAGAGAGAGGAGAGGCAGAGAGAGAGAGAGGGGTCTTCCATCTGATGTTTCATTCCCCAATTGGCTGCAACAGCCAGAGCTGTGCTGATCTGAAGCCGAGAGCCAGGAGCTTCTTCTGGGTCTCCCACGCGGGTGCAAGGGCCCAAGGTTTGGGCCATCTTCTACTGCTTTCCCAGGCCACAGCAGAGAGCTGGATTGGAAGGAGAGCAGCCGGATCTCGATCCGTTGTCCAAATGGATGCCAGCGCTTCAGGCCAGGGTGTTAACCGCTGTGCCACAGCGCTGGCCCCCACCATAATTTCTTTATCCAGTTAACAGTAGATGGACATCTGGGTTGATTCCATATCTTAACTACAGCAAATTATGCTGCAGTGACCATGGGGGTACAGATAACTCTCATATGCTGATTTCTTTTGGTTTGTGTAAATTCCCAGGAATGGGATGGCTGGATCAGATAGCAGGAGTATATTCAGATTTTTGAGGTATCTTCATGCTATCTTCCACAGTATCTCTCTATAACTCTTGAACAAACAAATCAGCAAACATTTTACTATCTCTCTACACTCGTTGCTCTTTAAACAGTTCTAAACTTTTTTTTTTGGCTGACTAATTCCCATGGAGTAGTTTTATCTGCTTTTCAACTTAATGTAATTGAAGTTACATAGTATATATTTTACATCAAACTTCTTTCATTCAACATTTTGTTTGTGTGTGAGATTCATTAATGTAGTTGCATGTACTTGTATTTTAACAGCTGCCTGGTATTTTCATTCATACCAATATCCTTTGGCTCTGCAAATTTATTAGAATCATTGGTCATTTTTCCATTGTTCTAAGTGTTTCATTTGCTAGTATTCAAATATTTACATATATATGATTCTATTTTTTCGATTCTGTTTGGTTTGTACATTCGCCAGTTCCACTCTGTCATAATTAGTAGTGCTTTATAATAACTTATATATGCCATCTAGTCAAGTAAGTTCTCCAACTTTTTTCCTCACCTCAAGAACTTTGTTATTTTTGATAATTTTCATTTCCCATAATATTTTAAAATCAGCTTCCATAAAATAAATTGTTAGGATTTTAAATGTGATTATATTGACTATGGAGGAATTTTGGGAGAAATATTTTAATAATACAGAGTCTTCCAATTTTGAACAAAATATATCCATCAATTTATTTAGAATTTCTTTCAATAAAATCTAGTGTTTTTTTTTTGTGTGTAGATATGTCTTATATATCTTTTGTTGAATTGATTCCTAAGTTTTGCTTTCTTTTGATATTGCTAAAAGTGATGCATTTTAAAAAGTTTCACATACTGCATGTAGCTAATTTATATATAACAACTGATTTTTTAAAAAAAGATTTATTTATGAAAGGCTGAGTTGCAGAAAGCGAGGGAAAGATAGAGATCTTGTCTGCTGGTTTACTCACCAAATGGCCGCAACGGCCAGGGCTGGGCCAGGCTGAAGCCAGGAGCCAGGAGTTACCTCTGGGTCTCCCACATGCATACAGGAGTCCAAACACTTGGGCCATCCTCCAAGGCACACTCAGTGGGGAGCTGAATTGGAAGTGGTGCAGTCAGGAATCGCGAACCAGTTTAACCTGCTGTGCCACAGTGCCAGCCCCAGCAATTGATTTTTTTTTTAAATCTTTTACTTAAGGAATACAAACTTCATACACTTCATAATTACAACTTTAGGAATGTGGTGATTCTTCCCACCATACCTACCCTCCCACCCACTCTCCCACCCTTCTTCCTCCTCCCTCTCCTATTCCCATTCTTATTTTTTAAAAGATCTGTTTTCAATTAACTTGATACACATATGATTAACTATATGTTAAGTAAAGAGTTCAACAAATAGTATGGAAAAAAAAAAAAAACCCTGTTTTTCAACAGTTGAGACAAGGGCTGTTCAAAGTCTTTGCTTTTCAAAGTGTCAATTTCACTTCTATATATTTCCTTTTAGGTGCTTTATTAGTTATCACAGGTCAGGGAGAACATATGGTATTTGTCTTTTTGGGACTGGTTTATTTCACTAAGTATGATATTTTCCAGATTTATTCATTTTGTTGTAAACGGCTGAATTTTATTTTTTTTAACTGCTGTGTAGTATTTTATTTGAAATGCAGAGATGGAGAGGGAGAGGGGAAAGAGGGAAGGGTGAGGGGAGAGGATCTTCCATCTGCTGGTTCATGATGCTTCAACTGCCTGAAACAGCCAGTACTGGGCCAGGCAAAAATAATGAGCCTGAAACTAAATCCACATCTTCCACATGGCAGGCAGGGATCCAACCACATGAGCTATAACCTGCTACCTCAGGTGCATTTCTGCAGGAAGCTGGATAGGAAGCAGAGCTAGGACTTGAACCCAAGGACTCTGATATGGGAGGTGAGCATTCCAAGCAGCATCTTAACTGATGAATCAAATGCCTGCCCCCACTTTCATTCTTAAGGAATCTTTTGCTGACTATAAACATCAAAGTTAATGATTTTTAAAGTCAGTTAGTAGTCTCAATTTCCACAAAGTTTATACAAACTAGTTTGAGTTGTACTGGAACGGATACTGATTACAAACATTAGCTACGTTGCATTTTGTCTTAGAGTATATTCTTTACACTGCTAGTTTTGTTCCAATGAAAGAAGGGACTTCATGTTCTCAAAATCTAGGAAAAACATGCATACTCTAACCCTCTTGTTGGAATTCACATTGCATTTTAGAGCCTGAAGAGGTTGCTGGGTTAAAATCCATTGAACTTTGTTAATACTACACAAAACTATTTTATCAGGAAATGATTCTTCTTCTTTATTTCTAATAAACATTTCAAGTACTGGGTAGTATGAAGTATACATTTTGTGATCTCCTCTGGAACCCAAATAAAACTTTCTTACTGTGTGAGATTTTCTTTTTTTTTTTCAGGCTAGCCTATTCTTTGCTACCTGAAGTATTCAAAATCTGTTGTCCCAATTTCTGGCCATGAATAAAGTCTTTCCTGTAACTTAGTTTCATGATTGTACTCATAATGTAGTGTGACTGATTAGTACAATCAGTTCTGGTGCAGGTGGGTAAAGCCCTTTCAAACTGGGATTTGTACTGGGTCAGGAACATAAGTAATTTATGCAGAGAGGGGCATTCTGTTAACCTTCATGTCACAGTTCTTGTAAAATAAGGAAATGGACAGTTATTCCTTGCACTCTGAGGACTTCATTGACTCAGGAAGGGCATGGAGAAAGCAGCAAGTTAACCTTATCTAAAGATATAGTGGGTAGGGGAGAGGGGCTGGCACTGTGGTGCAGCAGGTTAAAACCCTGACCTGTAGCACCAGCATCCCATATTTGCGCTGGTTCGAGTCCTGGATGTTCCACTTCTAATTCAACTCTCTGTTAATGTGCTTGGGAAAGCAGTGGATGATGGCTCAAGTCCTTGGGCCCCTGTGCTCATGGTGGAGACCTGGAGGAAGCTCCTGGCTCCTGGCTATAGATCGACTCAGCTCCAGCTGTTGCGGCCATTTCGGGGGTGAACCAGCGAATGGAAAACCTCTCTCTCTGTCTCTACTTCTCCCTGTAACTCTCTCAAGTAAATAAAACAAACCTTTTAAAAAAGATAGAGTGGGAATTATTTATAGAGCAGTGTTTCACTTCCTCCATTGTTTTTCCAGGCATCTATGCCCCTTTCATTTACATCTCTATGCAGAATGGGGCATTTTTCCTGCTTGATCTTGTTCTGTTTCCCTTTCCGTCTTCAAGCCTAGGTGGTATTAAGATCTCATAATGAGAATTACTACTGAAAACACCTGAGTTTACTGTATCCTGCAGTTCCACAGAAGAAGCAGAGATTCTCGGACTGAATGTTAATGGACAGTGTTGCTGGTGACCTTGAGTAATTACAGGACCTAGGAAAGGCTTCAGGCAACTCAGCCAACAAAAGAGCTGCCTTACATGTCAAAATGTGTCCATGTGGCAGCCACTAGTTTCCATTCTCTCTTCTTTCCTTGGGAATTTTCAAGGAACTCAAGAAACAAGCCCTTGTTGAAATCCTTTTCTTATCTTTGATGCTGCACACATGCAGCTCTGACACGCATTATATTATTAGTTCTTGCTTTCTCAATTTTAATTAAAAGCAGAAATGAATTATTTTAATCTACTATTTTTGAGAGTCAGCAGTATTGCACATGATTATCCACTGAAATGGACTGACACAGAAAAATAATGATATTTAAAATATTATCTCTACTATTTTAGTTTGCTCTTCCAGCAAATCTCTATTTAGTTAAAAAAATCTTCTCACTATACATGATCCTAAGTTCATAGACATTTATCTAGTGGATCAAGAATCTAAATGTTTACCTTTCAAGTGTTGTTATTTTTACTGTCTTCTGTCATTAATAACCTCAAAATTTACTAGTTTTTACAACTGTACACTGTTTTTTTGTTTTTTGTAGATCCCACATACAAATGAAATAGTTGAAAAAAATCCAGTGAGCCTTCTCTAAGTGACTTCCTGTGCTTCTATTTTGCCCAGGAGAATCAGGGCTCAAACATGAATAGTTGCCTCTTGCACTACAGAAGTATCTTATTTTGGAGAATAAATTATATAGTCACCTTATCTATAAGGCATTTTAATGTGATTTTATCAATTATTAGAAAACAAGGGATTATTTGCTCTGTATTTAATAAAATAGATTTTTTGATTGATCAATAAATATCCTCTGATGATATTTCCAGCTAGGTCAGTGGTTCTGATTGCACATCAGAATCACATTTAAGTCATTCACAAACCAACTAAATGCAAATATTTAGGGAGGCTCCCAAGCATCAGCTTTTAAATTTATTTTAAATTTTTTGATTAACTTGTAATACTTGTACATTTTTATGGGGCACAGTACAGTAGTTCAACACATCTATATAGCATAAACTGTTCAAAATGGGTAATTGGCTTAATTAGCATATCTATTCCTTTTTCTTTATGTTTGGAGCCTACACATTTCTCTCTTTGTGTTCTTCATATAGTTTATAGTACAATGTTGTGATCTTTAGTTGTCCCACTCTACCATAGAATACTAGAATTTGGTAATTCTGTTTTGGTACTCATTATCCAATCCAGCTCCATCTCTCCTCTCCCTCTCCTTTTCCTCAGACTATTGTATTCACTATTTTAAATTCAGATAACTCTTTTTAACTTTCCCAAATGAGAGAGAACATGTGGTATGTGTCCTTCTGTGTTTTCCTTATTCTACTTATTATAATGGCCTCCAGTTTTGTACATTTTGCTGCAAAAGATAGTATCTCATTTTTTAAAATCACTAAATAATGTTCCATTCTGTATATATGCCACATTTTCTTCTTCTAGTCCTCCATTGGTAGATATCTAGGTTGATTAAAAATATTGGCTGTTGTGACTAGTGTCAAAATGAACGTGGGAATGCAGGCAAGGGGCTTCAAAAAGTTCAAAGAGGAATGGACATTTAGCTTAGCAGTTAAGTCACCTGACTCCCATTTTGGAGTACATGGGTTTGATTCCTCACTTTGGCTCCTCATTCCAGCTTCTTCTAATCCATATCTTTGGAAGAAGCAGTGATAGTTCAAGTGTTTGGGTTCCTGCCATCCATGTGGGAGACCTGGATTGTGCTCCCAGCTCTCAGTATCGGCCCCAGCTCAGCTCTAGCTTTTGTGGGCATTTGGGGCAGAACTGGTGGGTGGAATCTTTTTCTCATCAATCAAATAAATAAAATTTTAAAAACAAACAATAAACTCCAAAATATCTATGAATATTTGTCTTATTAATTCAATTTTGCATTAACTTTTTGAAGCTCCTAGTATCTCTATGATATAATAATTTCATTTCCTTCAGATATATATATATGTAAATGGGATAGTTATATCATCTACTAGGTCCTTTTTAGTTTTCCAAGGGACTGCCGTACTTTTTTTCACAGTGGCTGTACTAATTTGCATTCATATCAACAATATATAAAGGTTCACTTATCTCCATATCCTTGCCAGTATTTTTTTTGTCCTTTTGGTAACAGCTATTTTTTAAAAAACTGGAAGAAGATGGTATTTCATTGTTTGGATTGTTTGGAATTTGGTGTTGTTGAATTGTTAAGTTTTTTGAGTTTCTCATATAATCTGGATACAAATTCTTTATCAGATGTGTAGTTTGAAAATATTTTCTCCCTTTCTGTCAATTGTCTCTTTTCTCTGTCGATTGTTTCTTTTGTTGTGCAGAAGCTCAATATAATCCCATTTGTTTAGTTTTTCTTTTGCTCTTCATGCTTTTGGGATCTTATGAAAAAAATCCTTATCTATATTGATGTCTTGAATTGTTTCCCTTATGTTTTCTACTAGTAGTTTTGTAGTTTCATGTCTTACATTTAAGTATTTGATTCATTTTGAGTTGATTTTTCTATAGGGTGAGAGTCTGCAGGGGGTAGAGTGGGGGTAAGAGTGGGTGAATCATGATTCAACTTTTTGCATGTGGCTATTACCTTCTTTACAGCACCATTTTTACTGAAGAAACTTTCCTTCTATGAGTCTGCTGTGTGGCCTGCTTCACATGTTGAATCATTCTCTCCTTTTTAATTCTATCTACTGTTATTACCAGATACTTGGTCTTATTTATGTGATCCCTTTGATACTTAATCCTATCCTTATGATCAGTTACACTCTTAATATGATCACTTTCACATGTAAGATGGCATTAGCACCTGCCAATCTAATGGAATTTGGAATCCCTTGGCAAATTTTTAGCTTTACCCTTAGGAATAAGTACTTGGGAATGTGTGCTGAACTGTACATCTCCTCCCTCTCTTATTCCCACTCTTATTTTTTACAGGGTAAATTTTCAATTAGATTTAAACACCTAAGAATAATTATGTGTTAAGTAAGAAGTTCAACCAATGGTATTAAGTAAAAAGAAAATAATAAAAATAATAAAATAATAAACTATTCCTTGACAGAACAAGGGTTGATCAAGTCATTGCTTTTAAAGTTTCCTTTTAGGTGCTCAGTTAGTTGTCACAGATCAGGGAGAACATGTAATATTTGTCCCTTTGGGAATGGCTTATTTCACTAAAGTATGATGTTTTCCAGATTCATCCATTTGTTGCAAATGACCTGATTTCATATTTTTTTTTACTGCTGTGTAGTATTGCATAGAGTACATATCCCATAATTTCTTTATCAAGTCTTCCGTTGATGGGCACTTAGGTCAATTCCATGTCTTAGCTATTGTGAACTGAGCTTCAATAAACATGGAGTTGCAAATAGCTCTTAATTTGCCAATTTAATTTCCCTTGGGTAAATTCCAAAGAATGTGATGGCTGGGTTGTATGGTAGGGTTATATTCAGGTTTCTGAGGTATCTCCAAATTGTCTCCCATAGTGCTTTTACCAGTTTACATTCCCACCAACAATGGATTAGAATATGTTTTCACCCACATCCTTGCCAGCATTTGTTGTTTGTTGATTTCTCTATGAAAGCCATTCTAACCAGGATGAGGTGAAACCTCATTGTGGTTTTGATTTGCATTTCCCTGATGGCTAGTGATCTTGAACATTTTTTTCATGTGTCTGTTGGCCATTTGGATTTCCTCCTTTGAAAAATGTCTATTGAGATCCTTGGCCCATCTCTAAAGTGGGTTGTGTGTTTTGATGTTGTGGAGTTTCTTGATTTCTTTGAAGATTCTGCTTATTAATCCTTCATCAATTGCATAGTTTGCAAATAATTTCTCCCATTCTTTTGGTTGCTCTTCACTTTCTTGTTTCCTTTGCCATACAGAAACTTCTCAATTTGATGTAATCTGAGTTGTTAATTTTGGCTTTGGCTGCCTGTGCCTCTGGGGTCTTTTCCAAGAAGTCTTTGCCTGTGCCTATATCTTGCAGGGTTTCTCCGATGTTATTTAATAATTTGATGGTGTCGGGTCATAGATTTAGGTCTTTAATCCATGTTGAGTGGATTTTTGTGTAAGGTATAAGGTAGGAGTTTGCTTCCTTCTTCTGCATGTGGAAATCTAGTTTTTCCAGCACCATTTGTTAAATAGACTGTCCTTGCTCCAGGACTTGGTTTTAGATCCTTGATCAAATACAAGTTGTCTGTAGATGTTTGGATTGATTTCTGGTGTTTCTATTCTGTTCCATTGGTCTATCCATCTGTTTCTGTACCAGTACCATGCTGTTTTGATAACAGCTTCCCTATAGAATGTCCTGAAATCTGGTATTGTGATGCCTCCAACTTTGTTTTTGTTGTACAAGATTGCTTTAGCTATTAAAGGTCTCCTGTGCCTCCATATAAATTTCAGCATCATTTTTTCCAGATCTGAGAAGAATGTCTTTGGTATTTTGTTTGGTATTGCTTTGAATCTATAAATTGCTTTTGGGAGAATGGACATTTTGATGATATTGATTCTTCTAATCCATGAACATGGAAAATTTTTCCATTTTTTGATATCTTCTTCTATTCTTTCTTTAATGTTTTGTAATTCTCATTGTAGAGATCATTAACATCCTTGGTTAAATTTATTCCAAGGTATCTGATTTTGTTTTTAGCTATTATAAATGGGATTGATCTTAGCAGTTCTTTCTCAGCCATGGCATTGCCTGTGTATACAAAGGCTGTTGATTTTTGTGCATTGATTTTATATCCTGCTACTTTTCCAAACTTCTATGAGTTCTGATAGTCTCCTAGTGTAGTTCTTTGGATTCCCTATATAAAGAATCATGTTGGCCGGCGCCTTGGCTCAACAGGCTAATTCTCCGCCTTGCGGCGCTGACACACCAGGTTCTAGTCCCGGTAGGGGCGCTGGATTCTGTCCCGGTTGCTCCTCTTCCAGTCCAGCTCTCTGCTGTGGCCCGGGAGTGCAATGGAGGATGGCCCAAGTACTTGGGCCTTGCACCCCATGGGAGACCAGGAGAAGCACCTGGCTCCTGGCTTTGGATCAGCGCAGTGCGCTGGCTGCAGTGTGCCGGCCACAGTGGCCATTGGAGGGTGAACCAACGGCAAAGGAAGACCTTTCTCTCTCTCTCTCTCTCTCTCTCTCTCTCTCTCTCACTGTCCACTCTGCCTGTCAAAAATAAAATAAAATAAAGAATCATGTTGTCTGCAGATAGGTGTAGTTTGTCTTCCTCTTTCCAATTTATTCTTTTGATTTCTTTTTCTTAGCCTAATGGCTCTGGCTAAAACTTCCAGGACTGTATTGAATGGCAGTAGTGAGAGTGGGCTTCCCTGTCTGGTACTGGATCTCAGTGGGAATGCTTCCAGCTTTTCCCCATTCATTATGATGCTGGCTGTGGGTTTGTCATAAATTGCCTTGATTGTATTGTATTCTATACCCTATTTGCTTAGAGTTTTCATCATGAAAGGGTGTTGTATTTTATCCAATGCTTTCTCTGCATCTACTGAGATAATTATATGGTTTTTATTCAGCAGTTTGTTAATGTGATGTATAACATTGATTGATTTGTGAATGTTGAACCATTCCTGCATACCAGAGTTAAATCTACTTGGTCTGGGTGGCTGATCTTTCTGATATGTTGTTGTATTCTATTGGCGAGAATTTTACTGAGGATTTTTGTGTCTATGTTCATCATAAAAATTTGTCTGTAATTCTCTTTCTCTGTTGCATCTTTTCCAAGTTTAGGAATTAAGATGATGTTGGCTTCATAAAAGAATTTGGGGGGCCAGCACTGTGGCACAGTGTGTTAATGCCCTGGCCTGAATTGCCAGCTCCCACATGGGCAGTGGTTTGAGATCAGGCTGCTTCACTTCTGATCCAGCTCACTGCTATGGCTTGGGAAAGCAGTGGAAGATGGCCCACGTGGGAGACCCAGAGGAAGCTCCTGGTTCCTGGCTTTGAATCGGCACATCTCCGGCCGTTGCTGCCAATTGGGAAGTGAACCATTGGACAGAAGATCTCTCTCTCTCTCTGCCTCTCAAATAAATAAATAAATCTTAAAAAAAGAATTTGGGAGTTTTCTCTATCTTTCAATTGTTTTTAAAAGTTTGTTAAGAATTGGAGTTAGTTCTTTAAATGTCTGGTAGAGTTCAGCAGAGAATCCATCTGGTCCTGGCTTTTCTTTTTGGGAGGGCCTTTATTACTGATTCAGTTTCCATCTTAGTTCTGGGTCTGTTCAGGTTTTCTATGTCTTCTTGGCTCAATTTAGGTAGTTTGTAAGTGTCCAGAAATCTAAGGAATCTATTCATTTCTTCTAGGTTTCCCAGTTTGTTGACATAGATCTCTTGGTAGTAATTTCTGATGATTCTTTTTATTTCTGTGGTGTCTTTTGTTACATTTCCTTTTTTCACTTCTAATTTTACTTATTTGGTTCTTCTCTCTCCTTTTTTTCATTAGTTGGGCCAATGGTGGGTCAATTTTGTTTATTTTTTCAAAAAACCAGCTCTTCATTTTGTTGATCTTTTGTACTCTCTTTGGATTCAATTTTGTTGATTTCTTCTCTAATTTTAATTATTTCTTTTCTGCTACTAGGTTTAGATTTGGTTTGCTGTTGTTTTTCTAGATTCTTGAGATACACTGATAGCTCATTTATTTGCTGCTTTCCAATTTCTTGATGTAGGTACCTATTGCTATAACCTTTCCTCTTAACACTCCTTTTACTGTATCCCATAATTTTTGATATGTTGTCATCTTCAATTATTTCCAGAATTTTTTTGATTTCTCTGTTGATTCATTCCATGACCCTCTGTTCATTCAAGAGCATGTTGTTCAGTCTCCATGTGTTTGCATATACTCTAGAGATTCCTGAGTTGCTAATTTCCAGCTTCATTTCATTGTGGTCTGATAAGATACATGGTATGATTTTGATTTTTTTTTTATTTGCTGAGACTTGTTTAATGGCCTAATATGTGATCAATCCTAGAGAAAGTTCCATGCACTGCTGAGAAGAATGTTTATTCTGCAACTGTAGGATGAAAAGTTCTGTAAATATTTGTTAGGTCCATTTGGTCTATAATGTTGATTAAATCTGCTGTTTCTTTGTTGATTTTCTGTCTTGTTAATCTGTTTATAGTTTTCTAATTCTCTTCTTGTGTTTGGTGTGACTGTATACTTTCCTGTGCTTTGTCTTCTAAGACTGATATTCTTTCTTCTGCTTCAGCAGAATTGTTTTTAAGTCTCTCAACTATGTTTTTTATTTGTTCTATTGAATTCTTCATTTAATTTGGATTTCTCTTTAAGATCTCAATTTCATGGGAGAAATTTTCTGTCATGTCCTGCATGGATTTCAGTAGTTCATGAATTTTCTTTTGATTATTTCTATGTAATCTTATGATCAATTTTTTGAATTCCACTTTTTTTAAACTTTGATTTAATAAATATAAATTTCCAAAGTACAGCTTATGGATTACAATGCCCCCCCCCATAACTTCCCTCCCACCACAACCCTTCCATCTCCTGCTACCTCTCCCATTAACACTGGAAATTAGCAATTCAGGAATCCCTAGAGCATATGAAAACACATGGAGACTGAGCAACATGCTCCTGAATGAACACTGGGTCATAGAAGAAATCAAAAGAGAAATCAAAAACTTTCTGGAAGTAAATGAGAATAATACCACAACATATCAAACTTATGGGATACAACAAAAGCAGTGAATTCCACTTCTTACATTTCTTCTATCTCATTGTCTTCAGAATCTAGTATTGAAGTGTCATGTTCTTTTGGGATTATCACGTTGTTGGTCTTCCTTATTCTTGTTTCTTAGATTGGTGAGTTTGTTGATTGGCATTTGTGAGGATACTCATTGGTTTCTTAATTTTTTTTGGCTGTGGTGGCTTTTATCATTGTACTATGACTCTAGATACATGGAATATCTTCTTTCAGTGAATCTCTAGAGGCTTGTAGTTATGTGGCCAGAGAGCTCTGTTCAGTTCTCCAGGGTTTAGGGCATGCCTAAGGTGACACACCCATGTTTGGTGTGGTGCATCTTTCTCCTCTCTCTCTCTCTCTCTCTCTCTCTCTCATCAGAAGAGCAATTTATTCTGCTCAGCTGAGTTCCTCTCCTCAATGGAGACCAGTGCCTGAGCACTAGCCACAGTGGGTATAATATTCATCCGCTCTGTCCCAAAGACTACACAAAGGATCTGTACAGTCCTCAGTGTAAGTTCAGATTCCCCAGCAATGTCTCTTACCAGGTAACCAGGAACCCCTGAGCTTGTGGATTCTCCCACTGAGTTTTGCTCAACGTCCCAACCACAACATGATCCCTTTCACACACCCTCAGTTTTTTTTCACAGTCCGGGTACAGAAGCTTCACAGAGTCCCCTGTTAGTTCTCCCCACCAAAGTGAAGAGTCTCCACTCGGCTGGTTGCCAGGCACAGACGTGATCTGGAGCAGCTGTTACATATGTCCAAAATGGCACCTGCTCTATTGGCTTGTTACAGAACACCATTGTAAAGTGATTGGGGAGACAGAAACGTTTCCATTCCATCCTTCCTTTCTTTTTTTTTTCCTCCTCTAGTTTGGCGGGTACACTTTCCCTCATGGGGCTCCAAGCTGGATTCCCCCAGACTTTTTCTGCAACTTTTTCACCAGTGGCTTGGGTTGCTGTGGTCTGGTTTCACCTCACTTTCCAGTGCTGGGGCATAGGCTCTTGGCTGCTTGAGTCCTAAGCCATTGGTGTGGATGCCCTCCACATAGGTCCACCATGTCCCTCTAATTTTGGTAGAGTTTCCTCTTCAATTTTCTCTCTAACTCTTCTCTGAGACTACACTATCTCCATTTTTTGTTTAAAACTATCTTCTCCTGGGCTAGAGCATTAAGCTTCCTCCCTACTCTGCCATCTTGGAACCCTCAGCCAATTGCACTTCAATAGATTGGCTTTTAGGTGCTCTATTAGTTATCACAGGTCAGGGAGAACATACGGTGTTTGTCCTTTGGGGACTGGCTTATTTCACTAAGTATGATGTTTTCCAGTTTCATTCATTTTGTTGCAAATGCTGCTGTTATATATGTCCAAAATGGTGCCTACTCTCTAAAGGCTTATTACAGGACATTATTGCAGGGTGACTGGGGAGAGAGAAACACCCCCTCCCTTTTTTCCTCTACTTTGGCAGGTACACTATTTCCTGCAGGGTTCCAAGCTGGATTCCCTCCCAGCTTTTCCTGCAGCTTTATCTCCAGTGGCTTGGGCTGCTGTAGTCTGGTCTCAGTTTTCTCCAAAGCTGGTGTTGAGGCTCTCAGCTGCTGGGGTCCTGATTTGTACATGTCCACACCCTCCACTTAGGTCCGCTGTGTCCCTGTAATTTGTGTGGAGTGTCTTCTGCCATTTTCTCCCTAACTCTTTCCTGTGACTTCACTCAGTCTCAGCACTTTAAAAAGTTCTCTCTCCACTTTTTAAAAACTATCTTCTTCTAGAATAGAGCAATCCAGTTTTGTCCTTTTTGTTCAAGATTGCTTTGACTATTTGGGGTCTTTCATACTTCCATAAAGTTTAAGATTTTTTAAAAAAAATTTATGAAGAATGATATTGGCATTTTGATGGGGATAGTATTGAATCAATAAATCAGCTTTGGTAGTGTGGACTTTTTTTTTTAATAATGCTTTTATTTAAAGAATATAAATTTCCAAAATACAGCTTATAGATTACAATGGCTGCCCCCCCCATAACTTCCCTCCCACCCCAAACCTTCCCTTTCCCACTCCCTCTCCCCTTCCATTCACATCAAGATTCATTTTCAATTCTCTTTATATACAGAAGATCAGTTTAGTATATATTAAGTAAAGATTTCAACAGTTTGCCCTCACATAGCAACACAAAGTGAAAAATACTGTTGGAGTACTAGTTATAGTATTAATTCACAATGTATAGCACATTAAGGACAGAGATCCTACATGATATATTTTTTTAAATTGATTGATCTTCTATGCAATTTCCAATTTAACACCAAGATCTTTTTTCATTTTTAATTATCTTTATATACAGAAGATTGATTCAGTATATACTAAGTAAAGACTTCATCAGTTTGCACCCACACAGAAACACAAAGTGTAAAACACTGTTTCAGTACTAGTTATAGCATTACTTCACATTGGACAACACATTAAGGACAGATCCCACATGAGACGTAAGTACACAGTGACTCCTGAAGTTGATTTAACAATTTGACACTCTTGTTTATGGCGTCAGCAAACTGCCCAGGCTCTAGTCATGAGTTGCCGAGGCTATGGAAGCCTTTAGGGTTTGCCGACTTCAATCTTATTCCGACAGGGTCACAGTCAAAGTGGAGGTTCTTTCCTCCCTTCAGAGAAAGGCACCTCTCTCTTTGATGGCCCCATTCGTTCCACTGGGATCTCACTCACAGAGATCCTTCATCTAGGTCTTCTTTTTTTTTCCAGAGTGTCTTGGCTTTCCATGCCTAAAATACTCTCATGGTCTCTTGAGCCAGATCCGAATGCCCCAAGGGCTGATTCTGAGGCCAGAGTGCTATTTAGGACATCTGCCATTCTATGAGTCTGCTGTGTGTCTCGCTTCCCATGTTGGATCGTTCTCTCCCTTTTTGATTCCATCAGTTAGTATTAGCAGACACTAGTCTTGTTTGTGTTATCCCTTTGACTCTGACCTATCAGTGTGATCAATTGTGAACCGAAATTGATCACTTGGACTAGTGAGATGGCCTTGGTTATGCCACCTTGATGGGATTGTATTGGAATTCCCTGGCACAATTCTAACTCCATCATTTGGGGCAGTTCCAATTGAGCATGTCCCAAATTGTACATCTCCTCCCTCTCTTATTCCCACTCTTATATTTCACAGGGATCACTTTTCAGTTAAAATTTTAACACCTAAGAATAATTGTTTGTTAATTACAGAGTTCAACCAATAGTACTAGAATAAAAAATACTAAAATGGATAAAGTATTACATTGTACAACAACAGTCAGCACAAGAGCTGATCAAGTTACTGTTTCTCATAGTGTCCATTTCACTTCAACAGGTTTCCCCTTTGGTGCTCAATTAGTTGTCACCGATCAGGGAGAACATATGATATTTGTCCCTTTGGGACTGGCTTAATTCACTCAGAATGATGTTTTCCAGATTCCTCCATCTTGTTGCAAATGACCGGATTTCATTGTTTTTCACTGCTGTATAGTGTTCTATAGAGTACATGTCCCATAATTTCTTTATCCAAATGTTTGCTTTGAATTCCCTGTGATCTTTTGCTGTGAGGTTCCCTTCGTTTACCTTCTTTCATGTTGATGGCCGTGTTTCTGTGTTTCTGTATGTAACACATCTTTAAGCATCTTTTGCAGGGCTGGACAAGTGGCAACAAATTCTTTCAATTTCTGTTTGCAATGAAAGGTCTTTATTTCACCTTCATTCACAAATGACAGCTTTGCAGGTTATAATATTCTGGGCTGGCAGTTTTTCTCTCTTAGTATCTGGGCTATGTCTCGCCATTCCCTTCTAGCTTGTAGGGTTTCTGATGAGAAGTCCGCTGTGAGTCTAATTGGAGATCCTCTGAGAGTAATCTGACGTTTCTCTCTTGCACATTTTAAGATCTTTTTTTTCTGTTTCACTGTGGTGAGTTTAATTACAATGTGTCGTGGTGAGGATCTCTTATTTAGACAAAGTCATAGTCAAAATGGAAGTTCTCTCTTCCCTTCAGAGAAAGGTACCTCTTTCTTTGAAGGCCCTGTTTTTTCTACTGGGATCTCACTCACAGAGATCTTTCATTTAGGTCCTCCTTTTTTTTTGCTAGAATGTCTTGGCTTTCCATGCCTAAAATAGTCTCATGGGCTCTTCAGCCAGATCTGGATGCCTTAAGGGCTGATTCTGAGGCCAGAGTGCTGTTTAGGACATCTGCCATTCTATGAGTCTGCTGTGTGTTCTGCTTCCCATGTTGGATTGTTCTCTCCTTTTTTGTTCTATCAGTTAGTATTGTTAGCAGACACTAGTCTTGTTTGTGTGATCCCTTTGACTCTTAACCTGTCAGTGTGATCAATTGTGAACTGAAACTGATCACTTGGACTAGTGAGATGGCCTTGGTACATGCCACCTTGATGGGATTTTTACTAACTTAATATTAAATTTTTGAGTTATGAATATTTACTCTGGAACCCAGCTTGTAAATAGGTGATGCAATTACTCTGTTGTATAGACAAGAGACAATTCTGGAAATGCATGTTGTCTTTGGAATGTTGAAGTTATTCACAAGAAATTCAGGTATTTTTCTGGTTCTGAAGCTTCCTTAGAGAAATATTTAGAGATGTATCCTAGAAATGAGCCTGAAAATATTACTCTGTTCAAGGTTACTGTAACAGAATACCTGAGACTGGCTAATTTATAAAGACCAGAAATTCATTTCATATACTTTGAGAGCCTGAAAAGTCTAAGATCCAGGTATCAGCAGTTTCATTATCTGATGAGGGTTTCCTATCTGCTAAGAGATGGTCCCTTCTTGCATCCTCTCATGATGAAAGGAGCAAAAAGGCTCCCCAAGCCTCTTTTGTAAGGGCACTAAGCACTTTCATGAGGTCGAACTCCTATGACTAATAACCTGCCAAAGGTCCTATCCCTTAATACTATTACCTTGGGTATTAGGTCTCAACCTATGAATTTTAGAGGGACACCAATATTCAGACCATAGCACTGAATATTCATCATAGTATGAGTTGTCAGCCTATAGTAATGCTATCTACAAAACTGCAAAGCATTTGGGGATTTCTTATGGGGGGCAAAAATCTAGAATGATGACTTTCATTTAGGCATTTCCTAGATGATAGCAAAGTCATACATCTTACGCTTCAAGAGACACTCTGCAATGAGTAAGGTTGGGAAATGCTGTACTTACTATGTACTTGTTAAATGCTCCAGAATAAAATATCTTCAATATTAAGCTTTTACTATTTAAAATAACTTTTTACCATATGAAGTTACTTTTATTAAACTTATGATCACTTATAGGACTCTGTTAATCAATACTTTTATTCTGGGTGTCTTTAACTTATTACTGTTTTGTTTGAAGATTGAACTTTTCTTACTCTAACTACTCTATGTGAGGAAATTGACACATTATATGAAGTTCTCCATAAAGAAGTCAGTCTGTTCTACAACTATTTAGAGTACATGGCATTCTATAATAAAGTTTTCTCTGGGACCTTAAGGTGAAAATGTTTAGCTGTATTAAGATTACATGACTTCAAAAGAGACTAAGCAAGCATTTGAAAGATCTCAAAACTCAAGATAATGTACCCTGTGTTAAAAGGAATTTATCTCAATTCAAAATGTGCTTTAAAAAAAGATAAAAATTAACTTCTTTGAAGAATTTATTTTAGCAAAAGATACTTTTGGAAGATCAGTTTTACCTAAAGCTTATATGAATAAGCTGATTTTACCCTCTTTCACTTGTGACCTGCTATTCAGAAATCAAATACATTTGCCTTAGGATGAGTTGCTAGGCCCTAAGATTTTGAAAATGAATATATGTTTAAAATGAGTATTTTAGGGCAGTGGTTCTGACAATTTGGTTTCTGGAGCAGCATTGGGATTACTTGGGAACTTATTAAAAATGTAAATTCTTGATCCCTACCCAAGACCTACTAAATCAGATCTCTGGTGTGGTGCCAACAACACATTCTAAAGATTTAGATTTGTGGGAATTGAAATGTGAGGTTAGTGAGGTATGGAAGAAATTGATTTGTTGTAGCAAGATGATGTGGAAAGTTGACCAGTTTTACTGGGTTCCTTTAAAAATTTGGTTGTGGAATACATTTTCAAGATTTTATGTGCCTGTGGGTAGTTATTATTGTTTATTATTATAGAACCACAAGATAAATTTTGTGAGAAAATTTACATGTAACTTGTATGAATCTGCTTCATTTCTTTTTCCTTTCTTTCAATATACATAGTTCATATTTTAGCAATGTATATTTAGCTAACAGCTGATCCTTAA
Source organism: Sylvilagus floridanus (assembly GCA_949820135.1). Taxonomy (NCBI): domain Eukaryota; kingdom Metazoa; phylum Chordata; class Mammalia; order Lagomorpha; family Leporidae; genus Sylvilagus; species Sylvilagus floridanus. The sequence continues at coordinate 95,191,786 of OX463244.1, read as the reverse complement.
ATATCTTTTGCTCCTGCTTAAGTTATATAAATATACTTATAAGTTCTTACTTAATATAAAGTTTTGTTGACTAGCTCATGTTTCTTAGATGTACCCTCTGAACATTGTGTATCTCTAATATCACTTCTCCTAGATACATAATAAATGAAAATTATAGTACCTAAATAGAAAGCATATCACTGAAGAAAATAGAAAAGGATTCTTGCCATTATGGACTTGCTTTTTAGAAAATATCATATGTTATAAATCAAATTTACAAGTAGATGTCATGAGAAGTATTTGAAATGATGGACCTTTATTTTATTATAACTGGGCCTTTTAGTATCAAAAGGTTTCCATATGCTAGCCTGGGATTATTACTAGAGGTGACAACATTGCCACTGATCTATCTTTGATCTGAGACTGTCTGAACCTTTCAGCTCAGAGTTCACATCTTTAGCATTTGGGTCCATGCACCCCAGCAAGTGTTCTCTGCTTCTTTGTCATTATTCATACCTAGGAGTTCAGGTAGACACAAATGAACTCAAAAGGTTTACAATTTCAATATCCCCTGAAACTAATCACTTTTGGCTGTAGCATTTTTTTTGGGGGGGATTTAGTTTTTAGGATTAGAGAGAAGAGATGCTCAATAAATGCATATTTTGAAGAATGAAGAGATTATCTATAGCTCTTAGTGACTTCACCTTCTCAAGCCTGGTCCCTCCATCCATATTGTGTGGCATTTAACATGCTTGCTTCCATATTATGAGAGTGATCTTCATAGCATACTTACTGCCCATCCTGGAGTCTTCTGTGCTTGTTTGTTGGCATATGGTAGGTCCAGTGAGGATCTGTGGTCCTTGGACCTATGGGCCAACTGTGTCTTTCAAGTACTCTGAATATGCTTCCAAAATTGGTCCATCATTGTTTATAAGACATGGATGAATCCTTCCATTTTTAATTGCATTTGAAATAATTGTTCCAGTCACTTACAAATTCCTTAGTTATACCCTTTTTCCTCCACAAACCTATCAGAGTGAATATTTCTTTTTTTTTAAAGTATTTCGATTTTATTCTTTTTTTAAAATTTTTTATAATGCTTTTATTTAAAGAATATAAATTTCCAAAATACAGCCTATAGATTACAATGGCTCCCCCCTCCCATAACTTCCCTCCCACTCGCAACCCTCCCCTCTCCCACTCCCTCTCCCCTTGCATTCACATCAAGGTTCATTTTCAATTCTCTTTATATACAGAAGATCAGTTTAGTATATATTAAGTAAAGATTTCAACAGTTTGCCCTCACATAGCAACACAAAGTGAAAAATACTGTTGGAGTACTAGTTATAGTATTAATTCACAATGTACAGCACATTAAGGACAGAGATTCTACACGATATATTTTTTAAATTGATTAATTTTCTATGCAATTTCCAATTTAACACCAAGATCTTTTTTCATTTTTAATTATCTTTATATACAGAAGATCGATTCAGTATATACTAAGTAAAGATTTCATCAGTTTGCACCCACACAGAAACACAAAGTGTAAAAATACTGTTTCAGTACTAGTTATAGCATTACTTCACATTGGACAACACATTAAGGACAGATCCCACATGAGACGTAAGTACACAGTGACTCCTGAAGTTGATTTAACAATTTGACACTCTTGTTTATGGCATTAGGAATCTCCCTAGGCTCTAGTCATGAGTTGCCGAGGCTATGGAAGCCTTTAGGGTTTGCTGACTTCAATCTTATTCCAACAGGGTCATAGTCAAAGTGGAGGTTCTCTCCTCCCTTCAGAGAAAGGTACCTCCCTCTTTGATGGCCCCATTCTTTCCACTGGGATCTCACTCGCAGAGATCTTTCATTTAGGTCTTCTTTTTTTTTTGCCACAGTGTCTTGGCTTTCCATGCCTAAAATATTCTCATGGGCTCTTGAGCCAGATCTGAATGCCTTAAGGGCTGATTCTGAGACCAGAGTGCTATTTAGGACATCTGCCATTCAGAGTGAATATTTCTTATGTGTACTACTCGATCACTATATTCGTGGTATATAATTATCCTCAGAGAAGTTGAACAGAGTCCTATGTGGATGACGGTGTTCAGAGGGATTGTGTAGCTGGGTGAAGGGCCCTGCTGAAGGTAGTACCTCAACCAACCTCAGTAGGGAATAGTGGCTGGGCCTCAACAGGGAAAAGCAAAAGGAAGCATTTACCAACACCGTAGTCCACAAGGATGGGAAATTGTGTTAACTTGTTGAGCTCTCAGACAGCTTCAAGCTGGGACAGCAGGTGACAAGAGTTAGTCCCTCAAACAGAGTGGGAAGGAGAGGCTCCCCCTCTGGTTTTTAGTTAGGTAATACAAAGAAGTGGAATGCAGGAACTACAGGTGCTAAGGAGTCAGGGTGTGTCATGAGGGCGAGACTGTTAATGATGAAGAGAATGCGGTTTTTTATTTTACAAGAATTCTCCCAAATTGTCCTTTGGGTGTTGGAGTTGTATGAACATTATCTGATTATTGAGGATTTTGAGATTTCACAGATGTAACTTCCTTTCAGTAGCAGAGTTCTTAAAGCAGTGTGTGCTGATCTGGCCTTTTTCCTCTGCTGCTACATTCAGGGTATGGAACCTCTTTGAGGAAGAACCCTATTTCCTGCTCCTGTATCAGGGTCTTTGTGTGTCTTTGGATAAAGAGGAAGCTAAGGATGGGTGCTGAGGACAACTTAGAGTTAGTGGGTTAGGGCTTCCTCATATCTGTCCTTAGGAGGGATAAGGGAAGGAATGCCTCCTTCAGCTCTAAAAATCCCTTGCAATTACAGGGGATTCACTGTCAGCCCCTTTAATGGCAACTTCTTTCTGACTAGATGTGCTTTCTACTCCATCTGTCTCCTAAGAATTCTATAATATTTTGAATTTATAAGAAATAATTTATGACATACTATTTGATTTTTGACCTTAAATCTTTGTACGCTTTCCTAGGGCCCTATGTATAAACCTGAAAGATAGTCTAAATAGCATCATAAGGGACCAAGACTGATCTTATATTAATATAGTTAGTAAGATAACTCTTCTCTAATGATTTGTGTACTAAAACCACATCTATAAATTGGAAGAGAAAGTTTTATTTTGTACACTGAAACTGTAGAATATAAATGAATAATAAAATTGTTTCTGTGACTTGTGTGTATTTGTGACAGAGATTCTGACTGTTGAAGAATTGCAGGATGTTTTGAGAGCTAGAAGGAAACCCAGAACACCTAAGTCAATCATCTCATTTTTCAAATTAGGAATTTTAGCTGTGCTTCATGCTTTTCAATATACTGATAAGAAAATGACCCCAAAATGAAAATACATTTCATAAGTACTATTGTAAAAACTGTTCTGAAGTATTCATGGTTAGAGTAAACTGAATACTTAGTTAGCTACTTTAAAATATTTTTTCTAATCCTTCCTGAACAAACCGAGATTTGTTGTTTCCATTTACAGTCTGATCTCTGAGCCATACTTGTTTCTATATCTTTGGAAACAACTTACTATTGTTTATGATGTACAAAACTGGAATTATAGGAAATCCCTATGTATGAAAGGGCCACCATTAGAAACTATTTGACTTCAGAATGCATTTCCTCCAAGGAGAAATGTTAGAAGTTGCAATTAAATTCCCAGCTTTGCTCACTAGATTGCAAGTTCTCCCACCTGTAATCCAGCTGCAGCCCTCCTCACTGGTGATGGGAATGAAAAGCAACCTGTTACCATCCTTATACTCATGAGAAAGTATTTGTTTTATATCTGGGTGCTTGACTTAGTTGAGTAAATTAGGGGATGATTAGGTACCAGGGGGAGATAGCCAGTAAAACTCCCATTGTTACTATTTCTTCAATTCTTCCATCTCATGGCTTTTTTTTTCTTGGACACACAGGCAAGGGTGAGGAATCTTTTTTCTGTCAAGTGTAATTTGGATATTTATAACATCATTTGTGAGCCATACAAAATTATCAACTTAAAAATTGATTTATTGAATTTTCAGTCTCGCCTGCGATTGCCTTGGCAGGGCCAGACCAAATGATTCACTAACCTTACGAGGATCATGGGCTGGATGTTCCTCTCCTCTGGAACGGCATACACTTCTGCCCATTTGCCACAATTAGAATCATGTGTTTGTTTTTCTCACAAACTGAAAGAGAAGGTAGGAGAAGAATGATAAATGTATTTGGGATACTGGTGCAAGAATCTAAAAGAGGTAGGGAAAGGAAATGTAAAGAGCTTGCCACCTGAGATCCATCATGTGAAAGGGAGAAGAGGGTTTGGAGGGAAGTGAATTATTCCTTTGAAGGGCCCTTAAGGAAGTGATGGCTTTAACAGATTTGTATGTGAACCACCAGGTGGCGCCATCATCTAAGGACAGCTTAGTTGCTTTCCGGATGTAATGAAAACTTGGTCCGGGTGCAAGAGTCACAGAGTGGGAAGAATGAGGTAGGTACCTCGTAGCTTTCTGTTCATATGTAAACTGTGAAAGCAGTTCGAAGAGAATCTTATTGGATGTATAATTAATAAGTGATAGCTTGTCAGCAAGTACTTGTATTTCACCTAATTCAATTAGTCTTCCCCAAAAAGGGCTTTACTGCTTAGGTTTATCAGTATTTGAGTAAAATTAAAAATGTATAGTCTGAATCTCTTTTCATTGAAATGTTATTTTTCCACAGCTTTATGCTTAGTGCTTAAAAAGTAAAATAGCTTCATATCTACAGAATACTTTGGTGAGATTTGGAGCACCATGCAAAAAGGCATAGGCCAAAAGAACAAAAAGAGAAAATGGGAAAGATTTGAGATGATAAGGCATGGAGAATACAAGTTTTGAAAATCAGAAGGAAAATGTCCTTCATTAGAGCTTTAACGAGATGAGAGAAATGAAATTACAAACATGGTTGTTGGCCATGCCATTCACACTTAAAGCTAGTGAGATTTGGGAAAGATATTTGCAGACTCTTAAGAGGTAAACAAGTGTGTGTTTTTTTTTTTAACTGTGATGAGGAAAATTGGATAGATCTCAAATCTGGTTTGAATAGAAAATAGAAGTACATCTTTTTGTCTCTAAAAGATTTTGTTAGAATCTTTAAAATGTGTGTAAGTATTTTCTTTGTAATGTGATATGTGAGAAAATAAGACCAATGCTACAAGTAATTTACTCTTTATCATTTTGTATTGTAGAATTTAAATTTGGGGAATGTTAACTTCTTAGAGTTACTCTAATACTGACTCCTGTTTTTAAATCAATGAGTAAATAGCAATTATAGTTAGAAAATGATGACAAAGAACTGTCATCAAAGGAAATAAAAGCCTTTGTTAGCATAAAGAAACAAGTTTGCAGCTACTTGCTCAAAGGATGAGCTCTCATTTAGGTTTCAATTGATTGCATAGTAGTCCATCAGTAAAAGAAGGCTTTCTAAGGCAAGATAATGCAACAGTAGGAAAAATACGATTTTGTGTCTCTAACCTCAAACTTCCTCCACATCAGTGTAAATTAAACAAATAAACAAAACCCAAGTATTCCCTCTGCCTTCAAACCAGTTTATTTCTTATGAGTATTTTGAGGAAGAAAAATGCAATGGAGAGATGTGAAAGCTGTGTGATGTCTAAACCTCAGCTCTCTTCTGGTTCTCATGCCCAGTGCAAGTGTCTATCAGACGTCTCTTCTTGGAGGTTGCACACATATCCCCAGTTCACTAGTCTTAGATCTTTCTCAGCACCAAGGAGTTTTCCACTCACTGATCTTCCTCTAATGACTTATTTTTCAGTTTCCAATTTGGATTATGCTTTTTTGCCTTTCCTTGCCTTTGCACACTCCCTCCCTCCTCTCTGAACTGCTACCTCCAGCCCAGCCCACCCTCTGCTGGAGTGTTCCTGTCTAGGTTTACAGGCTCCTGTGCTAGCCTATATGTCTGCTTTCCCAGTGCTTATCCCACCATTGCTGGTCACTACCAGGAACTAAAATGTAAGGTGGGCTATGAGGTTAGTTTATGTTATCCTCTACAATGACCTGTGCCTGGCATATGTCAAATCACTGACATTTGTAGAATGAGATAACTAAAGTTTCATATGGAGGGCAAAGAAACAGCATACTCAGCAAATACAAAAAGGAGTTTGGATTCATCTTGCTGCATTACCAGCCCTTCATGGCCGGTGGAGAAGGGGAGTGGGGTGGGTGGAGGCAGATGAGGAATGCGAGGTGTAGGTGATGGTGGTGGTGGAGATGGAGGAAATAGAAACTCAGCTTCTTCCTGGTGGTTAATGGAGCTCTCTCCAATACTCTGCCTCTCTGCTTTGTCTCACCCCATTCTCTCCAGTTCTAATAATCACCAGCTGGAGCCACTTAAGCTTAACGGTTACTATGTTATGAAAGCATCTGTTAGAATGCAGGGCAGCCTTCAGACAGCACCAAATCAATTTGTTTCATTTTCTCTTGCTTCACCTCAAATACTTGGAATTTACTGTTCTAAGGGATGGGACGAATGACACAGGTCTAGTTGTTTATTGGAGACGTAAGAATCTATGTCCTGTGGGACATCCCGGGAACCAGCCACAATTAACTTCTTTCTGAACTGTGACTGATACAGCATTGTTATTTAATTTATGTGCTTAAATTCCAAAAAAACTTAAGTATAAAAATATGGTTATGGATAAAAGAGATATCTATCTGTCTATGTATGCTCCTGGTGGAAACCAAATGGGCCATATGAGAACCTAATTCATGCTAAAAGGCAATTTTGTGACACAGAGTGTGCAGCTTATAGATTTGGTGACTGGATATATTAAGACCTAAATAAGAGTGTCAGTTGTTAAATCAACAACAGGAATCACTGTGTATTTACCCTCCATGTAGGATCTTTGTCCTTAATGTGTTGTACTATGCGAATTAACAGTGAAACTAGTCTTCAAATAGTACTTTATACTTTGTGTGTCTATGTGGGTGCTGAGATTAGTGTTCTTATATGAAAAGGAAGAGACTAGAGCAGCCTCGTTCTCCCTCTCTCTGTTCCTGCCTCTCCCTCTACCATGTGAGACACCAGTGAGAAGGTAACTGAAAGGCAGGAAAAGGATCCTTCCCCACCTTCAAAACTGTCAGAAATAATTTCTGTTATATGGTGTTATGTTATAGCAGTGTGCGCTAAAATGTGTTGTGAAGTTCACTTTTATGCTGTCACTGGAGGTCTGCCTCCAGAGCCAGGTGACCTGGGTTAGAATGCCTGATCCTCTGTTTACTAACTTTGAGGTCTTGGGCGAGTTTCCCAACTTTTTTCTTTTCTTTCTTTCTTTCTTTCTTTCTATTTATTTATTTATTTATTTTTGACAGGCAGAGTGGACAGTGAGAGAGAGAGACAGAGAGAAAGGTTTTCCTTTGCCGTTGGTTCACCCTCCAATGGCCGCCGCGGCTGGCACGCTGCGGCCGGCGCACCGCGCTCATCCGATGGCAGGAGCCAGGTGCCAGGTGCTTTTCCTGGTCTCCCATGGGGTGCAGGGCCCAAGCACTTGGGCCATCCTCCACTGCACTCCCAGGCCACAGCAGAGAGCTGGCCTGGAAGAGGGGCAACCGGGACAGAATCCGGCGCCCCAACCAGGACTAGAACCCGGTGTGCCGGCGCCGCAAGGTGGAGGATGAGCCTGTTGAGCCATGGCGCCGGCCGAGTTTCCCAACTTTTATGTGTCTGTTTCCTCATCTATTGAATGGGTTTGACAATAGGGGAGGAGACACACACACACACACACAGATCTTCTATAGATTGGTTCACTGTCCAAATGGCCACAATAGCTGGAGCTGGGGTTGGGCCAGGATTAAGCCAGGAGCCTGGATGGTCTTCTGAGACTCCCACATGGGTCCAAGGACCCAAGCACTAAATCTTTGGAAAAAATCCTAAAATAAAATAAGTCTTTAAAAATAATGTAAAGAAAAAGTTTAAGTTCTCTTCTGAAAACTGTGAGAGTGAGAATGATTCCCACTTTACCATTTGGCTTAACATTATTTGCAAAAATGGCTACCTGCCAAAGAATGTTGTCTTTGCTAACAATATTCCAATTGAATTGTTGGGGGTGGAATTCCCATTGAAAACACGTTTGTGAATTTTGTAGTGGGGAGAAAGTAATTGGCATTCATGTTCAACTCTTTGAAAAATCTGCTGGGGAGGAAGCACCTGAAACAATCCATGTCCTGGAGAATTTGCCATGGATAGAGGGGAACGAAAGAAGGCAGCGTGAGCTAGGAGCTAGAGGAACACTGGGGTGGGAGAAAGATGCAGAGGGAAGAACTCATGGAGGTTTGGAGGATTGCACGCAGTGTAGTTTGACTGGCCTGGAAGATTTTGGAGCTTGAGTGTTTACCTTTGGAAATGGTGGAGTAACTTGAGGCCTGATTTTGAAGTAACTGGAATATTACCAATATAAAATATTTGGATCTCACTTTGTAGGAAAGATAGAGGAATTGTTCTTGGAGAGAAGAGTTGGTATCTTAGTATTTTCCCTGCCAGCTGTTTTTAATACAGTGCCTGGCACAATGTAGGAATTCAATAATATTCCAATTGAATGAATGAGTAAAGAGGGGTAGCTTCCTTTGACTCAGGAGATTCTTTTTTCTTTTCTTTTTAACTTTTATTTAGTAAATATAAATTTCCAAAATACAGTTTATGGATTACAATGGCTCCCCCCATAACTTTCCTCCCATTTGCACCCCTCCTATCTCCCTCTCCCTCTCCCATTCCATTCACATCAAGATTCATTTTCAATTATCTTTACATACAGAAGATCAATTTAGTATATATTAAGTAAAGATTTCATCAGTTTGTACCCACACAGAACATAAAGTGTAAAATACTGTTTCAGTACTAGTTATAGCATTAATTCACATTGGACAACACATTAAGGACAGAGATCCCACGTGAGGAGTAAGTACACAATGACTCCTGTTGTTGACTTAACAATTTGACACTCTTGCTTATGGTGTCAGTAATCTCCCTCGGCTCTATTCATGAGTTTCCAAGGCTATGGAAGCCTTTTGAGTTTGCTGACTCCGATCTTATTCAGACAAGGTCATAGTCAAAGTGAAAGTTCTCTCCTCCCTTCAGAGAAAGGTACCTCTTTCTTTGAAGGCCCTGTTTTTTCTACTGGGATCTCACAGAGATCTTTCATTAGGTCCTTTTTTTTGCCAGAATGTCTTGGCTTTCCATGTCTAAAATAGTCTCATGGGCTCTTCAGCCAGATCTGGATGCCTTAAGGGCTGATTCTGAGGCCAGAGTGCTGTTTAGGACATCTACCATTCTGTGAGTCTACTGTGTATCCCGCTTCCCATGATGGATCGTTCTCTCCCTTTTTGATTCTATCAGTTAGTATTAGCAGACATCAGTTAGTATTAGCAGACACTAGTCTTGTTTGTGTGATCCCTTTGACTCTTAGACCTATCAGTATGATCAGTTGTGAACTGTTATTGATCACTTGGACTAGTGAGATGACATGCAACCTTGATGGGATTGTATTGGAATCCCCTGGCACATTTCTAACTCCACCATTTGGGGCAAGTCTGATTGAGCAGGTCCCAAATTGTACATGTCCTCTCTCTCTTATTCCCACTCCTGTATCCAACAGGGACCACTCCTCAGCCAAATCAAAACACCCCAAGAATAATTGTTTGTCAACCACAGAGCTCAACCAACAGTATTAATCAGAACAAAAAAAATACTAAAAGGGATAAAGTATTTAATTGTACATCAACAGTCAGGGAAGGGCTGATCAAGTTACTGTTTCTCATAGTGTCCATTTCACTTCAACAGGTTTCCCCTTTGGTGCTCGGTTAGTTGTCACCGATCAGGGAGAACATATGATATTTGTCCCTTTGGGATTGGCTTATTTCACTCAGCATTATGTTTTCCAGATTCCTCCATTTTGCTGTAAATGACTGGATTTCATTGTTTTTCACTGCTGTATAGTATTCTATAGAGTACATGTCCCATAATTCCTTTATCCAATCTACTGTTGATGGACATTTAGGTTGATTCCAGGTCTTAGCTATTGTGAATTGAGTTGCAATAAATATCGAGGTGCAGGCAGCTCTTTTATTTGCCAATTTAATTTCCTTTGGGTAAATTCCAAGGAGTGGGATGGCTGGGTTGAATGGTAGGGTTATATTCAGATTTTGGAGGAATCTCCAGACTGACTTCCATAGTGGCTTAACCAGTTTGCATTCCCACCAACAGTGGGGTAGTGTCCCTTTTCCCCACATCCTCACCAGCATCTGTTGTTGTAGATTTCTGAATGTGAGCCATTCTAACTGGGGTGAGGTGAACCTCACTGTGGCTTTGATTTGCATTTCCCTGATGGCTAGTGATCTTGAACATTTTTCCATGTGTCTGTTGGCCATTTGGATTTCCTCCTTTGAAAAATGTCTGTTTAGGTCCTTGGCCCATCTCTTAAGTGGGTTGCTTGTTTTGATGTTGTGGAGTTTCTTGATCTCTTTGTAGATTCTGCTTATTAATCCTTTATCTGTTGCATAGTTTACAAATATTTTTTCCCATTCTGTTGGTTGCTCTTCACTTGCCTGTTTCTTTTGAAGTACAGAAACTTCTCAATTTGATGTAATCTGGTTGTTAATTTTGGCTTTGATTGCCTGTGCTTCTGGGGTATTTTCCAAGAAGTCTTTGCCTGTGCCTACATCTTGCAGGGTTTCTCCAATGTTCTCTAATAATTTTATGGTGTCAAGTTGTAGATTTAGGTCTTTAATCCATGGTGAGTGGATTTTTGTGTAAGGTGTAAGGTAGGGGTCTTGCTTCATGCTTATGCACGTGGAAATCCAGTTTTCCCAGCACCATTTATTGAATAGATTGTCTTTACTCCAGGGATTGGTTTTAGATCCTTGATCAAATATCAGTTGGCTGTAGATGTTTGGATTGATTTCTGGTGTTTCTATTCTGTTCCATTGGTCTATCCATCTGTTTCTGTACCAGTACCATGCTGTTTTGATAACAGCTTCCCTGTAGAATGTCCTGAAATCTGGTATTGTGATACCTCTGGCTTTGTTTTTGTTGTACAAGATTGCTTTAGCTATTCGAGGTCTCCTGCATCTCCATGTGAATTTCAGCATCATTTTTTCCAGATCTGAGAAGAATGTCTTTGGTATCTTGATTGGTATCGCATTGAATGTATAAATTGCTTTTGGGACAATGGACATTTTGATGATGTTGATTCTTCCAATCCATGAACATGATAGATTTCTCCATTTTTTGGTATCCTCTTCTATTTCTTTCTTTAAGATTTTGTAATTCTCATTGTAGAGATCTTTGGCATCCTTGGTTAAGTTTATTCCAAGGTATTTGATTGTTTTTGTAGCTATTATGAATGGGATCGATCTTAGAAGTTCTTCCTCAGCCGTGGCATTGCCTGTGTATATAAAGGCTGTTGATTTTTGTGCATTGATTTTATATCCTGCTACTTTGCCAAACTCTTCTATGAGTTCCAATAGTCTCTTAGTAGAGTTCTTTGGATCCCCTAAATAAAGAATTATCGTCTGCAATGAGGGATAGTTTGAGTTCTTCCTTCCCAATTTGTATGCCTTTAATTTATTTTTCTTTCCTGATGGCTCTGGCTAAAACTTCCAGTGCTCTGTTGAATAGCAGTGGTGAGAGTGGGCATCCCTGTCTGGTACCAGATCTCAGTGGAAATGCTTCCAACTTTTCCCCATTCAATAGGATGCTGGCCATGGGTTTGTCATAAATTGCTTTGATTGTATTGAGGAATGTTCCTTCCATACCCAGTTTGCTTAGAGTTTTCATCATGAAAGGGTGTTGAATTTTATTAAATGCTTTCTCTGCATCTATTGAAATAATCATATGGTTTTTCTTCTGCAGTCTGTTAATGTGGTGTATCACGCTGAATGTTTTGCGAACATTGGACCATCCCTGCATACTGTGGATAAATCCCACTTGGTTTGGGTGGATGATTTTTCTGATGTGTGTTGTATTCTATCGGCGAGAATTTTATTGAGGATTTTTGCATCTATGTTAATCAGGGATATTGGTCTGTAATTTTCCTTCAATGCTGCATCTTTCTCTGGCTTAGGAATTAAGGTGATGCTGGCTTCATAGATAGAATTTGGGAATATTCCCTCTTTTTCGATTGTTCTGTGTAGTTTGAGAAGAATTGGAGTTACTCCTTCTTTAAATGTCTGGTAGAATTCAGCCGTGAATCCATCTGGTTCTGGGCTTTTCTTTGTTGGGAGTGCCTTTATTACTGTTTCAATTTCTGTCTCATTCATGGGTCTATTTAGGTTTTCTATGTCTTCATGGTTCAATTTATATAGATTGCATGTGTCCAGGAATCTATCCATTTCTGATAGATTTCCCTGTTTGCTGGGATACAATTCTTTGTAGTAATTTCTGTGATTCTTTTTATTTCTGTGGTGTCTGTTGTTATGTTTCCTTTTTCATCTCTGATTTTATTGATTTGTGTCTTTTATCTTCTTTTTTTAGTTTGGCTAATGGGGTGTCTATTTTGTTTATTTTTTTAAAAAACCAGTTCCTCATTTGGCTGATTTTTTGTAATGGTTTTTTTTTTTTTTTTTTGGTTTCAATCGTATTGATTTCTTCTCTGATTTTAATTATTTCTCTTCTCTTACTAGATTTGGGTCTGGTTTGCTGCAGATTTTCTATATCCTTTAGATGAATTGAAAGCTCAGTTATTTGTTGCCTTTACAATTTCTTGTTGTAGGTACCTATTGTTATAAACTTTTCTCTTAACACTACTTTTGCCCTATCCCATATGTTTTGGTATGTTGTGCTGATATCCTCATTTACTTCTAGAAAGTTTTTGATTTCTTTGTTGATTTCTTCTATGACCCAATGTTCATTCAGGAGCATGTTGTTCAATCTGCATATGTTTGCATATGCTCTAGGGATTCCTGAGTTGCTTATTTCCAGCTTCATTCCTTTTTGGTCTGAGAAGCTGCATGGTATGATTCTAATTCTTTTGAATTTGTTGAGACTTGCTTTATGGCCTAGTATGTGGTCAGTCCTAGACTAGTTTCCATGTACTGCTGAGAAGAATGTAAATTCTTTAAATTTAGGATGAAAAGTTCTGTAGATATCTGTTAGATCCATTTGGGCAATAGTGTCGTTTAAATCTACTGTTTCCTTGTTGATCTTCTGTCCTGTTGATCTGTCTATTTCTGAGAGTGGAGTATTGAAGTCCCCAAGTACTATTGTATTGGAGTCTAAGTCTCCCTTTAAGTCCCTTAACAAATCTTTTAGATAAACCAATGCCCTGTAATTAGGTGCATATACATTTATAATAGTTTTTTCAACCTTTACCTCTCATTGGGACTCTAGATTCATGATTCTACTCTCTCTCCTTGGTATCTTCATGTGACTAATCCAAAGGCACTTCACTGTTGACATGTTTGTCATGGACTTCACAATTTTCATCTAAGACCTGATCTTTTTAGTTTTCTTATTTCAGTAAACTACTCTACTATCCATCATAAACTGGGAATCCAGGAGGCAGTCTTAACAACGTACTCTTGTCTGCCACATCCAATAAATCACCAAGCTCTATTGATTTTGCCATCTAAATATCTCTCACATAATCCCTTTTATTACCATCTTCACTGGTTAGTACTGCACACAACCCACACCAGTATTACCACAGTTACCTTTGAACTGGTATTTTTGCAAACATTCTGATTTTTCTCTAGAATAATCTCTATTTAGCAACCAAAAGGATTTTTTGCTATAAATATGATCATGTTCCTCTGATCTTAAAATGCTCAAGTTAATTCCTATTGTTCTTTTTACTTATTTTAATATATACAGAACAGATTTAATGTAGTTCATAGGTACAATTCCATTGAATATAATGATACTTCTCTTCCTCCCTGCCTCTCTTCTTTCCTCTGTTCTCCCTCTCTCTTTCTCTCTTGCTGTTTTAATTTTTCAGATAACATATTTTTAACCTACATTATAGTCAAAGGCTTAATTCTCCACCATATAAACAGTTCAACAATTAACAAGTACAAAGACCTTTTTTCAGCAGGAATATAGGCGAGGGCTATAAACAATAATCCAATGAAAAGATGTCAATTTCACTCATGTATAGCAAATTTTAAAAATAACCACAGATCATTAAAACTACAGTAGTATGTAATTCTTAACTATTTGAAAAAGATATAAAACAATGTTTGACAAAACTATATTTGTAGCAATACTGATTGCTATACAGAAGCATTTTTTTTTTTAAATTTTAGCTCCCACATATATGGGAGAACCTGTGGTGTTTGTCTTTCTGTGTGTGGCTTATTTCAGTCAAAACAATCTCCTGTTATTCTTAAGGTAAGACAAAATTCTTAACATATCCTATAAGGTCCTTTACATGTAGCCCCACTACCTCCTCCGGCTTGTTTGGCTTTTACTTCTTTAACTCCTGCTTTTCTTTGTATTTCCACTTGATACCTATTGCTTCAAGCAAGTCTTTCTTGCCCTCCCAGCTAGATCAGTTCCTCTACTGCATATAGCAGAGTGTGCCTTTGTTTTGTAGCTCTTGTCATAGATGTAGCTGCCCATTTATTTGGTATTTTTGGCCATTAACACTTGTCTTTCCCACAAATTTTGAGCTATATGAGGATAGGATCTGTTCAACATTAAATTTCCAGTGGTTTGTAGAGAAACAGTAGATAGTTAATGGATTAAGTTGCTAATTATATAATTATATGTATATAAATTATATATACACATATAATCTAGTGGTGGCATAGAGAATAAACAGGTGTGTAAAGAGTTCACTCATGAAGTAGCAAGAGAAATCTTAGATGAAGGAGATGTTGTAAGGAATGAGCTGATTAGGAGGGTGAGAATAATACCATGAGCCCAGTTTTCTGAAAACAATGTACTGAAGTACCTGCTGGAAGTCTGCAAGATAATTAATGTGATATAGATGATGGCCACTATTTCACATATATGCACACTCAGAGAAGCCTCTAATTTATGAGTGTACAGGTGGGACCAAGAAGGGTGATATGGGAACAGGCACTTTTACACTGTGTTTATATTAAGAATGCCCTTTGATTTGCAGCTGTGACATCTATTTGTAGAGTTTGACTAATTTTTCATTTTAGATTCATGTTCTTCCTGTTGTTTTAGCTCAGAAATAAATAGCATGCTCAGAGCCATCACTGATGGAAGGGGCTGAAAAGTGCTAATTTCAGTGCAGTTGACCTAGTCTCTGTGCTTACACAGTCTATACCCAAGGCTCATCGTGTGGATTTGCTGCTGCAGGGTGTCAACAACTCAAAACACAAGGTACCGCAGATTGCTCTCTAGTATAGAGACCATGATGCAATCCTGGTGCAGGACACAAGGAAAATACTTGTAATAAGTGTCAAATGTAAATCTGTGAGTAGACAAGATGGATTAAGTGTGGTAAAGGGGAAAGAGCGTGTGTCCTGAAGTCAGGATGTGCTAGATTTGAGTTCCAGTTCAGCTATGTATTGTTTTTGTAATTGCAGTAAGTTAATGTCTCTGAGTCTCTAGTTGCCATACACGTGTGTATGTGTGTGTGTGTGTGTGTGTGTGTATACATATACATATACATATACATATACATATACATATACATATACATATACATCTCTCAGTGTTATGAGGATTGGGGCTGATGAAAGCAATGAATCTTAGCACAATGTCTTACAGTTAATGCGTGTTTGATAAATGGTACTTTAAAAAATGTTAATCTTCAGGAAAAAGAATCCATTTCAGAGATGTAGGCTTCCTTAAATGGACTACGGGATCCATTCTGAGTGGGGATCTTAACAACACAGTTAATCTTCCTTTATAAAAGATTTTCCCAGTGATGTTGTAGGATCCCAAGTGATGGGTAAAGGGTAATTGTCTTGGATCAGTTCAGATGAGGTCTGGATCAATCACTGAAGATTCTTTTTTATTCTCATTTGATCTGTTTCCTTTTTCATATACAAAGATGCTCAGGATTCAAGACTGAAAATGACATGGAGAGTCAAGGGGATAAGTCAAAGTGGAGTTTTATATAGTTACAGGATTTAGTGATGTTTCATTTTAGGTATTTGCCTTTTTGATGTAGATTTGACATTATTAAGCATCACTAATAGTTTTCAGAAGTTTAAAAGAGAGACATTGATGCTGCAAGAATCAGTTGATACTGAGGAAGAGTACCTGGTGGTAGGTGTCATTATGACTGGTAATCTGATCAGTCACATTTCACATAGGAGGTGTTGAGGAAAAAACCTCTGGGTTTGTTTATTTACTTTGTTCCTTCTACATTATATTTGATTGCCATTTACTTTTCTAAATTTTGTTTTAGTTTTTAGTAAGTTCAATGTAGTTCATAGATCTCATTCTGAGAATATGATGATATTTCCTTTCTTCTTCCCTCCCCCTTTCCCCTTTCTTCTCCCCTTCACTTTTGAAATAATATTTTTAATTTGCATTGTAGTCAAGGGCTTAATGCTCCAGTAAATAAAGAGTTGAGCAAGTAAAAGGAAAAAAAGGACCTAGCTTAGTGGAAATATAGGCAAGGGCTATAAACAGTAATCACATGGAAAAATGACTATTTCATCCATAGATAGTAAATTTCAAAGTAATCACAAATCATTAAAACTATAGTAGAATAACATTCTTAACCATTAGTTGACAAAGGTATAAAACAAAGTTTGACAAAACTATATTTGCAGTAACACTGATATACATAGACATTTCTTTCTTTTTCTTTTAAAGATTTATTTATTTAAGATTTATTTATTTTATTTGAAAGATTTACAGAGAGAGGAGAGGCAGAGAGAGAGAGAGAGAGAGAGAGAGAGAGAGAGAGAGAGAGAGAGGTCTTCCATCTGTTGGTTCACTCCCCAGTTGGCTGCAACAGCTGGAGCTACACCAATCCAAAGCCAGGAGCCAGGAGCTTCTTCCAGGTCTCCCATGCAGGTGCAGGGGTCCAAGGACTTGGACTATTTTCTACTACTTCCCCAGGCCATAGCAGAGAGCTGGATCAGAAGTGGAGCAGCTGAGTCTTGGCACCTACATGGGATGCTGGCACTTCAGTGGCAGCTTTACCCACTACGCCACAGTGTCGGCCCCCAAAAATTTCTTTCTTTATTTATTTGAGAGGCAGAGTTACAGAGAGAGAGAGAGAGAGAGAGAGAGAGAGAGAGAGAGAGAGAGGTGTTCCATCCTCTGTTTCACTCCCCAAATGGCCACAATGGCTAGAGCTGGGCCAATCCAAAGCCAGGAGCCAGGAGCTTCTTCCTGGTTTCCCATGTGCATGCAGTGGCCTTAGCACTTGGGCCATGTTTCACAGCTTTCCCAGGTCATTAGCAGGGAGCTAGATTGGAAGTGGAGCAGCTGGGATTCACAGGAACCCATATGGGATGCTGGTGCCGCAGGCAGAGAGGCCTAATCTACTGTGCCATAGCGCCAGCCCCTCTTTTATTTATTTATTTTATAATTCTAGCTCCTCGGGTTTGTTCAGGATCTCAAATCTGTTTATTTGAATCAGTTAAGAAAAAGACTGAGGAGAAGACATTGTTTGTATTTAGTTAGTTCTTTGGCTTTAATCTCTAGGCACAGAGAATTGTCAATATGGTTTGAGGCAATAAAGAGAATAAAAATGCTTTATTTGGCAAATACAGAAAGGACAACTTTGATATTTTCAAGATGATGATAAAGCAATTGGAATATTATAAAGGGAGATTTCAAAATTTCATGGAAAATATGCTATGAAAAAGCTATTCATAGATTTTAATTTTTTTTGCACCAAAATAAACTTATCTTCTCATTCAAGTTTTCATGAACTTTTTGAAGTACCCTCATATAAGCTACCTGTGGCACACCCAGATAGGAAGGAAGAACACAATGGGATTATCTGCTCTGTGAAACTGGGCTCCAAATTCACCCAATTGTCATTTGACCTCATCTGGTTCAGCTATTTTATCTTTTACAGATGATTTAACTTGAGACTTTTATTTTTAAAAAGTAAAGATACAAGAAATTATTGAGCATGATGTCAATGATACTAAGAAACGAACTGTAAGGTTTACTGATTTTATAATAAGCAATAAACTCCTCCTAAGAGTCTAAATATCTACTTCTCACCTGTTCTCATTGGGAAATTAATGAAAAATATAGATTAGCTTAAATGTGGAAGTACTTCTGCATTACAGGTGCATTCCTTTTGTTGTGGTTTGTCATGCATTGTCTCATGATCCTCATCTAAAATCTATTCTGGTTCACATCCTGTATATCTTCTGTACTAGGTTAGCACTGACTTAATCAGAGTATAAGTACTCTTCTGTAGGGTTCTCAGCCTCACTGAATCCTTCAAGTTAGAAGTTTGGGAGCAAAATTTGCAATTTGGATTGAAACGTTGGAACTTGTGCCATTTTCTATGTGTCTTGTCCAGAGGGATGGAGAGACTGTCTCTTGTTTGATGGATACAATATTCAGTCAGAGATTATGTACAATATGCCATTTTATAAAGTTAGTAGGTACACAATAAAAATATAGGCACTTTTTTCAGTGTGTTGATGCCTAAGAATTTTATCACTACAATTAGCCTTTTTTTGTATCTGTGTGTTCTACATCCAAGGATTCAATCTATTGCAGATCAATATACACATGCACACACATGCATATATATCTACAAATTACATCTGCACTGAACATGTGAAGATTTTTTTCATTCCCTAAATAATAAAACAAATATTTACATAACATTTTCATTGTATTAGATATTTTAAGTGATCCAAAGATAACATAAAGTCTATGGGATAATGTGCATAGATTATAGGCATTACTAAATCGTTTTATGTGAAGGAGTTGAGCATCTGTTGATTTTGGTGTTGTGGGAGTCCTGGAAGCAATCCCCATGCTCCTGAGAGGCAACTGTATCTCACTGTACCAGGAGTCTGGTGATGTACTGTGGTTTTTAAATGAGCCCAGGAGACTCTGGCCCAAACTCCTGGTAACTGAACAATAGCTAAGTCCTCCCCCAAATTGTGAGCCTGCAGGAAGCTCTAACAGTTTGAGTGATATCAGTAGGACATCTGCTGTCCCACTACAATTCTCTAGTGGTCAGTACCTAAAGACTACTCTTTTTTTTTTTTTTTTTTTGACAGGCAGAGTGCACAGTGAGAGAGAGAGAGAGACAGAGAGAAAGGTCTTTCTTTTGCCATTGGTTCAGCCTCCATTGGCTGCCGTGGCCAGCACATTGCGTCCGGCGTACCACGCTGATCCGAAGGCAGGAGCCAGGTGCATATCCTGGTCTCCCATGGGGTGCAGGGCCCAAGCACTTGGGCCATCCTCCACTGCACTCCCGGGCCACAGCAGAGAGCTGGACTGGAAGAGGAGCAACTGAGACAGAATCTGGTGCCCCGACCGGGAATAGAACCTGGTGTGTCGGTGCCACAGCTGGAGGATTAGCCTATTGAGCCACGGCGCCAGCACGTAAAAACAACTCTTAAAGGGGTGAGGGTAGATAAAGGAGCAATGCCAGGATCCTGTCTACCAGCTATGGGTCTTAGGGAAGGATACTCTTGTAGTATTCGTGTTTTTATAAGATGTATCTTCCAGCACAGATGCTGGAAAGATACGATCTTCATGGACCACAGCACCTAACTAGAAAAGCTGAGAAGGTTTGAATCTCAGTATCACATGACTGGATAGATTTTAGCGGGCAGAACTTAAGACAATGCTCCATTTTCTTACTCATTCACATGGCTTGTCTTTGCCCAAGTGAAAATCTGGCTCTTGCAGATAGTACCCCTAAGATTAGTTGATTGGAAGAAGAGGTCCTCTTACTGTGTTATCTTGCAAACAAAAGCTGTGTAACACTACTAAAAATCAAAACATTTTTGTGCCTAATATTAATTGACAAATATAAAGTTATTTCTAATTTATTTATGCAAGTGATATATTGCAAACTAAAATCTGCTTAATGTAGAAACAAACATACTTATTATAACTATTGCTTTTCCTCTATACAAATCAGGATAACTATAACACAGTTCTTTAGAAAGTTCCTCCATATAACTGTGTTAATATTATGTGGTGAGTGATCCATCATTTCCTCATAAATTTGAAAAATATCTTTATGTTCTCACATATGCCTGGTCTTAATTCTGGGATCTATTTCTTTCACTGACCTATTTTTCAATTTCTGTACTATGAATAATTTTGAAAATTGCTGACATTAAGGCATATTTCAATGTGTAAGACTAGACTAATTTATTTTTAAAATTAATTTCTTGATAATTCTACATTTTTTATTTTGGAACGTCTAATTTTAAACAACTATATTAAAATCAATGAGAATTTTGATTTTACTTTGATTTAGTTGATAGATTAACTACAGAAAGTGTTGATATCTTTACAATATTGCCATTAAGTATCATGATATATTTCTTCATTTTAAGAAGTCTTATTTTTATAGAAGGAACATTCCTCAACACAATTAAGGTAATTAATGACAAATCCACAGCCAGCATCCTATTGAATGGGGAAAAACTGGAAGCACTCCTCCTAAGATCTAGAACCAGGCAAGGGTCCCAATCTCAGTATTTCTGTTTAATACAGTCCTAGAAGTTTTAGCCACAGCTATTAGGTAAGAAAAAGAAATCAAAAGGATAAAAATTGGAAAGGAGGAAATCAAACTCTCCCTGTTTGCAGATGACATGATTATATAGGGATCCAGAAGACTCCACTGAGAGACTGTTGGAATTCACTAAAGAGTTCGGTAAAGTGGCAAGAAATAAAATCAACACAGAAAAATTAATAGCTTCATAGCTTTTGCATATACAGACAATGTCATGTCTAAGAAAGAACTTTTAAGATCAGTCCCATTCACAATAGCTATAAAAAATTAAATACCTTGGAATAAATTTAACCAAGGGTGTCAAAGATCTCTATGGTGAAAATTATAATACACTAAAGAAAGAAATAGAAGACGTTAAAAAAATGGAAAAAATATTCCATCTTTGTGGTTAAGAAGAATCAACATCATCAAAATGTCCATACTATCAAAAGCAATTTACATATTCAATGTGATCCCGATCAAAATGCCATTCTTTGCAGATCTAGGGAAAATGATGCTAAAATTCATATGGAAACACGAGAGACCCCAAATAGCTAAAACCATCTTATACAACAAAAACAAAGCTGGAGGCATCACAATACCTGATTTCAGGACATACTACGGGGCAGTTATAATCAAAACAGCCTGGTACTGGCACAAAAAGAAACATGTAGACCAATGGAACAGAATACAAAATCAAGAAATCAATCCCTGCATATACAACCAACTTATCTTTGACAAGGGAGCTGAAGTCAATTCCTGGAGCAAGGAAAGTCTCTTCAACAAATGGTGCTGGGGAAACAGGATATCCATGTTCAGAAGAGTGAAACAAGACTCCTACCTTACATTTTATACAAAAAATCCACTCAAAATATATTAAAGACCTAAAATTATGATCTGATACTATCAAATTACTAGAGAACATTGGGGAAACTCCACAAGACATTGGCATAGGCAAAGACTTCTTGGAAAAGACCCCAGAGGCACAGGCAATCAAAGCCAAAATTGATAAATGGGGTTACATCAAGTTGAGAAACTTTTACACTGCATAAGAAACACTCAGCAAAATGAGGAGGCATCTAAGAGAATGGGAAAAATATTTGCAAACTAAGCAGCTGATAAAGGGTTAATATCTAGAATCTCTGAAGAGCTCAACAACAATGCAAACAATCCAACTAAGAAATGGGCAAAGTTCTTTTTATTTTTTTTAAAGATTTATTTATTTATTTGAAACTAAGAGTTACACACAGAGAGAAGGAAAGGCAGAGAGAGAGAGAGAGAGAGAGAGAATGTCTTCCATCTGCTGGTTCATTGCCCAGTTTGCTTTGTTGGCCAGAGCTGTGCCGATCCAAAGCCAGGAGATCCTTCTGGGTCTCCCATGTGGATGCAAGGGCCTAAGGACTTGGACCATCTTCCGCTGCTTTCCCTAGCAGAGAGCTGGATCAGAAGTGGAACAGCCAGGACTTCAACAGGTGCCCATATGAGATGCCAGCGTCTCAGGTGATGGCTTTACCTCCTCCGCCACAGCACTGGCCCTTTCAGTTGTTTTGTAATAAGCATTTCTTGGTTTTACACTTGTTTCTAAGAAGCACTTTGGCTGTATCCCATAAATTTTAATATATAGTTCATATCATTTTTTTTCTGATGAGTAAATTAATTTTAGTGGAATTTCATAAATCCTATTTTTGTTGTGAATTTATAATATTGTGATTATATATAATATTGCTTGTGAATGTCAACTGTGAGGAATATTTTGAGAGTTTATGACTTAAAAGATGCCCATTTTTGATAATATTTCAGAGTTGTTGAAAGATTTTTCTGCATATATGGTATTCATATATTAAAATTAATTTGATACTAATGGTATTATTTATTTGCTTACCCTTTTCTGAAAGAGATAAAGTTTTTCTGTTATAATTTTGCTTTGATAAATACATTTTTTTTCTAACAGCTTTACTTTTGTATTTTCATGATAGGCTCTTTAGGCATGAGAGTTCATGCCTATAGTTATCTTCTTGAAGGAATTACAGCTTATATCATTATAAATCCCTCCTTGTCCCATTTCGTCTTTTTGATTTGAGTTCTACTTTTTATGATGATAAAAATGCTATACACTTTCATTTACTGTGACTTCCCTGATGTATTTGTCTGTGCCTTATTTTTAATCTTTATTGTTTATAACAAGTAGCATGCTTTTAGGAATTAAATCTGTAAGTATAATTTAATCTTATTGCTATATTTGAGATTGACATATCAAAACATATTTTTATATGTGAAAAAATTAATGATTGTTTGTATCCTAACCTCATTCCTTCCCTTCTTCCTCCTCCAACTCCTCCTCCATTTTAATTTGAAAGTCAGAGTTACAGAGAGAGAGAGGGAGAGAAAGTCAGAGTTACAGAGAGAGACACAGGGAGATCTACAATCTGCCAGTTCACTCCCCCAGGTGGCCACACTGGCCAGGGCTGAGCCAGTCCAAAGAAATGGAGCAGCCAGAACATGAACAAGTGCCCATATGGGATGCCAGCATTGCAGGTGGCAGCTTTACCTGCTGTGTCACAATATCAGCCCCACCTCCCTTTCTTTTAACTTTTGTAAAGAAAATGTGTTGTAATCATATAGATTTTGTGTCTAGAGTGTCATTTCTTTATTAGTGATTAAAATACTTCATTTTTAGAACAGTTTCATAGCTACTGAGAAACTGAAAAGATGGTAATACTCATATAATTCCCATACCAGTTTTCCTTATTATTATATCTTATGTTAATATCTTATATTAATATGGCACATTTGTTGTGATTAATGAACCAACATTGGTATAGTATTATTAAGCAAAGTCTATATTTTGTTCATATTTCCATAGTTTTTATTGTGTATACTTTCTCCCCATGATTTTTTTAAACTTTTATTTAATAAATATAAATTTCCAAAGTAAAGTTTATGGATTACAATGGCTTCCCCCCCATAACTTTCCTCCCACCCTCAACCCTCCCCTCTCTTGCTCCCTCTCCCATTCCATTCACATCAAGATTCATTTTCACTTCTCTTTATATACAGGAGATCAGTTTATTATATATTAAGTAAAGATTTCAACAGTTTGCACCCACATAGAAACACAAAGTGTAAAATACTGTTTGAATACTATTTATAGCATTAATTCACAATGTACAACACATTAAGGATAGAGATCCTACATGAGGAGTAAGTGCACAGTGACTCCTGTTGTTGACTTAACAAATTGACACTCTTGTTTATGGCGTCAGTAATCACCCTAGGCTCTTGTCATGAGTTGCCTAGGCTATGGAAGCCTTTTGAGTTCACTGACTCTGATCATATTTAGACAAGGTCATAATCAAAGTGGAAGTTCTCTCCTCCCTTGCCTCCTTCTTTGATAACCTGCTGTTTCCACTGGGATCTCACTCATGGAAATCTTTCATTTAGGTCTTCTTTTTTTTTTTTTTTGACAGAGTATCTTGGCTTTCCATGCCTGAAATACTCTCATGGGCTTTTCAGGTGGAACCTAATGCCTTAAGGGCTGATTCTGAGGCCAGAGTGCTATTTAGGACATCTGCCATTCTGTGAGTCTGCTGTGTATCCTGCTTCCCATGTTGGATCGTTCTCTCCCTTTTTTATTCTATAGTTACTATTTTCAGACACTAGTCTTGTTTATGTGATCCCTTTGACTCTTAGACCTATCATTACGATCAATTGTGAACAGAAATTAATCACTTGGATTAGTGAGATGGCCTTGGTACATACCACCTTGATGGGATTGAATTGGAGTCCCCTGGTATGTTTCTACCTCTACCGTTTGGGGCAAGTCAGCTTGAGCATTTCCCAAATTGTAAATCTTTTCCTTCTCTTATTCCCACTCATATTTAACAGGGGTCACTTTTCAGTTAAGTTTCAACACTTAAAAATAACTGTGTATTAATTACAGAATTCAACCTATAGTATTAAGTAGAACAAGCAAAAAAATACGAGGAGGGATAAAGTATTAAGTTGTTCATCAACACTCAGGGCAAGGGCTGATCAAGTCACCATTTCTCATAGTGTCCATCTTACTTCAACAGGTTTCCTTTTTGGTGCTTGGTTAGTTGTCACTGATCAGGGAGAACATATGATATTTGTCCCTTAGGACTGACTGGATTTCATTGTTTTTGACTGCTGTATAGTATTCTGTAGAGTACATATACCATAATTTCTTTATCCAGTCTACTGTTGATGGACATTTAGGTTGATTCTAGGTCTTAGCTATTGTGAATTGAGCTGCAATAAATATCGAGGTGCAGGCAGCTCTTTTATTTGCCAATTTAATTTCCTTTGGGTAAATTCCAAGGAGTGGGATGGCTGGGTTGAATGGTAGGGTTATATTCAGATTTTGGAGGAATCTCCAGACTGACTTCCATAGTGGCTTAACCAGTTTGCATTCCCACCAACAGTGGGGTAGTGTCCCTTTTCCCCACATCCTCACCAGCATCTGTTGTTGTAGATTTCTGAATGTGAGCCATTCTAACTGGGGTGAGGTGAACCTCACTGTGGCTTTGATTTGCATTTCCCTGATGGCTAGTGATCTTGAACATTTTTCCATGTGTCTGTTGGCCATTTGGATTTCCTCCTTTGAAAAATGTCTGTTTAGGTCCTTGGCCCATCTCTTAAGTGGGTTGCTTGTTTTGATGTTGTGGAGTTTCTTGATCTCTTTGTAGATTCTGCTTATTAATCCTTTATCTGTTGCATAGTTTACAAATATTTTTTCCCATTCTGTTGGTTGCTCTTCACTTGCCTGTTTCTTTTGAAATACAGAAACTTCTCAATTTGATGTAATCTGAGTTGTTAATTTTGGCTTTGATTGCCTGTGCTTCTGGGGTATTTTCCAAGAAGTCTTTGCCTGTGCCTACATCTTGCAGGGTTTCTCCAATGTTCTCTAATAATTTTATGGTGTCGAGTTGTAGATTTAGGTCTTTAATCCATGGTGAGTGGATTTTTGTGTAAGGTGTAAGGTAGGGGTCTTGCTTCATGCTTATGCACGTGGAAATCTAGTTTTCCCAGCACCATTTATTGAATAGATTGTCTTTACTCCAGGGATTGGTTTTAGATCCTTGATCAAATATCAGTTGCTGTAGATGTTTGGGTGATTTCTGGTGTTTCTATTCTGTTCCATTGGTCTATCCATCTGTTTCTGTACCAGTACCATGCTGTTTTGATAACAGTTTCCTTGTAGTAAGTCCTGAAATCTGGTATTGTGATGCCTCCAGCTTTGTTTTTGTTGTACAAGATTGCTTTAGCTATTCGAGGTCTCCTGCATCTCCATGTGAATTTCAGCATCATTTTTTCCAGATCTGAGAAGAATGTCTTTGGTATCTTGATTGGTATCGCATTGAATGTATAAATTGCTTTTGGGACAATGGACATTTTGATGATGTTGATTCTTCCATTTTTTGGTATCCTCTTCTATTTCTTTCTTTAAGATTTTGTAATTCTCATTGTAGAGATCTTTGGCATCCTTGGTTAAGTTTATTCCAAGGTATTTGATTATTTTTGTAGCTATTGTGAATGGGATTGATCTTAGAAATTCTTCCTCAGCCGTGGCATTGCCTGTTTATACAAAGGCTATTGATTTTTGTGCATTGATTTTATATCCTGCTACTTTACCAAACTCTTCTATCAGTTCCAATAGTCTCTTAGGAGAGTTCTTTGGATCCCCTAAATAAAGAATTATCGTCTGCAATGAGGGATAGTTTGAGTTCTTCCTTCCCAATTTGTATGCCTTTAATTTCTTTTTCTTGCCTAATAGCTCTGTCTAAAACTTCCAGAACTCTGTTGAATAGCAGTGGTGAGAGTGGGCATCCCTGTCTGGTACCAGATCTCAGTGGAAATGCTTCCAACTTTTCCCCATTCAATAGGATGCTGGCCGTGGGTTTGTCATAAATTGTTTTGATTGTATTGAGGAATGTTCCTTCCATACCCAGTTTGCTTAGAGTTTTCATCATGAAAGGGTGTTGAATTTTATCAAATGCTTTCTCTGCATCTATTGAAATAATCATATGGTTTTTCTTCTGCAGTCTGTTAATGTGGTGTATCACGCTGAATGTTTTGCGAACATTGGACCATCCCTGCATACTGTGGATAAATCCCACTTGGTTTGGGTGGATGATTTTTCTGATGTGTGTTGTATTCTATCGGCGAGAATTTTATTGAGGATTTTTGCATCTATGTTAATCAGGGATATTGGTCTGTAATTTTCTTTCAATGCTGCATCTTTCTCTGGCTTAGCGATTAAGGTGATGCTGGCTTCATAGATAGAATTTGGGAATATTCCCTCTTTTTCGATTGTTCTGTGTAGTTTGAGAAGAATTGGAGTTACTCCTTCTTTAAATGTCTGGTAGAATTCAGCCGTGAATCCATCTGGTTCTGGGCTTTTCTTTGTTGGGAGTGCCTTTATTACTGTTTCAATTTCTGTCTCATTTATGGGTCTGTTTAGGTTTTCTTTGTCTTCATGGTTCAATTTAGGTAGATTGCATGTGTCCAGGAATCTGTCCATTTCTGATAGATTTCCCTGTTTGCTGGGATACAATTCTTTGTAGTAATTTCTGTGATTCTTTTTATTTCTGTGGTATCTGTTGTTACATTTCCTTTTTCATCTTTGATTTTATTGATTTGTGTCTCTTCTTTTTTTTGTTAGTTGGGCCAATGAGATGTCAGTTTTTTTCATTTTTTATAAAAACCAGCTCTTCGCTTGGCTGATTTTTTGTAATTTTTTTTGTTTCAATCCTATTGATTTCTTCTCTGATTTTAATTATTTCTCTTCTTCTCCCCATGATTTCATACCACATTATATTTGGTTATCATGTCTTAATTATGTCATATCATTATTATGACAGTTTCTCAGAGTTTCTTTGTTTTTAATGAATATATTTGATTCCTATGGCTGCTGTTACAAATTACAACAATCTTGTAGTTTAAAACAATAGAAATTGATTCTCTAACAGTTCGAGTGAGGGCTAAATGTCTGAAATCCTGCAGAGCCACATTTTTAGGGAGCTCTAGGGTGAATTATTCCTTTCTCTTCCAGCTTCTCGTGCCTGTCTTGGCATTCTTGGGATTGTGGCTTCATGGTTCCCATCTCTGCCAATGTCTTCACATTGCCTTTTTCTATGTGTGTCTTCATGTTAAATCTTCCTGTGCTTTTATTTTATAAGAACACTTGTGAGGGCATTTGGAGCCCACTAATGTAATCCAGGGTAGTCTCATCTTAAAAGCAAATACTCCTTCTCTACAGAATTATTATATTCTCTCTAGAGAATATAATATTTATAAGTGAACACAGATAATACCAATTTCAAGTTCAGTGGGATCGTTGAAGCTATCCTGTTTGGGTAATGGCATTTAGAGCACAAAAATCAAATGTTATTATGAGCAGCTTTGAGGGACAGCCTTGCAAGGGAGTTTTAGGGGATCTGTGTGACTGGTTGATGTCAAGTTGAGTGATTCATTAAGTAATCAACTTGAAAGTTCTTTCTTGATTGGTTTTTGGTTTATGCCTCATGTGCTTCCTTGAGGCAACATGAACACAGGGGACTGCTGTCTGGCATCACGAAAGGCCTATGGGTCAAATATAATCACATATAATTTTTATTGCTATTTCTTTCCATGTTAAAAATTAGGGTAAGCCATGTTTGTCTTGCAAGATTTTACTTAACATACAGAGATGGGGCAATAATATATCAAGGACTGTGTGAATTGAATGAGACATAAGAAAGTGATCTAGGGGCCGGCGCCGTGGCTCAACAGGCTAATCCTCCGCCTTGCGGCGCAGGCACACCGGGTTCTAGTCCCGGTCGGGGCGCCGGATTCTGTCCCGGTTGCCCCTCTTCCAGGCCAGCCCTCTGCTGTGGCCCAGGAGTGCGGTGGAGGATGGTCCAAGTGCTTGGGCCCTGCACCCCATGGGAGACCAGGATAAGCACCTAGCACCTGGCTCCTGCCATTGAATGAGCGCGGTGCGCCGGCCGCAGCGCGCTGTCTGCGGCAGCCATTGGAGGGTGAACCAATGGCAAAAGGAAGACCTTTCTCTCTGTCTCTCTCTCTCACTGTCCACTCTGCCTATCAAAAAAAAAAAAAAAAAAAAAGAAAGTGATCTAGTCTTGGACAGGCTAAGGATTTTGGCAAAAAAGATAAGAAAAGATAAGTAAACAGACAAGTTGTAATGAAATGTTATAAGTTATGTATAGATATAGATATGAGAAAAATAAAAACAGGATGGGATAAATCTGCCTGGGAAGATAATTTTAGAACTGGGCCTTATAGGTTGAGTGGGTACCTGAAAAATGAAGAAATTGTGGGGCTATGTAGGTTATTTTCCATTTGCCCACCTAGTTCCACTCTCTATCCTTATAGTCTGTATCACCCAAGATTGTTTTGGCTTCTAGGTGGATTCAACCAATGAGATGGCATAACAGGAAAGAGAAGTTGGGTCTTTTTAGGAGGAGAGAGAAGTTGGGTCTTTTTAGTTTCCCTTCCAACTTTACTGCTCCATTTAGTCAGTGTCTGATTTATCTACATATAGGGTGGCAAAATGGAAGCTGATAGGTCATCACAATGTTTTGAGGAGATAGCCATTAGTCAGCTTTTCACCACTGTAACAAAACATCTGTGGCAGGCAGCCTAACTTTATAAAGGAAAATAATTTATTTTGGCTTATAGCTTTGGAAGTTCACAGTCCAATACTGGGCAGCCTTCATTTGTTCAACCTCTGCTGATGGTATTCTTACTGGGAGAATCTCAGGGACACAGGGCATCATGCAGTAAGAGACAGAAAGCATGCTTGTCTATGTCTCTTGATAAAGCCGTGATTCGGTTGCCCTAATGACCTAATCCAATCTAATCACTTCTCAAGGGACCCATTTCTAAATACTATAATTGGATTAAGTTTTCACTCTTTCAGTGCCATTAATTATAGCTTTGAAGTTTAAACTACTTGAGTTCAGAGACCATCTGTAAAACCATAGCATGGTAGGTGATAATGCCAAGAGGATCAGAAGACTAAAGACTAAAAACTATTACAGTACTTCATTTAAGAGATGAGAGGCATCTGCTTTAAGGCAGTGGACGTAGGCTAGAGATGAGATGGGACATTGGCAGTAAATGCTAGGAGATTTAGTGATGTGTTGATTTGAGGGGTGAGAGGAGTTATATGTGATAAAACTTTACCATTTGTTGATACTTAAGAGATTGATGACAGAAATATGGTAAGATGGAGATATGGAGGAAAGGGGAGAAGATAATGTGTTTGGAATAGTTTTGACCAAATGTTGATCTTTGATTCCAGGACATTAGGTTATGCCTACACACATATTTGCATCTGTCAAGGAATTTAAAATTATTATAATGAGTACTTTAAAAATCTGTGTAGCATGTTTTTGTACACTACTGTACAAATGTTATAAAGTGAGAGTCATTAGCAATGGAAGAGTTAATCTGTACCTCATATAATTTATTGATAATAGGATGAATGAAGCTTTCAACCAATACTTTAAAAATACTAAGCCATTCCTAAGTGAAAATATTTATGTTAAATTACAGCATAGTGGAGGAGATTTGAAGCATTCATGAGTGAGTGCAAAAATAAAGACATTCTGTTGTTTATATAAGTTTTTCTTTTTAAATTTGATACTATTCCTGGCAAAATTTATTTTTAAAATGGTAACTTTATACATCCTTATTGAAGTCAGTTTCCAAGGCTAAAGTCTGAGAGATGATTTTCCTGTCATTTTGTCACCAAGGAGCCTGCACTTCCACTGCTGTGATTATTTCAAGGTGAAAGGTGAGAAGAAATGTTCCTTCCCGTTTATTCAGCTGGGATGTCAGTATTGGTAATCTCAGTCGCTATGGTATTTGAGCCTGTTGGCTCTGAAAGGATTTACTCTTTTGCACAAAGAAAGAGCAGAATGGCGGTGGCAAAGATAAAAAGAAATGAGATTTAGAAAAAGTGGATTTCTGTGTCCACAAAATAGCTTTTTATTCAGGGAAGCTTTAATGGGAATTAGCAGTATTGTTTCACATAAAGGGCTAGCTTAATGCAGTGGCATGAAAGGTAGATGTATTTATAGTTTAAAAATTTATACTTCTCTGTGATATTATTTGGTGAATTAAAAAAATCAGGGATGGATATCAGGCTATTTGGCTATTTCTTGTGTTATTAAGATGCTTCTACTTTATATTTATTAACACATACATAGATTTGGTTTAACTATTATACCTTTTATGTGTCTGACTTGATGGGAGAAAGAAGGTCAACCCACGCTCCGATAAACCAGAGGTACCTTCCTTTCTGTGACTTCATTGAAGGGCTAATATCCTTATTGTTTGATTACAACTTCTAAAAATGATGGTGGAAGACAAGCTTTCTGTAGGGGAGTTTTCTTTCATAAGTGCTAGAAAAGTTACACTGAATGGGATACAGTGTGTGGGATACAATGTAAGCTCTCCAGGAGTTTACTGACCTAGAGAAATTGTAGAAATAACTATCTGATTTT
Organism: Sylvilagus floridanus; assembly: GCA_949820135.1. Lineage (NCBI taxonomy): Eukaryota > Metazoa > Chordata > Mammalia > Lagomorpha > Leporidae > Sylvilagus > Sylvilagus floridanus. The sequence continues at coordinate 95,160,649 of OX463244.1, read as the reverse complement.
TGTTTGAATTGCCTAAGGTCTTGGAGATGATATTTAAGTGGTCTGATCTAGCCCATTCACTCTAAAGAAGAGAAAACTGATGCCTGGGGATGGGAAGCAACCTGTCCAAGATCTCAAGGCTGGTCCACAGTAAAACTGATAATTTACTTCAAGTGCGGTGCACTCTCTGGGGCATCACGGAACTTACTCTAAGCACAATAGGAAGCTTTTAATCTAAGCACAAGAGGAAGAATGAAGAAAGTGGGGGAGGAAATGCGTGAGGGCACTATTCTACCATGAGAGCCTTGGGCTTTTAAAAGTTAATGTGGGACTGTGTTGTAGAGGATTAAACCACCATCTGCAGTGTTGGCATCCCATATGGGCACTGGTTCTTGTCCCAGCTGCTCCACTTCCAATTCAGCTCTCTGCTAATGTACCTGGTATGGAAGCAGAATATGGCCAGTTGCTTGGGCCCCTGCCATTCATGAAGGAGACCCAGAAGAAGCTCCTGGCTTCAGTGTGGCCCAGCCCTGGCCGTTGCTGCCATTTGGGGAATGAACCAGTGGATGGAAGGTTTCTCTCTCTCTCTCTCTCTCTCTCTCTCTCTCTCTCTCTCTCTTTCTGTGCCTTTTAAATAAATAGATCTTTTAAAAAAAGTTAATGTTCATATTTACTATTATGTCAATGCAGAACTCATAGTCTATTTCAGAGTTTAATGTTCCAAAATCAGATGAGTGGAGTCAAAAGAGAAAAGGGATGATGTACAGGTTAGAAACTCAGGTTTATTTTGACTTTTACTGCCTATGGGATTTGGGGTAGTCAAGGCTTCCCTAGTTCCTCAGCTAACTCTTGCTTTTTGCTATATTTGTGATGGAACATTCTTGATCACCCAATATCTTATTTTCCTTCTTTTGTGACAACAACTTGATTTCTGTTTGGAGAGTTACTCCTGCCCCCTGGTGAAACTCTTCCAAGGTGTCCTGCCTTTCTCTGGCCAAGGGGTGAACATGTCTCTCAAACTGACCTATCAGAGACTTTCTGTCAGACTTTATTTCCTAAGGGTGTTACAAAAAGGGGAAATAATGCTTTTGTTTCTGGCTCATGTTGGTGGTGATTCCTTGAAGAGACATCCACTAACTCATCCTATTTAGATTCATACAGTTGCTTTGAATGTTTCCATTTCTACCCAAATGAGAAAAAATTTATTGTGCAGCCTTCCATTTCTTTGAATTGCTTTCTGGTAGTTCATAATTCTGCTTAATGTGGCTAGATTTGGTTTCTATTGCTTCCAAACTTAGTCAACAAGGTCATAGGTTTATCATGAAGCTAAAGTAAAATTAGTCTCAGATTAGAAGACTGTTTGTTGTAATTGTATTCGTATATTGTACCTTTTGCTCTTTGGTGTACTTTAAGTTTCATAGTTAGAGATTATGATAGGCAGTCTGTTTGGCATTATGTCTCAGCCATCTAGATATAGCTCATGCCTTCAGGGTTTGGAAATTTTGGCTGGGAAGAAAATACCCTCTACCTTGTTAATTAAGCTTTGATAGCAGACAGACTCTAAATTCTTTAGGAAAAGAAGAAATATAAGAAAGACAATGTATGCAAGGTCCTGAATACTTCCAAGGGTAACCAGCAAACCAGATGAGGCCAGAGAGGTGCCTTAAGGAGGGACTTTGCTTTCTCATGACAGAGTGTGTCAAATCAGGGGCATGAAGCCCTGATGGAGAATTTGAGAGTTACAGATTTTTGTTGTGTTTCTCAGGTGCTTCATGTTTGTGCTTCTCATGTCCAAAGATGACTATTTCTGTATGCCTTCCCAATTTCTCTGTTGCTTCTTCTCTCAGAAGAAGTAACCCTTCCAAAATGATACTGTGACCTGTGAAAGATACACTGTACAAACCTTGATCATTCTGAAGAAGAATCTTTTTATAAAAATACACACAAGTGAATGGTTTTCAAACTTTAATATGCATCAGAATCAGTTCAGAGGTTCGGTAAAATACAGACTTTTGAATCTCATTCCTTACACTTCTGATTCTTTTGTTCTAGGATGCAGGAATCTGCATTGCTAACAAGGCTGCTAACTGGGACTCATGTTTTGAGAACCATTAATCTAGGGTAACAATTTGAAAAATAAATTAACATACTTATCACATTCATTTTGGGTACATGACTTTGAGGCAGGGGAGAGGATTACATTAGTATTGTAACTGCAGGGATGCAAAGAGAACGAAATGAATAATAATCAGCTATTGCTGGAACAGAATTTTCAAGCATGGAGAAAGGTAACAGCTTTGAAAGTAAGACTAGATTGGCAGAGAAAAAGACTTTTTACTCCTTAGTCTCCTTTGAAATGAAGAGACAAGACTGGCAATCTAATTAGGAAGTTTTTATTTTGTTTTATTTTGATCAAAGAGATTTAGATGGAAGGTGTTGGTAAAACATGAGGGGAAAATAGGAAAAGCTGATCTTTTCTCTTTGGTGGACTGAGAATGGGAAAGGCAGTTATGACATATATGTCTTTCTCCTGGCTGAAGTCTGAGTAGAGGAGGTCATAGATATAGGGATCCCTGCCCTAGTACCCTTTGCAGTCTTGAAAGAGATAAGTTTGGCAGTTTGTACAGTCATATCAAAGTTACCTTGGTGGCTCAACAAGGCTACACTGAGGATTTGAGTTTAGATGACTTGAGTGTCATCTCATTTAGTGTGAGAAGAATCTAGGAGTTCATCTGTACCCTCTGATGGTGGGCTTATCTGAAGAGTCCTTCCATGTGGACTGGATACCTGGATCAGAGGTGACCTGGAAATCCTAAACTGCCCTAGGGAAGACCTCATGAGGGGTGGGGACCAGTTCAGCACCAGAGGTGACTGGTGCTCCCTGAAGCATTGTTCAGCCAAGAGGACACCTGTAGTCTTCAGCAACAACAGGTACCCACAGAATGATCATATGTTGGATGGACCATTCTTACCTGGTCAGCACTCCAGGAAGTAACCAGACCAACTGCTCTTCATAGAGACCAGCAAGAACTCAAAAAACAGCTTCAGTGTTCTCTGCCAATGTCATCAGGCCATAAGCACTTTCCACTTGCACATACTTGTGTGTTTTCTTGAATAGGTGTGAGAGGACTCAGAACTTTGAACTATGGAGTTTTCCTTCGGTATCTTAAGCAAAGACTGAGTTAAATTATTGGCTTTAACTGAGGTTACCAGATGAGACTATTTTCTCCATCCCACCACCCTCACTACTACACAGTTACAGAGAAATAAAATAAAATAAAAAGGTTTTACTGTACAACTGAGAGTGGACTTGTTATCCCATGTACTGGGAAAGTCTAAGCATATCAGGCATTGTTACTCCTAGGGATTCAAAGAATGTCTTCAGGATTCTCTTTTCCATCTCCCAGGTCTATGTTATTCCAAATTGACTTTGCTTCTAGGCAGGAATTTAACAAGTAGTGGCAAAAAAGGCCACGAGCAGCTCATAGTGTTTGCTGATGTGCTAGCATCCTGATTAGCTCTCTACAAGGACTCCGGCCCTGCTGGGTCGCCTGCCTTCCTGTGTGGTGTGAGGAGTGGGCCTGTAAACTGACCTCACTTGCTGGGGAAGGAGCCTTTTCTGGAGGAAAAAAGACTGGGCTGACAAATGTAACATATGTTGACAACAATGTAATTGCAGCTTGTAGGCCCTGCTGTGATCTTGATTCTCCCCAATGCCTAGGAAGAAAGCAAGATACATACAACTGTAAAGAAATGCCCTAGCTTCATTTGCATATGTGCTGCTGGAATTTGAATCTTCCAGAGGCTTGCTAAGGAAATTTGAGGAACTTGATTCCCCACACATGTGAGATTCTGTAACTTTGCGTGCAAAGGAAAGGTCTCCTGGGAAAGGATGTCATTAGTTTAATTTGAGTGTCTGCTAGGCCCTCTACTCTCTGCTTGGTTAATTAATTTATCCTTTAAGACTTTCCTCAGGCTGCACCTCCTCTAGGAAGGCCTCCCAGTGCTAGATTAAGTGCCTTTCAGTGACTCACATAATAGCCCTATAAATGTGATCCCATCATTAATTGCCTGAACTGGAACACATTTGAGCTTGAAATTATTAGCTCTAATTTTAAAATTATGCTATGAGGGACTGGCGTTGTGGCAAAGCAGGTAAAGCCACCAACTGTGACACTGGCATCCCATATGGGCATTGGTTTGTGTACTGGATGGCTGCTCCACTTCTGATCCAGTTCCCTGTTTATGGCCGGGGAAAAAGCAGCGGAAGGTGGCCCAAGTGTTTGGGGCCCTGCCACCCACATGGGAGACCTGTCTGGCCTAGCACTGGCCATTTTGGCCATCTGGGGAGTGAACCAGTGGATGTAAGATTGATCTGTCTCTCTAACTCTTGTCTGGACTGTTGATGTACAATGTAAATCTTCACTCATCCTAGTATCTCTCTTTGTTGTTTGTTTTTGATCTAGTACTAATGGTTGAACTCTGCAACTAACACACAATTAGCCTTAGGTGTCTAAATTCTAACTGAAAAGTGATCCCAGTTAACTTTGAGAGAGGGAAAAAGAAAGGGAGGAGATGTACAATTGGAGACAAGCTCAATTGAACTTGCACCAAATGATGGAGTTAGAAACATGCCAGGGGATCCTAATACAACCCCATCAAGATGGCATGTACCAATACCATCTTGATGGTCCAAGTGATCAATTTTAGTTCACAATTGATCACACTGATAGGTCTAAGAGTCAAAGGGAACACACAAACAAGACTAGTTTCTGCCAATACAAACAGATAGGACCAGAAAGGGAGAGAATGATCCGGCATGGGAAACAGAGTCACAGAAGACTCATAGAATGACAGATGTCCTAAATAACACTCTGGCCTCGGAATCAGCCCTTAAGGCATTCAGATCTGGCTCAAGAGCCCATGAGAGTATTTTAGGCATGGAAAGCCAAGACACTCTGGTAAAGGAAAAAAAAGTAGACCTAAATGGAAGACCTCAGTGAGTGAGATCCCAGTGGAAGGAACGGGGCTACCAAAGAAGAAGGTAGCTTTCTCCGAAGGGAGGAGAGGACCTCCACTTTGACTGTGACCCTGTCGGAATAAGATCGAAGTCGGCGAACCCTAAAGGCTTCCATAGCCTTGGCAACTCATGACTAGAGCCTAGGGAGATTACTGACGCCATAAATAAGAGTGTCAAATTGTTAAATTAACACCAGGAGTCACTGAATACTTATATCCCATGTGGGATCTGTCTTTAATATGTTGTCTAAAGTGAAGTAACGCTGTAACTAGTGCTGAAACAGTATTTTTACACTTTGTGTTTCTGTGTGCATGCAAACTGATGAAATCTTTACTTAATACATACTGAACCGATCTTCTCTATATAAAGATAACTGAAAATGAAAAAAAAACCTCAGTGTTACGTTGGAAATTGCATCAAAAAATTAATCAATTTCAAAAAAATATATATATATAATGTAGGATCTCTGTCCTTAATGTGCTGTACAATGTGATTCAATGCTATAGCGAGTACTCAAATAGTATATTTTACTTTGTGTTACTCCATGAGGGCAAATGGACGAATTCTTTACTTAACACATACTAAATTGATCTCCTGTATACAAAGAGAATTGAAAATGAATCTGGATGTGAACGAAGGGGTGGGAGTGGATAAGGGGGGAGCGTTGTGGGGGGAGAGGGAAAGTATGGGAGGAAAGCCATTGTAATCCATAAGTTGTACCTTGGAAATTTATATTCTAAATAAAAGTTAAAAAAATTATGCTAGGATAATAGATATAAACTGAAATTGTCTCAGGCATTGGGATGTGCCATTCTGGCAATATTGACTTTTTATTTATTTATTTTTTAATTTTTGACAGGCAGAGTGGACAGTGAGAGAGAGAGAGAGACAGAGAGAAAGGTCTTCCTTTACTGTTGGTTCATCCTCCAAGGGCCACTGTGGCTGTGGTGCTGCTGGGGCACCACGCTGATCCAAAGGCAGGAGCCAGGTGCTTATCCTGGTCTCCCATGGGGTGCAGGGCCCAAGCACTTGGGCCATCCTCCACTGCACGCCCTGGCCACAGCAGAGAGCTGGCCTGGAAGAGGGGCAACCAGGACAGAATCCAGCGCCCGGATCAGGACTAGAACTCGGTGTGCCGGCGCTGCAAGGCGGGGGAGGCTTAGCCTATTGAGCCGCAGTGCCGGCACAATCATTGACTTGTCTGTCTTCCCAATGAGTCAGTGAGCTACTTGATAATAATTATCTTTTATCCCAAATGCTCTGCACAATGCTATTAAATGCTTGTTTAATGTTGAACAAAGAAGCTCTTCCTTATCCTCAAGGGCTGGCAATCTAACTTAGTCCCTAGATCTAGAGTGTTAATGCATACTTCAGGTGCATTTGATCATTTCCTTTTCTTGCTTATTCTTGGGGTTCAGCACATACATATGTTCTAAAGGATTTCCTTTTGTATCTCTCCAATGCAAGTGAGACTAATTGCATGATTCAACTTAGGGAGAGCTAAACACCAGCAAAGGGAAATCATCTTGCTGCTACTCATGTTTAGATCCAGTAACCAACTACTTACTTTCACTGTATTTGAAAATTTTATTCCATATATATATATATATCACACTATACACCGCCAGTCTAAACACAGTAATAGCTTAATTTATTTTGCTTTTTTATGGCAGGTTTGTGTATAAATGCATCTCAAGATATAATCTTCTAAACTTGCAGATATTTATAATCATTTAGAAATGATAAAAAAGTTGTCAAATACTTGTAATTATATAAATTGTCACTCAAATTACAGGAAGCTTAGAAAAGCTTTATTGCTGTTTAGTTTTGTTTGAATGCTCCTGAGTGTGCTATTGAGAGCTTTGATAAATCAAGAAGGCTGAAACATGAAAATGGTCATAGTGTTTAAGTTATGTTACACTTACATTCATTTAATTAACTATTTTCACAAACATGGTGTTCTTTTGTAAGAAACATTAAAAAAATCATTCATTTCTGTGTTTTACTCCTCAAAAACCAAAAAAAAAAAATTATCCCCATATGCTTTTGTATTTCTCATTCTTTGGTTTTCTCCCAGTGCATGTATATAATTATATGTTCATGTTGTCATGGTGATTCAGGGCTAGAATTGTGAGACTGTTGTAATCACTTGCCTGAATCTGAAACCTGCTCTCTAACCTAGCTAAATCAGCAATATAATGGTAGATGGTCAGCCTATTCTTTGCTGTGAATTAATCTGTTGTAGGATATTCTTGAAAATGTTTCTTTAACTGCCAGAATTTATCCAATATATAGCATCAGTAGGTATTATAGAATTTGAAAATGTATTTCTTCATCTTCTTACATTTAAATTTCCTTGTGGTCTTAATTTTTTCAGTCATATTAAGTCAGATTGCATGTTTCTTTCAAACTGAACATTTTCTCCCCTCCTAAACATATAGTTTCTTCTAAGGGGGGGGGCACATTTAAAGTGGTCTTCAAAATCTCCTGGAAAATGTGAATTATGAAAAACTATGCATGAATTTCAATTTTTCCTTATATAAAAATAAATTTGTTTTAATTCTACAATCCAAGAATTTTTTTGAAGTACCCTTGTATGTATTTTCCATTTTTTAAAGGATTTTATTTATTTGAGTGGCACAGTTACAGAGAGAGGGAGAGAATGAGAGAAAATCTTTCATCTGCTGGTTAACTCTCCAAATGGCTGCAACGGCCAGAGCTGGGCCAATCTGAAGCCAGGAGCCAGGAGCTTCTTCTGGGTCTCCCACGAGGGGGCAGGGCCCAAGCACTTTGGCCTTCTACTGCTTTCCCAGTCCATAAGCAGTCCCCTAAACAATATTCACAGTACTGGTCCATATATTTTACCTTTATAAGAGTAATACATGGCCCTTTTAGTATTAAAAATACATTAATGTATAAAAGTTTTCTCTACTTTCTTACTCTCCTAGACTTAGTACCACAGGATAAACACTATTAATGACTTTGAATATTGTTTTAGCTACTTTGTTTTTACCATAAACTGTATCATACCTTACACAGTTTGTAGCATGAATTTTTTCTCAATATTTCACTGATGTCTTTTAATATCAGTGTGTATTGATCTGCCTTATCCTTTTTTAACATCTACACAGTATTATTTTATACAGATGCCATCCCTAATCACCTATTGCCTGACCTTTATTTACATTGTTATCTATTTTTCCAATGGCAACTTACAATTTCATAAATCAATAGTGGTCACTTGTCTTTTTGGACGTTTATGTGTGTTTCTGAGGGAAACATTCTTAGTCATCTTTACCTCCAAGCTTGATCCTACCAATCTGCTGGAATATGCTCATAGAAGGTTGAGTGGTCATCTCCCAAAGCTTCCCCTGAACTTTCATTGGAATTAGGGCTCTGGAGATATAATTAAAGGTATCAAGCTGGGATCATCCTGGAATTAGACTGAAACCTCAATCCAACACTGAGTTCTTATAAGAGAAAAAAATAGGGAGATTTGGCATGCAGAAATATATAGAGAGGAGGAGGCCAGATGCAGAGTTGGCTGTGATGTGCCTATAAGTCAGGGAATGCTGAGTATTGCAGGCAGTCTCCTGAAGTTAGGCAAGAGATATGTAATAGATTATCCCTGAGATTCTCCAGAAGGAACCAATCCTGATGACTCTGCACTCCTGGTTTCCAGAAATGTGAGAGAATAAATTTCTGCTGTTTCAGGCTACCAAGTTTATGGTAACCTGGGAAACTAAAAGTGTCCGTATTATTTTCTTCAAATCCTTCAATGATTCCACTTGCTTTTGGAAAAAATGGCCACTCTTCCTTGCCAAATCTTAAAGGCAATGTGTCTGCCTCTTTCTCCAGCCTGTTTTTGGCCCCTGCCCCCCTACACTCTCTACTCTAACTTCCCTAAGCTACTTGAGGAACCTTACCAATGAGAAGGTTATTCACATTTTTTCAAACGCTACCCCTTATAGCCCAGCCCCATCTCGCAGCAAGTCCTCCATGAATTCTACCCTTGAAGTAGTCTCTCTGTAAACTGAATTTGGATCTTTTTTGAAACACTTGTGCCTTTCTATTACCTGTGAAAAAGTATGTGTACCCAGCCTTCTCACTAGGTTGTGAGATCCTCCGGTATTTAGTCTGTGTCTTATTCATCTCTCTGTCCTCCATGGAGTCTGATTTAATGTTTGGAATACTGAATACTGAAGAATACATAATTGTTTTTGTTGAATATATGCCTAAGTGAATGATTATAGTCTATCCAAGTAGTATCAATATCTGTGAAAATGTCTCATTAATAACCACAGTGGCATTTAAACTTCTTTCACATGTTGTAAAAATATTACTTAAAAATTATAAACTATACTGTAATTCATAAAACTACATAAAAATATATAATTTGGTGAACAACTGAAAAACAAGCATTCATGTAAATGGTAACTGACATCAAGAAATAGAAGACAATTCTAATTCTAGAAGCTCTATGAGTTGGCTGCTAAAAATACATCCATTTTTATTCCAGAAGTAACTACTAACTTGACTTTTGGGAAAATTGTGTAATTTTATTTGTATTGTCCAGTTATATCTATCTCTTAACTTTTCTTTTTATTGAACTTTGTATAAATGAATTTAATCTGTATTCTTTTATTACTTCTTTTGCTCAATATTTATGAGATTTAACAGTGTAGATGTATGCAGATACTTAGTAGTCTATCATGTGACTACCATCTTGTTGTTACCGTATCAAATTGTATTATTTTTCTATTCTGTCAGTGAAAATCAGGGTTATTTATAGCTTGAAGCCACAATGAATATGCTGGGCATATGCCCAAATGTACATATGCAACATTTTCTTTAACCCCAAAGTAAAAATACTGATAATATCATCAACCTCATTTTATAAAGGTAATCTATCATTCAATGTTTTACTAGTTTACAAGCCAATATGGTGAGTAGGAAGTGAAATTTGTGGTTTAAATTTTATATTTCTAATGAGATTGAGTACTTTTTGTTTCTTTCTTAAGATTTATTTATTTATTTGAAAGGTAGAGTGAAAGAAAGAAGGGGAGAGGATGGGAGGAGAGATAGCCAGTGAGCAAGATATCTTCCATCTGCTGGTTCATTTCCCAGATGACTGCAACAGCTATGTCTTCCATGTTTTAGCAGGAAGTGCATTAGCAGAGGGTTGGAAGTAGAGCAACTTGAACTCAAACCAGCACTCGTATGGGATGCCAGTGTTGCAGGTAGTGGCTTAATCCATTGTGCTACAATGCTGGTCCTGAGATTGAATACTTTTTCATGTATTTATTGAAATTTTGGAAATTCTCTTTTGTAAATTGAGCAGTTTTTCCCTTTTCTGTCTAATTGATTTATAGGATTTATATGTGTATTGTATATGATTTGTTAGTCAAATGTGTTATTCTTTGATATTTTCTTTTTAAAAAAAGTTTAAAACATCTTTAAATTATGTTTTTGATTTTCTCATTTTAGAGATTCAAAATTTAAACAAAACTTTAAAAAAAAATCTAAGAAAAAACACAAACTATAGTACTATAAAAATGGGAATTAAGAATTTAACAGATCTTCTCCCCAAAAAGGATCAATACATAGGACCAAAATGTCCAAATTAATTAGAAATTCATCAGAGGCATAACAAAAAACTGAGAATTTTATTCAAGAAAAGCTACTGACCTTTATGTAAGAATAATCAGTTTTTGGCATTTTAGCCTAACCCTGCTCTCATTCCCACCCTTCTCCTTGAATCCATTATCACAGAGTTCTATCAGAGTAAGAATTACTGAGAGAACCAATAGCTTTGTCTCTTGAGGAGGCTGCCTTGATTTGTGCAATATGCAGAGAAAGCTGATGGCATTAGACATTGTCAAAAACAGTAACAATCTCAGTGAAAAATGAACAGATGAACCAATATTTAGGTAACTTGAAATTTTAATTCTAGATTGGGGAAGCAACAGATTGTCAGAATATCCACAAATATTACGGAGATATTAAGAGAATGTGATAGCTGTGGTAGGCACTGATAAAGTTTCCTGTATTCCTGATGGGATGGATGTCTGTGAAAATTATTCAGGTCTGAGCACATACTCAGGAGAAATTAGAGATGACCTTTATTATCCATATGTCTCCAGCTTAATGCAATGTGCTGTGCATGAACAGAAGAGAAATCAGACAGTCCAGGAGAAAATAAGGGTTGGGAACAACTTGTAAACTGTGTGAACTTCAATGCATTTCCCCTAGCTCATATACACATCACTGGCAAACTGTGGAAACCTTACTGGCTCATGGTGTTTGAGTACAACTTCTGACCACTCACTGGCTGAACATTCAGTTGTGTTTACACAGGAAAACTTCCTGCTAGGAATCCAGGATTAAAAACAAAAATAAGATCTCTTTGTATCTCTCCATAATGGCTGCCTACAAGCTGGTGCTGATCTGGCACTTCAAGTTTGCCTGGCACTAGGAGAACAGCTTTAGTGGCTGGTCTGACACCAACCAGAGCCCAGCAGACCACTAGGAGTTAAAGCACGAGTCAGATGCTAGGAGATGCTGGCTGTGAATTTGACATCTGCTTTACTTTGGTGTAGAAAAGAGCCATAGGACCCTTGGGCTGTGCTAGATGCCATTAACTGGATGTGGCTGCCGACTGAGGAATTGTTGTTTCAATGAGTGGTACTAGGGGGAGTCTGACTGACCTCAATAAAGCAGAAACTTATGCCAAGCATGGTAAGGCCCAGGTGAAAATCTGAAGGTGTTCCTACAATGTCCCTACCCCTCCCCTGGTGCCTGACCATCCCTTCTACAGCACTATCAGTAAGGATTGCAGATATGCACGATTTCTCTGAAGATCAGAAGCTCTCTTGTGAGACTCAGAAGGACACTAACAGCGACACCCCTACACTTTCAGAATGAATAAATCATACCCCAAATCAAGGAGGGCAAATGGCTACTCATTACAGCCCAGGGCAATAGCCTTCAGGGCATTGTCAAGCATCTGGAGGTTCTCTCTGAAGAGGCCATCATGGATTTGAACCTGCCAACTGGTATTCCCATTGTCTATGCATTGGATGAAAATTTGAAACCCATAAACCCACAAAGTTCCTGGTGAATGCATAAAGCTATGGAAGCTGTGACTGCCTAGGGCAAGGCCAAGAAGTGAAGGTACATGGACATAATACTATCTCCAGCACCAACCTCCCTGCCTGCCCATTTTTCTACACCTGTTCCCTGCATAGGAAACACCAACCACATCTGTAGGCGTCTCAGCTTGTAGCTGTAGGAAAGGACTGGTGCTCCTGCTTTCCTTTCAGCCATTTTTGTCTCCTGCACCACTGCCTTCACAGACTCTAGTCAGGACAGCAGTCCTGGGGCACTCAGCCTAAGCCAAAGGAAGGCTTTGTCTCACCCAACAGAGTTGGCAGTCAAAATGCACGTGTCTGCTAGTGCTCTGGTTATTAAGGGTCTGCTGGAGTGGGAGAGGGAGGAGCCATGCTAATACCTGAACAATGAGGAGAGGTAGAAGAGCCTGCACTTCAGCAGTGATGTCACTACCCAGGGGTGGGGATAGTGGGCTCTACTCATTCCAATGGAAGATGAATGTAACCTGCATGGTTATTTAAAAAGCAACCACTACTTCTTCCCTGACCCTAAAGGAGCAGGTTCCAGAAGGTTGGGATCAAACCCAGATTAAGTTTATGTGATGTATTTGCTTTTACAAAATGTATGTGTGTGTGTGTGTGTGTGTGTGTGTGTGTGTAAAACTGATACTAAACAAAAGCCTTTCTGGGGTTCCTAGGTGTGGTTCAGATAGTTTCCCATGTGGCCACCAGAAAATATGCCATTCCTCACAACAATGTGGGGTTAACCTGGCCCTTAGGGGTTGAGTGCCTCCTGCTGTGTATCTTAGGATTTCTGCTCTGCCTTGTTTTGTGGCAGTGAAGTGCCTCTTGATCATGTTGAAGTGCATCTTTTATTGTCATTTGGAATCATATTTACCTGTTGCTTGGCCCTGCTATGCAGGCTTAGGAACTACTAAATCTCTCTTCCATGTTAGCATAATAAAGGAGTTATGTGTAATAAAAAAATTAAAATCAAGACAAAAACTGGGAAGAAACACTGGTGAGTCCTCATTATACAGGAGACAGAGTCATGCAGGTGAATCATAAAACCAAAAAACAAAGCTCAGGAACAACCATAATCACTGAAAAGAGGGCCAAAAATCCACAGTGCTATAACATATTATCTGAATTTTTCAATCGAAAATTATGAGCCATATAAAAATGGAAAAATGTGACTTAATCACAGGTTCCAAAGCAGTCTATTGACACTGTCTTTGAGGGGGCCTTGATATTGGGCTTAGCACATGAAGATGAAAAAGCAGTTTTATCTATGTGTGTGGGAAATTAAAGGAAAGTATGACAACACTCATATTTTAAATGACTCATCAAATAGAGAATCTCAGTAAAGACATAGAAATGACAAAAATATTAAATGGGGATTCTGTTATTGAAAAGTAAAAGAACTGAAACAAAAAGATTTACTAGAGGGGAATAAATAGAAGATAAGAGCTGGCAGAAGAAAGATTCAGCAAACTTGAAGATAGATCAATAGAAACCATAAAATATAAAGAAAAAAGAAAAAAGAATGTAGAAAAATGAGCAGAGCCTCAGAGATCTGTGGGATCAATTATATTAGCATATGTATAAAGAGAGCTCCAGGAAGGCAAGAGAAAGATTTAACATGGGAGGAAAAATATTTGAAGAAATAATGCCCAGATTTTTCCCAAATTTGAAGAAAAATATTAATTTGTATAAGAAGTTTAATAACTCTAGTAGAATAAACACAATGATATCCACACCTAGACACATCATAGTTAAGTTGTTAAAAGTAAAATATGAAGCAAACATACTGGAATAAGTAAGAAAAAACTGTTCCTATACAAGCTAAACATAATATGATTAGTAATTATCTTCTTAGAAACCATTGAGGCCAGGAAATAGGCATAGCATATTTTATTTTATTTTTTTAACTTTTATTTAATAAATATAAATTTCCAAAGTACAGCTTATGGATTACAGTGGCTCTCCCCACCCACAACTTCCCTCCCACCCACAACCCTCCCCTTTCCTGCTCTCTCTCCCATTCCGTTCACATCAAGATTCATTTTCAATTATCTTTATATACAGAAGATCTACTTAGTATTTACTAAGTAAAGATTTCAACAGTTTGCACCCACACAGAAACACAAAGTGTAAGGTACTGTTTGAGGACTAGTTATAGCATTAACTCACATTGGACAACACATTAAGGACAGAGATCCTACAAGGGGAGTATGTGCACAGTGACTCCTGTTGTTGACTTAACAATTGACACTCTTGTTTATGGTGTCAGTAATCACCCTAGGCTCTTGTCATGAGTTGCTGAGGCTATGGGAGCCTCTTGAGTTTGCCAACTCCAATCTTATTTAGACAAGGTCATGGTCAAAGTGGAAGTTCTCTCCTCCCTTCAGAGAAAGGTACCTCCTTCTTTGATGGCCCATTCTTTCTACTGGGATCTCATTCGCAGAGATCTTTCATTTAGGTTTTTTTTTTTTTTTTTTTTTTTTTTTTTTTTTTTTTTTTTTTTTTTTTGCCAGAGTGTCTTGGATTTCCAAGGCATGGCATATTTTAAAGCATTGTGGGAAAATCTGTCAATTGATGATTCTATATTCAGCTAACCATTCCTTCAAAAATAAAATGAAATTTTAAAAATCCCAGATAAAGATTAAGAGAATTTATTGTTGGTAGTATGCTTATTTCAAAAGGAAATCCAGGCTAAAAAGAAATGATGCTAACAAATAGTAATTTGAATCTAAATGAAGAATGAACACTGATGGGGCAAACATATAGGTATGTATAAAAGATTCTACCATGTATCATCTATCTATTGTATATTTCTCTTAATTGAATTTAAACATTGTTTAAAATAACAGTAATAGAGATGTATTACTGGAATTATAACATGTAAGGATATATATAACAGTAATAGCACCAAGGAGGGGAGGTCAAGTAGAACTATACTGAGACAATATTTCTGTATTTTACTAGAATTAAGTTAAATTAATCAAAGCAAATTATGATAAAGTGAGATGAATATTGTGATTACCAGACAGTCAATAATAAAGTAACTAATAATGTGGTTTAAAAAGCAAGAAAGGGACTTCAGTGTCTTGCTTGGCACATAAGACACTCTACCTTTACAGAGGTACAAAGCTGAACAAATTGAAATATCAACAACTCTTCTTAGATCAGTCAGAGAAGTGGGGTCAGAGTGCAAACAGCTGCTCTCCCAAAGTGTAGAGGGAAACAGCTACAGAGAATCACAATTACTGGAGCAGAACCATCTGTGGGAGCTAGTAATGAGGCGGGAAAGTCTAAATTGGAACTGATTAGTTATTGGAGGCTTAGTGTAGACCTCAGAGAGAGAAAAATCTCCAGGAAGATCCCCTCATAGGGAGTCTCCACACTTTTGTGAATTTTACTCTCAGGAGTTCTGATGAATATTGGAGAAAAATATCCTGTTATTTTTGGCAGGGGTTGGGGAAAAGGAAGTGTTTTGGATTGTATTAGAGCCTTCTGTTCTTCCTAACAAGTCTTACACTGAGAAGAAACTATTTTATAAGCTCCTACCTTCTGGGGTTTTATCAGTATCTAAACTACTTGGAAGAATGGAAATATCCAACTCCAGCCCCCTCTGGCTTTCCTGTGGTGGAAGGGAAATTGCAGTCCCCTCAAACCATACTGTCCTATCTACGTTGGAGGAGAAAACTGAGAAGCACTAGTGCAGCTCACAGCCCAGGATCATAGTCTCACTGACTGAAACCTAATACAGGAATAAATCATGCTTCTTGCCCAGTGCTTTACCACTACATCACTGGAGCCTTACTCACCATACCAGTTTTACCCTGTACACCATGTCTTTCTTTCTTTCTTTTTAAAATTTATTTAATTATTTTTTATTAAAGCTTTTATTTAAAGAATATAAATTTCCAAAGTACAGCTTATGGATTACAATGGCTTCCCACCCCCATAACTTCCCTCCCACCTGCAACCCTCCCCTTTCCCGCTCCCTTCCCCTTCCATTCACATCAAGATTCATTTTCAATTCTCTTTATACACAGATCAGTTTAGTATATATTACGTAAAGATTTCATGAGTTTGCCCCCACATATGAACACAAAGTGAAAAATACTGTTGGAGTACTAGTTATAGTATTAAATCACAATGTACAGCACATTAAGGACAGAGATCCTACATGATCTTTTTTTAAAATACTATAACTAATACTATAACTAGTACTCCATCAGTATTTTCACTTTGTGTCTCTATGTGAGGGCAAACTGTTGAAATCTTTACATAATATGTACTAAACTGATCTTCTGTGTATAAAGAGAATTGAAAATGAATCTTGATGTGAATGGAAGGGAAAGGGAGCGAGAAAGGGGAGGGTAGCGGGTGGGAGGGAGGTTATGGGGGGTGGGAAGCCATTGTAATCCATAAGCTGTACTTTGGAAATGTATATTCTTTAAATAAAAGCTTTATTAAAAAAGATTAAAAAATTGATTAATTTTCTATGCAATTTCCAATTTAACACGAAGGTCTGTTTTTTTCATTTTCAATTATCTTTATATACAGAAGTTCGATTCAGTGTATACTAAGTAAAGATTTCATCAGTTTGCACCCACACAGAAACACAAAGTGTAAAAATACTGTTTCAGTACTAGTTATAGCATTACTTCACATTGGACAACACATTAAGGACAGATCCCTCATGAGACGTAAGTACACAGTGACTCCTGATGTTGACTTAACAATTTGACACTCTTATTTATGGCGTCAGTAATCTCCCTAGGCTCTAGTCATGAGTTGCCAAGGCTATGGAAGCCTTTAGAGTTCTCTGACTTTGATCTTATTCTGACAGGGTCATAGTCAAAGTGGAAGTTCTCTCCTCCCTTCAGAGAAAGGTACCTTCTACTTTGATGGCCCCGTTCTTTCTACTGGGATCTCACTCGCAGAGATCTTTCATTTAGGTCTTTTTTTTTTTTTCCAGAGTGTCTTGGCTTTCCATGCCTAAAATACTCTCATGGGCTCTTGAGCCAGATCTGAATGCCTTAAGGGTTGATTCTGAGGCCAGAGTGCTATTTAGGACATCTGCCATTCTATGAGT
This sequence comes from Sylvilagus floridanus, assembly GCA_949820135.1. Classification (NCBI taxonomy): domain Eukaryota; kingdom Metazoa; phylum Chordata; class Mammalia; order Lagomorpha; family Leporidae; genus Sylvilagus; species Sylvilagus floridanus. Next base: position 95,143,434 of record OX463244.1, on the reverse strand, counting down.
CTGCTGTGTATCTCGCTTCACATGTTGGATCGTTCTTTCCCTTTTTGATTCTATCACTAGCAGACACTAGTCTTGTTTGTGTGATCCCTTTGACTCTTAGACCTATCAGTGTGATCAATTGTGAACTGAAATTGATCCCTTGGACTAGTGAGATGGCCTTGGTTATGCCACCTTGATGGGATTGTATTGGAATCCTCTGGCACAATTCTAACTCCATCATTTGGGGCAAGTCCGATTGAGCATGTCCCAAATTGTACATCTCTTCCCTCTCTTATTCCCACTCTTATATTTCACAGGGATCACTTTTCAGTTAAAATTTAAACACCTAAGAATAATTGTGTGTTAATTGCAGAGTTCAACCACTAGTACTAGAATAAAAAAATACTAAAAGTGGTAAAGTATGACATTGTACATCAACGGTCAGCACAAGAGCTGAGCAAGTCACTGTTTCTCATAGTGTCCATTTCACTTCTACAGGTTTCCCGTTTGGTGCTCAGTTAGTTTTCACCAATCAGGGAGAACATGTGATATTTGTCCTTTTGGGACTGGCTTAATTCACTCAGCATAATGTTTTCCAGATTCCTCCATTTTGTTGCAAATGGCTGGGTTTCATTGTTTTTGACTGCTGTATAGTATTCTATAGAGTACATGTCCCATAATCTCTTTATCCAGTCTACTACTGATGGGCATTTGGGTTGGTTCCAGGTCTTAGCTATTGTGAATTGAGCTGCAATAAACATTACTGTGCAGAGGGCTTTTTTGTTTGCTAATTTAATTTCCTTTGGGTAAATTCCAAGGAGTGGGATGGCTGGGTTGAATGGTAGGGTTATATTCAGGTTTCTGAGGAATCTCCAGACTGACTTCCATAGTGGTTTCACCAGTTTGCATTCCCACCAACAGGGGGTAAGTGTCGTTTTTCCCCACATCCTCTCCAGCATCTGTTGTTGGTAGATTTCTGAATGTGAGCGATTCTAACCGGGGTGAGGTGAAACCTCATTGTGACTTTGATTTGCATTTTCCTGATGGCTAGTGATCCTGAACATTTTTTCATGTGCCTGTTGGCCATTTGGATTTCCTCTTTTGAAAAATGTCTATTGAGGTCCTTGGCCCATCTCTTAAGTGGGTTGTTTGTTTTGATGTTGTGGAGTTTCTTGATTTCTTTGTAGATTCTGGCTATAATCCCTTTATCTGTTGCATAGTTTGCAAATATTTTTCACATTCTGTTGGTTGCCTCTTCACTTTCCTGACTGTTTCTTTTGAAGTACAAAAACTTCTCAATTTGATGCAATCCCAGTAGTTAATTTTGGCTTTCACTGCCTCGCCTCCAGGGTCTTTTCCAGGAAGTCTTTGCCAGTACCTATATCTTGCAGGGTTTCTCCAATGCTCTCTAATAATTTGATGGTGTAAGGTGTCAGATTTAAGTCTTTACTCCATGTTGAGTGAGTTTTTGTGTAAGGTGAAAGGTAGAGATCTTGCTTCATCATTCTGCACCTGGATATCCAATTTTCCCAGTACCATTTATTGAATAGACTGTCTTAACTCTAGGCATTGGTTTTAGATCCTTGATCAAATATAAGTTAGCTGTAGATGTTTGGATTGATTTTTGGTGTTTCTATTCTGTTCCATTGGTCTATCCATCTGTTTCTGTACCAGTACCATGCTGTTTTGATAAAAATTGTCCTGTAGTATGTCCTAAAATCTGGTATTATGATACCTCCAGCTTTGTTTTTGTTGTACAAGAGATTGCTTTAGCTATTTGAGGTCTCCTGTGTCTTCATATGAATTTCAGCATCATTTTTTCCAGATCTGAGAAGAATATCTTTGGTATTTTGATTGGTATCGCATTGAATCTATAAATTGCTTTTGGGACAATGGACATTTTGATGATATTGATTCTTCCAATCCATGAGCATGGAAGATTTTTTCATTTTTTTGGCATCTTCTTTTATTTCTTTTTAAGGTTTTGTAATTTTCATCATAGAGATCTTTAACGTCCTTGGTTAAGTTTATTCCAAGGTATTTGATTCTTTTTGTAGCTATTGTGAATGGGATTGATCTTAGAAGTTCTTCCTCAGCCGTGACATTGCCTGTGTATATAAAGGCTGTTGATTTTTGTGCATTGATTTTATATCCTGCTACTTTGCCAAACTCTTCTATGAGTTCCAATAGTCTCTTAGTAGAGTTTTTTGGATCCCCTAAATAAAGAATCATATCATCTGCAAAGAGGGATAGTTTGAGTTCTTCCTTCCCAATTTGTATCCCTTTAATTTCTTTTTCTTGCCTAATAGCTCTTGCTAAAACTTCCAGAAGTATATTGAATAGCAGTGGTGAGAGTGGGCATCCCTGTCTGGTACCAGATCTCAGTGGAAATGCTTCCAACTTTTCCCCATTCAATAGGATGTTGGCCGTGGGTTTTTCATAAATTGATCTCTGGCTCCTGTGGGTATATCAGATCTCTCTTTCATATGCTGATTTCTTTTCATTTCGGTAAATTCCCAGGAGTGGGATAGCTGGGTCATATGGTAGGTCTATATTCAGATTTCTGGAGTATCTCCATATTGTCTTCCACAGTGGCTTAACTAGTTTACATTTCCATCAACAGTGGATTAGGGTTCCTTTCCCTGCACATCCTCACCAGTATTTTTTGTTTGTTCTTTGTGCATGAGAGTCATTCTAACAGGAGTAAGGTGAAACCTCATAGTGGTTTTGATTTGCATTTCCATGATGACTGGTGATCCTGAGCATTAAATTTCCTCTTTTGAAAAGTGCCTGTTTGGGGCCAGTGCTGTGGGGTAGTGGGTTAAGCCTCCATCCGTGGTGCCAGCATCATATATGGGTGCTTGTTCATATCCTGGATTCTCTTCTTCTGATCCTGCTCTGTGCTGTGGCCTGAGAAAGCAGTAGAAGATAGTAAAAGTGCTTGGGCCCCCTCACCCACATGGGAGATCTGGAAGAACCTCTGGCTCCTGGTTTGGATTAGCCTTGCTCTGGCCATTGTTGCCATTTGAGGAGTGAACCAGCAGATGGACGACCCCTTTCTCTGTCTCTTCCTCTCTCTTTCTGCAACTCTACCTTTCAAGTAAATAAATAAATCTTTAAAAAAGAAAAAATGCCTGTTCAAGTCCTTTGATAATTTTTAACTGGATTGTTTGTTTTGTTGTTTTTTTTGAGCTTTTTGTAGATTCTAGATATTAATCCTTTATCACTTGCATAGTTTGAAAATATTTTCTCCCAGTCTATCAGTAGCCTCTTTGCTGAATGTTTCTTTTGCAGTGCAGAATGTTCTCAGCTTGATATAATCCCATTTGCAATTTTGGCTTTGATTGCCTGTGCTTCTTGTGTGTTTTCCAAGAACTCTTTGTGTATGCCAAAGTCTTACAGGGTTTCCCTAACGTTCTTTAGTACTTTGATGGTATTGGGTCATAGATTTGTGTCTTGGATTCATTTTGAGTGGATTTTTGTGTTAGGTGTAAGGTTAGGTGTAAGTTTAACTTCTGCAAATGGTGATCCAGTTTTCACAGTACCATTTGTTGAAGAGACTGGCCTTTCTACAGGGATTGATGTTAGCTCCTTTGTCAAAGAAGTTGGTTGTAGATACCTGGATTGATTTCTAGAATTTGTATCCAGTTCGAAGTGGCTACACATCTGGTTTTTTTTGCCAGTACCAGGCTGTTTGATTATAAATGTCCTGTAAGATGTGTTGAAATCTGGTATTGTGATGCCTCTGTTTTTGTTTTTTTTATATAAAGCTTTTATTTAAAGAATATAAATTTCCAAAGAACAGCTTATGGATTACAATGGCTCCCCCCCCACACAACTTCTCTCCCTCCCCCTACCCTCCCCTTTCCCGCTCCCTCTCCCCTTCTGTTCACATCAAGATTCATTTTCAATTCTCTTTATACACAGAAGATCAATTTAGTACATATTACGTAAAGATTTCAACGGTTTGAACTCGCATAGAGACACAAAGTGAAAATACTGTTGGAGTACTAGTTATAGTATTAATTCACAATGTACAGCACATTAAGGACAGAGATCCTACATGATTTTTTTTAAAAAAATTGATTAATTGTCTATGCAATTTCCAGTTTAACACCAAGATTTTTTTAATCATTTGCAATTATCTTTATATAAAGAAGATCGATTCAATATATACTATGTAAAGATTTCATCAGTTTGCACCCACACAGAAACACAAAGTGTAAAAATACTGTTTCAGTACTAGTAATAGCATCATTTCACATTGGATAACACAGTAAGGACAGATCCCTCATGAGACGTAAGTACACAGTGACTCCTGATGTTGATTTAACAATTTGACACTCTTGTTTATGGCGTCAGTAATCTCCCTAGGCTCTGGTCATGAGTTGCCGAGGCTATGGAAGCCTTTAGGGTTCGCCGACTTCGATCTTATTCTGACAGGGTCATAGTCAAAGTGGAAGTTCTCTCCTCCCTTCAGAGAAAGGTACCTCCTTCTTTGATGGCCCCGTTCTTTCCACTGGGATCTCACTCGCAGAGATCTTTCATTTAGGTCTTCTTTTTTTTTTTTTTTTTTTTCAGAGTGTCTTAGCTTTCCATGCCTAAACTATTCTCATGGGCTCTTGAGCCAGATCCAAATGCCTTAAGGGCTGATTCTGAGGCCAGAGTGCTATTTAGGACATCTGCCATTCTATGAGTCTGCTGTGTATCCTGCTTCCCATGTTGGATCATTCTCTCCCTTTTTGATTCTATCAGTTAGTATTAGCAGACACTAGTCTTGCTTGTGCGATCCCTTTGACTCTTAGACCTATCAGTGTGATCAATTGTGAACTGAAATTGATCACTTGGACTAATGAGATGGCCTTGGTACATGGCACCTTGATGGGATTGTATTGGAATCCCCTGGCACAATTCTAACTCCATCTATTGGGGCCGTTCTGATTGAGCATGTCCCAAATTTTACATCTCCTCCCTCTCTTATTCCCACTCTTATATTTCACAGAGATCACTTTTCAGTTAAAATTTAAACACCTAAGAATAATTGTGTGTTAATTACAGAGTTCAACCACTAGTACTAGGATAAAAAAAAATACTAGCATGGATAAAGTATTACATTGTACAACAACAGTCAGCACAAGAGCTGATCGAGTCACTGTTTCTCATAGTGTCCATTTCACTTCTACAGGTTTCCCCTTTGGTGCTCAGTTAGTCATCGCCAATCAAGGGAAACAAATGATATTTGTCTCTTTGGGACTGACTTAATTCACTCAGCATGATGTTTTCCAGATTCCTCCATTTTGTTGCAAGTGACCAGATTTCATTGTTTTTGACTGCTGTATAGTATTCTGTAGAGTACATGTCCCATAATTTCCTAATCCAGTCTACTGTTGATGGGCATTTGGGTTGGTTCCAAGTCTTAGGTATTGTGAATTGAGCCGCAATAAACATTACTGTGCAGACGGCTTTTTTGTTTGCCCATTTAATTTCCTTTGGGTAAATTCCAAGGAGTGGGATGGCTGGGTTGAATGGTAGGGTTATATTCAGGTTTCTGAGGAATCTCCAGACTGACTTCCATAGTGGCTTCACCAGTTTGCATTCCCACCAACAGTGGATTAGTGTCCCTTTTTCCCCACATCCTCTCCAGCATCTATTGTTGGTGGATTTCTGAATGTGAGCCATTCTCACCGGGGTGAGGTGAAACCTCATTGTGGTTTTGATTTGCATTTCCCTGATTGCTAGGGATCTTGAACATTTTTTCATGTGTCTCTTGGCCATTTGGATTTCCTCTTTTGAAAAATGTCTATTGAGGTCCTTGGCCCATCTCTTAAGTGGGTTGTTTGTTTTGATGTTGTGGAGTTTCTTAATTTCTTTGTAGATTCTGGTTATCAACCCTTTATCTGTTGCATAGTTTGCAAATATATTTTCCCATTCTGTCGGTTTCCTATTCACTTTCCTGACTGTTTCTTTTGCAGTACAGAAACGTTTCAATTTGATGCAATCCCAGTAGTTAATTTTGGTTTTCAGTGCCTGTGCTTCTGGGGTCTTTTGCAAGAAGTCTTTGCCAGTACCTATGTCTTGCAGGGTTTCTCCTATGCTCTCTAGTAATTTGATGGTGTCGGGTCGTAGGTTTAAATTTTTAATCCATGTTGAATGAATTTTTGTGTAAGGTGAAAGGTAGGTGTCTTGCTTCATGGTTCTGCACGTGGAAATCCAGTTTTCCCAGCACCATTTATTAAACAGACTGACCTTACTCCAGGGACTGGTTTTGGATCGTTGATCAAATATAAGTTGGCTGTAGGTGTTTGGATTGATTTCTGGAGTTTCTATTCTGTTCCATTGGTCTATCCATCTGTTTCTGTACCAGTACCATGCTGTTTTGATAACAACTGCCCTGTAGTATGTCCTGAAATCTGGTATTGTGATGCCTCTGGCTTTGTTTTTGTTGTACAAGATTGCTTTAGCTATTCGAGGTCTCCTGTGTCTCCATATGAATTTCAGCATTATTTTTTCCAGATCTAAGAAGAATGTCCTCGGTATCTTGATTGGTATTGCGTTGAATCTGTAAATTGCTTTTGGGAGAATGGACATTTTGATGATATTGATTCTTCCAATCCATGAGCATGGAAGATTTTTCTATTTTTTTTGGTATCCTCTTCTATTTCTTTCTTTAAGGTTTTGTAATTTTCATTGTAGAGATCTTTAATGTCCTTAGTTAAATTTATTCCAAGGTATTTGATTGTTTTTGTAGCTATTGTGAATGGGATTGATCTTAGAAGTTCTTCCTCAGCCGTGGCGTTGTCTGTGTATACAAAGGCTGTTGATTTTTGTGCATTGATTTTATATCCTGCTACTTTGCCAAACTCTTCTATGAGTTCCAATAGTCTCTTGGTAGAGTTCTTTGGGTCCCCTAAATAAAGAATCATGTCGTCTGCAAAGAGGGATAGTTTGAGTTCTTCCTTCCCAATTTGTATGCCTTTAATTTCTTTTTCTTGCCTAATAGCTCTGGCTAAGACTTCCAGCACTATATTGAATAGCAGTGGTGAGAGTGGGCATCCCTGTCTGGTACCAGATCTCAGTGGAAATGCTTCCAACTTTTCCCCATTCAATAGGATATTGGCCGTGGGTTTTTCATAAATTGCTTTGATTGTATTGAGGAATGTGCTTTCTATACCCAGTTTGCTTAGGGTTTTCATCATGAAAGGGTGTTGAATTTTATCGAATGCTTTCTCTGTGTCTAGTGAGATAATCATATGGTTTTTCTTCTGCAGTCTGTTAATGTGGTGTATCACGTTGATTGTTTTGCGAATATGGAACCATCCCTGCATACCAGGGATGAATCCCACTTGGTCTGGGTGGATGATCTTTCTGATGTGTTGTTGCAGTCTATTGGCCAGAATTTTGTTGAGGATTTTTGCATCTATATTCATGAGGGATATTGGTCTGTAATTCTCTTTCAATGCTGCATCTTTTTCTGGCTTAGGAATTAAGGTGATGCTGGCTTCATAGAAAGAATTTGGGAGAATTCCCTCTTTTTCGATTGTTCTGAAAAGTTTGAGAAGAATTGGGGTTAGTTCTTTAAATGTCTGGTAGAATTCAGCAGTGAATCCATCTGGTCCTGGGCTTTTCTTTGTTGGGAGGGCCTTTATTACTGATTCAATTTCTGACTCATTTATGGGTCTGTTTAGGTTTTCTATGTCTTCCTGGTTCAATTTAGGTAGGTTGCATGTGTCCAGGAATCTATCCATTTCTGATAGGTTTCCCTGTTTACTGGCATACAAGTCCTTGTAGTAATTTCTGATGATTCTTTTGATTTCTGTGGTGTCTGTTGTTATATTTCCTTTTTCATCTCTGATTTTACTGATTTGGGTCTTTTCTCTTCTTTTTTTAGTTAGTTGGGCCAATGGGGTGTCAATCTTGTTTATTTTTTCAAAAAACCAGCTCCTCGTTTGGCTGATTTTTTGTAATGTTTTTTTGGATTCAATCCTGTTGATTTCTTCTCTGATTTTGATTATTTCTCTTTTTCTACTAGATTTGGGTCTAGTTTGCTGCAAATTTTCTAGGTCCTTGAGATGCATTGAAAGCTCATCTATTTGGTGCCTTTCCAGTTTCTTGATGTAGGCTCCTATTGATATAAACTTTCCTCTTAACACTGCTTTTGCTGTATCCCATAAGTTTTGGTATGTTGTGCTGTTATCCTCATTTACTTCCAGAAAATTTTTGATTTCTCTTTTGATTTCTTCAGTGACCCATTGTTCATTCAGGAGCATGTTGTTCAATCTCCATGTGTTTGCATATGCTCTAGGGATTCCTGAGTTGCTAATTTCCAACTTCAATCCCTTATGGTCTGAGAAGCTGCATCGTATGATTCTAATTCTTTTGAATTTGCTGAGACTTGCTTTATGGCCTAATATGTGATCAATCCTAGAGTAGGTTCCATGTACTGCTGAGAAGAATGTGAATGCTTTACGTGTAGGATGAAAAGTTCTGTAGATATCTGTTAGATCCATTTGGGCTATAGTGTTGTTTAAATCTACTGTCTCCTTGTTGATCTTCTGTCCTGTCGATTTGTCAATATCTGTGAGTGGAGTATTGAAGTCCCCCAGTACTATTGTGTTGGGGTCTAAGTCTCCCTTTAAGTTTCTTAACAAAATTTTTAAATAAACCTGTGGCCTGTAATTAGGTGCATATACATTGAGAATTGTTATATCTTCCTGTAGTATTGATCCCTTAATCATTATATAGTGCCCCTCTTTGTCTCTCTTAACAGTTTTTGTGTTAAAGTTTATGTAGTCCGATATTAAGATGGTTACACCCGCTCTTTTTTTCATTTCTGTTGGCATGGTATATCTTGTTCCATCCTTTTATTTTCAGTCTGTATGGATCTTCGTTGGAAAGATGTGTTTCTTGTAGGCAGCAATAGATGGTTTTTGTTCCTTAACCCAATCAGCCAATCTCTGTCTTTTAACAGGACAGTTTAGACCTTTAACGTTCAATGTGACTATTGATAAGTGGTAAGTTTGCCCTGCCATTTGCCAGATATTTTCTAATGTATGCTTTGAATTCCCTGTGATCTTTTGCCGTGAGGTTCCCTTCATTTACCTTCTTTCATGTTGATGGTCGTGTTTCTGTGTTTCTGTGTGTAACACGTCTTTAAGTATCTTTTGCAGGGCTGGACGAGTGGCAACAAATTCTTTCAATTTCTGTTTGCAATGAAAGGTCTTTATTTCGCCTTCATTCACAAATGAGAGCTTTGCAGGATATAATATTCTGGGCTTGCAGTTTTTCTCTCTAAGTACCTGGGCTATGTCTCGCCATTCCATTCTAGCTTGTAGGGTTTCTGTTGAGAAGTCAGCTGTGAGTCTAATTGGAGATCCTCTGAGAGTAATCTGCCATTTCTCTCTTGCACATTTTAGGATCTTTTCTTTTTGCTTCACTGTGGTGAGTTTAATTACAATATGTCGTGCAGAGGATCCCTTTTGGTCATGTTTATTAGGGGTTCTATGAGCTTCCTGGATAGGATTTCTCTGTCTTTCTCCAAGCCTGGAAAATTTTCTGCTAGTATCTCCCTAAAAAGGCCTTCTAATCCTTTCTCCCTCTCCATACCTTCAGGAACACCTAGAACCCGAATGTTGGTTTTTTTAATAGTATCCTGTAAATTCCCGATGATATCTTTTAGTTTTCTAATTTCCTCTTCTTGTCTTTGGTTTGACTGTTTCCTCTCCTGTTCTCTGTCTTCTAGGTCCGATATTCTCTCTTCTGCTTCACCCATTCTGGTTTTAAGGCCCTCAAGATTGCTTGTCACTTGATCTATTGAATTCTTCAATTCATTAAGATCTTTTGTCACTATCGTAGCTTCTTGTTCTACTAGTTGTTTCATTTCGTTTTGATTTCTCCGTAGTACTTCATTCTCGCTAGAGAGATTTTCTATCTTATCCATTAAAGATTTCTGTAGTTCAAGAATTTGTATTTGAGAACTTCTTAATGTTCTTATCAATTCTTTGAGATCTGCTTCTTGCATTTCTTCTATCTCATTATCTTCATAATCCTGACTTGGGGTGTCTTTTCCGTTTGGGGTCATCATAGCGTCTTCCTTGATCTTGCTCCCTCGGAATCTGTTTTTGTTTGGCATTTTTTTTTCCCCACACTCTTTCTCTGGGTTGTCAAGGTAACGGAGTTTTTGTGCGCGGTGTGTTCCCAGTTTTTGGATCCCCTTCAGGTTTCTACAGCCTCGGGTTTTTGGTTCCGTCTGCCTCATTGATGGGCAGGCGGGCGGGCGGGCGCGCCTTGTCCCACTGCGTTTAATCAAATTCGACTTCGCAAGGTGGGCAGCGAGAGGGGCTAGTGTCCGTGCGGGCTCGCCTCAACTGTGCTGTTTCCCCCGTGGGGGTCTGCTTCCCCCCGCCAGTGTCTCGGGATCCCTGTATCGGCTCCCGTTCAAGCGCGCAGATCCTGCGGTGATTGTGTTCCGCCTGGCTCCTGTCGCAGCCTGCGGGCGCGCACCGTGCCACTGTGTTCGATCTAGGTCAATTTCGTAGATTGGGCGACGAGAGAGGCTAGTGTCCATGCGGGCTCGCCTCAACTGTGCTGTTTCCCCCGTGGGGGTCTGCTTCCCCCCGCCAGTGTCTCGGGATCCCTGTATCGGCTCCCGTTCACGCGCGCAGATCCTGCAGCGATTGTGTTCCGCCTGGCTCCCGTCGCAGCCGGCGGGCGCTCGCCGTCCCACTGCGTTTAATCTAGCTCGAATTAGCAGGGTGGGTGACAAGAGAGGCTAGTGTCCGTGCAGGCTCGCCTCAATTGTGCTGTTTCCCCCGTAGGGTCTGCTTCCCCCCGCCAGTGTCTCGGGATCCCTGTATTGGCTCCCGTTCAAGCGCTCAGTTCCAATGGCGACTGTGTTCCGCCTGGCTTCCGTTGCAGCCGGCGGGCGTGCGCCGTCCACTGCGTTCAGTCTAGCTCGAATTAGCAGGGTGGGCGATGAAAGAGGCTAGTGTCCGTGTGGGCTCGCCTCAATTGTGCTGTTTCCCCCGTGGGGTCTGCTTGCCCCCGCCAGTGTCTCGGGATCCCTGTATTGGCTCCCGTTCAAGCGCTCAGTTCCAATGGCGACTGTGTTCCGCCCGGCTCCCGTTGCACCCGGCGGGCGCGTGCCGTCGCACTGCGTTCAGTCTAGCTCGAATTAGCAGGGTGGGCGACGAAAGAGGCTAGTGTCCATGCGGGCTCGCCTCAATTATGCTGTTTCCCCCGTGGGGGTCTGCTTCCCCCCGCCAGTGTCTCGGGATCCCTGTATCGGCTCCCGTTTAAGCGCTCAATTCCAATGGCGACTGTTCCGTCCGGTTCCCGTCCCTCCCGGCAGCTCCCGTGCCACTATGGCACGATTTGCCGTTCGCAAACTTACTTTCCCCTAGGTCCTCTGCGTCTCATTCACTGGGTCCGGAAGAATTTCCACTGCATTTTTTTCCCTGAGATTTTTCCTGAGGCTACAGTAACTCTGTTTTTATTAAACTATCTTTTTGTGGACTGCTAGTGCGCGTCCTCACTATTCCACCATCTTGGCTCCGCCCTCTGTTTTTGTTTTTTTAAGATTGCTTTAGCTTAGAGGTCTCTTGTGTTTGCATATGAATTTTAGCATCATTTTTTCCAGATCTGAGAAGAATGTTTTGATATTTTGATTGGGATCACATTGAATCTGTAAATTGCTTTTGGTTGTATGGGCATTTTGATGATATTATTTCTTCTAATTCATAAACATGGAAGATTTTTTCTTTGTTTGAGGTCTTCTATTTCTTTCTTTAATATTTTGCAATTTTTTTGTAGAGATATTTCAGCTCCTTAGTTAAATTTATTCCAAGATATTTAATTTTTTTGTATATATTGTGAATGGGATTGATCTTAGAAGTTCTTTCTCAGCCATTTCCTTGTCTGTTCATACAAAGTCTATTGATTTTTGTATGCTAATTTTACTAAACTCTTGTGTGAGTTCCAGTAGTCTCTTAGTGTAGGCTTTTAGATCCCTTATATATAGAATCATGTCATCTGCAAATAGGGATAGTTTGACTATCCCTATTTTATTTATTTTTTTATTTATCCTTTATTACTGATTCAATCTCCATCTTGGTTATTGGTCTTTTTAGGTGTTCTATGTCTTCCTGACTCATTTTGGTAAATATGATGTGTCCAGGAAATCTATCCATTTCTTTTAGGCTTCCCAATTGTTTGGCATACAGCTCTTTCTAGTAATTCCTGATGATTCCTTTTATTTCCGTGGTATCTGTTGCTACATTTCCTTTTACATCTCTGATTTTATTGACTTGGGTCTTCTCCCTCTTTTCTGGTTAGTTGGGCCAATGATGTACCCATTTTGTTTATTTATTTTTTTTAAAGTTGTTCATTTCACTGATCTTTTTTTTTGTTTCAATTTTGTTTATTTCTTTTTCTAATTTTAATTATTTCTTCCTCCTACTAATTTTGGGTTTGGTTTGCTTTTGTTTTTCTCAATCCTTGAGGTGCACTGATAACTCATTTATTTGGTCCCTTTCTAATTTCTTGATTTAGGTGCCAATTGTTATAAACTTCTCTTACTACTGCTTTTGCTGTATCCCCATAAGTTTTGATGTGATATATTGTCATCTTTGTTTCCAGAAATTTTTTGAATTATGTTTTGATTTCTTCTATGATGCACTATTTCCAACAGTTTTTAATTTTTCTATTGTATTCTTCATTTTTTGGTTTGCCTATAAAATTTTCAAACAGTTGTATTCCAGCTTAGATATTTTTTATTCTGCCTCTCCGATTCTATTGTTAAGTCTACTGCATTGTTTACTTGATCTATTGAATTCTTCATTTCTAATGTTTCTTTAGTTTCTCTTTTTTCATTCCCTAAGAAACCTTTTACTTAATGAGTACAAATTTCATAAGTACAACTTTAGGAATATAGTGATTCTTATATATATATATATATATATATATATATATATATATATATATATATAAAGCTTTTATTTAAAGAATATAAATTTCCAAAGTACAGCTTATGGATTACAATAACTCCCCCCCCCGACAACTTCCCTCCCTTCCGCTACCCTCCCCTTTCCCGCTCCCTCTCCCCTTCCATTCACATCAAGATTCATTTTCAATTCTCTTTATACACAGAAGATCAGTTTAGTACATATTACGTAAAGATTTCAGCAGTTTGCCCTCACATAGAGACACAAAGTGAAAATACTGTTGGAGTACTAGTTATAGTATTAATTCACAATGTACAGCACATTAAGGACAGAGATCCTACATGATTTTTTTAAAGAATTGATTATCTATGCAATTTCCAGTTTAACACCAAGATTTTTTAATCATTTGCAATTATCTTTATATAAAGAAGATCGATTCAATATATACTATGTAAAGATTTCATCAGTTTGCACCCACACAGAAACACAAAGTGTAAAAATACTGTTTCAGTACTAGTTATAGCATTACTTCACATTGGATAACACATTAAGGACAGATCCCTCATGAGACATAAGTACACAGTGACTCCTGATGTTGATTTAACAATTTGACACTCTTGTTTATGGCGTCAGTAATCTCCCTAGGCTCTAGTCATGAGTTGCTGAGGCTATGGAAGCCTTTAGGGTTTGCCGACTTCAATCTTATTCCGACAGGGTCATAGTCAAAGTGGAGGTTCTCTCCTCCCTTCAGAGAAAGGTACCTCCTTCTTTGATGGCCCCATTCTTTCCACTGGGATCTCACTCGCAGAGATCTTTCATTTAGGTCTTCTTTTTTTTTGCCACAGTGTCTTGGCTTTCTATGCCTAAAATATTCTCATGGGCTCTTCAGCCATATTCGAATGCCTTAAGAGCTGATTCTGAGGCCAGAGTGCTATTTAGGACATCTGCCATTCTATGAGTCTGCTGTGTATCCCGCTTCCCATGTTGGATCATTCTCTCCCTTTTTGATTCTATCAGTTAGTATTAGCAGACACTAGTCTTGTTTTTGTGATCCCTTTGACTCTTAGACCTATCAGTGTGATCAATTGTGAACTGAAATTGATCACTTGGACTAGTGGGATGGCCTTGGTACATGCCACCTTGATGGTACCCACCATACCCGCCATCCCACCCCCAATCCTACCCCACTTGCTCCTCCCTCTACCATTCCAGTCCCATTCTCCATTAAGATTCATATTAAATTAAATTTATACACAGAAGACCAACTCTATACTAAGTAAAGATTTCAATAATTTGCACACACACACACACACGCAAACTTGTTTGAAAACAAGTTTTATAGTTAATTTTCATAGTACAACCCATTGAGGGTAGAGCTCCTGCATGGGGAATAAGTGCACAATGACTTCTATTGTTAATTTAACAATGAATACTCTATGTATGATGTCAGTAATCACCCAAGGCTCTTGACGTGAGCAGCCAAGGCTATGGAAGCCTTTTGAATCCACAATCTCCTTCAGTATTTAGATCAGGGCATAAGCAAAGTGGAAGTTCTTTCCTCCCTTCAGAGAAAAGTAAATCCTTCTTTGATGGAAACTTCTTGTCACTGGAGTCTCTCTTACAGAGATCCTTCATGTAGGACAATTTTTTTTTTTTTGCCGCAATGTCTTGGCTTTACATGCCTGAAATGTTCTCGTGGACTTTCCAGCCAGACCATAATGCCTTAAGGGTTTATTCTTAGGTCAGAGTGCTATTTAAAGTGATTGCCATTCTATGAGTCTGCTGTGTGGACTGCTTCCCATGTTGGGATATTCTCTCTTCTCTCCTTTTTAATTCTAGTATTATTACCAGACAATTGGTCTTAATTAACACTTAATCCTACCTATACAATCACTTTAACACTTAATATGGTCACTTTAACACTTAAGATGGCATTTTTACCACCCAGCCTAATGAGATTTGGGGTCTCATGGCAAGTTTTTAAACTGTACCCTTACACATAATCTGAAGGAATGTATGCAGAACTATACAGCTTTACAGTTATAAACTTCCTCCTCCTTCTCTTATTCCCACTCTTATTTTTTAACTGAGGTTATTTTCTGTTGTGTTATATATACACATATGATTAACTCTATGTTAAGAGTTCAACAAATAGTATGAAGAAGAGAAAAAAAACCTGTTCCTTTATAGTCAAGGCAAGGGCTGTTCAAGTCATTGCTTCTCAAAGTGTCAATTTCATTTTTGCAGATTTCCTTTTAGCTGCTCTATTAGTTATCACAGAGCGGGGAGAACATACATTTGTCCCTTTTGGACTAGCTTATTTTTCTAAGTTTGATGTTTTCCAGATTCATCCAATTTGTTGCAAATGACCAGTATTCATTTTTTTTTTTACTGCTGTGTAGTATTCCATGGAGTATGCATCCCATAATTTCTATATCTAGTCTTCTGTTACAGGCATTTAGGTTGACTCAATGTCTTAGCTATTGTGAACTGAGCTGCAATAAACATGGAGGTGCAGATAACTTTTATTTGCTGATTTCATTTCCCTTGGGTAAATTCCCAGCAGTGGGATGGCTGGTTCTATGCTAGGACTATATTTAGATTTCTGAGGTATCTCCAAACTGTCTTCCATAGTGGTTTTACCAGTTTATAGTTCCCACCAACAGTGAATTAGGGTACATTTTCCCCCTATATCCTTGCCAGTATTTTTTGTTTGTTGTTTTTGTATGAGATCCGTTCTAACTGGAGTGAAGTAAAACCTCATTGTGTTTTTTTAAGATTTTTTTTTATTTATTTGAAAGAGTTACAGAGAGAGAGAGAGAGAGAGAGAGAGAGAGAGAGAGAGAGAGAGAGAAATAGAGAAAGAGAGAGAATTCTTCCATTTGCTGGTACGCTCCCCAGATGGCTGCAATAGCCAGAGCTGTGCCAATCCAAATCCAGGAGCCAGGAGATTGTTCCAGGTCTCTCAGTGGGTACAGGGGCCCAAGGACTTGCGCCATCTTCCAATGGTTTCCCAGATCATAGCAGAGAGCTGGATCAGAAATGGAGCAGCCAGGACTTGAACTGGTGCTTATATGAGATGCCAGCACTGCAGGCAGTGGCTTTATCTGCTACACCACAGCACTGGCCACTCTCATTGTGGTTTTGATTTGCATTTCCCTGACAACTAGTTATCCTGAAGTTTTTTTCATGAGTCTGTTGGCAATTTGGATTTCCTCTTTTGAAAAATGTCTGTTTAAGTCCTTTACCCATTTATTCACTATGTTGCTTGTTTTATGTTGTGGAGTTTCTTGATCTCTATATATTCTGGTTATTAACCCTTTATTAGTTGCATACTTTGCAAAAATTTCTCCCATTCTGTCAGTTGCCTCTTCACTTTCCTGAGTGTTTCTTTTGCAGTACATAAACTTCTGAATTTGATGCAATCCAAGTTGTTAATTTTGGCTTTGATTGCTTGTGTGTTGGGGTTCTTTTCCAGGAAGTTTTTGCCTGTGCCTATATCTTGCAGGGTTTCCCCAATGTTTTCTAATAATTTGATGGTATCAGGTCATATATATAGGTCTTTAAACCATTTTGAGTAGATTTTTGTATAAGGTGTAAGTTAGGGGGTCTTGCTTCAAACTTCTGCATGTGGAAATCCAGTTTCCCCAGCACCATTTGTTGAAGACACTGTACTTGCTCCAGGGGTTGATTTTACTTCCTTTTCCAAATATAAGTTGGTTGTAGATACTTGGATTGATTTCTGGCATTTCTATTCTGTTCCATTGTTCTATCCATCTTTTTTATACCAGTACCTGGCTGTTTTGATTATAACTGCCTTCAGTATGCTTTGAAATCTGAAACTGTGATGCCCCTAACTTTGTTTTTGTTGTATAAGATTGCTTTAGCTATTTGAAGACTCCTGTGTATACATATAAATTTCAGCATCATTTTTTCTAGATCTGAGAAGAATGTCTGGTATTTTGGTTGGTATCGCATGGAATCTGTAAATTGCTTTTGGAAGAATGGACAATTTGATGATATTGATTCTTCTAAATCATGAAAATGGAAGATTTTTCCATTTTTTGAATTTCTTCTATTTCTCTCTTTAGTGTTTTATAATATTCATTGTAGAGATCTTTGACATCCTTGGTTAAGTTTATTCCAAGATATTTGATTTTTTTTGTAGCTATGGTGAATGGGATTGATTTTAGAAGTTCTTTCTCAGCCATGGCATTGTCTGTGTATACAAAGGCTGTTGATTTTTGTGTATTGATTTTATATTCTGTTACTTTAACAGACTCTTCTATTAGTTCCAGTAGTCTCTTGGTGGAGACTTTTGGAAACCCTGTATGTAGAATCATGTCATCTGCAAAGAGGGATAATTTGAATAGCAATAATGGGAGTGGACATCTTTGTCTAGTTCCAGATCTCAGTAGGAATGCTTTCGACTTTCTCTGTTCAATAGGATGCTGGCCGTGGGTTTTTCATAAATTGCCTTGATGGTGTTGAGGAATGTTCCTTCCATACCCAGTTTGCTTAGAGTTTTCATCATGAAAAGGTGTTGTATTTTATCAATTGTTTTCTTTGCATCTATTGAGACAATCATATGGTTTTTGTTCTTCAGATTGTTAATGTGATGTAGTACATTGATTGATATGCAAATGTTGAACCATCCCTGCATACCGGAGATAAATCCCAATTGATCTGGGTAAATGATCTTTCTGATGTGTTGTTGGATTTTATTGGCTAGAATTTGTTGAGGAATTTTGCATCTATGTTCATTAGGGAAATTGGTCTCTAGCTTTCTTTCTTTGTTGTATCTTTTTCACATTTAGGGATGAAGATAATGCTGGCTTCAAAGGAATTTGGGAGGAATCCCTTCATTTCAATCATTTTGAATAACTTGAGAAGTATTTTGTTAGTTCTTCTTTAAATATCTGGTCGAATTAGCAGTGAAGCCATCTGGTCCTGCACTTTTCTTTATTGGGAGGGTCTTTACTATTGATTCAATTTCCATCTTGGTAATGGGTCTGTTTAGGTTTTCTCTATTTTCCTTGCTCAATTTAGTTGGGTTGTATGTGTCCAGGAATCTATCCATTTCTTCTAGGTTTCCCAATTTGTTGGCATACATCTCTTTGTAGTAATTTCTGATGATTCTTTTTATTTTTATGGTGTCTGTTGCTGCATTTACTTTTTCATCTCTAATTTTATTGATTTGGATCTTCTCTCTCCTTTTTTTCGGTGGTTGGTCCAACAGTGTGTCAATTTTGTTTACTTATTCAAAAAACCAGTTCTTTGTTTTGCTGATCTTCTGTATTTTTAAATTTCAGTTATGTTGATTTCCCTCTAATTTTAATTATTTCCTTTCTGCTACTAGTTTTGCATTTGGTTTGTTGTTGTTTTCCTAGATCCTTGAGATACATTGGTAGCTCTTTTATTTGGTGCATTTCAAGTTCTTGATGTAAGCACCAATCGCTATAAACTTTCTTCTTAACATTGCTTTTGTTGTATACCATAAGTTTGTATTTTTGTTTGTTTTTTAAAAGATTCGTTTATTTGTTTGAAAAGCAGAGTTACACAGAGAGAAAAGGAGAGGCAGAGAGGTCTTCCATCCACAGGTTCACTACCGAATTGGCCACAGAGAGTGGAGATGTGCCGATCTGAAACCAAGAGCCAAGAGATTCTTCTAGGTCTCCCATGCAGGTGCAGATCCCAGGCCATAGCTGCGAGCTGGATCAAATTTGGAGCAGCCAAAACTTGATCCAGCACCCATAACGGATGCCAGCACTGCAGGTGGTGGCTTTACCCACTAGGCAACAGAGCTGGCACCTTCCAAAAGTTTTGATATGTTTTATTGTCATCTTCATTTATTTCCAGAAATTTTTTATTTTTCTTTTTATTTTTCCAGTGACCCAAAGATTATTCAGGAGCATGTTGTTCAGTCTCTGTGTGTTTGCATATGTTGTAGAGATTCCTGAGTTGATGATTTCCAGCTTCATTGCATTGTGGCCTGAGAAGATGCATGATATGATTAATTTGAAATTGCTGAGACTGGCTTTCTGGCCTATCATGTGGTCAATCCTAGAGAGGTTCCATGCACAGGTGGGAAGAATGTATATTCTGCAACTTTATGTTGATGATAAGTTTTATAGATATCTGTTAGGTCCATTTGGCTATAGTGTCGATTTTTTGGATTTTCTTTTTTAAAAAAACTTTATTTAATGAATATAAATTTCAAAAATACAACTTTTAGGTTATAGAGGCTTTTCTTTTTTTTGTGACAGGCAGAGTGGACAGTGAGAGAGAGAGAGAGAGAAAGGTCTTCCTTTGCCGTTGGTTCACCCTCCAATGGCTGCCACGGTCGGCGCGTTGTGGCCGGCGCACCGCGCTCATCCGATGGCAGGAGCCAGGTGCTAGGTGCTTTTCCCTGGTCTCCCATGCGGGTGCAGGGCCCAAGCACTTGGGCCATCCTCCACTGCACTCCCGGGCCACAGCAGAGAGCTGGCCTGGAAGAAGGGCAACCGGGACAGAATCCACGCCCCGACCGGGACTAGAACCCGGTGTGCCGGCGCCGCAAGGCGGAGGATTAGCCTGTTGAGCCACGGCGCTGGCCGGTTATAGAGGCTTTTCCCTCATTAGATCCCTCCCACACACAACCATCCAATGTCCAACTCAGTCACCCACTCATTCTTCAACAAGATTCATTTTCAATTATCTTTATATACAGAAGATCAACTTGGTATATACTAAGTAAAGATTTCAACAGTTTGCACCCACACAGATACACAAAGTAAAAAGTACTGGTTTGAGGGCCGGCACAGCTGCTCAATAGGCTAATCCTCCGCCTTGCGGCACCAGCACACTGAGTTCTAGTCCCGGTCAGGGCACCAGATTCTGTCCCGGTTACCCCTCTTCCAGGCCAGCTCTCGGCTGTGGCCAGGGAGTGCAGTGGAGGATGGCCCAAGTGCTTGGGCCCTGTACCCCATGGGAGACCAGGAGAAGCACCTGGCTCCTGCCATTGGATCAGCGCGGTGCGCTGGTCGCAGCGCGTTGGCTGCAGCAGCCATTGTAGGGTGAACCAACGGCAAAGGAAGACCTTTCTCTCTCTCTCTCACTCACTGTCCACTCTGCCTGTCAAAAAAAAGTAAAAAGTACTGGTTTGAGTACCAGTTTTTCTGTTAATTTGCATAGTACAACACATTAAGAGCAGAGATCCTACATGGGGAGTAAGTGGACAGTGATTCCCGTTATTGATTTAACAGTTGGCACTCTTATTTATGATGTCAGTACTCACTTGAGACTCTTGTCATGAGCTGCCAAGGCTATGGAGGCCTCTTGAGTTCACAAACTCTGACCTTATTTAGACAGGGCCATAGTTAAAGTAGAAGTTCTGTCCTCCCTTCAGAGAAAGGTACCTCCTTCTTTGATGGCCCCATTCTTTCCACTGGGATCTCACTCGCAGAGATCTTTCATTTAGGTCTTTATATTTGTTTTGCCAGAGTGTCTTGGCTTTCCATGCCTGAGAAACTCCCATAGGCTTTTTAGCTGGATCCGAATTCTTAAAGGATGATTCTTTTTTTTTTGTTTTTAAATAAAGCTGTTATTTAAAGAATATAAATTTCCATAGTACAGCTTATGGATTACAATGGCTCCCCCTCCCCATAACTTCACCCCCACCCGCAACCCTCCCCTTACCTGCTCCCTTCCCCTTCCATTCACATCAAGATTCATTTTCAATTCTCTTTATATAAAGAAGATCAGTTTAGTACATATTACGTAAAGATTTCAACAGTTTGCCCTCACATGGCAACACAAAGTGAAAATACTGTTGGAGTACTAGTTATAGTATTAATTCACAATGTACAGCACATTAAGGACAGAGATCCTACATGATTTTTTTTTAAATTGATTAATTTTCTATGCAATTTCCAATTTAACACGAACATTTGTTTTTTTCATTTTCAATTATCTTTATATACAGAAGTTCGATTCAGTGTATACTAAGTAAAGATTTCATCAGTTTGCACCCACACAGAAACACAAAGTGTAAAAATACTGTTTCAGTACTAGTTATAGCATTACTTCACATTGGATAACACATTAAGGACAGATCCCTCATGAGACGTAAGTACACAGTGACTCCTGATGTTGATTTAACAATTTGACACTCTTGTTTATGGCGTCAGTAATCTCCCTAGGCTCTAGTCATGAGTTGCTGAGGCTATGGAAGCCTTTAGGGTTTGCCGACATCAATCTTATTCCAACAGGGTCATAGTCAAAGTGGCGGTTCTCTCCTCACTTCAGAGAATGGTACCTCCTTCTTTGATGGCCCCATTCTTTCCACTGGGATCTCACTCGCAGAGATCTTTCATTTAGGTCTTCTTTTTTTCCCAGAGTGTCTTAGCTTTCCATGCCTAAAATATTCTCATGGGCTCTTCAGCCAGATCTGAATGCCTTAAGGGCTGATTCTGAGGCCAGAGTGCTATTTAGGACATCTGCCATTCTATGAGTCTGCTGTGTATCTCGCTTCACATGTTGGATCGTCCTCTCCTTTTTTGATTCTATTAGTTAGTATTAGTAGACACTAGTCTTGTTTGTGTGATCCCTTTGACTCTTAGACCTATCAGTGTGATCAATTGTGAACTGAAATTGATCCCTTGGACAATGAGATGGCCTTGGTACATGGCACCTTAATGGGATTGTATTGGGATCCCCTGGAATGTTTCTAACTCCATCATTTGGGACAAGTCCGATTGAGCATGTCCCAAATTGTACATCTCCTCCCTCTCTTTTTCCCACTCTTATATTTCACAGGGATCACTTTTCAGTTAAAATTTAAACACCTAAGAATAATTGTTTGTTAATTACAGAGTTCAACCAATAGTGCTAGAATAAAAAAATACTAAAATGGATAAAGTATTACATTATACAAAAACAGTCAGCACAGAGCTGATCAAGTTACTGTTTCTCATAATGTCCATTTCACTTCAACAGGTTTCCCCTTTGGTGCTCAGTTAGTTGTCCCTGATCAGGGAGAACGTATATTTGTCCCTTTCGGACTGGCTTAATTCACTCAGCATGATGTTTTCCAGATTCCTTCATCTTGTTGCAAATGACCGGATTTCATTGTTTTTCACTGCTGTATAGTATTCTATAGAGTACATGTCCCATAATTTCTTTATCCAAGTGTATGCTTTGAATTCCCTGTGATCTTTTGCTGTGAGGTTCCCTTCGTTTACCTTCTTTCATGTTGATGGCCGTGTTTCTGTGTTTCTGTGTGTAACACATCTTTAAGCATCTTTTGCAGGGCTGGACGAGTGGCAACAAATTCTTTCAGTGTCTGTTTGCAATGAAAGGTCTTTATTTCACCTTCATTCACAAATGAGAGCTTTGCAGGATATAATATTCTGGGCTGGCAGTTTTTCTCTCTTAGTACCTGGGCTATGTCTCGCCATTCCCTTCTAGCTTGTAGGGTTTCTTGTGAGAATTCTGCTGTGAGTCTAATTGGAGATCCTCTGAGAGTAATCTGACATTTCTCTCTTACACATTTTAGGATCTTTTCTTTCTATTTCACTGTGGTGAGTTTAATTACAACGTGTCGTGGTGAGGATCTCTTTTGGTCATGTTTCCTAGGGGTTCTATGAGCTTGCTGTACTAGGATGTCTCTGTCCTTCTCCAAACCTGGGAAATTTTCTGCTATTATCTCACTAAAAGGGCATTCTAATCCTCTCTCCCTATCCATGCCTTCAGGGACTCCTAGAACTCGAATGTTGGGTTTTTTAATAGTATCCTGTAGATTCCCAACAATATTTTTGGATTTCTAATTTCCTCTTCTTTTCTTTGGTTTGACTGTATGCTTTCCTGTGTTCTATCTTCTAAGTCCTATATTCTCTCTTCTGCATCACCCATTCTGTTTGTAAGGCTCTCTAATGTGTTTGTCATTTGATCTATTGAATTCTTCACTTCATTATGATTTCTCGTCACTATCACAGTTTCATGTTCTACTAGTTGTTTCATTTCATTTTGATTCCTCCTTAATATTTCATTTTCATGAGAGAGGTTTTCTACCTTGTCCATTAAGGATTATGTAGTTCAAGAATTTGTTTTTGAGTACTCCTTAGTGTTCTTATCAATTTTTTGAGATCTGCTTCTTGCATTTCTTCTATCTCATCATCTTCATAATCTTGAATTGGGGTGTCTTTTTCATTTGGGGGTGTCATAGTGTCTTCCTTGTTCTTGTTACCTTGGTTTTGCATTTGTTTTTTGTCATATTGGTTTCTTCACTGTGGTGTTTTTTCTTGTTATACTATGACTCTAGATAAGTGGACTGTCTGCTTTCAATGGAGCCTTAGAGGCTTGAGATGGGTGTGGCCTGAGAGCTCTGTTTGGTTCCTCAGGGTTGAGGGTGTGCCAAAGGTAACACTCCCAGGTTAGGCGTGGTAAATCTCTCTCTGTTTCTTTCTTTATTTTTGATTCAAAAGGGAAGTAATTCCACACAGCTGAATGGAATTGGGGGTGGTTAGGAGGCAAATGATATACCCACAGGAGCCAGAGATCGGAAGCTCTTTCCCAAGGACCACAGAGGGATTCTCTGCAGCTCTCAGTGTGGGTTCAAATTCTCCTGCAGTCTCACCACTGGGCTACCAAGGCTACCGAACTGTAGTGTCTCTGGAGAGTACTCACGTGGTGAATTCCATGAGTTCTCTCCCCCCCCCCCCCCCGTCTCTTTTTTTTCACAGTCTCAGTTCATTAGCACCACACATTCATTAGGTTCTAATCTCCTGTTATTTCACCCCTCCCACCCAGAGTCAGGTTTTTCTGCTATGCTCAGGGCTGGTGCAGACCTGAGGTCACCCTGCTTATGACGTATGTCCAAAATGGCACCTGCGCTTTGTCTTGCTCACCTTTGAGAGGTGGGCGGAGAGAGAGAGAAACTCGTGTCTGTATTGGTCACTTTTTTCTTTCTCTCTCTCTTCTGGTTAGAACTTTTCCCCACAGGGTTTCAAGCCTTGTTCACTCTAGTCTCCTCTCTCTGCTTCCCTGCCGGTGTCTTGGGCTATTGAGGTTCGGCTCACCACGCGGTCCAGCACTGGTGCGTTGAGTCTGCCGCTGGTGTCCCGAACTGCGGGCTCCCATGCTCTCACGCAGGTCCATGTGAATCACTAGTTCCGGAAGAGTTTCCTCTGCTGTTTCTTCCCCTGCTCTTCCTTGAACCTGCAGTATCTCCACTTTTATTAAACTGTCTCTCCCCGGACTATCGGTGTGCTCCCTTCCTATTCCGCCATCTTGCCTCTCTCCCTGCATGTATTCTTCAAAGGCTGATTCTGAGGCCAGAGTGCTGTTTAGGGCATCTGCCATTCTATGAGTCTGCTGTGTATCTCGCTTCCCATGTTGGATTGTTCTCTCCTTTTTAATTCTATCAGTTAGTATTAAGAGACACTAGTCTTGTTTATGTGATCCCTTTGACTCTTAAACCTATCAGTGTGATCAATTATGAACTGAAACTGTTCACTTTGAATAGGAATATGGCGTTGGTACATGCCACCTTGATGGGATTGAATTGGAATACCCTGGCATGTTTCTAGCTCTACCATAAGGGGTAAGATCAAGTGATCATGTTCTGAGCTGTACATCTCTTCCCTCTTGTATTCCCACTCTTATATTTAACAGAGATCAATTTTCAGTGATATTTAAACACCTAAGCGTAATTGTGTGTTAATTAAAGAGTTCAACCAATGCTTTTAAGTAGAACTAAAAAAGTATTAAAAGGAATAAAATAGTAAGTTGTTCCTTGACAGTCAGGACAAGGGCTGATCAATTCATTGCTTCTCGTAGTGTCCATTTAACATTTAACTTCGTAGTTTCATTTTAGATGCTCAGTTAATTGTCACAGATCAGGGAGAACATATGATATTTGTCCCTTTGGAATTGGCTTATTTCACTCATCATGATGTTTTGCAGATTCCTCCATTTTGTTGCAAATGACTGGATTTCATTGTTTTTGACTGCTGTATAATATTCTATATAGTACATATCCCATAATTTCCAATAGTCTCTTAGTAGAGTTTTTTGGGTCCCCTAAATAAAGAATCATATCATCTGCAAAGAGGGATAGTTTGAGTTCTTCCTTCCCAATTTGTATCCCTTTAATTTGTTTTTCTTGCCTAATAACTCTGGCAAGACTTCCAGAACTATATTGAATAGCAATGGTAAGAGTGGGCATCCCTGTCTGGTACCAGATCTCAGTGGAAATGCTTCCTACTTTTTAAAAATTTTTTTAATTTTTTTATTTTTTACAGGCAGAGTGGACAGTGAGAGAGAGAGACAGAGAGAAAGGTCTTCCTTTACCATTGTTTCACCCTACAATGGCCGCCGCGGCCGGCGCACTGTGGCCAGCACACCGTGCTCATCTGATGGCAGGAGCCAGGTGCTTCTCCTGGTCTCCCATGGGGTACAGGGCCCAAGCATTTGGGCCATCCTCCACTGCACTCCCTGGCCACAGCAGAGAGCTGGCCTGGAAGAGGGGCAACCGGGACAGAATCCGGCACCCCGACCAGGACTAGAACCCGGTGTGCCGACACCGCAAGGCAGAGGATTAGCCTGTTGAGCCATGGTGCCGGCAATGCTTCCGACTTTTCCCCATTTAATAGGATACTGGCCGTGGCTTTTCATATATTGCCTTGATTGTGTTGAGGAATGTTTCTTCTATACCCAATTTGCTTAGTTTTCATCATGAAAGGGTGTTGTATTTATCGAATGCTTTCTCTGCATCTATTGAGATCATCATATGGTTTTTCTTCTGCAGTCTGTTAATGTGGTGTATCACATTGATTGATATGTTGACATTGAACCATCCCTGCATACCAGGGATGAATCCCACTTGGTCTGGGTGGATGATCTTTCTGATGTGTTGTTGCAGTCTATTGGCCAGAATTTTGTTGAGGATTTTTGTGTCTATGTTCATCATGGAAATTGGTCTGTAATTCTCTTTCAATGCTGCATCTTTTTCTAGCTTACGAATTAAGGTGATACTGGCTTCATAGAAAGAATTTGGGAGGATTCCCTCTCTTTGAATTGTTTTGAATCGTTTGAGAAGAATTTGAGTTAGTTCTTCTTTAAATGTCTGGTAGAATTCAGCAGAGAATCCATCTGGTCCTGGGCTTTTCTTTATTGGGAGGGCCTTTATTACTGTTTCCATTTCTGTCTCAGTTATGGGTCTGTTTAGGTTTTCTATATCTTTCTGTTTCAATTTAGGTAGATTGCATGTGTCCAGGAATCTATCCATTTCTGATAGGTTTCCCTGTTTACTGGCATACAACTCTTTGTAGTAATTTCTGATGATTCTTTTTATTTCTGTGGTATCTGTTGTTACATTCCCTTTTTCATCTCTGATTTTATTGATTTGGGTTTTTTCTCTTCTTTTTTTAGTTAGTTGAGCCAATGGGGTGTCAATTTTGTTTATTTTTTCGAAGAACCAGCTCTTCTCTTTGCTGATCTTTTGTAATGTGTTTTTGTATTCAATTCTGTTGATTTGTTGTCTAATTTAAATTATTTCTCATTTCCTACTAGTTTTGGGGCTGGTTTGCTGCAGTTTTTCTAGAACCTCGGATGCGTTGATAACTCATTTAGTTGTTGCCTTTCCAATTTCTACATGTAGGCACCTATTGCTATAAACTTTCTTCTTAACACTGCTTTTACTGTATTCCATAAGTTTTGCTATATTATGTTGTTATCTTCATTTGCTTCCAGAAAGTTTTTGATTTCTCTTTTTATTTCTTTTATGACACACTGTTCATTCAGTAGCATGTTGTTTAGTCTCAATGTATTTGCATATGTTCTAGGGATTCCTGAGTTGCTAATTTCCAGCTTCATATCTTTGTGGGCTGAGAAGGTGCATGGTATGGTTTTGATTCTTTTGAATTTGCTGAGACTTGCTTTTTGGTCTAGTATGTGGTCAGTCCTAGAGTAAGTTCCATGCATATAGTATCAATTAACTCTGCTATTTCCTTACCTATTTTCTGTCTGGTTGATCTGTTCATTTCTGAAATTGGGGTATTAAAAATCCATATTACTATTCTATTTGAGTCTCTCTCTCTTTAGATCCTTTAACGTTTCTTTTAAATAACCAGGTACACTGTAATTAGGTTCAGATATGATTATAATAGTCACATCTTCCTGTTGAATTGATCCCTTAATCATTACATAGTTTCCTTCTTTGTCTCTTATAGCAGTTTTTGTGTTAATTTCTATTTTTTCTGATATTGGGATGTCTACACCAGGTCTTTTTTGGTTTCTGTTAGCATGGATTATCTTTTTCTATCCTTTCACTTTCATTCTGTGTGTGTCTTTGTTAATAAGATGTGTTTCTCTTAGGCAGCAAATATATAGATTTGTTTTTTAATCCATTCAGCTTGTCTGTGTCTTTTTACTGGAGATTTGAGGCCATTTAATTCAAGGTGACTATAAGTAATGAATTTGCCCTGCCATTTTTCCATAAATATTCCTATTTTTTTACTTTGGATTTCCTTTGTACTTTTACTGGGATCTTTCCTTACTTTACCTTCTTTCTTGGTGATGACCATGTTTCTGTGTTTCTGTGTGTAGCACATCCTTAAGCATCTTCCGCAGGGCTGGATGGGTGATGACAAATTCTTTCAATTTCTGTTTGTCATGGAAGTTCTTTATTTCACCTTCATTCATAAAATAGAACTTTGCAGAGTATAGTATCCTGGTTGACAGTTCCTTTTTGTTAAGGCTTGGAGTATATTTCACCATTTTCTCCCAGTCTGTAGGGTTTCTGATGAGAAGTCAACTATGAGTCTACATGGAGATCTTCTGAAAGTAATCTGTGGTTTCTCTCATGCACATTTGAGAATCTGTTCTTTATGTTTTACTTTGGAGAGTTTTATTACAATGTGTTTGGTAAGATCTTTCGTGGTTATGTCTATTAGGAGTTCTGTTTGCTTACTGTACTTGGGTGTCCCTTTCTTTATCCAGATTAGGAAAATTTTCTGTTACTATTTCACTAAAAGGTCCTGATAATCCTTTCTTTCCTTCCACATCATTAGGAACTCCTAGAACCTGTATGTTGGGTCGTTTGATAGTATCCTATAGATATCAACAGTGTTTTTTAATTTTTCAATTTTTTTCTTGTGTTTGGTCTCACTCTATGATTTCTTGTTCTTTTTCTTCTAAGTTGGATATTGTTTCTTCTGCTTCACAAATTCTGTTGTTAAGGCTTTCAATTGCATTTTTATTTGTTCTATTGAATTCTTCATTTCCAAGATTTCATTTTGCTTTCTCTTTATGATCTCAATTTCATAGGAGAAATTTTCTTTCATGTCATAATGGATTCCATTAGTTTGTGCATTTGCTTCTGATTACTTCTATGTAATCGTATGATCAATTTTTTATTCTATTTCTGGCATTTCTTCTATCTCATCATCTTCACAATTTAGTATTGATATGTTGTGTTCTTTTGTGGGTGTCTTTGTCTTCCTTATTCTTGTCTCTTTTTTAAAAAAAGATTTATTTATTTATTTGAAAGTCACAGTTACACAGAGAGAGGAGAGACAGAGAGAAAGAAAGAGAGGTCCTGCATCCGATGGTTCACTCCCCAATTGGCCGCAATGGCTGGAGCTGTGCAAATCCAAACCCAGGAGCCAGGAGCTTCTTTCAGGTCTCCCACATGGGTGCAGGGGCGCAACGACTTGGGCCATCATTTATTGCTTTCCCTGGCCATAACAGAGATCTAGATATGAAGTGGAGTAGCTGGGACTCAAACCGTGCCCATATGGGATTCCAGCACTTCAGCCAGGTTTTAACTTGATGTGCCACAGTGCCTGCCCCCTTATTGTTGTTTCTTGAATTGATATGTTTGTTATTTGGAATTTGTGGAGATACTTGTTGTGTTTTCAATGTGGTGGCTTTTTTCTTTGGACTATGTCCGTGTGGATTAGTGGAGTGTCTGCTTTCAGGGAATACTTAGAGGCATGTGGTGAGTGTGCTCAAGGGATCTGTTCAGTGCTCCACTGTGAGGGGGTGTGTCTGAGGTAAAACACTTAGGTTTGGCATGGTAAATCTCCTTCCTTCCTTCCTTCCTTCCTTCCTTCCTTCCTTCCTTCCTTCCTTCCTAACTTTCTTTGTCAGAGGGGAGGTTTCTTTTCATCTGTCAGCGTAGACTCAGCTGAACTCTCTTTAAAGGAGACCAGTGCTTGGGTGCTAGCTCCAGTGGGTATATTATTCATTCTGTCTGCCACAAGGACCACACAAAGGATCTTTGCACTCCTCAGTGTAAGCTCAGATTCCACAGCAATGTTTCTCACTAGGAAACTAGGGAGCCCTGCTCATGTGGAGCCTCCCACAATGACTGCCCAATGTCCCTGCCACATCCTGAGTTCTCCCACACAGCCTCAGTGTTTTCAGAGTTCTGGCACATAAGCCTCCCACAGTCACAGGCACCCAGTCCGCTATCTGTTCTCTCCACCATACTGAGAAGTCTTTGCTTTTCTGGTTGCTGGACATGGATACAACCTGGGGCAGCTGTTACATATGTCTAAAATGGCACCTGCTCCATTAGCTTGTTACAGGACATAGTTGCAGGGTGATTGGGGAGAGAGAAACATGCTTCCCACTTTGTTTTTTTCTCCTCTAATGGGGCAGATACACTATCCTCCATGGGGCTCCAAACTGGATTCCCTCTAGGCTATTCCTGCAGCCTTTTCACCAGTGGCTTGGCCTGCTACAGTCTGGTCTCACCTTGCTCTCTAGCACTGGTGTGGAGGCTCTCGGATGTTGGGAACCTAAGTTGTGTCTATCTTCGCCCGCCCTGTAGGTCCATCGTGTCCCTCCAATTTGCATAGATTTTCCTCTGCTGTTTTCTCCCTAACTCTGTCCTGAGACTACACTCTTTCCACTTTTTTTAAACTATCTTCTCCTAGATTATAGCGGCAAGCTACCTCCCTACTCCACCATCTTAATCCTCTGCCCTGGTTTCTCTTTAAAATCTCAATTTGATGGGAAAAAAATTGTATTCATGTCATGCATGGATTTCTTTAATTAGTAGATTTACTTCTGATTGCTTCTGAGTAATCCTATGATTAATCTTTTGAATTCCATTTGAGGCATTTCATCAATGTCTTCATTTTCACAAGCTAATATTGAAGTGTTATTCTTTTCCTTTGGTAAGAGGGTGGTCTTGTCTTTCTTAATGTTGTTTCTTGAGTTTCTGCATTTATTTTTAGGCATTTGTGGAGATACTTGTTGGTTTTTCCCTCTGATTCCATTTATCTGTGAACTAAGCCTCTGTGGCTTAGTAGAATGTTTGTTGTTTTAGTAGATACCCAGAGGTGTGTGCTGGGTTTGGCCAGGGTAACTCTCTTCAGTGCTGCATGGTCGAGCGAGTATTGAGGGTGTCAACCAAGTTGGGCATGGTAGATCTCTTATTAACATAAGGGCAGTATGGTCAGCTCCATTGGCTTGATCATACCCTCGCCTCCTCTCTTCCGAGGTGATTAATGCCTGGGTATTAGCCCTCAATATGTGTATTACTCAACCGTGCTTCCACATGAACTACACAAAGGATCTGTCCTCAGTGTGAACCCAGATCCCACTGCAGTAACCCACTCCTAGCAATCAGGGACCTCTAAGCATGTGGAGCCATTCACAGTGTTTGCCCAGAGATGCAGCTACATGCTGTGCCCTCTCATACAGTCACAGTGTTCTCACAGTCTCAGCACTCAGGGTGCCCACCATCACAAGGTGCAAGAGGATCCACTCTGCCCTGGTAGCATGTCCCATATCCACAGATAGGCTGAGAGTTTCCCAGAGCCTAATACCTGTGGGTGCTCCGCCTAAGTGTGTTGAGCCCCAGAGTCTGGAAGACTGCAATTTTTTTTCATCAGTGCCCTTTCAGTGGATGGTGAGCATGTGTCACACAGCTGGAAGGAAAGGATCTTCATTTCAACAGCAAGAGAATGAACACATTCCATTTAGGGTGCTAGCTGCTATAGTCTTCATTCTCCATTTTCTTTGTTTGTTTTAGATTTTATTTATTTGAGAAGTAGGGTTACAGACAGAGAAAGGGAGAGACAGAGAGAAAGGTCATCGATCTACTGATTCATCCCTCAAATGGCTGCAATAGCTAGAGCTGGGCCAATCCGAAGCCAAGAGCCAGGAGCTTCCACTGAGTCTCCCATGCAGGTGCAGGGGTCCAAGCACCTGAGCTATCTTCCACTGCTTTCCTAGGCTCTAGCAAAGAGCTGGATTTGAAGAGGAACAGCTGGGACTGGAACTGCATCCATATGGAATGCTGATACCACAGGCGAAGGCTTAGCCCTCTATGCCAGAGTGCCAGCCTCTCATTCGTTTTTTTTCCAGTTTTTGGAAAAAGGGTCAGAACTATAGGCAGTTTTTCTTGAAAAATATAATACTACCCACATTTTCTTTTTATCACAACATTAATTGGAATTATTATTGCATTTTATAGTTGCCAGAGCCTTTTTATGTCAAACTACTTCTTGTAATAATTTAGTGAGTTATCTGATTATTCTTGTACAGGTGAGGGAACTGAAGCACATGAAGACTGAGATTATTTTTTATTTACTAAATATAAATTTCCAAAGTACAGTTTATGGATTACAATGGCTTCCCCCCATAATTTCCCTCCCACTCGAACCCCTCTCATCTCCTGCTCCCTCTCCCATTCCATTCACATCAAGATTCATTTTCAATTATCTTTATATACAGAAGATTGATTTAGTATATATTAAGTAAAGATTTTATCAGTTTGCACCCACACAGAAACACAAAGTGTAAAATACTGTTTCAGTACTAGTTATAGCATTACTTCACATTGGACACCACATTAAGGACAGATCCCACATGAGGAGTAAGTACACAGTGACTCCTGTTGTTGCCTTAATAATTTGACTCTCTTGTTTATGGCGTAGTAATCTCCCTAGGCTCTAGTCGTGAGTTTCCAAGGCTATGGAAGCCTTTTGAGTTTGCCAACTTCAATCTTATTCTGACAGGGTCATAGTCAAAGTGGAAATGGACACGAAGTGAAATGGACATTATGAGAAACAGTGACTTGATCAGCTCTTGTGCTGACTGTTGATGTACAATGTAATACTTTATCCATTTTAGTATTTTTTCATTGTTTTGTTCCAGTACTATTGGTTGAACTCTGTAATTAAGACCGAGATTCTTGGTCAGAGTGTCACAATCAGAAAAGAAGCCAGTCTGTGAAAACTCCTTCCACTCTTGTTCCTTGCCTGTTTATACTCCACAGCTGGGAGAGCTTTCAAAGTATCTTATCATGCCATTTCCCTGTGTCTCAATCAGAGTTCTCACAAGAAACAGAACCAATTTGATGTCCATGTCCATGCCCATGTCTATCTGTAGACATATATAAGCAGATAAGAGGGAATTTCTTATGGGAATTGGTTCATGTGATCATGGAGACCAAGAAGCAAGTACCGAGATAGTGCTGTCTAGAAGCGAGGGAAGCAGGAAAGCTGGTGGTGTAATTTAGTCCCAGTCAGGAGCTCTGAGAAACAAGGGAATTAATGATGTCACTCAGTTCAGTGACAAAGGCCTGAGAACCAAGGTGAGGGGTGGAAGTGGTGCAGATGTAAGGGTTGATCTGAGTCCAAAGACTTGAATACCAGGAGCTCTGATGTCTGAGAGTAGAAGATTGATGTTCTGCTTCAAGAAGATAGAATTCTTCCACCTGGCCCAGCCCTGGCTGCAGTGGCACTGGGGGAGTGGGCCAGGGGATGGGAGCTCTCTGCCTTGCAAATAAATAAAAATGAGTGGCACACACACACACACACACACACACACACAAAGAAGATAGAATTCTCCCTTCCTCCACCTTTTGGTTGATCAGGGTCTTCTGTGGATTTGATGATGCCCACCCACTTGGGTGAGGGTGGATCTTCTTTATTCAGACTACTGATTCAAATGCTAATTGCTTTCAGAATTTCCCCCACAGACATACCCAGAAATAGCTTTCCAGTTATCTGGGTATCGCTCCATGTAGTAAAATTGTCACATAAAATTAAATGACCACACTGTTTAAGATTTTTCAATGTCTCATCTTTACTCTTAGGATAATGTCCAAGATTCTTAGCATAAATTGAAAGGTCTTTTGAGATCTGAACATTGTTCAGTTCTCTAGATTTATTTTAGGCCATTTCCACTATTCCCATGCCATTGCCTACCACAAAGATAGGCTTCAGATACACTGAGCCCTAAGGTATCTCTCTCTCTCTCATGGCTTAGCCATTACTCAGAAAGTTCATCTGTCTACTTCCTCATATGCCTGGCTAATTCTTACTATTCACATTTCTATTTAGATATAACTTCCTCCCAGAAGCCCTCACTGACCTCTTATTCCTGGGTTAGATGCCTCCAGTATACATAGCTTA
Source organism: Sylvilagus floridanus (assembly GCA_949820135.1). Classification (NCBI taxonomy): domain Eukaryota; kingdom Metazoa; phylum Chordata; class Mammalia; order Lagomorpha; family Leporidae; genus Sylvilagus; species Sylvilagus floridanus. Next base: position 95,110,103 of record OX463244.1, on the reverse strand, counting down.
TCACACCTTCCTAAACTCTGCTTGGTCCATCTACTTATTTGTCTGATCTGATCCATAAGCTCAGTGAGGAAAAGAACTGTGTGTATCACATACATGGGCAGCACCTGTGGCTCTAGAAGGCCAGCAGTAATTATCCATCAAGGAATGAATGGTCTGTTTACTCATTCAATTCATCTATCTCAGAGAGCAGATCTCCTCTTACACTTGAATCAGGTATCACTGGATTACTCCCATGCAGGCCACTAGCCATCCAGTCCTGCAGGTTACTTGTGATCTTCTTTGTGCCTCAAGAAGGAAACAGAGCCCAGTGGACTGACTCTCTTGGGTTCTTCTGGTTTGTTTCTGGGCTGGTTTCCTTCCTGCAAAGTTGTACCACATTTATTGATGTGAATGTTGAACCATAGTTGCATATCAAGGATAAATCCTAGTAGGTCTGGAAGAATGCTCTTTCTGATGTGTTGTAAGATTTGATTGGCTAGTATATTTGAGGATTTTCACACCTATGTTCATCAGGAATATTGGTTTCTAGTTCTCTTTATCTGATGTATCTTTTTCTGGTAGAGGAATTAAGGTGATGCTTGCCTCATAGAAGGTATTTGGAAGGATTCTCTTCTTTCAATTGTTTTGAATACTTTGAGAAGTATTTGTAATGTTCTTTAAATATCTGATCGAAAACAGCAGTGAAGCCATCTGATCCTGAGCATTTTTTTTGGTTGGGTGGGTTTTTATTACTGATTTAGTCTCCATCTTGGTTATTGGTCTGTTTAGATTTTCGGTAGCTTCATGGCTCAATTTTTGGTAGACTGTCCTGATTTGTTGGCCTACAACTCTTTGTAGTAATTTCTGATGATTCTTTTTACTTCTGTTTATCTGTTGTTATATTTCCTTTTTCATCTCTAATTTTGTTGATTTTGGTCTTCTCCTTTTTTGTTTGTGGTTAGTTAGGCCAATGGTATTCAATTTTTTTTTCTTTCAAAAATACAGCTCTTCATTTCACTGATCTTTTATATTTGTATTTTTTTGTTTCAATTATATTTCTTCTCTAATTTTAATTATTTCTTTTGTCCTACTAATGTTGGGTTTGATTTATTGTTTTTCTGTGTCCTGGGGATTCATAGACAGCTCATTTATTTATTTGAAAGTCAGTTACACAGAGAGAGGAGAGGCAGAGAGAGAGAGAGAGAGAGAGAGAGAGAGAAGTATTCCATCTGATGGTTCACTCCCCAATTGGCTGGAACGGTTGGAGCTGTACCAATCCAAAACCAGGAGCCAGGAGCTTCTTCCGGGTCTCCAACATGGGTGCAACAGCCCGAGGACTTGGACCATCTTCTACTGCTTGCCCAGGCCATAGCAGAGAACTGGATCTGAAGTGGAGCAGCCAGGTCTCGAACAGGTGCCCATATGGGATGGCAGCACTTTAGGCCAGGGTGTAAACCTGCTGCACCACAGCACCAGCCCCTCCAATTTCTTAATGTAGGCACGAATTGCTATAAACTTTCCTCTTAACACTGCTTTTCCTGTATCCCATAAGTTTTGATATGTTGTATTATCATCTTCATTCATTTCCAGAAAATTTTGATTTCTTCTATGGCACACTATTCATTCAGGAGCCTGTTGTTCAGTCACCATGTGTTTGCATATGTTCTAGAGATTCTTTTTTTTTATTTGACAGATAGTTAGATGTGTGAGAGAGAGACAGAAAGAAAGGTCCTCCTTCCGTTGGTTCACCCCCAAAATGGCCACCAAGGCTGGAGCTGCGCCTATCTGAAGCCAGGAGCCAGGTACTTCTTCCTGGTTTCCGATGCAGGTGCAGGCGCCCAAGCACTTGGGCCATTCTCCACTGCCCTCCCGGGCCACAGCAGAGAGCTGGACTGGAAGAAGAGCAACCAGGACTAGAACCCGGCGCCCATATGGGATGCTGGTGCCGCAGTAGGAGGATTAACCAAGTGAGCCACGGCGCCGGCCCCCTAGAGATTCTTGAGTTGTTAATTTCTAGTTTCATCCATTGTGGTCAGAGAAGATACATGGCATGATTTTGATTTATTCGAATTTCCTGAGACTAGCTTTATGCCATAGAATGTGGTCTATTCTAAAGAAAGTTCCTTGCGCCCTTGAAAAGAATGTGTATTCTGTGTCTGTGGGATGAAAAGTTATATAGAAATCAGTTAGTTCAATTTGATCCATAGTGTCTATTAGCTCTATTGTTTCTTTGTTGATTTCTGTCTGGTTGATCTGTCCATTGCTGAAAGTGGATTGTTGAAGTCTCCCATTACTATTGTATTAGAGTCTGTATCTCCCTTTAGATCCATTAACATTTCTTTTAAAATCCAGGCACCCTATATTTGAGTGCATACACATTTATTACATCACATCTTCCTTTTGAATTGATCCCGGAATCATTACATAGTGCCTTTCTAAGTCCCTTTTCACAGTTTTTTTTGTGTTAAAGTCTATTTTGTCTGGTATTGGATGGCTACACAGTTCTTTCTACTTTTGTTATTGTGGAATATCTTCTTCTATCCTTTCAATTTCAGTCTGTATATATCATTTTTTTAAAAAACAGGTTTTTTTATTTTTAGCTTTCTTCTTTGTTTCTTCTTTTTTTTTTTTTAAAAAGATTTATTTATGTATTTGAAAGGCAGAGTCACAGAGAGACAGAGGCAGAGATAGAGAGAGAGAGAGGTCTTTCATCTACTGGTTCACTCTCCAGATGGCCACAATAGCTGGAGCAGCGCCAATCCGAAGGTATCAACCAGGAGCTTCCTTTGGGCCTCCCACATGAGTGCTGGGCCCAAGAACTTAGACCATCTTCTACTGCTTTCCCAGGCCATGCAAGAGAGCTGGATCAGAAGTAGAGCAGCTGGGATTTCAACCAGCACCCATATGGGATACTGGCACTGCAGGCGGCAGCTTTACCTGCTCTGCCATAGTACCAGCCTCTATGGCATAGTAGAATGTCTCTTCCTTCAGTGGATATGCAGAGGTATGTATTGTGTGAGGTCAGGGGGCTCTGGTTAATGCTCAATTCTGGGGTGAGAGTCCAGGGTGACACCTAAGTTGAGAATGATAGATCTCCTCTATTGTGATCAAGGGGAGGGTATGATCATATCAGCTGGCATAATTACATCCTCAACTCTTCTCTTCCATGGTGATCAATGCTTGGGATTAGCCCACAGTGGCTAAATCCCTCACCCATGTCACCACATGAGCTACACAATATATCTGTGCAGTCATCCATGTGAGCACAGAATCCTCTGTAATGACCCATCCTAGGCAGTCTGTGAACTCTGAGTCTCTGATGCCAGGTACAGTGATTTCCCAAAAACCTAGCTATAACCCATGCCCAATCGTATAGTCACAGGATTTCCAAAGTCACAGTGCGTAAGACTGTCATAGTCATGGGATTCCATTTCCCTGATAGCGAGTGATCCTGAGCAGTTTTTCATGTGACTATTGGCAATTCGTATTTTATCCTTTGAAATGTTCTTTGCCCATTTCTTAAATGAATGGTTTGTTTTGCTGTTGTTTAGTTACTTGAGTTCCTTATAGATCCTGGATATTAATCCTTTATCAGTTGCATAATTTGCAAATATTTTCTCCTATTCTATAGGTTGCCTCTTCCCTTTGTTGTGTTTCCTTTGCAGTGAAGAAACTTCTTAGATTCATGTAATCCCAACTGCCTTGGTTGCTTCTGCTTCTGGGGTCTTTTACAAGAAGTCTTTGCCTACGCCAATGTCTTGCAGAGGTTCCCTGATGTTTTACTCTAATATTTGATAGTATAAGTTCACATATTTAGATCCTTGATCCATTGTGAATTGATTTTGGCATAAAGTGTAAGATAGGGTTCTTGTATCATATTTCTACTTGTATGAATTCAATTTTCCAAACACAGTTTGCTAAAGAGATTGTCCTTTTTTCTGGGTTTGATTTTAGCTCATTTGTCGAAGGCTAGTTGGTTGTAATTGTGTGGGTTAGTTTCTGGGGTTACTATTCTGTTCTATTGCTCTATATGAATATTTTAGTGCCAGTAACAGGATATTTTGCTTATAATGAACCTGTAGTGTGTGTTTTTAAAAATTTTTTTAATTTATTTATATTAGGTCAACAAATTTCGTGTATTTCCATATACAGATTTTTTTTATTTTTATTTTTTGACAGGCAGAGTGGACAGTGAGAGAGAGAGAGAGAGAGAGAGAGAGAGAGAGAAAAGTTTTCCTTTTTGCCGTTGGTTCACCCTCCAATGGCTGCCGTGGCTGGCATGCTGTGTCCGGCACACAGCACTGATCCGATGGCAGGAGCCAGGTGCTTCTCCTGGTCTCCCATGGGGTGCAGGGCCCAAGCACTTGGGCCATCCTCCACTGCACTCCCAGGCCACAGCAGAGAGCTGGCCTGGAAGAGGGGTAACCGGGACAGAATCTGGTGCCCCGACCGGGACTAGAACCCCGTGTGCCGGCGCTGCAAGGTGGAGGATTAGCCTATTGAGCCGCAGCACCGGCTCCATATACAGATTTAGGAACAGAGTGATAATTCCCATCCTATCCTCCTACCCACTCATGCTCCCACTGTCCATCTTCTTTCCTTTCTCTTTTTTTCTGTTAACTTTTACATTCATACTTTCAGCTTAACCCTCCATTAAGAAAATAATTCAACAAACATAAGAAGAAAAAAAAATACTATTTTCAGCAGTAGAGACAAAGGCTTTACACAATAATCAAATCTCAAAATGTCCATTTCACTCCAATATATTACATTTTAGGTACTCTATTAGTTATCCCAGATCAGGGAAAATATATAACATATGTCTTTTTTGGATTGACTAATTTCACTAAATATAATGGTTTCCAATTGCACCCATTTTGTTGCAAAAGACAGGATTTCATTATTTTTTACAGCTGAATAGTACTCAACATTGTATTTATACCATCATTTTTTCATTCAGTTATCAGTTGGTGGACATCTAGATTATGAATTGAGCTTCTATAAACATGGGGATACAGATAGCTCATATGATTATTACCTTTTATTTGGATAAATTCCGTGGAGTGGGATGATTGGATCATATGGTAGGTCTATATTCAGATTTATTTTTTTTTAAGATTTAATTATTTATTTGAAAGAGCTACACAGAGAGAGGAGAGGTGGTGGTGGTGGGGTCTTCCATATGCTAGTTCACTCCCCAACTTGCCACAAAGGCTGGAGCTGCACCTATCCAAAGCCGGGAGCCAGGAGCTTCTTCCAGGTCTCCCATTTGTGTGCAGGTGCCCAAGGATCCGGGCCATTCTCCATTGCTTTCCCAGGCCACAGCGGAGAGCTGGATCAGAAGTGGAGTAGCCAGGTCTCAAACCAGCACCCATATGGGATGCTGGCGCTTCAGGCCAGGGCGTCAACCCATTGTGCCACAGCGCCGGCCCCATATATTCAGATTTCTAAAATATATCCATACTTTCTTTTGTGTATGGATTTCTTTAATTCATGTATTTTCTGTGTTTTTGAGTAATCTTATTCTTTTGGGTTCCTTTTCAGTTATTTCAGCAATCTTTTCATCCTCACATTCTAATACTGAAGTGTTGTGTTCTTTTTGGAGAATCAAGTTGTCTTCCTTATTTTTGTTTCTTATATTTCTACCTTTATTTTTTGGCATTTGTAGAAACATTTGTTTGTTTTCTCTTCTGTCTGCTTTTATCTTTTTTTTTTTTAATTATTTGACAGGTAGAGTTATAGACAGTGAGAGAGAGAGAGACAGAGAGAAAGGTCTTCCCTCTGTTGGTTCATTCCCCAAATGGTCGCTACGGCCGGCACTGTGCCAATCCGAAGCCAGGAGACAGGTGCTTCCTTCTGGTCTCCCATGTGGGCACAGGGCACCAAACACTTGGGCCATCCTCCACTGCTTTCCCTGGCCACAGCAGAGAGCTACACCATAAGAGGAGCAACCAGGACTAGAACTGGTGCCCACACGGGATGCTGGTGCCTCAGGTAGAGGATTAACCAAGTGAGCCATGGTGCCAGCCCCCACTTTTATCTTTGAAATATTCCTCTGAGCTTATTGGAATATCTGATACTTCAGTGGATGTCCAGAGGCATATGGAAGGTGGGGCCAGGGAGCTCTGTCCAGTGCTCAAGACTAGGGCAAGAGTCCAAGATGACACCCAGGTTGGGCATGGTAGATCTCCATAGTCAGTAGTGGGGAGGGTATGATTGTGTTAGCTGGCATGACCTCTGTGTCAGTCCCTCTGCCAGGAGGACCAACCTCCTATTGTGAGTCTGTAGTACCGAGGCAACTCACCCATGCAGTCACCTGAACAGCAGAAAGGATCAACACCTCATTGTGAGTATGGAATCCTGAGCCTCTGAAGCAAAATACAGCAACTGCCCAAAGACCTAGCCACAACCTATTGTACACCCTATCACACTGTCACAGAATTTGTAGTCACAGGGCACAGTTCTCCCATAGTCACAGAGGGCAGTGGATCTACTTTCAGCCCCACAAGCCTCTCCTGTTCACAGAAAGAGCTGTGACATTCCCAGAGCCAGCTGCCAAATGATAGTTGTTGATAGGAGCTTCACCTTGGCAAGTCAAATCCAGGCACTCTGATACAGTGAGGGGAGGAGAACGTTTCATGGGCTTAAGAAGGCATCTGCCCCCAGCCAACTTTCCAGGCCAGACTCAAAGTCAGTGGGGACTCAGGGTTTATCCCTCCCATAAAACACACCAGTAGCATGTGGGTCACAGCAGCCTCTGCTTGCCTGATTAAGATGTCATTTCCTCCATGCTGGGTGCCAGGTGCATTGCTTCAAGAAGATGGCATCTATTCCAGTCACTGGCTGCAGGAGTTGCTAGTGGTTTCCTGCTCACTGTTGCATGATTGCAATGTCCCTGCTGCTCCTGAAATCTCTTATTTTTGTAGAATTTCCAGTGCAAACATCTCTTCACAGTCACCTGGGAAATCAGTTCCCACCCTTTTCTCTGTTATCTTCCTGAGGTCAGAATCAGCAGGTGTTTTCCCTATTCAACCATCCTGGAAGACTTCCATCAACCTTCTTTCATTAGTTGACTGGTTTCATGACCTAATATATGATCAGTCCTGGAGAAAGTTTCATGTGCAGTTGAGAATAAAATGTCTTCTGGAGCTATTAATTGGAATTCTCTGTCTATGTACATTAGGTCCTTTTTTTTTTTGTCTGTATTGTTATTCAAGTTTTCAATTTCCTTACTGATCTTCTGTCTTGATGTTATGCTCATTATTGAAAGCTGTGTATTGAAGTCTCCTTCTAATATTGTATTAATCTCTATTTCTTCCTTTAGTTCTGTCAATGTTTGTATATTTTGGTGCTAAAATAGAGGGCTCTTATATATTTATATTAAAATATCTTCTTAGTAAACTTACCTTTTTATCATTATAAAGTGTCATTCTTTGTCTCCTTTGGCAGTTTTTGACTTAAAATACATTTTGTGTCATATAAGTCTCCTGTTTTCTATTGGTTACCATTTACATGGAATTTTTTTTCAAATATCCTCTGCTTTCAGGCTACACATACTCTTAAATGTTAAATGTTTTTCTTGTAAGTAGTATACAGTTGGGTCTTTTTTTTTTTTAAATCTATTCAGCTACTCCATAACTTTAGATTGGGATGCTTATTGTATTAACATTTATAGTAATTATTATTTGGAAAGGCATTGTTATTGCCATTTTGCTGTTTTCTACTTTTTCCCCCTTTACTACTTTTTTTTCTTTTGCTGTTTTTTTATGTGTTGTTGACTTTTTTCTTTTTGGAATTGGTATGCTTGCAGTTCTTTCTCTTGTTTTTTTCTAATTTCAACAGGTTTTGGAGTCTTTGGGGTTACTTTGGAGCTTATATAAACTAATAATAATATATTTAAAGGTGATAACTTATTTACATATCTAAACTATCATTTAGTCTCATGAACTTTGTTTTGTTGTTGCAGTATATATTTTTTATGTTGTTTATCTTTTAACACATATTTTAGTTTAAATTACTTTTAGCAGTTTTGTGTTTTAACTTACATTGTAATAAAAATTGACCCATATCCATTACAATAATAAATATGCTGTATTTGTGTACATATTTTTGTCAAGTTTCACACTTTCTTATGCTGTCATATAACTATTTAGTGCCATTTTACTTGAACTTGAAGATCTTCATTTCATATTCCATGTAATGAAAGTTTACTGGTATCTTTTGTAACTTTTTTTTATCTGGCATGTCTTTATCATTCACTTTTTAAGAATTTTGCCAACTTCTTGGTTGACAGTTCTAGCACTGTGAATATATGATTTTGCTGCATGCTGGCTGCATGCTTCCTGCTGAAGAAAAAATTGAATGATAATCTTATAGAAGTTTCCTTGTATGTGACTAATCATCTTTCTCTAGGTGCTTTCAAAATTCTCTATAACTTTTAATAATTTAATTATATCTAGAAATGAGTTTCTTTGACTTCACCTTATTTGGTGTTCTTTTTGTTTGCTATATCTGAATGTCTCTTTTCTTTTCCATATTTGGGAAATTTTCATCCATAATTTCTTTTTTGTATGATATTTTTATTTATTTATTTGAAAGGCAGAGCAATAGAGAAAAAGGAAGAAACAAAAAGAGAAAGAGTTTTCATCTGCTTGTTCATTCTCCAAATGGCCACAACAGCCAGGGTTGTGCCAAGCTGAAACCAGGATCCACAAACCTCATCCTGGTATTTGACATGTGTGATAAGGGCCCAAGTATTTTAGGCCGTCTTCTGCTTCTTTTCCAGGCACATTAGCAGGGAGCTGGATTGGAAACAGATCAGCTGGTTCTTGAGCTAGCACTTGAATCCAGTGTCAAAAGTGAAGGCTTAACCCAGTGTGTCATGATGCTGGCCCCAGCCATAATTTATTTAAATAAGGTTTAGATGCTTTTTATTTTCTCCTTCAGGCACTTCCATAATGCAAATATTAGTGTACTTGATGGTGTCACATGATTTCTTTGTTATTTACTCATTTTCCTAATCTGTTTGGAATGTCATAACAAAAATAACGTGCATTAAGTTGAACAAAAAATATTTCTTTCTTTAGTTATGGAGGCAAAGAAGTCAAAGATAAAGGTATTAGTAATTTGGTGTCATTTTGGAGCCCAATTACTGGTTTACAAATGGCCTTTTTCTGGTCATATCCTCACATGGCAGAAGGGGTACAAGGAAGCTCTTTGGGGTCTTTTTCATGAGGGCACTAATCCCATTCATAAGAACTCCCTCCTCATGACTAAATTACCTCCTCAGAGTCTTAACTCTTAATATCAGCAAGTTAGGAATTCAAGATATGAATTTTAGTGGCACATAAACATTCAGTCTACTATATTCTTTTCTCTTTTGTTCCTCTGACTAAATTATTTTCAGTGTCTTGTCTAATTTGCCTATCCTTTCTTCTGCTGAACCTAGTCTACTTTGAAACCTAGTTAAGTACTTTTCATTCAGTGATTGTGTTCTTTAGCTCTATGATTTCTATTTTGTATTTTTTGTACTTTCTCTATCTCTTAAAATTCTCACATGTTAATGCATTGTGCTCCATATCTGTGAACATCTTTATGAGTGATATTTGTGGTTCTGTTAGGTAAATCTTATAGCTATTTTTTTTAGGGTTGGTTTCTAAAAATTTTATTTAGTTTCTTTGTTTATAATATATTTCCCATTTTTAAATTTTTCTTAATTATTTTTCAGTCTTCCTGGACTAGCCTTGTATAGGAGAAGACCCCAGCCAAATAGTCTGACTGGAGAGTTACTGACTTCTATGACCTCTTTCCTTGCCCAGAGAGAATCAGATAACTGTAGCTTTTGTCCACCTGCTAAGTGCTGATTCAGTTATGAGGAACTCTACTCTACCAGCCAAATCAGCCTTCTCTGATCTCTGCTGGGCAGCTGTACAGTGCTGGACCCATCTGACTTTCAAGACTGCATAGACAGATCCTAATTCTTTGGGAAATCTCCAGAGAAGCTGGGATACCAGACACATGGATTAAAAAACCCTCAACTAAACATAAAGAAAAATAGAAAAGAAAAGCAGCAAAGGGAATAAAGTAAAAGACTAACAGAAGAAAACAATATGGCAATAGCAATGATTTTCCTAACAGTAGTTATTATGAATGTAAATAGAATGAACATCCCGATCAAATCTATAGACTGGTCAAATGAATAAAAAAAAAAGACCCAACTGTAGGCTGTTTACAAGAAACACATTTTACATTTGAAGGCCTGCCTAGTCTGAGAGTAAAAATGATGTAGGGACTCTGGCAAGATGATGTCTTAAAGCTCTCTATTAGCTGGTTTTGCATTTTTCCAGAGTGAAGGGTTTCTTTCCGTTAGTTTCTGATTTCTCATAAAGGGAATTTGATCATTGCTGAATCGGTATGTTTGTAGGAGTAGGAGAATTCAGCACTTCCTAGTGAGGCATCTTGTTGATGCCGCTCAAAAAAGGATTATTCTCATGGCAGTGAGGAGTCTGAGTAAGGAAGCAATATTGTTAAAGAAAGGAAGGGAATGAGAAAGATCAAGTGGCTAGCCATTGCACCAGATCATCCGTAAATAGAAATGTATGGATTATAGACCCTGTAGCATATAGGAGAAGTAGACTGATTAGCCCTGCAGTTGGAAGATAAAATCAACAGGGTTTATTAATGTATTAGATCTAAAATCTGAGGGGAGATGTTTCAAAGTAACAATACAGGGAGTGTTGTGACTCAGGCCAACAAGTCATGATTCTTCCTGTTGGCAAATAATTTGTACACAAGACCCATGCAAACAGGGTTAGTATATGCAGCTATAATTTCATGTAGTTATCTGTGTTTCCAAATCAATTCAGTTTTCCTCTAATAAAAAAGTTGTTTCATTGCTTAAATAACTCTCCCTTGATTAGCACCATTAATAACCATATGTAAATCAAAGTGTTTTAAATTTTGATTAGGACAGTTAAACTTTGTTAAGATAGACTGATTGCATAATTGACTTAAATGGGTTGAGTTATGTAACATTTTCAAGTAAATTAGTTTTATTACTTTGAAGTTCATAGAGCATCTTAAACTAATTTAAGAAATATTGCTAAGTAGAGATCCCATAGGACTTTACTGCTTTATAAATGATTTTAAGTAGCACAATATTTGTAATTTAATGTTTCTATAATTGTTATTGAATTCTCTGGTAGATGAAACACATCCATTTCAGTTTTATTTACATTATTTCTTTGGCAAGATCCTTTTAAATATGTAATACTAGTAATATTTTATGTTAAAATCACTCATAATATTATTAGTGGAGTACTAATAACACAGTTTTATATTTTGATAACTTTAAGTCAATATTTATTTTTAAAAATATTTGAGAGGGAAAGCAGGATCCTCAAGATGGCAGAATAAGGAAAGGATGTGTTGCTTTAGATCAGCACGAAAAGTGGTGGAAGTGTATTCCCAGGAGATGGTTGGAGAGAAATCTGCAATAGAAATTCTACAGAAGGAAAAGGGACACCATGGATCAGGGTGGAAAGTGCAGATGCATAACAATGGGCATGGATGCAACACATGACTGAGAACCAAAGGAAGTGCCAGCTTTGGATAGTGAGGTGAGAGGTGACTGCAGCAGCCTGTGCCTCTGGCAATACAGCCATATGGAGAGCCTGGCAGAGCGCACTGCCTTGGAATCTGGCCTGGAGCCCTAAGAGGGACAATGTACCCATCTAACCCAGCAAAAAAAGGCACTTTCTCTCTCCCCATTCCCCACAATGGCACCTGGCAACTGGCTGGGAGAGGGTGGCATCTTCACACCCTTAGCAGCTTTGGCAGTGGGTGGGGAGAAGGTGCCATTTTGAAATCAGTAGCAGATATGGTGGCTCTTATGCTTCCCTGGCAACCTGCAGGGAGATGCTGTCATTTTGGAACAAGTAATAGCTACAGTGGCTCTTGTGCATATGTGTTGCCCAGGGATTTTACCAGGGGGAAAAATCAGCATTTCTCATTGACATTGAGTCTGGCAGGGAGGCTTGACAAGGATTTGGGCACCTATGTAAGAATGTGAGGTGCTTCCAACCTCTCAACATATCATAGGCTCCAGGGCTCAAACTGCCAATGTGGAGCACCCACAGGCAGCTGGCTCTGGGAACGTCTCTGTGTCTCTGTGATCAGGATAGGATAGCATGGTGGAAGAGATTCTCTGCACCCTGTGCCTCTGAGAGTCTTGTGTGCTGACACTGCAGGAACTCTGTGGCTGCATGATAGGGTGCAGGGTGTAGCTGGATTTCTGGGCAATCCCTTTGTTTAGCACCAAAGGCTCAGAGCTCCCCGATTACCTGGGGTGGGACATTGTAGTGGGATCTATATTCACATGAAGACTGCATGAATCCTTTGTGCTGTTCTTGTGGCAGCATGGGTGAGTGTTACACCCACTGTGGGTAAAACCTGAACATTGATCACCTTGGAAGAAAGGAGGTGAGAATGTGATTAGGGCAACAGAGGTAATCATACCTTCCTTCTTGCTAAAAAGAGTAGAACTACCACTCTCCATTTGGTTGTCACCTTGGATACTACCAGAGCTCCCTGGCCACACCCAGCACATGCCTCTGAGTATACACTGAAAGAATAGGTTATCCACTAAGCCACAGAGGAATAGGTCAAAGACAAAATCCAACAGAGGAGAAAAACAAGTATTTCCACAGAAGCCTGAAAATAAATGTAGGAACTCAAGAAATAAGAATAAAGAATACAACATGACTGCTAAAAAGTAAGACAGCAACACTTCAATATTAGAATGTTAAGGATAGTGATAAAATGCCTGAAAATGAATTCAAAAGATTAATCATAGAATTACTCAGAAGCAATGAGAAGCAAATTCACAAGTTAAAGAAATCCATACATGATATGAAATAAAAATTCTCCCATGAGATTGAGATTTTGAAGAGAAATCAAACTGAGATTTAAAAATGAAGAATTCAATATGACAAAGAAAAAATACAGTGGAAACCATTAACAACAGACTTGGTGAGGCAGAAGAAAGATTATCTAAGCTAGAACACAAGTCCTTGGAAATTTCTCAGTCAGGCAAAAACAAACAAACATAAAAAAAGAAGAAAATAGAAAAATTAAAAATGGTGTTGGGGATTTATGGGCTATTGTTAACAACATAACATTATAGTTAGGCTGGCGCTGTGGCTCAACAGGCTAATCCTCCGCCTTGCGGCGCCGGCACACCAGGTTCTAGTCCCGGTCAGGGCGCCGGATTCTGTCCCAGTTGCCCCTCTTCCAGGCCAGCTCTCTGCTGTGGCCCGGGAGTGCAGTGGAGGATGGCCCAAGTGCTTGGGCCCTGCACCCCATGGGAGACCAGGAAAAGCACCTAGCACCTGGCTCCTGCCATCGGATGAGCGGGGTGCGCCGGCTGTGGCAGCCATTGGAGGATGAATCAACAGCAAAAGGAAGACCTTTCTCTCTGTCTCTCTCTCTCACTGTCCACTCTGCCTGTCAAAAAAAAAAAAAAAAACATTATAGTTCATAGGAGTTCCTGAAGGTGTAGAAAGGAGAGACTGGACTAGAAGGCTTATTCAGTGAAAAAATTACAGAAAACTTCCCTAATTTGAGAAAGAAAGGGACATTCAAGTACACAAGGCACATAGAACTCCTTATAGGCCTGATCAGAAAAGATCTTCACCATGATATATTGTAGTCAAACTTTCCACAGTAAAACATGAAGATTCTAAAAGCGTGCAGGAGAGAAATATCAGATCACTTCAGAAGAGTTCCAATTAAATTCACAGCTGACTTCTCATCAAAACCAGCGTTAAGAGTGAAGTTTATAGCAATTGGTGCCTACATCAAGATATTGAGAAGGCATCAAGTAAATGAGCTATCAATGTATCTCAAGGATGTAGAAAAACAACAAACCAAACCCAAAATTCTTAGGAGAAAAGAAATAATTAAAATTAGAAAACAAATAAACAAAATTGAAACCAAAAAATATACAAAAGATCAGTGAAATGTAGAGCTGGCTATTTGAAAAATAAATAATATTGATACACCATTGGCACAACTAACCAAAAAAAGAGGGAGAATACCCAAATTAATAAAATCAGATAGGAAAGGGGACATGTAACAGCAGTACCATAAAAATAAAAAGAATCAACAGGAATTACTACAAAGAGTTGTATGCCAACAAATTGGAAAATCTAGAAGAAATGGATACATTCCTGGAGACATACAATCTATCAAAATTGAGTCATGAAGATATAGAAAACAGAAGCAAACCAATAACCAAGATGTAGATTGAATTAGTAATAAAAACCCTCCAAATAAAAAAAAAGCCCAGGGCTGGATGGCTTTGCTGCTGAATTCTACCAGGCATTTTAAAAAAGAAGTAATTCTACTTCTTCTCAAGCTATTCAAAACAATTGAAAGGGAGGGAATCCTCCAAAATTCCTTCTATGAGGCCAGCATCACCTTAATTCCAAAAACCAACCAACCAAACAAACAAAAAAAGATACAATAGAGAAAGAGAGCTATAGACCAATATTCCTGATGAACATAGATGTAAAAATCCTCAATAAAATAGCTGCTAGTCAAATCCAACAACACATCAGAAAGATCATTCACATTTATCAAGTGGGATTTATCACTGATATGCAAGTGTGGTTCAATAGTCACAAATGAATCGTGATACATTATGTTAACAAACTGAAGAACAAAACTCTTATGATTATCTCAACAGATGCAGAGAAACCATTTTATAAAATACAACATCCTTTCATGATGAAAACCTTAAGAAAATTGGGTATAGAAAGAACATTCCTCAACAAAATTAATTAAGGCGATTTATGACAACACCACAGCCAGCATTTTATTGAATGGGGAAAATTTGGGAGCATTTTCACTAAGATCCAGAACCATATAAGGATGGCTACTTTCTTTCTTTTTTTTAAAAGATTTATTTATTTATTTGAAAGTCAGAGTTACACACACAGAGAGAAGGAGAGGCAGAGAGAGAGAGAGAAAGGTCTTATATCTGCTGGTTCACTCTCCAATTGGCTGCAAGAGCCAGAGCTGCATTGATCTGAAGCCAGGAGCCAGGAGCTTCTTCTGGGTCCCCCATATTGGTGCAGAGGCTAAGGAGTTAGGCCATCTTCTACTGCTTTACCAGGCATAGCAGAGAGCAGGATAGGAAGTAGAGCAGCTGGTACTCAATCCGGTGCCCACATGGATGCCGGCACTGGAGGCAGTGGCTTTTCCCACTATGCCACAGTGCCAACCCAAAGGATGCCCACGTTCACCGTTGCTCTTCAATATAGTCCTGGAAATTTTAGCCAGAGCCATTAGGGAAGAAAAAGAAATCAAAGGGTTACATAACTGAAAGTAGAAAGTCAAACTATCCTCATTTGCAGATGACATGATTATATATATAAGGGAACCAAAGGACTCCACTAAGGGACTGTTGGAACACATAAAAGTATTTGGTAAAGTTTCAAGATATAAAGTTAGTGCACAGAAATAAATAACCTTTGTATATACAGACAATGCCATGGCTGAGAAGAACTTCTAAGATCAATCCCATTCACAATAGCTACTGAAAAAAATATCTTGGAATGCATCTAACAACATAGGTGAAAGATATCTATGATGAAAATTACAAACATTAAAGAAATAAGCAAAAGAAGAAACAAAAAAATGGAAAAATCTTCCATGTTTGTGTGCTGGAAGAATTAATATCATTAAAATGTCCATACTCCCAAAAGTAATTTTCAGATTCAATGAGATCCCAATCAAAATACCAAGGACACTGTTCTCAGATCTGGAAAAACTGATGCTAAAATTCATGTGGAAAAATAAGAGACCCTGAATAACTAAAACGATCTTTAAGAACAAAGACACAGCTGGAGGCATCACAATATCAGATTTCAAGACATTCTACAGGGCAGTTATAATCAAAACATCCTGGTACTGTCTAAAAGAATAGACATGTAGACCAATGGAATGGAATAAAAACTCCAGAAATCAATCCATGGATCTAGAACAAAGTTATTTTTGACAAAGAAGCTAATATGAATCCCTGGAGCAAAGACAGTCTCTTCAACAAATGGTGGTGTGAAATTGAATCTCTGCTTACAGAAGTATTAAACAAGACTGATACCCTTACACCTTACACAAAACTCAACTCAAAATGGATCAAGGATCTGAATCTACAACCCAATATCATCAAATTACTAGAGAACATTGGGGAAACTCTGCACATTGGCATAGGCAAAGACCCAATAGTACAGGAAAACACCGCAAAATAGACAAATGGAGTTACACCAAGCCGGTAAGCTTCTGCACTGCAAAAGAAACACTCAGCAAAGTAAAGAGGAGAATGGGAGACACAATGGACACAAGAGGACACAATGGGAGAAACTATTTTCAAACTATGAAATTGATAAAGGATTGATATCCAGAATCTATAAAGAGCTCAAGAAACTCAAATACTACTCAGCCATAAAAAAGAATGAACTCCTGTCATTTGGGAGAAGATGGATGCAATTGGAAACTATTATACATAGTGAAATAACCCAGCCCCTAAAAGATAAATACTATATTTTTTCCCTGGTCTGTGATTACTAATAGAGAAAATGCAATGTATAAAAATGAAATTGATAATTTGAGCTTCAATGATTTGTTATAGTCCTTTACTATTAAGGAATAGTCACTTTTGTCATACTTTTTGTTAAGCTCTTTACTTAGTATAGGGTTAGTCGTATAAGTATAAGGAAAACTGAAAGTAGATCATTGTAAAAATTAAGAGAGGGATAGGAGAAGAAAAAGAAGGAATTGTGGGAGTGTGAGCAGGAGGGAGGGTAGGGATAGAAGTATCCCTATGTTCCTAAAACTGCACACATGAAATGCATGAAATTTGTATACCTTCAATAAAAAAAAAAAGAGTGAGAGAGACACATACACAGAAGGAGAGAGAGCCAGAGAGAGAGAGAGAGAGAGAGTGTGTGTGTGTGCCCATCTGTTGATTCCCTACTCAAATGTCTGCAGTGTGTCCTGGTCTGAGCCAGCCAAAGCCATGAGCAGGGAACTCAATCTAGGTCTCCCATGTAAGTGGCAGTGATTGATATAACTAGGTCATCACTTATTGCTTCTCAGTGTCTGCATTAACAAGAATCTGTATATGATCTTATCTTACCACACAGAAAATTAAATATAATATCCTCATATTTCAGAGAAGTTAGTATTCCATGAGGTTAGGTAGCTGTCCAAGATGATATAGTCAGAGAAAACAAAAAAGGAATTCAAGAATGAAGCCATTCTGACTTTGAAGCCAAAGCTTTCCCTTGTACCATCAGCCAAAGGTTTGACTATTTTCTCTTGTGCTTTTCTCAATACCAGAAATTATGGTCCTTTTCTAAATAATATAGGGCATATTTCATTAATGATGTCATTTACTGATTCATTCAGCATACATTGATTGTGCTGAGTTGTATTTTCAAAGATAAAGAAGTTAAAACCCTCTCCATGAATGAACTTATGGTCCAATGGGGGGAATTAAACATGCAAAAATTTACTTTAAAAAAATCTTTTCTGTTTTATAATAATAGCATAATTTCTTTTTTTTAAAACGCTTTTATTTAAAGAATATAAATTTCCAAAATACAGCTTATAGATTACAATGGCTTCCCCCCCATAACTTCCCCCCCACCCGCAACCCTCCCCTTTCCCACTCCCTGTCCCCTTGCTTCACATCAATATTCATTTTCAATTCTCTTTATATACAGAAGATCAGTTTACTATGTATTAAGTAAAGATTTCAACAGTTTGCCCTCACATAGCAACACAAAGTGAAAAATACTGTTGGAGTACTAGTTATAGTATTAATTCACAATGTATAGCACATTAAGGAAAGAGATCCTACATGATATATTTTTTTACAAAATTGATTAATTTTCTAGGAAATTTCCAATTTAACACCAAGATTTTTTTTTCATTTTTAATTATCTATATACAGAAGATTGATTCAGTATATACTAAGTAAAGATTTCATCAGTTTGCACTCGCACAGAAACACAAAGTGTAAAATACTGTTTTAGTGCTAGTTATAGCATTACTTCACATTGGACAACACATTAAGGACAGATCCCACATGAGACGTAAGTACACAGTGACTCCTGAAGTTGATTTAACAATTTGACACTCTTGTTTATGGCCTCAGTAATCTCCCTAGGCTCTAGTCATGAGTTGCCAAGGTTATGGAAGCCTTTAGGGTTTACTGACTTCAATCTTATTCCGACAGGGTCATAGTCAAAGTGGAGGTTCTCTCCTCCCTTCAGAGAAAGGTACCTCGTTCTTTGATGGCCCTGTTCTTTCCACTGGGATCTCACTCACAGAGATCTTTCATTTAGGTCTTCTTTTTTTTCCAGAGTGTCTTGGCTTTCCATGCCTAGAATATACTCATGGGCTCTTGAGCCAGATCTGAATGCCTTAAGGGCTGATTCTGAGTCCAGAGTGCTATTTAGGACATCTGCCATTCTATGAGTCTGCTGTGTATCTCGCTTCCCATGTTGGATCATTCTCTCCCTTTTTGATTCTATCAGTTAGTATTAGCAGACACTAGTCTTGTTTGTGTGATCCCTTTGACTCTTAGACCTATCAGTGTGATCAATTGTGAACTGAAATTGATCACTTGGACTAGTGAGATGGCCTTGGTACATGCCACCTTGATGGGATTGTATTGGAATCCCCTGGCATGATTCTAACTCCATCATTTGGGGCAGTTCCGATTGAGCATGTCCCAGATTGTACATCTCCTCCCTCTCTTATTCCCACTCTTATATTTCACAGGGATCACTTTTCAGTTACAATTTAAACACCTAAGAATAATTGTGTGTTAATTACAGAGTTCAACCAATAGTGCTAGAATAAAAAAATACTAAAATGGATAAAGTATTACATTGTACAACAACAGTCAGCACAAGAGCTGATCAAGTTACTGTTTCTCATAGTGTCCATTTCGCTTCAATAGGTTTCACCTTTGGTGCTCAATTAGTTGTCACCGATCAGGGAGAACATATGATATTTGTCCCTTTGGGACTGGCTTAATTCACGCAGAATGATGTTTTCCAGATTCCTCCATCTTATTGCAAAAGACCGGATTCATTGTTTTTGACTGCTGTATAGTATTCTATAGAGTACATGTCCCATAATTTCTTTATCCAAATGTATGCTTTGAATTCCCTGTGATCTTTTGCTGTGAGGTTCCCTTCGTTTATCTTCTTTCATGTTGATGGCCGTGTTTCTGTGTTTCTGTGTGTAATACATCTTTAAGTATCTTTTGCAGGGCTGGACGAGTGGCAACAAATTCTTTCAATTTTTGTTTGTTATGAAAGGTCTTTATTTCACCTTCATTCACAAATGAGAGCTTGGCAGGATATAATATTCTGGGCTGGCAGTTTTTCTCTCTTAGTACCTGGGCTATGTCTCGCCATTCCCTTCTAGCTTGTAGAGTTTCTGTTGAGAAGTCTGCCGTGAGTCTAATTGGAGATACTCTGAGTGTAATTTGACGTTTCTCTCTTGCGCATCTTAGGATCTTTTCTTTCTGTTTCACCGTGGTGAGTTTAATTACAACGTGTCATGGTGAGTACCTCTTTTGGTCATGTTTACTAGGGGTTCTATGAGCTTCCTGTACTAGGATGTCTCTGTCCTTCTCCAAAACTGGGAAATTTTCTGCTATTATCTCACTAAAAAGGCATTCTAATCCTTTCTCCCTCTCCATGCCTTCAGGAACTTCTAGAACTCGAATGTTGGGTTTTTTAATAGTATCCTGTAGATTCCCAACAATATTTTTTAGATTTCTAATTTCCTCTTCTTTTCTTTGGTTTGACTGTATAGTTTCCTGTGCTCTGCCTTCTAAGTCCGATATCCTCTCTTCTGCCTCACCCATTCTGTTTGTAAGGCTCTCTAATGTGTTTTTCATTTGATCTATTGAATTCTTCTCTTCATTATGATTTCTCGTCACTATCACAGTTTCATGTTCTACTAGTTGTTTCATTTCAGCTTGATTTCTCCTTAATATTTCATTTTCATGAGAGAGATTTTCTACTTTGTCCATTAAGGATTTCTGTAGTTCAAGAATTTGTTTTTGAGTACTTCTTAGTGTTCTTATCAATTTTTTGAGATCTGCTTCTTGCATCTCTTCTATCTCATCATCTTCGTAATCTTGAATTGGGGTGTCTTTTTCATTTGGGGATGCCATAGTGTCTTCCTTGTTCTTATTACCTCGGTTTTTGCGTTTGTTGTTTGGCATATTGGTTTCTTCACTGTGGTGTTTTTTTCTTGTTATACTATGACTCTAGATTAAGTGGACTGTCTGCTTTCAATGGAGCCTTAGAGGCTTGAGATGGGTGTGGCCTGAGAGCTCTGTTTGGTTCCTCAGGGTTGAGGGTGTGTCAAAGGAGACACTCCCAGGTTAGGCGTGGTAAATCTCTCTCTGTTACTTTTTTTTTTTTTTTTGGTTCAAAAGGGAAGTAATTCCACACAGCTGAATGGAATTGGGGGTGGTTAGCAGGAGAATTATGTACCCACGGGATCCAGAGATCGGAAGCTCTTTCCCAAGGACCAGAGAAGGAATCTTTGCGGCCCTTTGTGTGGGCTCAGATTCTCCTGTAGTCTTCCACTGGGCTGCCAAGGCTACTGAACTGTAGCGTCTCTGGAGAGTACTCACATGAATTCGTGATTTCCGTGAGTTCTCTCCCCCACAGTCTCTTTTTTCACAGTCTCAGTTCATTAGCACAACACATTCATTAGGTTGTAATCTCCTATTATTTCACCCCTCCCACCCAGAGTCAGGTTTTTCTGCTAGGCTCAGGGCCGGTGCTGACCCGAGGTCGCCCTGCTTATGACGTATTCCAAAATGGCGCCTGCTCTTTGTCTTGCTCACCTTTGAGAAGTGAGCGGAGAGAGAGAAGCTCGTGTCCGTATGGGTCACATTTTTTTTTTCCCTCTCTCTCTCTCTCTTCTAGTTAGCCTGGTGAACTTTTCCCCGCAGGGTTTCAAGCCTTGTTCGCTCTAGGCTCCCTTTTCTGCTTCGCTGCTGCTATTTCGGGCTATTGAGTTTCAGCTCACCTCGTGTTCCAGCGCTGGTGTGTTGAATCTGCTGCTGGTGTCACAAACTGCGGGCTCCCACGCTCTCCACGCAGGTCCACTGTGAATCTCCAGTTCCGGAAGGGTTTTCTCTGCTGTTTCTTCCCCTGCTCTTCCTTGAACCTGCAGTATCTCCACTTTTATTAAACTCTCTCTCCCCAGACTATCGGTGTGCTCCCTTCCTATTCCGCCATCTTGCCGCTCTCCAATATCATAATTTCAAGGCAAAACTCTGAGACCTTTTTCATGTAATATCTACATTTAGAGAAGGCATAAAAAAGGAAAAGAAAGAAAAATAAATGTAGAGAAGGCATTTGGTTATTATCTACTATAAGAAATGTATTTAAGATCATGACCAATATGTGTTCACACATACGTAATTGAAAAATATTTTTATGAAAAATAACTTATGCCTGTTGTATTCTAACATTTTCTACTTTTTGTTCTCTTGGAATAAAACTTGGGTCTTGACATACCATAAGCTGTGCTGTTTACACGAAGCACTGATATTGCCAGATGAAGTAGTAAAAGGTATACTGGACAAAGAATGGCTGTGGACATGCACTGAAGCAGGAGAGGCAGAGTGGGAGGGAAAGGGCTGATGCTGAGATTTTTATTGCAGAGGTTGTATAGGGCCCACTGGTAGGGTTACAATTATACTTAATTTTTTTTGACCAGCATTTCTTAAAGTTTAAGTATGTATGAATTACCTGGGGATATTGTTAAAATGAAGTTCTAATTCAGTTGGCTTAGAGTAGGGTCCTACTTTCTATGTTTCTGACAAGCTCCCAGAATTCATTTTGAGTAGTCAGGATCTGTACCGTGGGGAGCCATTGAAAGGTTTTAATCAGAGCAGGCATGGCTTGATTTCTCCTTTAGAAACATTATTGTGTTGACCAGGTGGAGAATGAATTTTGAGGGCTTGAGATTATTTAGTTGCTCAAGTCAGAGCTGCTTTGAATTCAAATTAGAGCAATAGGAGGTTGATTGAAAAGAAGGGCAGTAACTTTTGATAAATTTCTATGTAATTCAAAAATCTTGATGACTAATCAGGTATTAGGGTGATACAGAAGGACCAACAAGAACAAGGATGGGTTTGAAATGTGTTGCTTGAGAAATACATTGTTTCTTTTTACCAAGATGGGTGAGAAGGAATACATGTTTACATTTTGTCTGTGTTGCTCTCTTTTCCACTCCCCCAACTTGCTCTCTTGTTGGTTTCAGGGTTGGGGAAGAAAAACTAGGTTAGATTTCTTTAAAAGAATTATTTATTTGAAAGGCAGAGTGAGAGTGAGACTAGGAGAAAGAGAAATATCTTCCGTCTGCTGGTTAATTCCCAAATGGTTGCAATGCCCTGGGCTGGGTCAGGCCAAAGCCAGGATCCAAGAACTCCATCCTGTTCTCTCACATGAGTGGCAGGTATCCAAGTATTTTGCTATCTTTCACTGCCTTAGCAGGCACATTTGCAAACAGAGTAGCCATAACTCCAACTGAGACTGTGTTATGGGAAGCTTAATCCACTGTGCCAGAATGCCAGCCCCAACTAAGTTAACTTTTAAAAAATGTTTTATTTATTTGAAAGAATTAGAGAAAGAGAGAGAGAGAGGGAGAGAGACATAGAGATCTTCCATCCACTGATTCATTCCCCAAATGGTCACAGCAGCCAGGGCTGGGCCAGACTTAAGCTAGAAGTGTTTATAGCTTCTTACAAGTCTCCCATGATGGGTACAGGGGTTCAAGGACTCTGGCCTTCCTTTACTGCTTTCCCAGCACATTAGCAGGGAGCTGGAGGGGAAGTGGAGCAACTTGAACTCGAACTGGCACCCAGATGGGATGCCAGTATCTCAGGAGGCAGCTTTACCATAATGCCAGCCCCATCAACTATGTTAATTTTAGCATACTGAATCTGAACTTGAACTGGTTCTAGGACTGGTGCTGGAGAGTCAGTTTGGGAGTCACAAGTATACAGATCGTAGATGATCTTGAAAAAGGAGAGGTATCCATAGCATAGGTACAGAAAAGAGGATCAAAGCTAGAGTCTTTAGAGCCCTATGAGAGATGGTGTGAAAAACTGGGTTGTATGACTCTTAGTACAGAGTACAGAAGCCCACTGCCTAAAGCCCAGCCTACTTTATCCCAAGTCACTTTATCTGAATAAAGGCCCTGTCAGAGACAGTGCAAAAAAAATTAAAAAAAAAAAAAAGCTATAGTCTTGAGAGGATGAGGGAGAGTTCCTTATTAAAACTGGTGAAGCCATAAACACAGAATTGGAGAGGTTAGAGAATTATGGAGGTAGGTAGAGTCCCAGAAGCCATAAATGGAGAGTTTCCAGAAGGATCATCCAGGGAGTGAACAAATGGTGAGTAAATCAAGGAATAGAATTACAGCTCTTTCCAAAGGAGGTCATAGAGAAGACAAGTTTCGATTAGTGAATGTGCTACAATATAAATAAACCTTGGAACACACATTTGCAGAGTGCTGGGTCCTGCATGACTGCATGTGACCTTAGGAAAGGGTAGAGGGTCTGGATTTCATATTTCAAGAGAAAAATACACTCACATTGATTGGCTATGAGGAACAAGGAAAAAGAGGGATTCAAATATATTGTCAAGATTTGGGGTTTGAGCACTTTGTCTAACACATAAACAGAATCAGAGAAGTTAGATGTAGGAGCTAGTTTTTGTTGTTTTTAATGAGATGGGGTGAAGAGAGATTTTTTTTCCTGGTCCATTGGTTTTAGGGTTCAGTATCATATATTCATAGAAATATTCTGTAGCTCACCTGAAATATGTCATTAGTTTAGTTGGTAATATAAAATGTAAATAGCATCCACTGAATGGCAGATTTTAAGAATGAGGTCTGCAGAGCTTTAAGAAGTGAATAGTCTGTCAATTTATCTCATCTCGTTTAGAGAAGTCCATGTCTTCTCATTACTCCAAGTGCATCACCTAAAATTGTACTCATATGCTTTAGTAAAGGGTGTATATATGTGTGTGTTGATACTATATAGTGCCACTCTGCAAATTAATAAAAAATTCTTTCTTGCCAGATGAGTTACAAAATGGTATTCTCCCAGCTATTAAAGTCCAGCCCAAAGCCATACAGCTGGGTCAGCAGAACTTCTGATTGGATTTCATCTCCATTTACTCCTTCTGGCATCTGGGTGAAGTGTACAAATTACACAGCTCACTATGCATAGCAGCCCTCTTTCCCTCCACTCCCCTCCCCTCCCTTCCTCTCTCTTTTTCTTTCCTTCCCTGTCTACCTCTCCCCTGTCACTCATTCAAAGTTACTTTAGAAAATAATAAGAATCAAAAGGTTTGGGAAGCATAAATTTTCATATTATGTTTTGAAATTGTGCTAAAAATGTATATAAAATTTACCATTTTAAATGTACAGTTCAGTAACATAAGTATATTCACATTGTTTTGAAGCCATCACTACTATCCATCTCTATAACTCTTTTATCTTGCAAAATTGCAACTCTATACCTATTAAACAACACCCCAACTTCCCTCCCCTAACCCTTATAACCATATTCTATTTTTTTAATTTTATTTGAGAGGTAGAGTTACAGACAGTGAGAGAGAGAGACAGAGAGAAAGGTCTTCCTTCCGTTGGTTCATTCCCCAGATGGCCGCAATGGCCGGAGCTATGCCAATCTGAAGCCAGGAGCCAGGAGCTTTTTTCTGGTCTCCCATGTGGGTGCAGGGGCCCAAGGACTTGGGCCGTCCTCCACTGCCTTCCCAGGCCACAGCAATGAGCTATACTGGAAAAGGAGCAACCAGGACTAGAACCATTGCCCATATGGGACACTGGTGCTGCAGGCGGAGGATTAACCTAGTGTGCCACCACGCCAGATCCCCATATTCTATTTTCTTTATGAATTAATGATGTTCATATGGTACCTTATATAACTAAAATCATACGAGACTTGTATTTTTGTGGCTGGTTTACTTAATATTTTCAAGATTCATCCATGTTGTAGCATGTTTCTGAATTTTCTTTCTTAATAACGTTGAATAATATTCCATTGTGTATATGGAAGACTTTAAAATGTTTATGGAAATTAAGTTAAAATGTATGTTTTTTCCTGTATGAGCACTTTTAAATCCTTGCATGGTTTTTTCCTAATGTGCATTTTCCTGATTTGGTCAGTTATGGTGTATACATATGTTGAACTATTGCATGTCTTCCATATATGTGTACAAATAGGACATGTTAATTTTTAAAATTTTTTAGAGAATCTCACTTTATTACTAACTATGGATTTTTCATAATCAATATAGACTTTTAACATTCATAGAAAAATATTTTTGATCACTGAAATTACATTACTAAATGGCAAAAATAAAGAAAGAAAAAATAAAAGTATTATTTCCACCTTCACTATTCTGACTTTTGTCACAATTCTGTTATGTGGAGTCCATGACCCCTTTTCAAGATATAAGTAAAACACCAAATAAAAAACAAGTTAGAAATGAAGTCTTCCCTACTGTTGATGGCTTCTTCTCTAGCATGGTTCCAAGCAGGTTCATGGCATAGTTAAAACATTGAGATGGGAAAATAAGTTTTTTTTCTTATAACTTTTTTTGAAAGCTTTTATTTAATAAATATAAACTTCATAGGTACAGCTTTTGGAATATAGCGATTCTTTCCCCCATAACCACCCTCCCACCCCCACTCCCATCTTACCTCCTACTCCCTCTCCATCCCATTCTTCATTAAGTTTCATTTTTAATTATTTTTAATGTGGAAGATCAACTCTATACTAAGTAAAGATTTCAATAGTTTTTACCCACATAGACACACAAAGTTTAAAGTACTGTTTGAAGAAAAGTTTTAGTGTTAATTCTCATAGTAAAATTCATTAAGGACAGAGGTCCTACATGGGGAGCAAGTGCACAGTGACTCCCGTTATTGATTTAACAATTGACAGTCTTATTTATGATGTCAGTGATTACTCTAGGCTCTTGTCATGAGCTGCCAGGGCTATGGAAGCCTTCTGAATCCACAAATGCTGTCATTATTTGGATAGAGCCACAAGCAAAGTGGAAGTTCTCTCCTTCCTTCAGAGAAAGGTACCTCCTTCTTTGATGGCCCCTTCTTTCCACTGGGATCTCACTCACAGAGACCTTTTATTTAGGTCATTTCTTTTTTTTGCCAGAGTGTTTTGGCTTTCCATGCCTGAAATACTCTCATGGGATTTTTAGCTGGATCTGAATACCTTAAGGGCTGATTCTGAGGCCAGAGTGCTGTTTAGGGCATTTGTCATTCTATGAGTCTGCTGTGTGGCCTGCTTCCCATGTTGGATCATTTTCTCCTTTTTATTTCTGTATATTATTATTATTATTTATTATTATTTGACAGGTAGATAGTGAGAGAGAGAGAGAGAGAGAGAGAGAGAGACAGAGAGAAAGATCTTCCTTCCATTGGTTCACCCCCCAAATGGCTGCTACAGCTGGAACTATGCTGATCCAAAGCAAGGAGCAGGTGCTTCCTCCTGGTCGCCCATGCAGGGGCAGTGCCCAAGCACTTGGGCCATCCTCCACTGCCCTCCTGGGCCATAGCAGAGAGCTGGACTGGAAGAGGAGAAATGGGACTAGAACTGGTGCCCATATGGGATGCTGGTGCCACAGGCAGAGGATTAACCAAATGAGCCAGGGCGCCGACCCCACTGTCTATTATTATTAGGGACATGTTAATTT
Organism: Sylvilagus floridanus; assembly: GCA_949820135.1. Lineage (NCBI taxonomy): Eukaryota > Metazoa > Chordata > Mammalia > Lagomorpha > Leporidae > Sylvilagus > Sylvilagus floridanus. The sequence continues at coordinate 95,083,269 of OX463244.1, read as the reverse complement.
TAAAAAAATATTCCAGGGTGGTATTGTTCTCATGGTTAAGCCACTGGTTAGGATGCATACATCCTGTATCAGATTAGATGAATTCAGTTACCTGCCCAGCTACTAACAGCAGCTTCTGGCTGAGGCAGACCTGGGAGGAAGCAATAATAATAGTTCAAGTCACCCACACATGAGAGACCTAGCTTGAGTTTGTGGCTCCTCGTTTCAGTTCCATGGATATTGCAGGTATTTGGGGAGTAAACTAGAAGATAGGAGCTCTCTTACTCATTCTTAAATAAAGAAATAAAAATTTTTTTTAAAATTCACTTTTGTGGATGGATGAGTCTATACTGTACAGATGCTTGGGTTGCTTCCACCTTTTGGCTATTGTGACTAGTGCTGCTATGGGTGTGGATGTACAATTATCAGCTCAATAATTCTTTTGGATATATACCCAGAAGTGCAGATGCTGGACCATATGGTATTTTCATGTTATTGAACTTTGCTTTTTATTAAATTTCTTTAAAAAAGTCTAGCACTTAGCTTTGACAGTTTTTCTTCCAACAAAGACAGAACACCTGTGTAATTCATGTATCGAATATTTTGAATCCAGTTCTCTTTTTCCACATTCAATAATGATACCTTGGGAAATTCTGTAAGTTTCCAATCACTTTTAGTTACTAAAGACTGAGCCCAATTAAACACTCCAGACTTCTGTCATTCCCTGCCCTTTCATCATCCCTAGTTCAGGCTTAAATGAGGGACAAGCATAGGAGGAGGGAGACAAAGTTTGCTCTCCCAGATTCTAGTTCATTTGTAGATAGGAAGAAAGAAAGGAACAAATGCCCACTTCTTGGCCTTGACTCACTTTTTCTACAATAGAAAGTTCTTTGGCTTCAACCTAGTTTCTCGACTTGAATGCCCATGCAGTTGATTAGGTTGTGGCGTGGGCCCTGTTTAATGAAACTTCTTATGATTTGTTGGCAGTGTCCATTGACCCTGATTTTATAGAGTCTGTGTTAATGCACACTTGTGTAGGTTTTTATTATCTTAATTTAGTTTATCTTTTTCAATCTCTATATGTTTGTTATGCATATCTTCCTAAGTATAACCTTAAGTAATTTTGTCAGATTCTCCATTGTCAGATCACTTTGGTAATTAATATATTGACAACTTCCTAATGCAGGAAGCTTTGTGCATTCCTTATGTTTGGATTTCACTTGTTTAAACTTTACAGCTCATGCTTACTTCCCAGTTCCTAGAATTACATCTCATCTCCAGATCTTAGAGCTGAGCATCAGGTGAAATTTGGCATACATTCTGACTTTTCCCTTAGCCTGGTCTACTTCTATGAGTGTTTGATAACACTGTATGCTGTTCAGTTTTCTTCCTTCTTCATAAACTAACTTTCTTTTTTTTTTAATAATGCTTTTATTTAAAGAATATAAATTTCCAAAATACAGCTTATAGATTACAATGGCTTCCTCCCCCATAACTTCCCCCCCCACCCGCAACCCTCCCCTTTCCCACTCCCTCTCCCCTTGCTTCACATCAAGATTCATTTTCAATTCTCTTTATATACAGAAGATCAGTTTAGTATATATTAAGTAAAGATTTCAACAGTTTGCCCTCACATAGCAACACAAAGTGAAAAATACTGTTGGAGTACTAGTTATAGTATTAATTCACAATGTATAGCACATTAAGGACAGAGATCCTACATGATATGTTTTTTTAAAAAATTAATTTTCTAGGCAATTTCCAATTTAACACCAAGATTTTTTTTTCATTTTTAATTATCTATATACAGAAGATTGATTCAGTATATACTAAGTAAAGATTTCATCAGTTTGCACCCACACAGAGACACAAAGTGTAAAATACTGTTTCAGTGCTAGTTATAGCATTACTTCACATTGGACAACACATTAAGGACAGATCCCACATGAGACGTAAGTACACAGTGACTCCTGAAGTTGATTTAACAATTTGACACTCTTGTTTATGGCCTCAGTAATCTCCCTAGGCTCTAGTCATGAGTTGCTGAGGCTATGGAAGCCTTTAGGGTTCTCTGACTTCAATCTTATTCCGACAGGGTCATAGTCAAAGTGGAGGTTCTCTCCTCCCTTCAGAGAAAGGTACCTCATTCTTTGATGGCCCTGTTCTTTCCACTGGGATCTCACTCACAGAGATCTTTCATTTAGGTCTTCTTTTTTTTCCAGAGTGTCTTGGCTTTCCATGCGTAAAATACTCCCATGGGCTCTTGAGCCAGATCTGAATGCCTTAAGGGCTGATTCTGAGTCCAGAGTGCTATTTAGGACATCTGCCATTCTATGAGTCTGCTGTGTATCTCGCTTCCAATGTTGGATCATTCTCTCCCCTTTTCATTCTATCAGTTAGTATTAGCAGACACTAGTCTTGTTTGTGTGATCCCTTTGACTCTTAGACCTATCAGTGTGATCAATTGTGAACTGAAATTGATCCCTTGGACTAGTGAGATGGCCTTGGTACATGCCACCTTGATGGGATTGTATTGGAATTCCCTGGCCTGTTTCTAACTCCATCATTTGGGGCAGTTCCGATTGAGCATGTCCCAGATTGTACATCTCCTCCCTCTCTTATTCCCACTCTTATATTTCACAGGGATCACTTTTCAGTTACAATTTAAACACCTAAGAATAATTGTGTGTTAATTACAGAGTTCAACCAATAGTACTAGAATAAAAAAATACTAAAACGGATAAAGTATTACATTGTACAACAACAGTCAGCACAAGAGCTGATCAAGTTACTGTTTCTCATAGTGTCCATTTCACTTCAATAGGTTTCCCCTTTGGTGCACAATTAGTTGTCACCGATCAGGGAGAACATATGATATTTGTCCCTTTGGGACTGGCTTAATTCACGCAGAATGATGTTTTCCAGATTCCTCCATCTTATTGCAAAAGACCGGATTTCATTGTTTTTGACTGCTGTATAGTATTCTATAGAGTACATGTCCCATAATTTCTTTATCCAAATGTATGCTTTGAATTCCCTGTGATCTTTTGCTGTGAGGTTCCCTTCGTTTATCTTCTTTCATGTTGATGGCCGTGTTTCTGTGTGTAACACATCTTTAAGTATCTTTTGCAGGGCTGGACGAGTGGCAACAAATTCTTTCAATTTTTGTTTGTTATGAAAGGTCTTTATTTCACCTTCATTCACAAATGAGAGCTTGGCAGGATATAATATTCTGGGCTGGCAGTTTTTCTCTCTAAGTACCTGGGCTATGTCTCGCCATTCCCTTCTAGCTTGTAGGGTTTCTGATGAGAAGTCTGCCGTGAGTCTAATTGGAGATCCTCTGAGTGTAATTTGACGTTTCTCTCCTGCACATTTTAGGATCTTTTCTTTCTGTTTCACTGTGGCGAGTTTAATTACAATGTGTCGTGGTGAGGACCTCTTTTGGTCATGTTTACTAGGGGTTCTATGAGCTTCCTGTACTAGGATGTCTCTGTCTTTCTCCAAAACTGGGAAATTTTCTGCTATTATCTCACTAAAAAGGCATTCTAATCCTTTCTCCCTCTCCATGCCTTCAGGAACTTCTAGAACTCGAATGTTGGGTTTTTTAATAGTATCCTGTAGATTCCCAACAATATTGTTTAGATTTCTAATTTCCTCTTCTTTTCTTTGGTTTGACTGTATAGTTTCCTGTGCTCTGTCTTCTAAGTCCGATATTCTCTCTTCTGCCTCACCCATTCTGTTTGTAAGGCTCTCTAATGTGTTTTTCATTTGATCTATTGAATTCTTCTCTTCATTATGATTTCTCGTCACTACCACAGTTTCATGTTCTACTAGTTGTTTCATTTCAGCTTGATTTCTCCTTAATATTTCATTTTCATGAGAGAGATTTTCTACTTTGTCCATTAAGGATTTCTGTAGTTCAAGAATTTGTTTTTGAGTACTTCTTAGTGTTCTTATCAATTTTTTGAGATCTGCTTCTTGCATCTCTTCTATCTCATCATCTTCGTAATCTTGAATTGGGGTGTCTTTTTCATTTGGGGATGCCATAGTGTCTTCCTTGTTCTTATTACCTCGGTTTTTGCATTTGTTGTTTGGCATATTGGTTTCTTCACTGTGGTATTTTTTTCTTGTTATACTATGACTCTAGATTAAGTGGACTGTCTGCTTTTGATGGAGCCTTAGAGGCTTGAGATGGGTGTGGCCTGAGAGCTCTGTTTGGTTCCTCAGGGTTGAGGGTGTGTCAAAGGAGACTCCCAGGTTAGGCGTGGTAAATCTCTCTCTGTTAGTTTTTTTTTTTTTTTTGGTTCAAAAGGGAAGTAATTCCACACAGCTGAATGGAATTGGGGGTGGTTAGCAGGCAAATGATATACCCACGGGATCCAGAGATCAGAAGCTCTTTCCCAAGGACCAGAGAGGGAATCTTTGCGGCTCTTTGTGTGGGCTGAGATTCTCCTGTAGTCTCCCACTGGGCTGCCAAGGTTACTGAACTGTAGCGTCTCTGGAGAGTACTCACATGAATTCGTGATTTCCGTGAGTTCTCTCCCCCACCGTCTCTTTTTTCACAGTCTCAGTTCATTAGCACCACACATTCATTAGGTTCTAATCTCCTGTTATTTCACCCCTCCCACCCAGAGTCAGGTTTTTCTGCTAGGCTCAGGGCCGGTGCCGACCCGAGGTCGCCCTGCTTATGACGTATTCCAAAATGGCGCCTGCTCTTTGTCTTGCTCACCTTTGAGAGGTGAGCGGAGAGAGAGAAGCTCGTGTCCGTATGGGTCACTTTTTTTTTTTTCCCTCTCTCTCTCTTCTAGTTAGCCTGGTGAACTTTTCCCTGCAGGGTTTCAAGCCTTGTTCGCTCTAGGCTCCCTTTTCTGCTTCCCTCCTGGTATCTCGGGCTATTGAGTTTCAGCTCACCTCGTGTTCCAGTGCTGGTGTGTTGAATCTGCTGCTGGTGTCCCACGCTGCGGGCTCCCACGCTCTCCACGCAGGTCCGCTGTGAATCTCCAGTTCCGGAAGGGTTTTCTCTGCTGTTTCTTCCCCTACTCTTCCTTGAACCTGCAGTATCTCCACTTTTATTAAACTGTCTCTCCCCAGACTATCGGTGTGCTCCCTTTCTATTCCGCCATCTTGCCGCTCTCCCTCACAGGGTTGATCTAAACTAACTTTCATAAAAAAATAAGAGTTTCAAATTTTTCATTTCCATTGAAATCAAAAAGTATAAACAATCACTTGAAATTACATTATGAAATAATTTTGTATATTTCCACATACAACTTAAGTGTATATATTGTTGTTTTATATACTTAAAGTCACATAATATATTGTCTTATGTTTGTTTTTTTCCACTTAGTAGGCATATTTTTCTATATTATTCAGAATTCTTGGAAATTGTCATCTTTAATGGGCATATTATATTCTAGTGTAGTTACCACAATTTAGTTAATAATTCTCTAGGTTTAGAGCATTTATAATAATATATGGTACTTATTTAGTACTCATCATGTACTAGTCAGTGCTCTAATGCTTTCCATATGTGGAAACTTTGGGTGAGAAAATTGAGCAGCCAACAGTCAAAGTCACCAGCTTATAATAGGAAGCTGATTGAGTTGTAACTGAGACTCAACTTGTATGAACCTGGAATTTGTAATCTTTTTTTTTACGATTTATTTATTTATTTGAAAGAGTTACACAGAGAGAGGAGAAGCGGGGGGGGGGGGGGCGGAGAGAGATCTTCCATCCACTGGTTCACTCTCTAATTGGCTGCAGTGACTGGAGCTGTGCTGATCCGGAGCCAGGAGCTTCCTCTGGGTCTCCCACATGGGTGCAGGGGCCCAAGGACTTGGGCCATCTTCTACTGCTTTCCCAGGCCATAGCTTTATTGGATGTAGAGCAGCCGAGACTTGAACTGGTGCCCATATGGGATGCTGGCACTGCAAGTGGCGGCCTTACCGGTTACGCCACAGCGCCGGCCTTGGAATTTGTAATCTTAACTACTCTCTACCCTATCTGAATCACTGTGGAGTAAATATATTGGTGGTGGTGGTGGTGGGAATCCCTCTGATAGTTTCTACTGGGAAGATTCCTAAAGGTGGAATAATGAGGTGACAGTGAAGAAGATTTTCAAGCTCTTAAGGCCTGTTTTTTAGTTGCCAACCCCAGGAAGTTCATACTGATCCATATTAACACTGATAGTTGGGAGAGCCTGCCCACTTACTGACCCCTGTGGTTGTTGTTTAGCTCCATTTTTAATAACTGTAAATTTGAGATCTCTTTGAATGATAAGGTAGTCCAATATCAAGGCTCCCCTAAAAATAATAAAGGAAGTACAATTTTATACAAATGTGGAATCATTTTCCTCTTGGGGGATCTTCCAGAAGTTCTTGGAAAATTCATATTATGAAAAAACTGTATTGGTTTTAAAAACTCTTTTTTGCACCTAAATAAACATCTTTGATATCCATTTTTCACCAACTTTTTGAAGTACCTTCATATATGTCTCCTTGTTTTATTGAGACATATATAAAGAAACTCATCACTATATGTGTGAAATTGCTAACGTGTGAGCATACAGGATTGTTTGTGTCCAAGATCTGGGGGTCGTTAAGTATGTCAACGGTGCCTTTCAAAATATAGCCTTATTTTGACAGCTGCTGTCATACGTGATACTTATAGCATTTTCTCAAGCTTTTAGGCAGTTGGAAGTCCTTTTACATTAATAATCTTATACTAATCTTTGGTTTAAAAAATAGCATGGTAAAATACATGCTGTTCATATGTGGTTTTACTTTGCATTAGCTTTATGTAATGTACATCAAATGTTATACTATGTCTACATTTTCAGCTAATAGTAATATTTGCTAACCCAGGGTTTTATCTCTGGAAGACAATTTCTCTACTATCACTCTGAATTCAAGTAAGACTGTCTAGTGGGCTAAAATCTTTTGCTCTCCATCCACCCCCACTTCTTTTTTTTTTTTTAAATCTTTTTAGAAAAGTTGGAGTATTCCATGAAGATATTACAGGGAAGTTAAGCTTTAGCAATTTGTGCAGTGATCTGGACAAGTTTAATTAGGAATGTAAACTATTCCATATGATTGGATGAAAATTTATCACCCATCCTTCAATGGTTCCCTGGATTTAATGTTTTACCATCACTGTTTTCTGAAAGACTCTTCACTGAATTACACGTTTTATTGTGCTGCATTAGTGTTCTGTGTTTTTAAGTTGCAGGTACTGCTGAGACGTTAAATTGCTTTAGATTTTAAAAAGTGTGCAATTCAAGCAAGAGGTTGGTAACCTGGAAAAAGTAGCAAATGCTCACTCTACTATGTAATATCTGGAAGCCTGCATTTCTAGTGATTCTTTCCATTTTTATTTTTAAGTATGGCTCTTGGTAGAAGCTTTGTCTTAGCACACACTGTGGTTGTTAATAGTGAATGAAATGACTGAAACTGTGCTGAGTAAAAGAAAAAAAGTAGGCTGAAGGATTTATAGCAGACCACTGCAAACCAAACGTTGCAATTATCTGCAGCTGAAAACAAGTAGCTTTTAATGTGTCCATTTGGCCAAGAAGAGAGAGGAGAATTATAGACCACTGCTCTTTCCTCTCTTACTCTCATACTCTGTCTTCAGCTTCTTTATATAGTTTATCATCCATAATTTCAGGATGTATTTTGCTTCTTTAAGCTGTTTTATCTGTAGGCTTATGAGGTCACTCATGTGTGAATTCCTTTGTTAGTCATCTCACCTTTTGCCTTGATGATAGAAAATTGATCAGGCCTAAAGTACAAGTTCAATAGACAACCCCCTTGGTCCTTTGTCTAGGAGAATAGCTACCATTGAAGGCCATGAGCAGGTTGCTATTAATATGACAGCCTGCTCTATCTCCCACTGTAATTTATAATGAAATACCTAATCTCCATTATTTTGATCCAAGCAGGCGATCCCATGAAAAAGTCTTTTCATCCAGTTCCCAATGGCTGTTACATGAGAAATGGCAAACCAATAATTTTTGTCAAGTTTTTTAAGCCAACAGAAATGCTTTTCCACTGCTACAGTTTCAAAAGGCACAGATAAAGCTCATTCACTGAGATGAATGAAAAAGCCATCTGGGGTTTTTCTTTTTGACTTCCTTTCCTTTTCTCCATCCTTGTAATCAAATTTGAGCAAAATCAAATGGGGCTTTCTATGAAAGTACCTTTTGTTGATCTGAACGAGCTGGTAATTTACAAAATACCCTTCCTTTGTGAGGAAGGCTAAAGAAAAAAAGAATCAGTAGCTTTTAAAGCTGGGCCTTAGTGGGACTCTAAATGCAATGAAAGCAGTCTGTGTTGAGAGATTGAAATGCATTTCAAAGCCAGGCCTGACTCGGGGTACAAGGAAGAACAGACCTATGTGCATTTTGTAGGAAGAAAAATGTGAATGGAAAAGGGAGAAGGGGAGAGAAACAGGGAAAATCTGGATAGTACATTAAAGTAACCATAATTTTGGAGATGCCTTCATCCTATTGAAACTGTGTACGTAACCAGTAATACTGAAGTCAGATATTTGCTCAGTCAGGACTCTCAACAATTTGAGCCTTTACTTTAAAGTTTGGAGCTGCATGGGTTTGTAGAGAAAGTCGGCTCGTGATGTGTGTGATGTTTTTCTCCAACTTTTTCTTTTTCGCTTTGGGATTTTGTGGGAAGTACCTCAAGAAAACCAGAAGATGCTAATTTTCAGAGAACTAAACTTGCTATTTTCCTTTTTTTTTTTTTTTTTTGCCTGCTAGATCTTCTCCTAGCAATGATTCTTCTTCACCTTTGTGAATTCTGGAGGATGGCAAAAACATCTTAAAAACAGTAAGTAGTGTGTGATATTTTCTTCAATTACTGTTAATAATTAATTGTGGTAGAGCAGAAATGTGGTTATTGGAGGAGTTTGGAATCACCATGCATGCCTCTAAGGACATTGGGTTTTGTGCAATGTTTGCATTATTTGATATGAATAATATTTGATATACTTTTGCTTTGTGAATTGGTTATCATAATATTATGGAGCTAGTGAATGTGTTATTCACTACTGCTTTACATTGTATGTTCTGTGTTAGCTAAGTATTGTGTGGCATATAATATATGCATTCTTAGCACAACAGTTTAAGAAATAATGCAATAATTTCAGGGAACTATCTATAGAGATGCTAAGTTTTCTTGTTTTACACGCACATGATCTTCCTTACACATTTATAGTTTTGATTCATAGTAATCATGTTTTCTAAGAATCTTTCTAGTTTGAGATCAAATTCTCATATAAATTATGTGAGCTTATTTGTTCAAAATGAATATCCATAGAGAGCCAAGAGCTACTTTGTTGTTACAAGCTGATTTTAACATAACATAAGTTATATTTTGTATAATTCAATCCAGAATTATAATTCAAATAGCTAAGATTTATTTAGAGATTTTTCTCCCCTTTGGGAAAATGAAAAGTCCATTTTTAGTTTCCTAAAAATAAGACAGGTATATGTCATATGGAGACCTCATATTGTGGATTACAGTATGTGTCACAGTATTTATTTTTTTAATGTAGATGCAGCATTGGCATTTTTAAGCAACTACTGTGAGCATTTTAAATATATAAATGCCTTAATCTGAACTGACCAATATAGGGCAGAATCTCACTAGAATCTCCGTGATGGCTTGTGTAGTATTTGCATTAGTGCTGGCACTGCTAAAGCAGGTGAGTCCTGGGAATTCCATGCAGGCAATGATGAGATGCTTGTTTCTGGAGACAAGAACAAAACAAGATTATGTGAAACCAAGTCCTATGCTGTTTAACCCTTAAGGTAATCCTCATAGTTTTTAAAGATGCTACAGTGGGGAATGGGATCCTGCTAATTTCACAAACATCTTTGTGAAGACCAAACCCTTTTGCTTCCAACTGTTCCTCATATTAAGTCTGATTTCCTGGAAGTTTGTGTTTAAGAGGAAGTCTGTTTTCCATGTTTTTGGAGCTATAGGTCTTTTTTTCAACTTCCTACATTTTTCTTTGCCTGTGGTTCTGAGCCATTTGCTGCCTCCTAATGCCTAACTTTAAAATAGCATGCATGGCAACCTGCCAAGACTGTGGCAGTAGGGTATTGGTTAGTATTGATATTGAGATTCCAAGGTTGTTGCTACTCATAATTTGTAAGTTATCACAAAATGGATTAATAAAACCTGAGGGGTTAAGGAGAAAAGTAAAATTAATTGATTCGCTTCTTGATGGATCTAAGTGTAGTTCGTCCTGCACAAGCAGGTTGAATTGTTGTGTTATGCAGTGGGACATGGTGTTCTAGATGTTCTGCATGGTACTGTTGTGGCCAGTGCCTACAATCCTAGATGGATAGACAGGCACAATATGAAAGAGATTTTGTTTGAGATGTAATTAATTATAGTAGTTATATAGAATTTTTCTCAAACAATTGACTCATTTCCTTTCATATAAATTAAGATTGTTGTTAAAGTAAGATTGTTGTTAAAGTAAAACTGTTGCTCACTCTTTTATTTCTTAGAAGAAAAATTGTATAATTTCGAGTATCATTGCTTTATTGAAAGTCCAAATTAGTAGCTTGGCAGTAATGCTTTGTGTTTTCCTTACTTTTTATGTCTAGTCAATCTTGTAAGCATTTTGCAAAATTTCTTTCTCGTGTTATCTTTAAGTACTTTTGATTTGAGATGGAGGAACTTTGTGTTGGTACGACTTAAAGAATTTCTGTAAAGATCATTTAAAAAATAAGTAATCAGGACTAAAATCAGATTAGGTTCCTACTTGTTCAGTTTTGCAAGGATTAATGTTCTGAAGCTTTTGTCAGTAGAACAATTGGTGTTTCCTCTTTCCCTCAACTTTGATATAAATATTATTTTATAAGCACCTGCACTTGGGGGAACTGCAGAGCTAGTTCTTTCCTATCTAACCAGTGAGACAAGAGGAACTTTCTCAAATATTTTGCTTTAGGCCTCATATTCTGGGTGTAACAACTGATATACAACATCCTTTACTCTTGGGTAACTCAAATAAAAATACAAATAAACAATCACTCAAAGTTTAGAAATTTAGATCTTTGAGGTATCTTTAAAAATTATGAGAGGAAAGGATAATGGCACACATTTGTACAGACCTTGAAGCGCCCGAGATTGACTTTACAGTTTTAGCTTCCTCCTTATAAAATTGAGGCTTTGAGCTTGTATTGGGAACTTGTTGCTACTTTTATATTGCAGTGATTCTGTTGTGGTCTTGATGCCTGCACAGATTAGTGATGGACCAGAAGTGGAGAGGAGGTACATGATGGGCCATTCCTGGCAGGCTGGGCATGCTGGCCCCTGCTTGAGCTCTACCAGCAGAAGCTGTTACAGGAAAGTTGTTCTTTTATCATTGCAGGCAGACTTGTGTAAACGTATCCATGACTTGGTGTGCTGACAAGCTGTAGGTTACTTAACAGGATGTGTTTTTGGTGTTCAGGATGCAGTAGAGTGGTTATATGGGTTTTAATTCACATTTTGTATTAATGATGCTTCTGGGCTGATCACTGGCATTTTGGGGCCTCATTTTCTTTAGGTGTCGAAAAGGCTATCATCTGTTCATGCTTGTTTCCTTTCTTGTTTCTCATGGACTGGGAAGACATTTTGGGTTGTACTTTTTGGTATGAATATGGTGGCTGGATCTAGTCACCTTAATTGATGTTGACAAAATCATGAACAAGACAAAGTCAAGCATTCAGAGAAGGACATCACTACTAACTCCAGATGAGAGCCAACTTCTGATTAAAAGGAAATGAAGCAAGAAAGTATGGGGTAGGTTATGATCAATACCAGGATCATTCCAGTTATTGGTTGACTCTATGAAACTATAAGAATGACAACAGCAGCTAATTTGGAAGAAATTGCACCAGCTCTCATTGTGTTCTAAAGTTCAAAATTGGGAAATAGTAAATAGAAAAGTCTTATTTTGTAGCACTACATCTTTTAAGCAGTATTACACAGGTAATTATACAATAAATATATGAATAATGGCCAAAAAATCAAGAGTAGAGAAAATATAAATTAGATTCAAACTCAGGAAAAAAACCCAAAACACACATGACACCATATATTAAAAATGAAACCCAGTCATTTGCAACAAGATGGAGGAATCTGGAAAACATTATACTGAGTGAATTAAGCCAATCCCAAAGGGACAAATATCATATGTTCTCCCTGATCGGCAACAACTAACTGAGCACCAAAAGGGAAACCTGAATGGACACTATGAGAAACAGTGATTTGATCAGCTCTTGTGCTGACTGCTGGGATGTACAATGTAACACTTTATCCATTTTAGTATTTTTTCTTTGTTTTGTTCTAGTACTATTGGTTGAACTCTGTAATTAACACACAATTATTCCTAGGTGTTTAAATTTTAACTGAAAAGTGATCCCTGCTAAATGTAACAGTTGGAATAAGAGAGGGAAGAGATGTACAATTTGGGACATGCTCAATCAGACCTGCCACAAATGGTGCAGTTAGAATCGTGCCAGGGGATTCCAATACAATCCTATCAAGGTGGCAATTACTAATGCCATCTCACTAGTCCAAGTGATCAATTTCAGTTCACAATTGATCACATTCATAGGTCTAAGAGTCAAAGGGATCACACAAACAAGACTAGTGTCTGCTAATACTAACTGATGTCTGCTAATACTAACTGATAGAATCAAAAAGGGAGAGAATGATCCATCATGGGAAGCAGGATACACAGCAGACTCATAGATTGGTGGATGTCCTAAATAGCACTCTGGCCTCAGAATCAGCCCTTAAGGCATTCGGATCTGGCTCAAGAGCCCATGAGAGTATTTTAGGCATGGAAAGCCAAGACACTCTGGAAAAAAGAAAAAAGAAGACCTAAATGAAAGATCCCAGTGGAAACAACGGGGCCATCAAAGAAGGAGGTACCTTTCTCTGAAGGGAGGAGAGAACTTCCACTTTGACTATGACCCTGTTGGAATAAGATTGAAGTCAGCAAACTCAAAAGGCTTCCATAGCCTCGGCAACTCATGACTAGAGCCTAGGGTGATTACTGACACCATAAACAAGAGTGTCAAATTGTTAAATCAACATCAGGAGTCACTGTGTACTTACTTCTCATGTGGGATCTGTCCTTAATGTGTTGTCCAATGTGAAGTAATGCTATAACTAGTACTGAAACAGTATTTTTACACTTTGTGTTTCTGTGTGGGTGCAAACTGATGAAATCTTTACTTAATATATACTAAATTGATCTTCTGTATATAAAGATAAAAATAGTCATATGTGTAAATGGTCAGAGTGTACAATTTCCAAATATGAAAAGTATGTAATTTAGAAACTGAGTTTATAAGAATTTTCCTTAAAAACTCAGACTACTTAATAAAAACAGTCACATGTCCATTAAAAAAAAAAACAAACTTGTGAGTCACAGACCTGAATAAGGTTTTTAGCAGCTAAAACAGAAGTGAAAGAAAGTCATCCAAAGGATATCTTCTGTACACTGAGATGATAGACACATTAGCCCTAATCCTCCCAATAACCCTTAAACAGGCTATTGTTACCCTCATTTTATAATGGAGAAAATGAATGATCAGAGGAATTCAGTAACCAGCCTCTGGTTGCACATGTGGTATTTTTGTGTGTGTATGTTTGCTGTTTATCTTTATTGTTAAAAGCATTAAGATTTATGAATTTTAGTTTTAATATTTTTTAGAAAACTTTTATTCAATAAATATAAATTTTGAAAGTATAGCTTTTGGATTATAGCAGTTTTTTCCCCCATAGCCACCATCCCACCCACAACCATCCCATTCTTCATTAACATTTATTTTTAATTATCTTTATATACAAAAGATCAACTTAGTTTATACTAAGATTTCAACAGATTATACCCACACAGACATACAAAGTATAAAGTATTGTTTGAAGACTAGTTTTACTGTTAATTCACACAGTACAACACATTAAGGCCTGAGATCCTACATGGGGAGTAAGTGCACAGTGACTCCTGTTGGTGATTTAACAGTTGATACACTTATTTAAGACGTCAGTAATCACCTGAGGCTCTTCATGAGTTGCAGAGGCTACGGAAGCCTCCTGAGTTCACCAACTCCAGTCTTATTTAGACAAGGCCATAGTCAAAGTGGAAATTCTCTCCTCCCTCCTTCTTTGATGGCTCATTCTTTCCACTAGGATATCATTTACAAAGATCTTTTGTGTAGGGTGGTTTTTTTTTTTTTTTCGCCATGGTATCTTGGCTTTCCATGCCTGTGAAACTCTCATGGGCTTTTTTCCAGATCCGAATGCCTTAAGGGCTGATTCTGAGGCCAGAGTACTGTTTATGCCCCTGTGGTATTAAACCCAGGTCTCCCTGACTCAGAGCCCAAGAGTTCTTTGGATGGCACTATGTACCTACAGTTTCCTGCATGTGCTGTCCTCTTTCTTGTTCTTACCCAAGGTCAGTTCAGAATCATAGCCTTTTTCTCTTCCATGAATTTTTTTTTTTAATTTTTAAAATTTTTTTTTATTGAACTAAGGATGCTCCTTTGGAACAGAGATTACATTAAATTAAATTTGATTTTAGTAGTTTCCTTTAAAAATCAAATTAAGGTGGAAACCATTGTCCAATAAGATGTGCTAACATTTAAGATTGTTACTTTGAACAATTTTTTATCCCCGTAATGCATACTATGTTACATGTAACATTAAAGAATACAAATAACAAAAGGTGCTGCTTTTCAGAAAGTAGCTGGCTGTAACACACACACATACACACAAACATACTTTACATGTATAACCACTGACATTTACATGACAGAAGCTTTTCATTTTATGATACTGCTCTCAAGGTCATTCATTTGTAAATGTTTTTATAAGAGTCTACTAATAAGTTGCTTTTGCATAACATATTTCTTGTTTTTTTGTAAATTTTACTTAAGTTATACAAGTTTCATATATTTCATATAGTTCTTGTTTTGATTTGGGTATTGAAAGACTCTGTTTTTTTGGTAAACAGGAACTTAAAGTTTTTATTAGCAGATACTTTTGGAGTGTAAGTAAATTGTAATTCGCCTAGGGTAAAGCAAAAAGAAATCCATTTACTTTTTATGAAAAATATACACATGCTCCAGAACTGAAATAGTGGGGAAATTATACATATATGTATATTTAAATTAGCTGTGCCCTTAATACTACCTGCAAAAATCAAGAATTGTATCAGAAGCACATCTCTGCTCTTCAGGCTGAAACAAGTAACTATGTTAATATGAGAAGCTTTGTACCTGAAAAAAAATTTTTTTAAACTTTTATTTAATGTATTTAAATTTCCAAAGTGCAGCTTATGGGTTACAATGGCTTCGCCCCCCACCCCATAACTTCCCTCCCACCCGGAACCCTCCCCTTTCCCGCTCCCTCTCCCCTTCCATTCACATCAAGATTCATTTTCAATTCTCTGTATATACAGAAGATCAGTTTAGTATATATTAAGTAAAGATTTCAACAGTTTGCCCTCACATAGCAACACAAAGTGAAAAATATTGTTGGAGTACTAGTTATAGCATTAAATCACAATGTACAGCACATTAAGGACAGAGATCCTACATGATATTTTTTTAAAAATTGATTAATTTTCTATGCAATTTCCAATTTAACACCAAGTTTTTTTTCATTTTCAATTATCTTTATATACAGAAGATTGATTCAGTATATACTATGTAAAGATTTCATCAGTTTGCACCCACACAGAAACACAAAGTGTAAAAATACTGTTTCAGTACTAGTTATAGCATTACTTCACATTGGACAACACATTAAGAACAGATCCCACATGAGACGTAAGTACACAGTGACTCCTGATGTTGATTTAACAATTTGACACTCTTGTTTATGGCGTCAGTATTTTCCCTAGGCTCTAGTCATGAGTTGCCGAGGCTATGGAAGCCTTTTGAGTTTGCCAACTTCAATCTTATTCCAACAGGGTCATAGTCAAAGTGGAAGTTCTCTCCTCCCTTCAGAGAAAGGTACCTCCTTCTTTGATGGCCCCGTTCTTTCCACTGGGATCTCACTCGCAGAGATCTTTCATTTAGGTCTCATGAATTTCTTTAATAAGATCCACTTTCACAGAGTAATGACTGGGCAAGGTATACATTACTGAAAGGGATTGGAGGGGAGGATTTACTTTGTATATCCCACATCAGATTATTAAATATCCCTATTAACATAGTGGTTTGCAAAGTGCCTTCTTAGTTTGCCAACACTGAGTGTTCCTCTCTTTGACCCTTCTTCTTCATACTCCACCCAGCTTCCCTGGCTGCCTTGCTGTATTCCTGGATCTGCCATTCTCTCTCTCTCTCTCTCTCTCTGTCTCTGTCTCTGTCTCTAAATTACTCATATTTCCTTATGCATGAGCTATATCATTTTGCCTCGTCTCCTAAAACCAAACTTGCATATCTAAGCCTGGTATCATGCTTAGTGTATCTGCCATCCCATCCCAACCCCACCACAATTCTTACCCTGCTTCACAGTACTGAGGATGATGTAGCAATTGGAGTAATCTTATTATATAATTTCCTTTAGGGAAAACATGCCAGTCTCTTGGATTTTCAGGCACTTAGTTTTGAAATATTCTTCAGTGAGACTTCAAGGAGGATGCAGGGGACCATTTCTCTATTATCAGGCATTGAACAGGATTTCATTACTTTTTGGCTTGTAGCTATCCCTGAGAACAAGTTGCCATAGGGATGATAAAAAGCTTAGAACATGTTAGTTTTATGAGGCCAAGACCAGGTAATCAAAAGACAGCTTTGATCAGAAAGTTAAGGATGGAGGGGGTGGTGAAGTTAAGAATGAGAAATAAATTAAATGAGAGAGAAACAACTTAATTGGTAAAGCAGTTTGTCATTGTGCAGTACAATAGGAAACTATATTCTAAATTCTAAACTATTGTAAATGAGCATTGTCAAGTTTACTTAAATAATAATAAAATGCTAATGCCTGGAAAGTGAAAGCCAAGCCAGAGACTGAGAAACTGAAATGAAGTCTTCGGCTTTAATTTCACAAAGCTTTAGACTTGTGATAATGATATTGAATCATATGATTAGGTAATAGAGCTTGCATCAGTTCAGCTTCTATGTACCCCTTTAAGAAAAATTGAGGAGAGAAGTATATGAATCAACTATATGGCTTAGCATATAAAATTTGTTTTGACTTTTGGGTATAGAGTGAAAATTCAGAAATATTTTACAAAACCTATTGAAACCCCAGGCTTAGGAAGCTTTCTGAGTCATTTGCCTACATGCAGTTGTATTTCTATGCTAGTTTCCTTTTCAGTTACTCGGGTCTTTGCTTCTGCTTTTTGGCTTAAACAGTTATGTTAGCTGGTTTGTGGAGCCTTGAACTTGATTGTCAGCCAGTGTAGCTCTTTTTAGGAGAGGATGTCAAATCTGCCAGCCATTCAAAATTGCCTACATTGTCATAGCTCTAATGAGTATGTCCTTCAAGAATGAATTGGAGGCTAAAAATAAATGCCTTTTGATGTTCACAGACTCCTTATAAAGTGCTCTGAAACCAATATGAAAGATTGTAATTTTTTTCTCTCACTAAGACAGTTATAAGAATAGATTTAATAATGTATACTTTCTTCATCAGAAGGGCAAACCCTCTGAACAAACAAATGCTAGATCACAGTCTGAAAGGACATGTTCATACTAACAGAAGTGTGCCTTGAAAAAAAAAAACGCTATTTTCAGTTTCCTTTATAAACTAAAGAAGTGCAGAATATTTTGTCTAGTAGAAAAATTTAGCACCCTAACATTTCCAAAGTAGGAGACAGGAGAACACTGAAATTGGGATATGAGTATAAGCAAAGTTGAGGCCCCCTCTCCAGTTTTGCTGTGCAAAATGTGTGAAATTGGGTCACAGATCATGCATAATTCAGGATTTCTGTCATCAACTGAGGAAACCAGACCTGGACATCAGGCTCTTTACACACATAGTAGAGCCTTCTCCTGTCAATGTTATTGGGGTGACTTTCTCAAAACAATTTGGATATTTTTTTTGGCTCGGTTTTAAGCTACTAGGTGTGGTTAAGGGGATGGTGATGTGGTCACTTGCATCTTCTCAAAGAAAATAAAAAATATATGTTATGGTCTTCTGAGAAAAGAGATAGTATAGTCTATCACCAATGCAGTGAAAAGAGGAAAAAGCCAATAAAAGAAGGCAGAGAAGTTAGGAATGTAAAGGAAGGGTAGAGATCAGAGGATAAGAAGAATGGGGGTAAATAAAGGAAAATTCCCAAACTAAATTTTAAAATAATACACTTGTGTTTGAAGATTTTTCTGTAATTTTCTCAGTGTTTATCTAGCACCCACTTTATGCTTAGAGTTGTCAGAAATACTTCAGATTAAATTGACATATAATCTTCTTTTAAATTTATATGAAATAAAAAAATTCATGTAATTCATATATATAGATAGATAGATAAATAGATAGTTTTGTTAGTTCATTTGGTTAGAGCATGGTGCTAATAGCATAATAATATGTTGTGGTGTAGTGAGTTAAGCCCCTGCCTGCAACACTAGCATCCCATATGGGAGCCGATTTGTGTCCTGGCTTCTCTACTTCTGATCCAGCTCCCTGCTAATGGCTTGAGAAAAACAGCAGAGATGTCCCAACTGTTTGGAACATTGCATCCAAGTGGAAGACCTAGAAGAAGCTCCTAGCTCCTGGCTTCAGCCTGGCCCAACTCTAGCAATTGCAGCCATGTGGGGAGTGAACCTGTGGATGAAGATCTCTCTCATTCCTCTCTGTAACTCTGACTTTCAAATAAATAAACCTTTAAATAAAGAGAGACAAATTTTAGAGCCGTATCCTGCCTTAAAGAGCTTCTAGCATTGGGATTATCAGCTGAGAGAATGAACAGTAAAAGGGAAGAATATCTTCCCCTCGGCATCATGTCAGTATCTCCCGGTTGTGTTTATTATTTTGAAAAGCCTGTAAACATATTA
The DNA here is from genome assembly GCA_949820135.1 of Sylvilagus floridanus. Lineage (NCBI taxonomy): Eukaryota > Metazoa > Chordata > Mammalia > Lagomorpha > Leporidae > Sylvilagus > Sylvilagus floridanus. The sequence continues at coordinate 95,064,269 of OX463244.1, read as the reverse complement.
AAATTATAGTATAATTGTATTTTTAGAAATTGTATATTTAGAAAGTGTAAAGAACACTGTAGTTTTAATGATTCTGACATCAGAAAGTAATGTTCCTCAGAATCATCTTGGTCTGATGCTGATGGAGATGGGAAGAGGATAAATCATTTGCTTTCCTGTACCTCTCTTGTGTCCCTTATGGTGCCTAACTCACCATCTCATGAAAGAAAACAAAACAGTAGTTATTATCTGTGTCATATGTATTGAAATACTTTGTATTCAACTACTTTCCATATTAAAAAAACACTCTACCTTGATTCCCAAGTTCTATTCCAGCTTTGACCAAATCCCCTTTCTTCTTTTCTTAGCACAGGTGTCTGAAAGGATTATTCTCAGATGAAGTCTCTTCTCTCTTAAGTCCCAAACCTTCTTTGTCAACTTCAAACTGACTTCCACATCATTCCCCTACCAAAACTGCACTAGGCAAATTCAATCACAATCTCTTTATTGTTAAATATAGCAAAGGTTCTTTCTCTTTTTTCTTTTCAACTTTTATTTAATAAATAAAAATTTCCAAAGAACAACTTTTGAATTATAGCAGCTTTTCCCCCCATAACCACCCTCCCACCCACAACCCACTCCCTCTCCCACCCATTCTTCATCATGATTCATTTTCAATTATCTTTATATACAGAAGATCAACTTAGTATATACTAAGTAAAGATGTCAACAGACTGCACCCACAAAGACACACAAAGTGCAGAGTGCTGTTTGAGTAGCAGTTTTACCATTAATTCTCATAGTACAACACTTTAAGGGCACAGGTCCAAAATGGGGAGCAGGTGCACAGTGACTCCCGTTGTTGATTTAACAATTGACACTCTTATTTATGATGTAAGTAATCACCCGAGGCTCTTGTCATGAGCTGCCAAGGCTTTGGAAGCCTCTTGAGTTCACCAACTCCAGTCTTATTTAGACAAGGCCATATTCAAAGTGGAAGTTCCCTCCTTTGCTATATTTAACAATAAAGAGATTGTGATTGAATTTGCCTAGTGCAGTTTTGGTAGGGGAATGATATGGAAGTCAGTTTGAAGTTGACAAAGAAGGTTTGGGACTTAAGAGAGAAGAGACTTCATCTGAGAATAATCCTTTCAGAAACCTGTGCTAAGAAAAGAAGAAAGGGGATTTGGTCAAAGCTGGAATAGAACTTGGGAATCAAGGTAGAGTGTTTTTTTAATATGGAAAGTAGTTGAATGCAAAGTATTTCAATACATATGACACAAATAATAACTACTGTTTTGTTTTCTTTCATGAGATGGTGAGTTAGGCACCATAAGGGACACAAGAGAGGTACAGGAAAGCAAGGTTTATTATATGCATGGCTCCTAGAGAGACAGAATCAAGCCAATGTACAGGGAAGTGTCAAGTAAGTCAGGTCAACCAAGTGAGTGCCATAATTGGACATCAGGGTGGAGTACACAAGCAAAAGGTGCAGAAGTATTTCATTAATGCATTTGAATGCGTGTAGGTCACAGACCAGAGAAGGCAGCAAGGAGAACTGGTGGCAAGGCCCAACCTTATCACACTAATGCACATGGTCTCCTGTTCAGGATGCTCATAGTCTGTGGCCGTGTTGAGGCAGCAAGAAAATATAAAGATTTAAAACTTGTAATACAAATATTAATTTACTGAATATTTTCTAAAATATAAAGTGGGATATGAGATGAGGAACAGTTCTTGCTCTCAGGGAGTTTGCAAAGTCCTGATAAGACTTAGTCACTAATAACAATAATAGACTGGAAATGATATATTTTTTGAAAATTTTATTTATTTATTTGAGAGGTAGAGTTACAGACAGTGAAAAGGAGAGAGAGAGAAAGATCTTCCCTCTGCTGGTTTACTCCTCACGTGGCCACAACAGCTGGAGCTGGGCCAATCTGAAGCCAGAATCCAGGAGCTTCTTCTGGGTCTCCCACGTGGGTGCAGGGGCCCAAGGACTTGAGCCACTGCCTTCCCAGGCCATATCTGAGAGCTGGATTGGAAAAGGAGCAGCTGGGACTAGAACCGGCAGCAGGACTTTGAATTCCAAGTTCATGAGATTGATTTAATCTTGCGAGCCATTGGGAGGTTTTTTTTTTTTTCAAAGATTATTTATTTGAGAGGCATAGTTACCAAGACACACACACACATAGACACACACACACACAGAGAGAGAGAGAGAGAGAGTTAGATATATATATATATATATATATATATAGAGAGAGAGAGAGAGAGAGAGACAGAGAGAGAGAGACAGAGAGATTTTCCATCTGTTTGTTCACTCCCCAAATGGCTGCAACAGTCAAAGCTGGGCTGGTCTGAATCCAGGAGCCAAGAGCTTCCTCCAGGTTTCCCCACATGCTTGCTAAGGCCCAAGTACCTGGCCCATTTTCCGCTGCTTTCCCAGGTGTACCAGCAGGGAGCTGGATGAGCAGTGGAGCAGCCAGGACTGGCACCCTATGGGACGCTGGAGTTGCAGGTGGCAGCTTTACCTGCTCTGCCACAGTGCCAGCCCCTCAAAAGTTTTTGAGCAAGAGATGGATATGATCCAGAGATCAGCATTAGGAACATTAACTTGACAACCATATATAAAAATGTGTGGAGCAGACAGAGGATGATCAGGAAACTGAGGATGTTAGGAAACTCGTGAGATAGGCAAGGTGAGAAGGAACCAGGGGCTCAGTCACAGTAGTGGTAGCAAGGATGAGGTGAAAGAGAATTCACTTATTAATGCATTAGTTCAACAGATTTGTACTTAGTGTTTACTTGAATTAGTCGGACTTAGGACCTTTAATCTCAAGGAGCTCCCAGCCAGGGGTATGGTACAATCCATAACAAGGAAAACACTCAGTGATGAGATCACATAGGAGAGAGATATGTGTGTGGAGGAAACAGGCAACCAAGGAAGTAGATATTCCAGAACAAATAGAAGGTTACACTTTCAAGTATCACTGAATTAATAAAGGAAAAGGAGACCTGAAATGAGTCTGCTGGGTTTTGCAACATGGATATTAGTGATGTTAATAGGAACAGTTTCAGCAAAGCAACTAAGGGCAGGCTTTTAACTGTTATGGATCAATGATTGTTTGAGGAGTGAGGAACTAAGGAGAGAGGGAGATAAGAGAAACATTTTAGATGTGAATATATAGCAATTGCTAGAGTCAAAGTTGTAGAGAATAGGAGATAAAAGATTGTTGTATGAATTCAAGTCTTAGTGAATGATGGTATCATTTGCCAAAATAGAGAGGTCAGGAGAAAGAACCAACTTTAAGAGCATTTTGGTTTTGCTCTTGATTGAGTTTGAAATATGGATAGTCTTTTAGTCAGTGGTTTGAAAAATAAAAGGATAGAAAATTTTAAAGAAATGTATGATTAGACAGAGCTCATCTGGATTTGCTTAAGGGAGGTAGCTAAAGCCATTGTTACAGAAGATAAAACTATAGAGGTAAGGGGAGCTTGTGATGGACAGCAGAAAGGGTTGGGAAAGAGGAGTAGCAGTCACTGGATTGACTGAAAAGATGTCATCAGAAAAGCAAAGGAAACCACCAGAGTGATTTGTTACTGCAGTCAAGGAAACTTTTGTTTCATGGTTTTTTAATCTCTGATGTTTCAGCTGCTCTTTGCTTGCAAGCAGACCAGAGATGAAGAAAATGCAATTGATTGTGGCAGCTAATCATTATTGATAATCTTGGGAACCACTTGTTTCAATTGTATATATCTAGTAGAGTGATCAAAATAGCTGATGCTATTTCAAAGAGTTAAGATGTGAGTGTTTTTTTTTTTTAACAGTTGTTATTGTTGCAGAAAAGGTCATATAAAATCTTGGTATGAAGTTGTGGCAAGGTTGAGAGGAGAACTGAGTATGTTTATATGTCTGACTTTACTTGTATGTGCAAGGGAACAAAGTGACTGAAGGTGATATCTGAAAGGAAAAGGTGGAAAATTGACACAGCAAGGTTGGGGAGACAGTACGGTTTAACTTTTATCTCAGTGTTTCCAACAGCATTTAATGAGATATTGATTATAAAATATCTGACATGTAGTAGGTTTTCAGTAAGTGTGGATAATTATTAGTTTGCAGTCAGATAAAGTGAAGGAAGTGCTTATTTGAGTGCCTGCTCTGTGCCAAGCTCAGGCTGTTTCCCTTCACCTTCATAGTAGCATTCTGAGCTGGGCATTGGGAGTCACATTTCATGAGTAACAAATCCCAGAGGCTTAGCTCTTGCTGGTGGTTCCAACCAGGTAACTACAGAGTTGGAATTCAAACACAAGTTCATTTGCAGCTAAAGATATCAGGAAGCCTTGCAATTTTTTGAATAATTTTGGTTTCACATACAGGAGCACAGAAGTGAGGGAAATAATTGAAAGGAACCCTTACTGAACAGGTTTGTGTGAAGAGATATCTCTTGAGAGTGAGGAGGTCCATGGAGACAGAGGGGTTTGAGGAGGGCAGAGAGGACTTGAAACAGCAATTTGGGAGTTAGGGATTCCTTAAGAGATGAAGAAAAGAAGTGAAGTTTAGGTAATATGGAATTTCAATAGGCATTGTTACACAAGGATTTCTCGAAATGAGGTCTGCAACAGGGCCTTCTAAGTCAGAGATGAGCAAACTTTTTCTTTAGTTAGACAGTGACTATTTTCATTTTATGGGCTGTGTGGCTTCTCTTGCAGCTTTCAACTTAGCCATTATATTGTGAAAGCAGCTACATAATAACACAAAGAAATGAGCATGGCTGTATTTTGATAAAACTGTACTAATGTAAAAAACTAGAGTATTTACATGTCTTAAAATATTCGTCTTTTGATTTTTTCCTTACCACTTAAAAATGTAAAATCATTTCTTGCTCAAGGGCAATACAAAACAGGTAGTTAGCCAGATTTGAGCCACAGGCAGTAGTTTGCCCATCCAGTTTTGAGAGCTTGTTAATGCAGAGATTCCTGAGTTTCACTCTAGACTGACTCAATTAGATTATTGAGGGTAGGGCCCAAGATGATTTTTATAAACTCTAAGACCACTGTTTAAGGACAGGACTGGTGACTGGAGAATGATTATATACAATTCCTTCAAAAACTGTGCCTCTACAATTCAAATTCTTGATTTTCCAATGTCTGAAAATACAGAACTTGAACAAAATATGGCTTACAGTGATCCAGAGCTTGGTGAATGGCAGGAGATATAGGGATGGAAGATTCTAGATTTGTGGCTAATGATTTTTGGAATGACCTTCTGGGGGCTCAGGCTTGGCAGGAAGGCAAAGGAAGACAGGAGAAGAATGGAATAAAACAATTAAGAGAATTGAAGGGGTTAAGGTTCGTGGTGAGAGTGGGAAACAGATGTGGAAGGTGGAGGATCAGAGGCAGAAGAACAGTGCCCATGATTAGAGCAAGTCTTCAGAGTGGTGAAGGCAAGTTGGAGTATGAGAAGGGGGCCGTATCAGGAATTCATGAGTATTATGGAGGTAGATGTCATTGAATTTAAGGACTTATCAGGCCTGGTCCTAAGGGGGAGTGGGATCGATGCAGCTATGAAAACATAGTTAGATTGAATGCCTAGGATGAAAATGCAGATAGCCACCAAAGTAAGAGAAGGAACTTGTCAGCATGGGCTAGGCTGGCCAGGGAGACCTGGAGAAGAGTACATAATACTAAGTAGGTAGAGAAACAGGGGGAGGAGAAGGAAAAGAGAGTAGATATTCATTGGTCATTTTGCTATTGGTCATCTGTTCTTGCCTGAACACTACTATTCTTTGAACCTTAAAATAAAAATATTTAAATAATATTTAACATGATAATATGTGGGAAAGTGGTTAAACATTATTTATCTAATATTATATCTAATATAAATATGATATGAAATATATTTCTTAATATTTTACGTATGTGCATTAAATTACACTAACCAGATTCTTGGAAATCTGTCATCAAAATAGACAATTCAATGTGTAAAATGTCCAATAATTTTTAGTACTCCCAAGGCATAACGTAAGTGTTTGTGATCAATTACTAGGAAATTGGGAGAACAGAGAAAGAAATGAACTCAAAAACTTAAATTTAACATAAGAGACTTCATTTTTCACTATCAGTAATATTATTGGGGTGTATGATTTATCTTAGTGGTTTAGATACCCATGTCTCACCTTGGAATGCTTGTATTCAATGACTGGCTCTGGTTCCTGACTGCAACTTCCTGCCAAGGCAGACTCACAGAGGCAGCAGTGAGGTCTCAAGTAGTTGGGTTCCTGCCATCCATATGGAAGATCTGGAGCCTCCTGGCTTCGGGCCTGGTCCAGTCCTAGTTGTGGATATTTGCAGAATAAATCAGCAAATGGCAGTTGTCTGTCTCTAACTCTCTGCCTTTCAAATATATAAATAAGTAAGCAAAAAAAAAATAAGATTAAACTTCAAAGAATGAAGTATATTCCCAGAAAATTGGTTGTGTCTATTTCTTAAAAATGACTCTATTATCCCTGCTTTATAGATGATGAAACCAAGGTTCTGAGAGGACAAATAAACCTCCTCACTGTCACAGAGCTATAATCTGAATTCAGATCAGTCTGTACAAATATCATATCCTTTCCACCACCACACCTATGAAGTCCTAGTACTGATGAAATGTTTTTTAAGTTGGCTTACACATCTTCTCAAAATGATGAAAGGAAGACTGTCTAAAGTTTAAAATAATACTAGAAGAAGCTATACAGGTTTTAGGAAAGAGTCTAAGACGTTTCTTCATCACATTACGCTCAGGGGTTGAATTGTGCATTTTGAAAATCCTTAAAGGTAGTTTTAAAAGGCAAATAGCTTAGAAAGGCAGAAAGGTAAACAGATACTGAGGGTGGTGAGAAAGAAGTTGCCTGTCAGCTTTGTTCATGCTAGGGTTTATATGGTGGGTTTATTAGAGATAGCAGATGGAATTACACAGTGCTATGAGAGGTGGTACACAAGAATATTGGCCAGTCATGTTCTATGCTTCAGGCTATTTTAACTTGTAGAAAAGAAAGCCTTATAAGTCATGGTTAGGTCTTCTGTTTTTTCCAGAGCGTCTTGGCTTTCCATGCCTAAAATATTCTCATGGGCTCTTGAGCCAGATCCGAATGCCTTAAGGGCTGATTCGGAGGCCAGAGTGCTATTTAGGACATCTGCCATTCTATGAGTCTGCTGTGTATCTCGCTTCCCATGTTGGATCATTCTCTCCCTTTTTGATTCTATCAGTTAGTATTAGCAGACACTAGTCTTGTTTGTGTGATCCCTTTGACTCTTAGACCTATCAGTGTGATCAATTGTGAACTGAAATTGATCCCTTGGACTAGTGAGATGGCCTTGGTTATGCCACCTTGATGGGATTGTATTGGAATCCCCTGGCACGATTCTAACTCCATCATTTGGGGCAAGTCCGATTGAGCATGTCCCAAATTGTACATCTCCTCCCTCTCTTATTCCCACTCTTATATTTCACAGGGATCACTTTTCAGTTAAAATTTAAACACCTAAGAATAATTGTGTGTTAATTGCAGAGTTCAACCACTAGTACTAGAATAAAAAAATACTAAAAGGGATAAAGTATTACATTGTACATCAACAGTCAGCACAAGAGCTGAGCTGACTTCTTGTCAAATTCTCTCTTGTTTTGAAATGGAAAATTAAACTCAATGAAAGTGTGTTTAAGAGAAATTTAATCCTTGTTTCTCCCTGTCTGCAGTATGTCCTCCCATCCTCCTGATCTCTCACCCCTGCTCACAACATAATGAATTCTATTTTTCTTTCTACAACTCTCTTGTCTTTTTGTCTTCAAATGTTTGCTTTACCTACTCCTATCTTTGGATTGTCATTAGCAGAGACTCTCTTTACTTCTTGCTTTGCTCTTCATGGAGAGATATTTCTTTACTCTTCCCTCTTAAAACTCTTACTGTAATCTTGTACAACAACACACCCCATCCTGTTTTAGTTTGTTTGAATAAGCTCAAGACCTCTTACAGCTCCTTCCAATTATTTCTTGAAACCTTATAGTTTTTACATTTCCTTTTCAACACCAAGTGTTTATTAAGATATCATTATTAGATCCTCCATAATGGAGAATGGCCTCTCATTGACCTTCTGTTCTCTGTTTTCTTTTATTCCTTCATGCTATCTGTTTTTTTCTTTCATCTTTCCGTTATCTTTATTAGTTGTTTCTTCATAGCCCCATGTTCTCTCTTCTATAATTCTGTGCTGGATAAACTTTTCCCTGTGACATTTTTCCCCCATAACTGCTCTGATATTCTCCTTTATCATTTAAACTTAATTTTCTTTTATTCTTATTACATTTTCCCAAAAAAACCCATTAACTTTTCTTCATTCTTCAAGTAAAAAACTTCCCTTCAATCCATTCCAAACTCATCAGATGTTTGATTTACTTCCTCACCCCCGACTTTCTTCTTGACCTTCTCCCAACTCCTTTCTCACTATCTTCTAAATTGAAATTGTACTTACCAAAGAAGTTCTAATGACTTCCTCCTGGGCAAATTGGATGTTCTTTCATCTGCGATCCTCATCTTTCCTGCAATAACTCTCTCCACGGGCTGGTAGATCATCTATGAAATACTTTTGAAGCAAGATGAGCTTCCTTTTTTCTTTTAAAATAACAAAAACATATTCTAGAATACATATCATTTTGTTTATTTTGCTTATGAGAGTCAGAGATAACTTTGTACTTGCATTTTCTAATAGCTGTCATTAAAAGTGTCTTAATGGTTCAGTTTGTTTTGTTTTCAGTTTTTAAAATTTTTAATTGTATATATTTATGGCATACTGTGTGATAATTAGATACACATATTCAACATATGATGATGAAATAGGTTAGTTTGCATTACCATCTCCTTAAATTTTTTGAAACTATTTTTGATTAGCATTTAAGAAGTATACAGATTTACTGTGTACAGTGTGGCACTTCAGCAAATGTATACAATGTTTAATGATCAAATAAGAGTGATCAACATCTCTCTTTCCTTGTTATCACTTCAAGCTCCTCTCTTCTATTTATTTGTTCACAAAATATATAACAGGTTATGATGTGCTATAATCATTTCACTGGGCTATAGAACACTAAAATTTATTTCTTCTATGTTTGCCACTTGTTCAGTTGGTTTTAAATGATCAATAAGTGGTTTTCTGAATTTGGCTATGGTCTTCTCTGTAGGACAGACTTCTGAGTCAACATTACATGTACACACACACACACACACACACACATTCACACACAAGCACTGAGTTCCCCTAAGTTAAATTTGCAAACCATCAACATAGTCAAACGATCTAAATGAGTTCATTCTGAAAATAATTTCTTTAGTCATTTTGCTTCTTGTAAACAAACTTCTAGGCTCCTCAAACTCAAATTCAGTTGACAATTAACACTTTAAATATTTCTGAATTAATCTTGAAAGAATAAAATTTCTCTTTCAAAATTCTAATTAATGATGACCTATATTAGCCTTTAGCTGATAGCATAAATGTATTTTGTGACCATATTCATTCTTGACAAACTCAAACATCATGAGCAATAAGAAGTAAAAAGCTCTAGGTATAGAGGAAAAGTCATTTAGAAAGCATCAAAGTTGTGACTCTGTAACAAAAGCCTTAAATTCCACTGCCTATTTTCCCCTGCTAGGTGTGAGGGGGTGTTGTGTTAGATTTCTCTGATTCTTTCCTGGAGGTTTATGTCATTGCCTATTAACATTATTTAAATATAGCTTTCTTAATTCCTGAGAATAGTGCTGAAAATAGTGTTTTGACTAACAAATTGGAGAAGACAAAGAATTCAAAGACAAAAGCAAGGTATGCCCTGACTGATGTATGTCACTTTAATAACATAATTACTTGATAAGCACTTACATGATTTAGTTACTGATCTTCAACCTTTCAGTGCTACAGAATGAGTTGGTGATGTATTATACCCAGGTACTGCGGAAAAACAGAAGCAAATTTAGTGGTATTTTAGGAGACACATTCCTGAGTCCTATGACTAAGAAGCCTAATGTGTAAAGTAGAATAGCTTAGAGAAAACATTTTACAGCCCAGATTGGTTGCTTTCTGACTCAGTGCTCTCTTTAATTTCTTCAGGATGGATGTATTTTAGAATTGGAAATAAAATATTATAAAATATTATTTTCAATATATGGATAACTGGAAACAGTTCAGAAGTGTGTTCTTTTCAACATTATTCCAGGATTATGCCACTGACAATGTTCTCTGGAAGATCAAGCCCAGGCACTCTTTCTGCCTTGAACTTAGACATCAAGCCCAGGCACTCTTTACACTTCGAACTTAGACTCATCCCAAAGAAGAGTTGTTTTTCAAGGATATGAAAAAGAAACACTACTAATTAGAATTAACCATATAAATTGGTCTTCCTGCATAACAAGATATTATGCCCCAGTGTGACCCTGTCCAATCTTGTGTAGATGAGATCAGGTCAAAATGATCATCATAGGCTATGTCCAGGACGTAAATTTTAACATCTGTTTGTTTATCAATTTATATTTATTGAGTGTTTATTGGATGAGGCACTCTTCCAGATGTGAGTGAGCAAGAAATTGTCCCTAGTCTATTATGAGTGAGATGTAATTAGAATTACAGGTAATTGCTAGTTTTGTGGACAATTATAATATCATAGCATAAGTGCTACAATGGTTTTAAGATCAAGGCACATTAAGAACACATAAGAAGGATATCCAGCAAGTCTAGAGGCACATGGAGACTGTTCAGAAAAGGGTTTTCTGGAAGAATATTCAACCCCGTATTCCAGTAATGAATACTGGTAAGAAATGGCAGGGCAGGAAAACATTCTAGAAAGTAGAGTATGTACAAAATCACAAAGGAGAGAAAGTGGGATCTGCTCAGGAAATGTTCACTGAAAGGAGACGTGGGGGGAAGTAAAGATGGAAAGCAGAGCAAAGCTAAGATTATAATAAGTTTGTATGTTCCACTAAGGAGTATGATATTTATGACTAATGGAGAGCTATGGAAGTATTTTGAACAGAGCTATGACAGACATATTTGTGCTTTAGAAAGAACATCTTCATTATATAATGATACTGACCTGACATGGAAATGGAAAGAAGAATTTGATTGGAAGCCCTAAGTGTCAACTAGGAAAGAGATGATGGTACCTGAAACAAGGGAACTGGATAGATTCGGGGGAGATGTAGGAGGTGGTATTTATGGAATATGGTGATTGGGATGTTAGAAATAAAAGAGTAAAGCCTATAAAATGACTTGAATTTCTTCTGGGCCTTTTTTTTTTTTTAAAGGAGATGACATTTAGTGAAAGAGAAAGAGTGAAATGTTTGGATTTAGGCAGTTGAATTTGACTTGGATATATTGACTTTGAATGAGTAAGTAAAAGAGGTTGGGGGCAATTCCACTCCCGTTTTGGGGATTTGTTAGAGGAAATTTCTTATGGGCCATTTATAGAAATAGTATCAAGAAGTCTTCTTAGCTTCAATTTTACATTTCAGAACTATTTCCTAAGGAAAAGCTGACCAGTAAAAATAATTTCATCTTCGGCAGGGTCTTGGTCTTAGCTCCTCTCTCAAGGTTGGAAATTATGATGTGTGCGGATGCATGTGTTCAGCTGGCAGGGAATTTCATGGTTGTGAATTATCAACGATCATGTCCTTGAAAGAATAGGCAGGCTGGATAGTGCAGGCCCCAGGAAGGTTGACAGGATGTATCTATTCTTGGGGTAGTAACTGGATATATATTCAAGGCAAAAATTAAAGTTAGTGGTATATTGTGAGTGGGAGAGAGAGGTAATCTGGAGAGGAGAGGCTGGATGTTTTATAAAGTGGGAGGAGTATGGGAAGCAATATAATTTGCATTACCAAGCAGACATGCAGATTCCGAGACCTAAAGCAGAGAGTAATCAGTGCAGTATATAAGTAAGAGAGTTTCTATGAGCCAGTCCTAGAGTTTGAAGCTGATGTTGGAGGCTTCCTGCTGGGTAATATTGGGGACAGGGTGCATTGTTGAGGTGAGCAATAGGGCGAACAACTACATGGTTCAGTTGTAGGCCTGGGACCCATTTAGTTTTAAGGGAACTTTGAGTGATAGTATTTCAGATTAGAATGCTGCTCCTACAAGTGAATTACTAGATAGAATATTGACATGGGGAAAGATGGGTGGAGTAGAGATGTATGCGATTTCTAAGCAAAGCTGGTGACCAAACTCTGAGAAGAAGTTAAGGATGGGTCTTATGGGAAATTTCAGGATTGTAGGAGTCCTCTTGGGATAAAGTTGAGAGTAAAGGGTTGATGTAGGCAGTAGCTAATTGCAGAAGGTTCTTGGTGCAGCCCCACATACCATTCCAAGGAGATGATCTTTTGGGTTATAAGCCCTACTAGGACAGCTCATTAACATTTCCTTGGTTGAGTGGGAAACAGCTTTTAGGATGAGGCTTAGAACACAAAGTTCATTCTGTTCTGATTTTTTTTTTCTTAGAATTCCACTCAATCTTTAATCAAGTAGGGACAAATCCCCACTTTAAAAAAAAAAAAAAACACTGCAGTTTGAAGGGCAAAGGGAACAGATAAGAAAGAGGAAACATTATATTCACCCCTCCCCCACAGAGGTTTTCCAAACCTGTTGTAGCTTGACTAAAATGTTCAGAATGTGTGGTTTTAAAGGCAGGTCTCTTTATACAAAGAAACTGCTGGCATTCTTAACTTGTAAAGAATCATGGCAGATTTTTTTTAAAGATTTATTTATTTACTTGAAAATCAGAGTTACACAGAGAGAGAAGGAGAGACAGAAAGAGAGGGAGGTCTTCCATCTGCTGGTTCACTCCCCAGATGGCCACAATGGCCGGAGCTCTGCTGGTTCAAAGCCAAGAGCCAGGAGCTTCTTCTGGGTTTCCCATGTGGGTGCAGGGGCCCAGAGCCTGGGCCATCTTCTACTGCTTTCCCAGGCCATAGCAGAGAGCTGGATCAGAAGCGGAGCAGCCGGGACTAGAACCAGTGCCCCATGGGATGCCAGCACTGCAGGTGGCAGTTTTACCTGCTATGCCACAGTGCCAGCCCCTCAATTCTGATTTGGATGCAGACGCAGGTGCCCATTATGTGAAAAGGAACATGTATATATCTGCTGGTATAAGAGAGTGACAATGGTATGGGAACAAAGGGCAAGTGCGAATAGTGATAATGTAGAGAGCCTTGTGAACTGAAACCATGAACAGAGTAGTCAGACCAGTAGAGTATAAGCAAGCCTGGCTTTCTGCCCATATATCAGCTTTGTAGATAGCAATGAAAGGCAATTTTAGATGAGCATCCCCTTCGATTCTTATTTCTCCTTGCTACCCTGGCCCTGGGTACCCATTTTGAGAAGTGTAGAGAAAGGTCCAAGTACTATCCTAGAATTACACATAGGCTGTTTCTTTCAGAGATGTAAGAAGGCTCATCACTCTGGTAAGTTAATTTTATAGAATCTTCTTGTTGGAACTGAGCTCAAAGCTCCGAGTCAGCCAGCTCTGTTGGCAGTGGAATCCCAGGATGTATTATGCCTACTGAAGGATGGAAATAATGGCTATGGATATATTTTGGTTATGTGCCTGTCAAATATCTATCTTAGTACAGTAAGGAAAACAGGATATTCCTTGTATAGGAAATAGAAGATTAACACAGTTTACCCTTTAGCATTCCTAAGTAAATATAAGAAATATCTCTTGCTTGAATTTCTAGAGAATTATTAGTTCTGCATTTCTCTAAAAAGCCAAGAAGCGAGAAGTACATCAAGAAATGGTGCAGACTGATGGAATCCCTTTCAATAATCTTAAGAGACATGACTGTGGGTAACATACATGGGCCTCTAGCCAAAGCTGTTTGTAAGCATGACTTCTGTACCCATGAAGCCAGCATCACTTAGTGGAGACAATTTCTTTTCCCCCGAGGGTCACTTCCCTGAAACTGTGCCCAGCCATCTGGCCACTTCTGCAGATTGGCTTAGGGTATTCCATCTAAAAAATCCTGAGGTATATTCATTCTGCCTGGGACGGTCTTGATTACATTTAGGCAGCACAGTGCCTTAAAAGGCACAGTGGGCTTTCTTTTCCTGTCTAGGAATTGGATTGGCTTTTGTGGGAAGCTACTTGGGAGGCAATTCTGAATTTGCTGTTAGCTGATGATTGGTCTCTTGTCCTAGTGATTTGGGAGCTTTGACAGAAGATGTGGATGATTAATGGTGGCTGAGATGGCCTGGATATATTTGGATGGTGTCATCACATATTTAACAGGCCAGATAGATTTTTGGCTCATACTAATTTTTTTAAAAAAAAATACTTCATATGCAAGGCTGACATGCTTATTTTGAAAAAATTCCAAAGGGATAAAAATTCCATCTGACTAACCATTATTCATTCAGTTCAGTATCTAACAACTTTTAAATATCTTCAGATATTTTTTGTTACATAGACAGGAAGCCATGTTTAAAGCACAGAATTAATTAGGATTACAAGGGATGATACAAATTATAGTTTATTAGTTTTGTAGGGAATGAAATGGAAGTCTGAGCTAGTAGAGCTGTAGAAGCAGTCCCACTTTAATCTGGACTTTTAGGTAAGATATCCTTTATACAGTGCATTTCTAGGACTTACAGGTCTAGAAAACTCATTGATATAGTTTATTTTCTTATTTGTTGTTGTGGAAACTGGTTTTTAGAATTATAAAATGCCTTCTTTAGGAACCATAGGCATTGAATCAATACAGAATTTTGAGCTCCTTACTCCCAGTTTGATGCTTTTCTTTCTTACTAGATTCCCAGTATGGCCCTGTTATAAACAACAGTATGACTGATGTAGTCTCAAATAGTGCATTAGAGAACTGTGTGATAAATATTAGCTCCATGTGAATTTATTAGATGTTATGAAGAGAAAAATTTGCTAATTTTAAATAAACTTGGAAAACATAGAACTAACTGAAGATGTACAGTTATATTTACTTTAGTTCTTCCAAAGTTTTTAATATATTGAAGTAAATGTCAGAACTTTAACCAGGCTACAACAATTTAAGTAATTTCTCAAATTTATTTGTCAATGGAATCTTCTTTTGATGGAGCAATGTAAAGGGGCAAATTTCCCATGAAACATACTTTGGGAAGCACTTAGGCAAATTTATAGTTGTCTTTGACAGTTTTGTATCATCACAGCAAACTCATAGAATGGAAGATGTCCTAAACAGCACTCTGGCCTCAGAATCAGCCCTTAACACATTCAAACCTGGATAAAATGCCCATGAGAGTATTTCAGGCATGGAAAGCCAAAACACTCTGTCAAAAAAAAAATGACCTAAATGAAAGATCTCTGTGAGTGAGATCCTAGTGGAAAGAATGGACCATCAAAGAAGGAGGTACCTTTCTCTGAAGGGAGGAGAGAACTTCTACTTTGACTATGACCTTGTCTAAATGAGATCAAAGTTGGCGAACTCAAAAGGCCTCCATAGCCTTGACAACTCATGACAAGAGCCTTGGGTGGTTACTGACGCCATGCACAAGAGTGTCAATTGTTAAATCAGCACTGTGCACTTGTTCCCCACGTAGGATTTCTGTCCTTAATGTGTTGTATTATGTAAATTAATGGTATAACTAGTACTCAAACAGTACTTTACACTTTGTGTTTCTGTGTAGGTGCAAACTGTTGAAATCTTTACTTAGTATATACTAAATTGATCTTCTGTATATAAAGATAATTGAAAATGAATTTTGATGTGAATGGGATGGGAGAGGGAGTGGGAGATGGGATGGTTGCAGGTGGGAGGGAGGTTATGGGGGGAAAAAGCACTGTAATCCAAAAGCTATACTTTGGAAATTTATATTTATTAAATAAAAGTTAAAAAAAAGAAAGTCTTGTAACATTAGAAATCACAAAATATTTTGTATGTAGAATGTCTTAAAATGGGTTTGGTGTAAATTGCATACATAATACTACTGACTAATTAGTTGGAAGTTGAGAAGGGGGTTACCCAAAGAACCAAATAAGTGCAACTGTTGAAAATATCTGTTCAAGAAATGGTATTGAAGAATCTAAATCTTAATATGCTGATATATAGATGTTGTAAATTATACCCTGGGAGAGAAGATCACAAATCCTTTTTCTATTTTCCAATGGTTTCAACATATCTTTTTTTTTAAATAAAATATTTATTTATTTATTTGAAAGAGTTACACAGAGAGAAAAGGTGAGGGAGGGAGGGAGGAAGGGAGAGAGAGAGAGAGAGAGAGAGAGAGAGAGAGAGAGAGAGAGAGAGAAGGTCTTCCATCCACAGGTTTACTCCCCAATTGGCCACAATGGCCGGAGCTGCGCTGATCTGAAGCCAGGATCAGGCAGTGGCTTTACCTGATACACCACAGTGCTGACCCATTCAACATATCTTAAGTTCTCACCATTGCAGTCATTCTTCTTTTAGGCTACTACCATTCTACACAAAAATGCCTTTATAGTTACAAACACCAAGGAAACAATTAATATGCCAGCCTTACATGTTCTATCATTTTATTGGCATGGTTAATAGTCAGAAGAGGTAGTACTGCATATAAGTTAATAGCACAGGTTTTAACACTAGATTTTCTGAATATATGTCCCTGCTCTGTGATCTTGGGTGAGTTACCTAACTCCTGTGTGGCTGGCTTCTTCATCTATCAAATGAGGATACCATTTTTTAAGAATGTAATCCTTGCCATTGCTAAAAAGACTTTTGATGCTTTGAAAAGAGGTAGTACAGGGAAGAAACAATTAATCAAAATTGGAAACTTCGTTGTTTTACAATAATTCCTCATGCCCACTGGGTGACCTGCTTTCAACTCTTTCTAGCCTTTCACTTTCATGTATTGGAACAAAATAAATCCTACTTTGAAACTCTTATTTATTTCTCAGAATTCTGAGTTAATATTATTGATGTTCACTTACATAGTATTTTCTGCATCTTTGGGATATGTTTTCTTTTGGAACAGTAGAAAGGGGATGATATGAGAACTAAATTAGCTACTTGGATAGGGTTTCACAATTTGGAAACCATTTAAAATACTTGTCATTTGGGGTAATTCAGTATATAAGAGCAGGATTAAGGACCAAGACAAATAGTTCTTTATTTTGACTCCTGTGATCTCTTTAGGTTCCAACTTCAGTTATTAAAGAGTAGGTTGGAGATAGTGAAGATATATTAAGACATTGGATTTGACACCCACAGCTAAAATGAGTCAACTAAGATGACTAGAGAAGCAATGAGAGCTACCTGAAGAATTCCCAGTGGAGAAGGTAGATTTGACAACCAGGGATCAAAAGCTATGCAGGAGGCTGGCACCATGGCTCACTTGGCTAATATTCCGCCTGTGGCGCTGGCACCCCAAGTTCTAGTCCCAGTTGGGGTGCCGGTTCTGTCCCAGTTGCTCCTCTTCCAGTCCAGCTCTCTGCTGTGGCCCAGGAAGGCAGTGGAGGATGGCCCAAGTGCTTGGGCCCTGCACCTGCATGGGAGACTAGGAGGAAGCACCTGGCTCCTGGCTTCAGATTGGCGCAGTGCGCCAGCCACAGCGGCCATTTGGAGGGTGAACCAACGGAAGACCTTTGTCTCTCTCTCTGTCTCTCTCTCTCTCTCTCACTGTCTAACTCTGCCTGTCCAAAAAAAAAAAAAAAAAAAGCTATGCAGGAAAAAAATGAAATTGGTATTTGCTCTCCCCAAGGAATCCAGCTCATCCAATGAACTGATTACATCTGTTTATGTGTTTGTTTTCTACTGGACAGTAGACTTCTGAATGACAGGAAGTATACACCCCAATTTCTCCTTTGGCTTTGTCTCCAGCAATTAATATACCATGGATACTCTTATGTTTTTACTGAGTGCTAAAGAGAAATAGTATTTTTGGAATTCAGGATTGATTCCTCCCCCTCCCAAGTAAAATGATCTACTTATTGTTTTAAAATAATGTGAAAGGGTGACCAGCGCAGGGGCATGGTTGACGAAGCTGCTGCTTTTAGTGCCAGCATCCCAAATGGGTGCCACTTCTAGTTCTGGCTGTTACACTTCTGATTGAGCTCTCTGCTATGGTCTGGGAAGGCAGTGAAAGATGGCTCAGGTCCCTGGGTCCCTGCACCGACATGAGAGATCTGGAGGAAGCTTCAGGCTCCTGACTTTGGATCAGTGCAGCTTTGGCTGTTGAGGCCACTTGGGGAGTGAGCCAGTGGGTGGAAGACTTCTCTCTGCCTCTGCGTCTGCCTCTGCCTCTACCTCTGCCTCTCTGTAACTCTGACTTTCAAATAAATAAATACATCTTTAAAAAAAATAGCATTAAAGGAAGTGATAGCAGTGGGTTCTAGATTTAATACAGTTGCTAAAGCTTGAAGCTAAGACTATTTTCTGTTTTTTTTTTAAACTTTATTTAGTGAATATAAATTTCCAAAGTACAGCTTATGGATTACAATGGCTCCCCCCCCATAACTTCCCTCCCACCCGCAACCCCCCCCCCTTCGCACTCCTCCCCTTCCATTCACATCGAGATTCATTTTCATTTCTCTTATATATAGAAGATCAGTAAAAATTTCAAGATATTTCAAATAGAATGATAAGGTAGTGGAGAAGACTGATATTATTTTGATCTTACATGCAAAGTTAAAAAACTCTGTAACTCTTAGACCTGGCATCCAGGTGCAATCTAAAATGACCCCAAATAATAATATTGAAAAGAGTCATATTCTTTTTTAAAAGGAGATTTATTTTATTTATTTGAAAGACAGAATGAGAGAGAGAGAGACAGAGAGAGTCTTCCATCCACTGGTTCACTCCCCTAGATGACTGGAACTGCCAGAGCTGAGCTGATCCTAAGCCAGAATTCAGGAGCCAGGAGCTTCTTCCAGGTCTCCCATGTGGGTACAGGGGCCCAAGGACCTGGGCCATCTCCTACTGCTTTCCCAGGCCATAGCAGAGAACTGAATTGGAAGTGGAACAGTCAGGACTTCAAACTGGTGCTCACATGGGATGCTGGTGCTGCAGGCTGGGGCTTTACCCACTATGCCACGGCACCAGCCCCAGAACCTTATTCTTAAATGTCTCAACAAGTGTATAAACTCTGAGAAATTTTAATTTTTATTCACAATTTTCATCTTTATTTACCAAAATAATTTAGGCTCTCTTATAGTTAAATTCACATTTAACTAACAGAGCCCATCTTTATTTGGGACCTAAATATTTCCTCTGAAATACCTGGATGGTGGTTTTACATAGTCCCAATTTATTTTGGAATTTTATAAAATAATAAAAAAACCTTAACTATTTTCCTTATAATCCAGATTGGATATGTGCCTTATACTTATAATTTAACTGCTGTTGAATAGAGCAATTGTGTAATTTTCCAGTTCTTTTATTTAATATTCTGTATTGGAATGGGGCCTAAAATGTACAGGCATCTGGTTTATTTCCTGTGCCAGAATAGCATGCTTCTTTGACTATCTATCAGTGGCTGAGATGGAACAGGGCCAACCACCTCCTGATAGAACCCATCAGCAGGTCAGTTAACAGTAAGCACATGATTGAATAATTCCGTAAAGCTGTCAGTTAATGAAGAATACCAGAAGAGAATTCTATTCTCCAACTGCTGAGTAGTTATATTTATCAGAGTATTTTTGTTGCATTTTATTTTATAAGTACTTTATAATTATAGCATTTAAATTAGCTACTAGCTGTAAGAAATGTTTCAGGTGTTTATCATTGTTCTTATTTTACAGTGAGGAAATTTGTAAGTACTTTTAAAAACATTTTTTTCATAGGCAGATTTAGACACTGAGAGAGAGAGAGAGAGACAGAGAGAAAGGTCTTCCTTCTGTTGGTTTACCCCCAAATGGCTGCTGCGGCCGGTGTGCTGCGCCGATCCGAAGCCAGGAGCCAGGTGTTTCCTCCTGGTCTTCTATGAAGGTGCAGGGCCCAAGCACTTGGGCCATCCTCCACTGCCTTCCTGGGCCACAGCAGAGAGCTGGACTGGAAGAGGAGCAACTGGGACAGAACCGGCGTCCCGACTGGGACTAGAACCTGGGGTGCTGGCACCGCAGGCGGAGTATTAGCCTAGTGAGCCGTGGCGCCAACCATAAGTATTTCATTTATCACTTTTCTGAATTTGAGGAATCATTTCTACAGATTGTAAAGTACACTGTTAATTTAAGGTATCCATGGAATTTTCTTTTTTTAAAGATTTATTTATTATTTATTTGAAACTTAGAGTTACACACAGAGAGAAGGAGAGGCAGAGAGAGAGAGAGAGAGAGAGAGAGAGAGAGAGAGATCTTTCATCTGCTGGTTCACTCCCCAATTGGCCACAATGGCCGGAGCTGTGTCGATCCGAAGCCAGGAGCCAGGAGCTTCTTCCAGGTCTCCCACATGGGTGCAGGGGCCCAAAGACTTGGGCCATCTTCTACTGTTTTCTTAGGCCATAGCAGAGAGCTGGATCGGAAGTGGAGCAGCCGGGACTCGAACTGGCACCCATATGGGTGTCGGCACTGAAGGCAGTGGCTTTACCCACAATGCCACAGTGCCAGCCCCTATCCATGGAATTTTAAAGGGAAAGGAAAAGGGCATTTCACGTAAGCACTATTTTAGTAAACTGTTCATGTGAAATTCCTAGGGCTATTTGGTTTTGGTTCCTTAATATTTAGCATGGTCAGTGAACTGGCAAGGAATATAAATAGGGGAATGGTCATATATTTCCATGTTTATCATTTCATTTGGGATTTGTTACTTGTTAAACAGAGGTTAGAACACATATATAGTACATATATATCCAACTTTTTAAAATCTGAAAACCATGTTTAGCAGAGTCATTCTGCATCATTCATTAGTTAAACCAATATGAGTAAAATGAAACTTCTGAGTCTGATCTTAGAATTCAAAATACAGAAACCAATATCATTATGAGTGACTCAAGACTTATATTCAAACATCTTCTTTTACTCTGTTGTTCAGTTTGGATGGATTTTACTTCACTTTACATTTATTCAATGGAAAAATAAGAACAAAATAAACAACACTCTATTAGGTCACCAATATTTTTGGAGGGACTACAGGTGCCAAAACATGGTCCCTAGTGTTCCTGGGAAGTTATGAAGAAGCCAACTTCTGGTACTTGCTAGGAGGAAAAAAACAACTTTCTAATGGGAATGGGGATAGATATCCAAATACCAACCCTTAGAATTTTCTTCTATCGGTCTAGGAAGTGAAATGAGATAATTTCATAATGCAAGGACACAGAAAGTTCAGGAAGAGGAAGAGTAGCAGGTCTAAACTGGAAGTAGAAGCAAGCAGATTGTGTCAGAGATGTGTGTTAGTCTGATAATGAACCTTTCTGAATTCCAGAAATTTGAAGTGAATTAGAATCAGAGTTTTGTCTCCTTAACTGAGTGTTTATTTATGAAGACACTAAGGCTCCCAGAGTACATACAAGCATCATTGCTAAGTACCACATTTCCAAGATAAAGGGAAGTTCTCTAATTCATGAAGTTCAATGGACTAGTTTCCTACCTCTCCCAACAGGAGTTATGCCTATGAGAGGGAAAGAGGATGGCTGGAATTATTCCAACAGTTGAGGATTCTTGAGGAAAATGGGCTGTTTCTTGTCCAGAGGAGGGGCAGCATTTCCGCTAGCAAGTCAGCATGTAGATAAGCAGTATTGTGGATTGGTCATGTATTTTCTCGAAGGCTGGTTTGTAGAGTTGACCCATGGGCATCTTCTCTCATAAGGCTACCATATGTAGTCCTGACTTAAGTGACCAGCTTGTCTGTGGCTGGTTTAAACAACTCCCTAATCCCTTTAAGACATGTAGCAAAATGCCAGCCACATACATTTCAAATATTATGTTTTGGTTTAATTCAGAACCCTGTGCTATAATAAAGCAGGATCAGCCTATAAGGCCTATGACTTCAACTACTTTGGAGGGCAGTGTGTTGACCAAAAAATGTTTCTTTTTAACGCATCAGTTTCTTGGAGCCTGAGAGACAGTATGGTTAATGAGCAGTTTTCTTGGTAGGAGGAGAGGGAACAGAAGTCTCTCTCATCTGTAGTTTTGTTCTCTACTATTTCAGTTACCTTCAGTCAACCATGGTCCATAAATATTAAGTGAAAAAATTTGAGAAATAAACAATTCATAAGTTTTATAGAGCATAATGTTTTGAACATAGTGATGGTATCTCCTGTCATCGTATACTTTCCCGCACCAATCATGAATCGTATCTTGTCCAGCATATCCACAGTGAATACACTATTTCCATGATAGTCATTTAGTAGCCATTTTCTTTATCATATCTACTGTGGCAGGATCTCAGTGCCTGTATTCAAGGAACCCTTATTTTTGTTTCACAATGACCCCAAAAGCACAGCAATAGTGATTTAAAGGGCACCAGGACATAAAATTTGGAAGAACAAATTAACTCTGGAACTATGTAGCATTGCTGAAGGGTGTATGGGAAAAATACAGAATATACTACAGAAAAAATTTGGTACTATCCACAATTTCAGATATCCACTGGAGGCCTTGGAATGAATTCCCTGTGGATAAAAGGGAGCTATTCTACTGTCCAGTGATGTGTTAAGAATTAATAACAATTAAAGAAAAAGAAAGATTAATTGTCAAAAAAGATCCCCATCCTTAGTTTTAAGTTTTAAGTAAATAGTAGGAGAATTTTGTGGATGTGACTAGAAGGCATCAGACAGGGGCATATGATAAAAGTCATTTTTACTACTATTTACAGAAGTCAGATAGCAGAAGGAATTTAATAAAGAGGCTGCTTATCTAGATATTAGATTTTTTGGTTAGAGAGGAGACAAGTGATACTCTGCCTATTTTACAGAAAGGAAAATTGTAGCTCAGAAAGGCTAATTATATTTCCTGAGGCTTTAGTGGATTAGGTTTAAGGCTTGCAGTAATGTTTCTAACTCTAAAACCAATGCTTTGATTTTAAAGATAATAAGGTAGGCGGGATAAATGTAACAGATACAACAACTATAGAAAAACAACAGTGGATTGAGAGGAAAACTGAAATTTACTTGAGAAAATTGGGAGACAGTGACACCATCCACAGCACTGCGAAACATTTCTCTATGGGTCTTTACTATTATTGCTAGTTGTTGACTCAGTTTATACAAAGAAGCTTTAATCCATCAAGAATATTTTTCAAAGTTTAATATAGAATGAACCTCTTTTTATTTAATAATAATTATTATACTCCCTATTATTAACATTTCAAATCTACAGAGATATAGTATAATTAATCCTCATATGTCCCAAATTCAATGATGTTCACTATTTTACCAGTTTTATTAATTTTCTCAACTTTATTATTGTTGTTTGTATATTTTAAGGAACTTCTGACATTCTACTATTTCACCTACAAATATATCACTAAATATTTCTAATGACAAGGGCTTTCATACATAAAACTGTGATATTATCACCCTTAATTATTAGGTGATAACTTATTATCATAATATCCAGTCCATATTCAAATTTCCTCTTTGCTTCAAAAATAGCTTATACTTAATTAGTTAAGTCACAATTGAAATGAATTGTCAGGTCATTTACCCTGCAGAATTTCCTACATTCTGCATTTGGCTGTTTGCATCTTTTTGGTATTGTTTATGTTCTTGATATTGATATTATTGCTAAAGCCAATGTATTAACTATGAGTTGGTGGTTCTAGAGTTAATTAAATTCAAATTCAAAAGTTATTTTTACTTCCTGTTGTTTTACATCATGACTCACAGAACATATATATATAAAATTTAAGTCAGATACAATCATTATTCTTTTGGTGCTCAAGTTGACCCATTTAAGTTAGCGAGAGCTCT
This sequence comes from Sylvilagus floridanus, assembly GCA_949820135.1. Lineage (NCBI taxonomy): Eukaryota > Metazoa > Chordata > Mammalia > Lagomorpha > Leporidae > Sylvilagus > Sylvilagus floridanus. The sequence continues at coordinate 95,040,410 of OX463244.1, read as the reverse complement.
TAACCTGGGTCCTGTGTTTTTTCAATATGACCACACGAGTCTTCAATAAATGTCTAGCTTTCTGTCAAAACAGATTTTGGAGGTTCATCTTCATTTCCTGCTCCACGTGGATTCAGATAATTTTCTGAGTATGTCTAGTTCCTTTTATTAGAAAATGTTATTTAAGGGGCCAGCGCTGTGGTGCAGTGGGTTAATGTCCTGGCCTAAAGTGCCGGTATCCCATATGGGTGCCAGTTTGAGAGCCAGCTGCTCCACTGCCAATCCAGTTCTCTGCTGTGGCCTAAGAAAGCAGTGGAAGATGGCCCAAGTCCTTGGGCTCCTGCAACCGCACTGGAGATCCAGAAGAAGCTCCTGGCTCCTGGCTTCGGATTGGCATAGCTCCAGCTGTTGTGGCCAATTGGGGAGTGAATCAACGGATGGAAGCCTTCTCTGCCTCTTCTCTCTCTGTGTAACTCTGACTTTCAAATGAATAAATAAATCTTAAAAAAAAGAAAGAAATTGGTATTTAAAAACCACAGTCTGGGCATTTAGCCTAATGGTTAAGACAACCACATTCCACATCAGAATGCCTGTGCTCATTTCTTGGCTCTAGCTCCTAACTTTAGCTTTCCTCCAGTGCAGACTAGAGGAGGCAGTATGATGGCTCTAGTCATTGGGTTCTGGCCACCCATATGGATGACCTGAATTGTATTACTGGTTCTTGAAACTGGTTCAGGTCTAATTCCAGCTGTTGTGGTGTTCATTCTGGTAATGAACCAGTAGATAGAAGCTCTTTCTGTCTTTCTCTCTGTCCCTCTGCCTCTTAAGTAAAATATAATGATGACCACTGCCTGAGAATTAGAGGAAAATCTTTATGTGTTCATGCTAATATTATAATTAAAATGGAAATGTAGATTTTTTTTCTGAACTCTTACATTTTATGCTTCTTTTTTTTCTTCTATCGAAATTCTTGGCTCCTAATAATAATAGGAATACTTATTTGCTTTATGATATAGTGTGTTTCTAATAGTTACACTAGTAATAATAACACTCACATGAATATTAATGTAAGACCAATGAGTGCAATTTCAGATTTGAGTTCTTTTAGTTCTTAGGATATATCTCATGAGAGATAATACAGACAAAAGTTTTTCTAAAGTTAAGTCAAATATTTCTATTCTATGTGTGGGTATCCCATTACCTTGAAGTTTATTTCACTTCATTTGTTTTTATTTGTTTTATTATTTAAAAAGTACTTTTTTCTCTTTTTGGCTTATTTTTAATTACATAACCATTGGCATTTATATGGTTCCAAAATCAAAACTATATATGCTACATACAGTTGAAAACTATATTAACTCAAATGTTTTCATCCATACCCCTTGCACATTTTCCTTTTCCCCCATAGGAACAAGTTTTATTTCAATTAGTTTTTATTTAATTTTCTGTATTTCTTCTTAAAAATAAACAAAACTGTATATTTACACTAATATTCCTCTTCACCTTTCTTGTGAAACATGTCTTTGAGATTGCTCATCTCCGTTTATAGCAGCATAGCATAGCACTGCCCTGCATGATAACACCACAGTATAGTCAGTCATTCCCCTATTCATGAACCTTAAGTTCTCTTTAATCTTTTGCTATTATGATTAGTGCTACAATAAATACATTTGCATATTTTATTTTATATTTTTGCTTGTTTATCTTTGAGGTAGATTTGAAATAGTTTCCAAAGGTTAAAGGCAAAGGGAGATTATCCTCCTTATGGAACTGTGTTAGCTTGCTGTCCCATCAGTAGTGGAAGAAAGTGTTTATTTATTCTAGACTCATCAAAGAGATGTTCTGAGGCTTGTGACTAAAGGTAATACCCCTTTTGAAGGGAAAAATCATTGTGGACTGTCAGTGTTGATTTAAATGATCTTTATGATTATATTACTTAAATATTACAAACTATAAAATTATAAATTTCTATGCTTTGGGTTTTTATGAAATTATACGATACAACCAAATATTACATTAAATATAAATAAGCTATATAATTCAATATAATTTATATTAACAGCATTAGTTTAATGTAATAAATGTTATGTTTCTGAAAGGAAATGACCACTTAAGAGTATGAATATGGCATTGAATCTTAACTCCTATTCCTTTACATTGGAATGTAGTATATGCTATTGTGTGCCAGGTCTATTGTTCCACCTCTACACCTGATTCTCCCCTGCTAACTTCATTCTCTGATACACATTCTCCCCCCCCCTTTTTAAAGATTTATTTATTTATTTGAAAGAAAGAGTTACACAGAAAGAACGAGAGGCAGAGAGAAAGACAGAGGTCTTCCATCCATTGGTTCACTCCCCAATTGGCTGCAACTGCCAGAGCTGTGCCGATCTGAAGCCAGGAGCCAGGAGCTTCTTCCCAGTCTCCAGTGTGGGTGCAGGGGCCCATGGACTTGGCCATCTTCTACTGCTTTCCCAGGCCATAACAGAGAGCTGGATAGGAAGTGGAGCAGCCGGGTCTTGAACAGGCGCCCATATGGGATGCCAGCACTTTAGGCCAGGGCTTTAACCCGCTGTGCCACAGTGCCAGCCCCCACTTTCTTTCTCTTTACTATTTACAGAGATGATTATGGACTTCTCCACATCAATATTATCCCAGAAAAGAGGCCCTGTTCCCTCATCGTGTCCATAGCTCCCTACCAGAAAGGACTCTGGCCTGTTAGATTACATGTCCTGCTTTGAACCCATCCCTGAATCCCGTTATTAGCTAGCCTGGATTATGTGCCAAACTTCACGGGAAACAAGGCAGCTCTCTTGATTTTCAGCCCTACCAAAATTTCCAAAAGAAGTCTCAAGATGCAAAAAGTTTGGGAATAAGTAGGAACTGCTAAGCCAGCATGAGTTGGCCTGCAAGAGGTAGAGTGTGAGGTAACTGGGTTGGGCCTGAGAGCTCTTCTCACACTTCTTCCCCCACACCAGTCAATAAGGGAGTCAGCTGGGCTGGCCAGCAGGATACTGCTTCCTTGCCAGTCCCACTGCTGGGTTCAGGAGCATCCCTAGGACTTCTAGCCTTGGTCCCTACCTTGAGCCACTACAGCGCCCAGTAAAAAACTATGCCAAAGCAAAAGAAAGATAGAGGAAGAGAGAGAGGGAGAGAGAGGGAGGGAGGAAGGAAAGAAGGAGGAAAGGAAGAAAAGGAAAGAAGGAAGGAAAGTAAAGGAAAAAGAAATGAAGGAAGGAATAAAGAGAGGGGAGGGGACAGAAGAAACAGAGAGAGAGAGAGAGAGAGAGAGAGAGAAAGAGAAAAAAGAAGGAAAGAAAAGAAGGAAGGAGTCAATGAAATGACCTGATAATTTTCAGTTCTAAGGTTCATTCAGAATTGACTTACATGATTTTATTTAAGCTGTTATAAAAATTAGAACCCAAGATTAAAATATTTTTGGATGAAAGATCTGAAGAATAGCTACTCCCCATTTCTGGGATGCTATTTGAGCATTAACCCTCTAAAACATGGGTAAAATGGAATAATTACTTTAATTAATAGAGTTTTCTAGTGATTTAAGTGTTTTTAATGTGTTAACAGTTTGAATATCCAATTAATGTTTAATATCTAACAAAATTTACAAAAGGAAATGTGATTGTAAACTTAAATAAATGTAACTATAAATCTATATACCAAGTACAACATGTATGTTTTCTAGCTTAATTTGTTTATGTGAAAACTTTAATTAGTTCAGTGTTCCAAGCTGTCTCCTCTGTCTGATGAGAAACCCAATGTCTGTCTGAATGTCTCTGGAGATTCTTGGGACTAAAGGATTCTGTTTGCTATTCCTTACCCCTGCTATCTTTATCCTGCAATGTAGAATTAATCTAGAGTAGAGTTTAAAGACTAGAGAACTCTACCTCCTACAAAACTCATTCCTAGGAATTGAAAAGTAAAAACTTTGAGAGATTCTTAAGTATAGTCAGACATCACTTCACTACAGAAGTGTATTCTGAGAAATATGTCATTAGGCAGTTTTCTTATTGTATGAACATTATGGAGTATACTTACACAAGCCTGTATGGTATGGGTCAGTCACTCAATGTGGCCTCTTGATGCAATCATGATAAATGGGTAAACAAGGTGATGCTGCCGGCCCAACACAGCCTAAGTAAACTAACTCTCTCTCTCTCCCTCAATAAGTAGGAGAACAAGCCAGCAACATAGTCGTTTATTTTCATGTTCAAGTATTAGGCATAGTACATAATTGTATGTGCTCTGCTTTCACTGCTGGCAGTGCGGTAGGTCTGTTTACCCTAGCAACACCACAAGCACAGTAGTGTCTATGTGCTGTGACCTTGTGATGGCTACCATGTCAGCAACATAGGAAATAGGAATTTTCAGTTCCATTATATTCCTATGGGGCCACCAGTGTATAGAGGTCTGGCATTGATTGAAACATTGTTAAGTACTGCATGACTGCATTTTGAAGATGTACAGATAAAACTTACATGGCCTTCAGCAAAAATCTCATGTTTAATACAATTCTGTTTTAATGTTCTTTACATTTTTCTTAGTTTCTTCAGGCTGCTAGAACAAAATAACAAACTAGGTAGCTTATAAACATTATAATCTTACTTCTGACAGTTTAGGAGGCTGGGAAATCTGAGATCAAGATGCTTGCAAACTCAGTATCTGGTGAGGGCCCAATTCCTATTTCGTAGATGATTCCTTGTTGCTGTGCCCTTCTCTGGTGGGTGGCACAAATAAACTCTCTTGAAGTCATTTTATAATGGTACTAATTCCATTAATGAAGGCTTTGTGCTCCTGACTTAAACATTTCCCCAAAGGCCCTACCCTTTAATAACATTAGTGATTAAATTTAAACATGTGGATTTATAGGAACATGAACAGAACATAAATTTCTTACAAACCCCTTCAAATTCATGTCCTCACATAGACAATGCACTGATTCCTCAATGCACCGATAGCCCTCAAAGTCTTAGATATTCCAGTGTCAATTTTTAAGTCTCAGTCTAAAGCCTCAGCTAAAGATCACCTAAATTGGATCTAAGTTAGACTCAAGGCACGATTTATCCTGAGGCAAATTGCTCTCCAGCTGTGAAGTTTTCACATGGAATATATTGTGTGTTTCCAAAATACAATGGTGGGCTGGGCATGGGCTAGACATTCTCATTTCAAAAGGGAGAAACTAGAGAGAACAAAAAGAATAATAGCTCTTGAGTAACTCTGAAACCCAACAGAACAAACCACATTAAATCTTAAGTCTTGAGAAAAATATTTTTTGGCTTGAGTCTTTGTCCTCCCTGCTCACTGGGCAGAGATCTTGCCTTCCAGACCCTCTTTTGCTCCTTCAAGGCTTTGATTGTCCTACCCCCACACTTAGAGGTGGCTCCCTTTCCCCTTCAGATAAATAAGAGTGACCTGCATGTGGCTCTCCTGGGTTGGAATCACATGCTAATGACTTGACTGGTCTAGACCTGATCCCACAGCTCTAATGGATATTGTCCTAGTTAGGGCTCCTTGTGGGGTTCCCATACATTCACTAGTTTTCTGCTAGGCTCTCCATTTCTCTTCGGCATATTTTGAAATCTCATGGAGGCAGGGCTACTCCCACAGCATTGCTAGGTGCAGTGCAAGCTGTATTGAGGCTCACCAGGGAAACATTTGTGGCAGCAAAAGAGCCAGGAGTATGGGGATGGAATGCAAGGAACAGTTTTATTTTTCCCCAGAACCATCAGATTTTTGAGGCAGGGCAGACAGTGAGTGCTGAGTTCCTGTGGGTGTCTGCTGCCCCTCATTTGGAATTGTTCTGTCCCCCAGGCTCTTTCACTCTGGTCCTGGGATGGCAGCCCTAATGCTCTATCTACAAATACCTTCAATGTCATTCTTCCATTGATTTGATGATTATCGTGGTATCTGTACTGATCTCCCTAAAAAATGCTCCCTTGACCACAGCTTTGATGTTCTCTCCTGAACACATATTCTTGTTTTGTACAATGTGGATAAATTCTAAATTTCCAAGTTCTGTTCCTCTTTTGATTAAAAATTCTGTCTTTAAATTGTTTTTCTATGAATTTTACTACAAGAATTCAAGAAAACTGAGCTATGCTTTCTTATTTTTTTTAAGATTTATTTATTTATTTGAAAGTCCAAGTTACACAGAGAGAGGAGAGGCAGAGAGGTCTTCCATCCGTTGGTTCACTCCCCAATTGGTCACAACGGCAGAGCTGTGCTGATCTGAAGCCAGGATCCAGAAGCTTCTTCTGGGTCTCCCACGTGGTACAGGGGCCCAAAAACTTGGGCCATCCTCCTCTGTTTTCATAGGCCACAGTAGAGAGGTGGATTGGAAGTAGAGCAACCAGGACTCGAACCAGTGCCCATATGGGATGTCGGCACTTCAGGACAGGGGGTTAACCTGCTGAGCCACAGCGCTGGCCCCTGAGCTGCACTTTCAATCCTTTGCTTAGAAATATGATCAGCCATATACCTGATTGCATTACTCACACATTATTCCTTCCATAAAACACTAGAACTAAACACAATTCAGCCAAATTCTTTGCCGCTTTATAACAAAGATTCTCTCTCTCTCTCTCTCTCTCTCTGTGTGTGTGTGTGTGTGTGTGTCTTTCCCTCTCTGTCACTGTGTCTTTCAAATAAGTAATTCCTTTTTAAAAACAGGGGGTGGGGGTGAACATTGTGGCACAGAGCTACTTCTTGGGACACCCACATCCCATATCAGAGTGCTGGTTCAAGTCTTGGTTACTCTGATTCAACCAACTTCTTGCAGATGCATTAAAAGGCAGTGGATGAGGGACCAAGTACATGCTTCTTGCCACTCACATGAGTGAGCCAGATGGAGTTTTGGGCTCCTGGATTTGGCTTGGTCCAGCCCTGGATGTTGTAGGCATCTGGGGAGTGAAACAGCAAATGGAAAATTCCCTGTCACTCAGGCTGTCACTCTACCTTTCAAGAAAGCAAAAAAAATATTTTTTTAAAGGATCACCTTTCTCCCATTGTTCAGTAATATATTATTCAATTCCTTCTGAGATCTCATTAGGATGGCCTTTACCATCCATATTTCTATAATGATTCTGTTCACTACTACTTAGATGTTCTCTAAGAAGATTGAGGCTTTCTCTACAATTCTCTGCCTCTCCTGGGAAGCCCTTAACAGTTTCTTCACTGCAGTGTAGGTCTTTTCTATCACTCACTTCAAAATTTTTCTAATCTATACTCATTAACCAATCCCAAAGATTCTTATACATTTTTGGTATCTGTTACAGTAACCCCAATTCTTGGTACCAATTTTCTGTTTTACTACTTTCAGGCTATTAAAAGAGCTGTTAAACTATGTGACTTATAAACCAACATAAACTTATTTCTCACAATTTTAGAGGCACAGAAGTCCAAATCAAGTTGCCAGCACATTCAGTGTCTGATGAGGGGGTATTTCCTGGTTCACAGATGGCGTATTCTCCCTGTGTACTTCCATGGTGGATGCAGCAAAGGAGCTCTCTTAGATTTATTTTCTAATGGCACCAATGCCATTAATGAGGGTCCTGAGCTCATGGCCTCAGTACCTCCCAAAAGGCCCCACCTCTAGTAGTCACATTGGTGATTAGTTTTCAGCATATGGATTTGGAGGAAACACAAATAGTCAGATTATAACACCATTTAAGAATACAGTGGACAGAGATGAAAAGAAACTTATTGGCTTCTCTTCGGCTACAGAAGTCATAGAATAAGAATACTTAGATAATTCAGCAAGTGCTTCTCATGTACTTGACCCTGGTCTACATTTATTGATCAAGGTTTCCTCATATATGGAATAAATAAGTAGGCTATTGTCTGTACAAATGATTGGTAACTTTACTACTTTATAAAGATTAAGCCTTTAGGTCTAAAGGAATGAGAAAATGGATAAATATATAGTTGATATGATATCATAAAAAGGTTGCTTCCCTATGAATTTTGATCTTTAAGCAATGCTAGCTTCACATCCATAAGTACAGATATGGTGAAATACTAAAAGATGGAGAATAAGTTATGAAGTTGTTATGAAGTATGAGAACCTTTGTTTTGAAGCAACAAATCTCTACTTAATGTTACAGGGAGTTCTTCAGTAATTAGAGGTACAGTTACAAAAGAACTATAACAAGTTTTATGAAAGCTTGCTTAAAATTTCAGTTCACAATTGATCACACTGATAGGTCTAAGAGTCAAAGGGATCACACAAACAAGACTAGTGTCTGCTAATACTAACTGATAGAATCAAAAAGGGAGAGAATGATTCAACATGGGAAGTGGGATACACAGCAGATTCATAGAATGGCAGATGTCCTAAATAGCACTCTGGCCTCAGAATCAGCCCTTAAGGCATTCAGATCTGGCTCAAGAGCCCATGAGAATATTTTAGGCATGGAAAGCTAAGACACTCTGAAAAACAAAAAAAAAGAAGACCTAAATGAAAGATCTCTGCGAATGAGATCCCAGTGGAAAGAACGGGGCCATCAAAGAAGGAGGTACCTTTCTCTGAAGGGAGGAGAGAACTTCCACTTTGTCTATGACCCTGTCGGAATAAGATCGAAGTCGGCGAACCCTAAAGACTTCCATAGCCTTGGCAACTCATGACTAGAGCCTAGGGAGATTACTGACGCCATAAACAAGAATGTCAAATTGTTAAATCAACTTCAGGAGTCACTGTGTACTTACGTCTCATGAGGGATCTGTCCTTAATGTGTTATCCAATGTGAAATAATGCTATTACTAGTACTGAAACAGTATTTTTACACTTTGTGTTTCTGTGTGGATGCAAACTGATGAAATCTTTACATAGTATATATTGAATCGATCTTCTGTATATAAAGATAATTGCAAATGATTAAAAAAATCTTGGTGTTAAATTGGAAGAAAAAACCTATATACAGTTATGCTATAAGGGAATTGTGGCTTTGATGTTTAGAAAAAATTGTTTAAGGGGAGAAATTGCTACTGAAAACACACAAACCATACTTAAATAGCTGTGAAAATATTGAAGTAACTGAACTCAACAGCATGAAGATATTCAGATACTGCCCTGCAGTGTGTCCTGTGTAGGCCAAAATATAGAACACCAAGTCCTGGGGTAAGGTTGCCTTTGTCAAGGACCCATGTAGATGTTTGCAGCTTTTCAATGGGCCAGAATTTTTGTGGGCAAATTTTGGTAATGGTAATGGGAGTTAGGTATACAAATCCTTTTCTGTGTCATGTTTACTGGAACCAGTAGTATGTAAAGTCCCTGTTGAAGTCAAGGATAATATACTTAATGTATGCATGGCTGGAACTTAGTGCATTCTAAAAAGCGACCCCAACGCCTCAAACACTAAATGAATTGGGTGCATTGATACTGCTCAAAAAGCATTAGCTATTAAATATTTTAATCATTATTAAATATCTTGATATTTAATCTTAAGCAAGAGTTTAAAAATCACTTATCATCACCTTGCAGTTGATATGTAAATTTTTGAAGCAACATTTCATAAGAAAGCAAAATAATCCAACAAAACTGTTTATCAATGCCTCCATTTAAAAACAGTTTGCATCATATAAGAGTTAATTCCAACTCTCTCATAAAATAATCATTTCATCAAGTGGAATTGAATTTTAGTTTTTCAGTTTGTACAAAAGAGGGAATTCAAAACCAGAATGAGAAGTTAAACTGAAGTTTAAGAAATGTGCTTTTAGTCAAAAATAATATCATTGACTGATATTTTCAAAGCTTGTTTTTTATTTTAAATTTAAACTTTGTTTCCAATTTAAGGCTTCAGCGTATTTTCCAGCAGGTGTCACTGTAGGCAAATATAAAATGATAAATACATGGTCCATACAGCTTGCACCCAATGATTCTTTGAGAAAAGAGCAGATTTGTGTGCAGATTTCTCAATTATTATTTCAGAGGGTTTTTTTGTTGTTGTTGTTGTTACTATTTGTTCTCTAACATTATTACTGTTCATATTGATGCATTCACAATCGAGTGACATGACTGAGTTGAATGAGCAGAGGCAACAGTGTACATTGTGAAATGTTGAAGTGACAAACAGCAACCAATTGGGGGAGAAGGTCTTTATAACTGTATAGTAGAGAATCCTGAAATCTTGAAAAGTCTAATGAAAGCATAATGTTTTAATTGTGAAGCTTTTGAGATATTTTCTTTAATAGTCTTAAAATAATTTTTCACTGGGTGGGGGGGGGGGGGTTCCTGTGTAAACTTTGTGGGAAAACACTAAAGCTTCATCAAGAAGGAAATATTTAAAAGTATTCAACAAAGCATTTATCATTAGCCTGGGATAGGTATTTGAAAGGAAAGAATAGTAATAAGATTATTGGTTACCTTGAAATTATGCCTCAGTGGTTGTGTTAGAATTGAATTCATATTATTCACCCTGCAAGGAACATCTCTTTAGATTTCCAGAGAAACTATTTCTGAGCATAGTATCACCAGGAAATCCAGAGCATCCGTTATTTCTCTTCGCCTCCTTCTTTTTTAATATGCACAGCATGAGGAAGCAAAAGCAGACTGATAAGGTACTGGCAAGAAAATTTCAAGAGTGATTTTCTGATTTCAAAGTTTTCCTGTTTCCTGATAGCTGTGAGCATTTTGGTATAATTTTCTTAGCTTCAAAAGCAGCGTTTGGTCTGCCTGTACGGGACTAGATTTGGCTGTTAACTATTTGACATGTTCTGATAGTTTTTTTTTTAAAAAATATACACAAGAGAAAATGGGTTGGAGTACACACTCAGTAAAAAAGACTCATATGATGGAAAAAAACTGAAAAACTGTGCTTCATGCAGTTCATTCTTAGGGAAGATGATTGTATTCCATGCATCCAAGTAGGTAAGCAAAACTATGACTTTCTCCATTTTGAAATCAACCTACAAACTCTCAGGGAAATTGCCAGTTCCTGTGACTACAGTTCGTTCTTTCTTTCTTTCTTTCTTTCTTTCTTTCTTTCTTTCTTTCTTTCTTTCTTTCTTTCTTTCCTTCTTTCCTTCTTTCCTTCTTTCCTTCTTTCCTTCTTTCTTTCTTTCTTTCTTGTGACTACATTTCTTGAGCCCCAAATAGGAACTATATCACCTGATTCACTTCTTTCTTCTAGAACACACTTCCCCTAAAATAGGTTGTTGTGGAAATGTGAGGACACGTTTTCTTTTTAATAGTATTGCCAGGATTTACTGAGCCCCAGTTATATACCTGGACTGTGGTAAGCAGTTTACACAGTTTCTCTCAATTAGTTTTTTCCATTCTTCCCTAATGAGATAGGTTCTGTTTCCATATTGACATAGGAACCAATTCAAAGATTCAGCTTGCACCATATATTGCAGCCAGGAAAAACAGAGGAGGGGCCTGGATTTGGGTTTTTGTAAGTATAGAAGCCTTTGTTCCTAACCAGTATTCTCCCACTGCAAACTATTTCAGAGAACAAAACTATCACTGAGAAGTCACACAGAAAAGAACAGCAGATTTTTCCTGTATTCTGTGGGCTTTAGGTTAGAAGCAGCCTCATCCTGTCTTGTACTAGCTGTGTTCAGCAGAGTGTTGATCATATGATCCCTAATTATGTTTACCTGATTTTGCTAATTCAGCAGAACAATGTGTCTATGCATTTAAGGGAAGATTCCCAACAAAATCCAAAGCTGTTCTTCAGAAAAGAGAATTACTAGAGCTTCTGTGTAATGTCACAACCTACTGTATTTTAAGAAAGAATAGTAGTAAAAAATAGCAAAGGAACCTCAAAGAACTAAGAACTCTCAGTTTAGTTTCTGGAATGTTAGAAGGTTTCCATTTCAGGCCTTTGGGGAAGACATTTGAGTTGCAGCTGCAGTAACAATAATGTATTAGTGTAGGTGGATTTGGAGCCACAGAGTCTTGCTCTGAAGTCTGTGTCACTTTCCTGAGTCTCCGTTTTCTCAACTCTAAAATGGTGATAATGATAGAAAAGATATCCCATGGTTCTGTTCTAGGCACTATTCTAGGTGCTTTACAGGCATATCTCACTTTATCTTCAACAACACAGTAGGACAGGCAGTGTTATTTTGTTCTTATTTTATGGAAAGAACTGAGGCAGGGAGATTAAGTCCTTTGCCTGATGCCATGTGGCTAGTAAGTAGTGAAAATGGAATTTCAAGGAAGCCTTTGATTTGAGAAATTTCCTTCTTTGTTACTACAGGAAAATGCCTTATTACATGGTTCTTATGAATAATGAAAGAAAAATTTACAGGAAGGGAAAAAAAAAGCACTTTATACAATCCCTGGTACACAGTAGAAAACTGTTTTGTTTTTAAAGATTTGCTTATTTATTTAAAAGGCAGAGTGATACAGAGAGACAGAAGGAGAGAGAGAGAAAGAGATTTTCGATCTGTTGGTTCACTCCAAAACATCCAGAGCTAGGCCAAGCAGAAACCAAAAAGCCAAGAACTCCATACATGTCCTCCATGTGGATGGCAGGAATCCAGGTACTTGGATTGTCATCTGCTGCCTCCAAGTAGCATTAGCAGGAAGCTCAGTCGAAAGTGCAGCATATCCAGGACTTGAACCAGGCACTCCAATATAGGATGCAGGCATCCAGCAGCTCCTCTGCTTTCCTATAACGCCAGCCCCTTGTTTACTTTTTGAAACTAGGAAGGAGAGTCTGACAAACTCATCCCTAAGATTATAAGGGAAAATAAACATTTACGTTAAGGAAACTGAAAGTCTATTTTAAGGAATGAGTGGGTATTTGGATTTTTTGTCCTTGTTTTTCTAATAGTTCATTGATTCACACTGACTGGGAATGTTCTATGTCTTATAAGGACTGTCTTATCACTTTTTATAGAATCTATTTTCCTGTCCACTTTCTGGTTTTTGCATTAAAGCTACTTTTGGTCTTTAAAAGGCCCTGGAGGGTCTGACTTGCTACCTTTAATTGCTACCCAGACCTGGTACTCAGTCCTCAGGAGTTAATGCTTATAGCAAAAATGATGTTACATTTAAATATATCTGTGTACACACACATATACATACAGTTTGCAAGTTAAAAATCATGTGCACAAGTTATATTAGATATACAATGAATTTAAAAGTTTATATAAAATATCAAATTTATTTTATTTGAATGAGGGGGGCGGGGAGAGAGAGAGAGAGAGAGAGGTCTTTCACATGTTGGTTCACAGTCCAAATGCCTGCAATACCTAGGGTTGGGAACTCAGTCTGTCTCTCCACATGATGGCAGGGGCCAGCTACTTGAGGTATCACTGCTGTCTCTCAGGGTACAAATTTTCAGGAAGATGGAATTGGGAGTAGAGCTGGGACTCAGACCTAGGCATTCTGATAAGGGATGTAACCATCACAAGTTACATCTTAACTGCTATGGCAATCACTCTTTCCTCAAATTTATTTTCTAAAAGGTAACTATTTATTGTGGAAAGGGATATATATATATATATATATATATATATATATATACTCATTGGGGAGAATTTGGAAAGTATAGAAAATATTCAGAGATAAAACATAACCCCAGCAGACAAACAACCCTAGTTAACACTGCATTCTTTCTAAAGATTCTTGTGATTTTGTGTCCTTTTAAAATATGATTTTCCCTTATGTTAGAAACCTGCAATAGATTTATTTTTCAAATTTGGAGTCTCTTTGTGATTCATAATGGCATACTTACTTGGGAATGGAGAAGCCACTGCAAGGTGAGTTGAACAAGGTGTTGGATACACCAATTATCTAGCTATCTCCTGGAGTCTAGTGTGGATGCATCAGGAGGCTCTTGGAACATCAATGAAGAGAAATGCTGAATGTGGGGCAAATGTAGAGACTGCGGGGAAAAGTAGGGTATTCCTACCACCAGGGTCTTGCTGGGTGGGATTGGGAGAGGATGGTATAGTTACAACCTGCCTCCAGGAGAATAAAAAGCTTGAAGCAATAAATCCCTATAAAATTAGAGACCCTTTGGAACACAATTACATACAATGAACATACAATCAACTCTGTTGATGAGCTAAGATGGCAAATTGATGTTTTCTCTCTGGTAAGTAATAGGAAGTTTTTTTTTGTTTTTTTTTTTTTTGTTTGTTTGTTTTTTTGTTTTTTTTTTTTTTAAAGCTATGGAATTAAAGCTCTCTGGGGCGGGTGCCATGGCTCACTTGGTTATTCATCTGTCTTCAGCACCAGCATCCCACATGGTCACTGGTTCTAATCCCGATTGCTCCACTTCCAATCCAGCTGTGGCCCTGGAAGGCAGTGGAGGATGGCCCAAGTGCTTGGGCCCTGCACCTGCATGGGATGCCAGGAAGAAGCACCTGGCTCCTGGCTTCAGATTGGTGCAGTGCGCCGGCCACAGCGGCCATTTAGAGGGTGAACCAATGGAAGGAAGACCTTTCTCTCTGTCTCTCTCTCTCACTGTCTGTAACTCTACCTCTCAAATAAAATAAATAAAATCTTTTTTTTAAAAAAAAAAAAAAGAGCTCTCTGAGGGACCGGTGCCATGGCTCACTTGGTTAATCCTCCGCCTGCAGCACTGGCATCCCATATGGGCACTGAGTTCTAGTCCTGGTTGCTCCTCTTCCAGTCCAGCTCTCTGCTGTGGCCCGGAAAGACAGTGGAGGATGGCCCAAGTGCTTGGGTCCTTGCACCTGCATGGGAGATCAGGAGGAAGCACCTGCCTCCATGCTTCGGATCTGTGTAGCTCCGGCCGTAGCGCCAATTTTGGGGGTGAACCAATTGAAGGAAGACCTTTCTCTCTGTCTCTCTCTCTCTCTCTCTCTCTCTCATTGTCTAACTCTGCTGGTCAAATAAAAAAAGTTCTCTAAGGCCTTAAAACATTTGGACAAAAACAGCACAAAGATGTGATTATGCCTGGGCCTGTCGTTATTTGGTGCTGGAATCCAAAGTGTGAAATGTTTACGGTTTTCACTTCAAAGTAAAATGAAAAACCGGAATTAAATTAGAGCAGATTAATTAGTAATGACTGAAGTATAATGGAAAAACTATTAAATTTAATTTTCTTTCAAATTTATCCTTCTTCCTCTTTTTTGTGCCCCCCACCACCTTTTCATGTAGCAGACAAAATAATTTTGTAAAGAAATAAATCAATCCTCATTATTTGTCTGCTTCAAAGTTTTCCTAAACAGCTTCTGGGTGTGGCTGCTAAGACCCTTCACTCATCATCTCAGCTCTGTGATCTTCCTTAACCTCTGCTGGATCAACCCAAGCAATCCCAACCCAGCCTCTCGTCCTCACCATCACCTGGTGATGTCAGTTATCAGCCTGGTGTGACTACATCCTTGACAAAGATAGACATAAGAACAATAATGGAGGGAGTGGCTCACTTGGTTAATCCTCCCCCTGAGGCACTGGCATCCCATATGGGCACCAAGTTCTAGTCCCGGTTGCTCCTCTTCCAGTCCAGCTCTCTACTGTGGCCCAGGAAGGCAGTGGAGGATGGCCCAAGTGCTTGGGCCCTCCACCCGCATGGGAGACCAGGAGGAGGCACCTGGCTCCACGCTTCGAATTGGCGCAGCGCTGGCCGTAGTGGCCATTTTGGGGGTGAACCAACGGAAGGAAAATCTTTTTTTCTCTCTCTCACACTGTCTGTAACTATACCTGTCAAATAAATTTTTTAAAAAAGAATAATAAAGGATAGATGCAAAGTGTTTATCAGAAAAACCACATGTTTTCCCAGATCTCTAGATACTTGGAATGATGTATGGCCATATAGGCAATTATTTATGATAATTTATACATGTATTAATGTAGTTATACACACACACCATAATTTTCAGGAGCACAAAGACATTTGTTCTTTAGCATGATTTCAAACACAAATCAGATAGGTCTATCTGTGAGTTTCAAAGTAGTATTTTTGATTTGGTGTGGGTGACTAACCGAGGTTAAATCAGGGGCAAATCTACATATTAATTGAGTACAGGCATTCTGGTAAGGAAGAAAATGCAGTCACAGATTTTTGCAGGGACATTTCCTCCAAGATTTTAATGTGACCCTAGGTAGATGTGACTCCTTTGAGGAAAATGCCTGAGAGAATATCTCATCTATCCATTCATTTCTTTCATTTATTTATCTTTATTCATATTCCATAAAAATATTACAGAATTCAAGAATATTATAGCAGCTTTCTGTACTTTTCCTATGTCATTTCTCTTTAAAGCATAAATTGTTTTGCCTGAAGAAAAGAAAATGTGAAGATTTAAATTGGGAACTGATAGCTACCTATTCTTAGTTCTGTGCTTTGAAGTGGATCCATCCATCCATCCATTCATCTTTCACTTGAAAACTGTTAAGCATTAGCTAAATTCCAGATGCTATACTTGGAACAGGGCACTCAAGTCATATCTTTCTGATTTCTGGAGGGTGAGCTCCAGCTCTCTCTGAAGCAGTCTCAAGTTATGGAATGATCCTTGAATTGAGAATCAAGATCAAATTTATCTTTGTCATCCACCATTATTCATTTTCTCTTTTATTTTCTTCTCTGAACTCTGAGAAGGAGGAAAAATGCATTTGTTTCCTCATTATTTCTGTAAAAAAAAAAAACTTGGCTTTGACTCTCATGAGGCTTCCGCTCAGCTGTATCTATAGCGCCTGACGTAAAGTCTGTGTGCAATACATTTTATTAAATAAATGGATGAATAAAAAATTATAGTATCCTGAGGATTTCAGAGTCCAGATATGGGCATAAGATAACATTTTCCTTATAAAATCAACCAAAATGTAAGTAATTGAAATAAAGGGAGTAGAGGGTAAATGTCAAGTTGACACTTTCCATGATGACCTATTCCCCTAATTCAGATCATCCAACGCTTTCTTGCTAAGAGCCACTCAGGGTTACCTCTTGGGGCCTTCTCAAATCATTCCATCCCCTGACACCTGTCACCCTTCATCAACCCTCAGTCCTGAGCAGTTTTGACTCAGTCTTGAATTTCAAAACACTTTCCCTCTTCGTAGGCCTTCTTTTCCCATGCTCATCCTTCCACATTCATTCATGATCAAAATATTCCCACTCATACTCCAGCTTTCTACACAGCAGACGTCAAGTTGAAGCCTCCTCAAAATGAGGAATGACACTGTGATATGAGTTGATAGGACTAATGCACTTCACAGTATAGGTTGATCCTTGCTATGGACATTTTTTCCTTCTGTCTAAATTTACCCACCCCTCTAAGCAGCCTAGGTCTATAGGAAGTAATCTATAAAATTAATCCCTGCTGAGGTGTGACTGATTGATGGTGACTTAACATTCCCCAATGAAATTAACTTTTTAAAATAGGCTCAGAGAGAAACAATGCCCCAAAGCACTCCTGTGGCAGAATTTTGGATCCTGTGGCAGGATAATGGGGACGATCTATTTGAGCTGTGTTTTAGGGCTCAGATTATAGTATTTTAATGCTTGAATGGATCATTAAGACAGCACATCAAGTGGGACAATAGAAGTGCACATAGAATATTGGAGGACCATCTGACCTGGGGTAGTGGACATAGAAGTAGAGTGGCCAGTAATCAAAATTACAGATAAGGTTCTGAAACTACCCATGCTTGACTTATGGTCGAACCTGAGAGCTTAATACCAGAGGTATTAAGATCCAGTCAGAAAACAGAACCTCTGACAAGCACTTCAACAGAAAGAATTTGATATGGGGAAGTAGTTCCAAGGGTGTTGGAAGAGCTAAAAGACCAAATAGGATACAGGAAGGCAAATTAGAAATTAGCAAAATAGGAAGCTGCCAACACCCCTAGAACTAGCTGGACAGGGCATGGAGGTGGTGCTTTAAAGCCCAGAAGCCAGGATTGCCTGGGGGTAGCTGGGACCACAGGACTCCTAGCTGCTGCCAAAGATGCACTAGAGGCAGAAGATAGGGAGAGGTTCCTTCATCTGTTTTCTGTCCTTGAATCATTTTTCACTGCCCCGCACTCACTAATGTAGCTGTAGACCAGGTAGCAAGAACATCTGGGAAATGTATTTGCAGTGATCATCCCTCAGTAATACAGAGCAGGGGGTGTGTAAGGATGGAGCATGATTATAAATATCAAATGACCAGCACAATCATCTTAGTTGTCTTAATGAAATCTACTAATTTTCAGAGGTCAGCAGAGCTCAAAGCCATCATTTGCTCAAGGTTGTCTGTTTATTTTTACTGTCAGAGCCAAATCTGGGACTTGAGCAGTGTGGAAAATAATGACTCAAGTAGAATTTATGGAGATATAATTATGTCCCAGACTATATGCTAAAATTCTCACATACATTATGCTACTTAATTCTTCCTACAGCCCTATATATCATCTTTCTGACTTCCATATAAGTTTTGAACCATAAAATATTTATAGGAATATCTTTAGATAAAGTCCAAGGAATCATGTGGAACTATTAGTACCTTTCCAACTTCATTTCCAGAATTAGAGTTTAATAGGATAGGCCTAAGGGGTATAAATTCCAATGAGGCTGAGAACCACCTGCACCAGAACATATAAACTTGTACCCCCTTGACTCAACTCAGGCCTGTGCTCTGTCTTCTAGAGCTGTATCATGATGCTTTCTGTATGTGTGCCATTTCTAATGTGGTAAGGAGAAGACACATTTGTTTAAAATCGTGACTAAATAATACTGTAAGTTGTTACAATGGGAAAAGGAATACTACAGGAAGAAGTAGCTCAATTAATGACCATTAGCAGTTTTTGAGTGTTCTGGTAGTTTAATGTGTTAAATCACTGCATCTTTTATCAGCCTTTTAGGTGGGCCATCTAATTATTAAGATCCTCATTTTACAGCAAAAACAGAGGCACAGAAGAATTAAGTAAGGCCTAATGTCTTTGACCTGGGAAGAAGTAGAGCTAGTATTTGAACCCAGTGAATGTGCTTCCAAGGTTCACATTTTTTTTAAATTTATTTATTTATTTTTTTTGACAGGCAGAGTGGACAGTGAGAGAGAGAGACAGAGAGAAAGGGCTTCCGTTGCCGTTGGTTCACCCTCCAATGGCTGCCGCGGACGGCGCGCTGCGGCCGGCACACCGCGCTCATCCGATGGCAGGAGCCAGGTGCTGGGTGCTTATCCTGGTCTCCCATGGGGTACAGGGCCCAAGCACTTGGGCCATCCTCCACTGCACTCCTGGGCCACAGCAGAGGGCTGGCCTGGAAGAGGGGCAACCGGGACAGAATCCGGCACCCCGACCGGGACTAGAACCCTGTCTGCCGGCGCCACAAGGCGGAGGATTAGCCTGTTGAGCCACGGCACCGGCCCAAGGTTCACATTTTTAACCACTGCTTATTTTGATTCCAATCATTTTTTTTTCTCTTGCTCTATGTGTTGAATCACATCAAGTTAAAAATTAAACAAAAAAGAGTTAAGGAAGATGAGAACTGATATATAAAATGAATTGACAGTAAACTATTGATACATATTTTTAAGAATTTTACTTGTATCTAAAATACCATTTTAATTTTGTCATTCTTTATATATACTGATAACATGTACATATATATTTCTTCTCATTTTCAGCTTTACAATAATTATTTAATTTCCTTCATTTAAGGAACAGCAAATTGTTAATCAATTGAGTGGTATTACTTAAAGACTATTAAAACCACTTCAAATAACATGATGATCTCATCTTTACAGTAATACTAGATTGTTAATTAGCTGAACTACCCAAATACAGAGATTATAGTTAAAATGGTTTTGAGTGGGAGGTGATAATGACGTGCTGCCTGTTTTATAACATGCTCTATGCCATGTACTTCATCTCCAATTAAAAAAAATTCCCATTTACAAATTCCTGTTTAAAAGCTCCTTTTCTTAAGTGTGATTACTCTGAAAAATAAAGATCTTCCTAGTTAAATAGTTCTATAAGCAAGGCATCTTACATCAATTGGGAAATATGTAAGAATGAAAAATATAAAGATAATCGAAAAAGAAAAAAAAGGCTCATTGCTATATTAGAAATTGCATAAAAAATTAATCAAATTCAAAAAATTTATCATGCAGGATCTCTGTCCTTAATTTGCTGTACAATGTGATTCAATGCTATAACGTGTACTCAAATAGTATATTTCACTTCGTGGTGCTATATGAGGGCAAATGGTCAAAATCTTTACTTAACACATACTGAACTGGTCTCCTGTATACAAAGAGAATTGAAAAAGGAATCTGGATGTCAATGAAAGGGGAGAGGGAGCGGGTAAGGGGGGAGGGTTGTGAGGGGTGAGGGAAAGTGGGGGGGGGAAGCCATTGTAATCCTTAAGTTGTACCTTGGAAATTTATATTTTAAATAAAAATTTGAAAAAAAAAGAAAGAAAAATTTAAGGAAGGAAATTTTCTTTCCTTTAGGTACAGAAGAGGAAAACATTATTACTCCTTAACCTTTTGGAAATACCAGTTTTAGAAAACTTAAAAATACTATGATGACTAGATTTTCATGAATATACTTTCATTTAAAAAAATGACTTTCATTTTTCGGTAGTGACCACCTATACTTGTATAATCTTAAGAACACTTAAAGATATATCTGGTTTCAACATTATTGCCATTTTCAGAGAAGAACTTTCTGTCTTTTTGCTAGACTCTAGAGAAGGGCCCATGGTTTTTTAGTGTTTCACATTTCCAATGACAGCGTCCCTCATCTTGGCTTTGTTTTAATCAGTCACATTATGTCCATTTCACTACATAGCCAACACACATTTCTTGAATATTTTTAGTGTTGCACCTTTTGGGAAAGATTTGGGGGATGCTTTCATGAGCAAGAGATGAGTCCTGTTCTGAAGAAACTACCAGTCTAGAAAAGAAGTGTGACATGTGAATGGAAAATGACAATTTTTTTTATCATTGTAAGAGAACTCCCACAGAGAGTACTATGAAAACAGAAGTAAATCTATGCCTTGTTGCAGCATGGAAGGGAGACCAGGAGAAGTTGGTTGGCCAAGAGTTTTGCCAAAGAAAGGTTAGTTGAGCATCTTGAATGATGAGGAAGTTCTTTCAGGAGGATTGGGAAAAATCATTTCGGTGGTAAGAAAAAGCACAGAGTCAAAGAGGAGACTTAGGAGTCCAACAGGCTTGAGTTTGAACTCTAGAAAAGTAATTCCTCTTCTGTGTGACCTGAACAAATTACTAGACCCCTCAGATTATAATGGGGATAGTAATCTATACTCTGCAGGATGGCTTGGAGGATTAAACAAAATATGTTTGATCTGCCTGGTCCCATGTCAAGCACAGACCTCTCAAAGATGGCTTCTTCTCTTTGTTTGGGTCATTCATGCACCTTTTAAAAGTTGTCTCTCAATTGAGTCATGTTCCGTATTTATTTGATTACCTAATGATTGCCAGTTTCCTCTACTGGTGTGTAAGCTCTATGAAGGCAAGGAGTTGTCTTTTTCACTGCTACATTTCCAGCAAAATATCTGTGCCTGTTATACAAGGTGTGCTTAATAAATATTATCATTACCACAAATGTTAATAAGCCTTAAGAGAACATGGTGACTTTTGGACATTGTGTGGCTGTTGTGTAGGGCTCATTAATGAAGTAGAGAAGATTAAGCTAGGAGCATACTAGGGTGTTGAGTGTAAGGAGACGGAGGTCTGGATTTCATGTGGCAGGTGTTTCAGCAGGTTTTGAGTAACAAGCAAAGTTTACTTTATCAGTAGGCATCATGAACAGAAAATGGGAAAATTCTTGGCATTGTGAATTTCATGGATGTTAAATTCTCTCCTACACTGACTTTGAGGAAATTCTTTTTCTAACTTGTTTCCTCCATTGTTTTGTCTCTAGGCATTGATGTCTTATGAATTGGGAGGAGTCAGAGACATTTTTCTATTCCAGCCAAATATTGTTTACTTTTTCCATCAGGAAAATAGAATCTTAACGATTTAAATAGGTAGATACTTGCAAAGCAAATTGTTCCTTGAAGGGTCAGAGACTCTTGGAGGTGGACTCAATCCTAATTTTGTGGGGAAGAAGAGAGATTCTCACAGATAGTTGTAGATTCCCTGATTTTTCAGTCTGTGGTCCTATGGCTCTTGCCTATGCAGAAATATTTTCTCTACCTGTTTCCTCTAATGACTTTCTCATGGGGCTATCATTCAAAGCCCATGATCCTGGACATAGTGTTTGGCCCACGGATGGGCACATGACCCAAGTATGGTAAGTTAGAGTCAGCCCTGGAGTGGATTTATAGATGCCTTCCTAGAATTACTGAGATATTTTAAGCTAAATATCATTAATTAAATTAATACATTTAATGGGCTATATGTGTTATATAACAATACATAAGAGAAATTTACCAACTTTATAATAACTTTCTGAAAACTTTGGGCATTGTAGGACAGAGTGAGCATGAATTGTTTAGTTATTTGATAAATGATGGTAAACAGTAAATACGATGGTAAAGACATTCATACTGTAAAATATATGTGTTTTATAATACTAATTGAATAGAATAAAGAATTGACACCCTATCTTTCAAGTTTGTTTTAACTACATTTATGCTCAGTGCTTCCCATGACTGACAAAAGCATTTTAAAATTGTATCAAAAAGGGCAGCACTGTGGTGCAGCAGGTTCAAGCCCTGGCCTGCAACTCCAGCATCCCATATATGCACCAATGCAAATCCTGGCTTTTCCATTTGGATCCAGCTCCCTGCGAATACACCTGGGAAAGCAATAGATAATGGCCCAAGTAGGTAATCTGTCTTTCATGAGGAAAGTGGATGGTCACAATAGGGAGGAATTAGGAACATTTTCTATAAAAAGTCCTGCAAAGAAAATAAATGAATGTCCTCCTCTGGAGGTTGAGGTCAAAATATGAGTAGAAGGAGAAGCACAGGTACAGTAAGTTCCAGCAAGGGTCCTGAGGTAGAAAAGAACAGCTCCAGTTTATTGTATGTCTGCAACTTTAAAGTTCAAAGGCTAAACAAGGAAAGTGGAAAGGGGCTAGAAATAGAGCTGAAGTTGCAATTCTTTAAAAAAAATCATGTAGGATCTCTGTCCTTAATGTGCTGTACATTGTGAATTAATACTATAACTAGTACTCCAACAGTATTTTCATTTTGTGTCTCTATGTGAGGGCAAACTGTTGAAATCTTTACGTAATATGTACTAAACTGATCTTCTGTGTATAAGGAGATTTGAAAATGAATCTTGATGTGAACAGAAGGGGAGAGGGAGCGGGAAAGGGGAGGGTAGCGGAAGGGAGGGAAGTTGTGTGTGGGGGGGAGCCATTGTAGTCCATAAGCTGTACTTTGGAAACTTATATTCTTTAAATAAAAGCTTTATAAAAAAAAAAAAAGAGCTGAAGTTGCAAGCTCTGGATGGATTACAAGGAATTCTATTACCCCCACCCTTGATTTACTCTTTTTTCTAGACGCTGTAGCTTATTCTTGAAAATCTGGAGGCACAAGAAGGGCCAAAGGATCATACTGGATCAGGAAAAAGATTAGATTAGATTAGCAAAAAAACAGGTTGATGAGAAATAGAGAATAGATAAAAGGAAACTGTTATGGTTTGAATTATGTGCCTTTTCAAAGAAGACAGTAGAATTCCTAACCCTCTCACTATCTAAGAACATGACTTTGTTTGGAATAGGATTATTAGTTAAGTAACAATTAGGTAGGATGATATTATACTGGAGTGGAATGGGCTCCTAACCCAATATGATTGGATAAAAAGGGGATATTTGGACTCAGAGATAGATGTGCATAGACAGAAGACAGTCTGCAGTCAAGGAAAGAGTCTTCAAACAGTTCATTCCCTTCCAGCCCTCAGGAGGAACCAATACTGACCAGAAATTGATTGCATACATCTAGCCTCTAGAACTGTGAGGCAATACATTTCTGCTGTTTAAACCATGCGGTTTGGTGTACTTTATTATGTAGCTCTAGGAAACTAATAAGGAACCCTAGACTAGAAACCAATGTTGTTGAAGGGCTACCTCAGGTCGTGAGATGACGTGAAGAAAACAGTATTTGAAAGATGTTCAAGAATTAGAATTGAGAGAATTTAGTTCATAATTGGATGTGGGGAGTTACAATAATGATTAAGACAGACACAGACCTAGATTTTAGTCCTGGATCCATTACTACTCAGTAGAGTGAACATAAGGCTTCTATCCTCTTTTGCCTCAATTTCTTCATCTGTAGAATGAGAGTCCTAGTAGCTTCTGTGGTGGTTAATTTTATGTGTCTGTTTGACTGTGCTAAGGGATGCCCTGATAGCTGGAAAAATATTATATCTGGGTGTGACCCTGAAGATGTTTCCAGAAGAAAATAGGATTTGAATCAAGAGACTGAACTAAGATTATCTCCACCGATGTAAGTGGGCATAATCCAATGTGCTGAGACCCTAACTAGGACAAAAGCAGCAGGATTGTCTAAAATTGTCTAAAGCTAGGACAAAAGCTTTCTGTGTGGGCCAGTTTCTTGTCTTTGGGTATTAGAACTATGGGTTTTCAGGTCCTCAGATTGAGAAAAATACTTATACTATGGGTTCCACTCATTTTCATGCTTCTGGACCCAGAGTGAATTCTACCACTAGCTCTCCTGGCACTCCGGCTAGCAGATGTCAGAGTGGAATTTCTCAGCCTCTATAATCACATAATTCAGTTCACACAATTAGCTATCTATCTATCAAGATATAGAAATATATTGGTTCTACCCTGTGGAGAACACTGACTAATGGAAGTTTCTGTCTCTTTGGGTTGTTGTGACAGACAAGAGAATGCATGTTAAAATCCTGTTACAGTGAATGATTAGTAGAGTCATGCACTATATCTTTATCTCCTTAGTTTTCAATAAAATCAACTCATCCCTTCACATCTTCTTTATTTAGCTCTCTCTCATTCCTCAGCCCATCTTGATGGTGACAGATAGTGACTATAAGAAGAATCTTGGAGCAACCTCTGCCACCCCTTTGCTCTGGTTGTTTACGATGGGTCTGCGAATGTCTGTTTCTATACAGTGCTGGATGTTCCCACATGTTCATATGGAGAGCCGTGTGCACATGTCTTTGATAAGATAGGTGTTTGACGAGTAGGGTGAAAGTGGCTTTTCTTTGTGGGCATTATTGTATGCATCTTTAAAAGCAAAAAAAAAAAGTCTGAACCTAAACCATACTGCATTTGGTTATCTTTTATTTTTTTTCTGTTAATTTAGACATTATCACAATTCTGTGTCATTACTGACTTAGGAAAGATTCACTTAAGCTTCACTTGGCAGATTTTCCTTTGAGTCAAGTGTCTGAAATCTTAGTAGAAATGTAGAAAGAACAATATCTCTTTTTTTTTAAAGAAAAAATATTTATTTATTTACCTGAAAGGCAGAGTTACAGAAGAGAGAGAGCAGGAGAGAGGGAGAGAAGGGGAGAGGGAGAGAGAGAGAGGAGAGATCTTCCCTCTGCCAGTTCAGTCCCCATATGGCTGCAATAGCCGGAGCTGGACTATCCAAAATCCTGAGCCAGGAGCATCCTCTGGGTCTCCCATGTGAGTGCAGGGGCCCAAGTACTTGGGCCATCCTATATTGTCCTTCCAGGTTCATTAGCAGGGAGCTGGATCAGAAGTGGAGCAGCCAGTACTAGAACCAGCACCCATGCAGGATGCTTGTGCCCCAGGCAGTAGCCTTACCCACTTCACCACAGCACAGGCCCCAGAACATTACTTTAAAACAATCTCAATTTTAAGTATATAAAACTTTCAAGATCTTCAGGACTTTTTTTTTTTAGATTTTATCCAATTATTTGAAAAGCGGAGTTACAGAGAGGCAGAGGCGAAGAGAGAGAGATGTTCTATCCACTGATTCACTCCCCAAATGGCTGAAATGGCTGGAGCTATGCTGATTCCAAGCCAGGAACCAGGAATGTCTTCTAGGTCTCCCATATGGGTGCAGGGGCCCAAGTACTTGTATCATCTTCCACTACTCTTCTCAGGCCACAGCAGGGAGCTGGATTGGAAATGGAGCAGCCAGAACTCGAGCCAGTGCCCATATGGGATGCCGGCATGCAGGCGGTGGCTGTACTCTCTATGCCACAACACCGAACCACCAGGACTTTTAAAACACATTTTAATATGAATTTTTTTAATTAATACATATTGAATTCTTTTTTTAGTTAAACACAAAGCTTAGATTTCAGAGAGCAGGAAAGAGAATAGCTGTTGGTCCCAGAGTGTGCTGCTGTTAGTTGTTTAATTGTCAGAAGGGAAAATATATATAAACAGACATAAAAGCTACCATAAATTCCATGAACGTAAATCTGTGATTGATTGTCTTAAAGCTTTCTCTCTTAGAATTTCCATACTGCGTACCAAGTCAGTACAATGGCTTTTTTTTAATAAAGCTTTTATTTAAAGAATATAAATTTCCAAAGTACAGCTTATGGATTACGATGGCTTCCCCCTCCCCCCCCCCCATAACTTCCCTCCCACCCACAACCCTCCCCTTTCCCGCTCCCTCTCCCCTTGCATTCACATCAAGATTTGGGACATGCACAATCGGACCTGCCCCAAATGATGGAGTTAGAAGTACAATGGCTTTTAAAACATATATAGTAGACCAATCACGGTTTGTGTAAAAGTACCACATGAAAATATTTATTAAATGCAATGGAAAAAAAGTGTCTACCTATTGAATGCTACCTGTTTATATAGAGCTCTTTGGATATAATAAAAGAAAATCCTTCAGTTAAAAAACACACATAGGGGCCTTCGCTATGGCGCAGTAGGTTAATCCTCCACCTGCGGTGCCAGCATCCCATGTGGGCGCCAGTTCCAGTCCCTGCTGCTCCTCTTCCCATCCAACTCTCTACTATGACCTGGGAAAACAGTAGAAGATGGCCCAACTCCTTGGGCCCCTGCACCCATATGGGAGACCAGGAAGAAGCTCCTGGCTCCTGGCTTTGGATCAGCGCAACTCCAGCTGTTATGGCCATCTGGGGAGTGAACCAATGGACAGAAGACATTTCTCTCTCCCTCTAACTGTCTGTAACTCTACTTCTCACATAAATAAATAGAATCTTAAACACACACACACACACACACACACAAAGAACAATAAAGTCCTGTCTTAGTGATAATATATCATATGGTAATATTGGTAAATATAGTAAATATACAATAGTTATTTAAAAAAAAATAGGCCTCACTAAAATGAACGATTCATTTCTGACTTGACCATCAGATCAAGGTCAATCATCAGGCTATCATGATATTATTCACTGAGAGGAGAAATATTGGAGAGGAATGGATATAGGTGGCACAATGACAAATTCTGTTGTAATTAAATTAAAAACATGCAAGCAAATTACATATTACTAAAATACAAATTCTTACCTTTACTGTTGACTTTCATAATGTTCAAGCTTTATATTTTTAAATTAACATGAATCTTTTTGCTGTATACTGAAGATCATTTCACATGGAAAATGAAATCATCACCATTGTGTGTTTAGGTTATTAGAGAAAAATATTTGCAAAAATATATTTGTTTAAATCTTTAAAAAACTGTATTGATTGGGAATGACTGTTACATTGGAGATATAAGTACTGAGTTTTGACAATTTGAATAACAGTTAGTTTTTAATTAACCTGAGGTTGTCAACTTATGATTACCCTCTGTCTTGAATGAATTATCTCAGATGTGGCAATCTATAACAGAGAAATTGAGTCTTCTGACAAAATTATCTCTGGCAAAGTTTCAGTGCTAAGGCTACCTGAAGAAATATAGGACACCAAGTTAAATTTGTCAGACAGCCAAAGAATATGTTTCCAGAATATATATACCTCAAATATTGCATGGGATATATTTATAATAAAAAATCTGAATGTATCCAAAATTCAACTTAACTGGTATATTTCATTTTGCTTTGTTAAATCTGGCAACCCTTTATCAGTTTTCTTTCGTGGAATAAGCTCCTGTGAAAATTTTTAAGAATAAATTAGGACTATAAACATTTTGATTTGAGGTCAATGTGCCTAACACTTGATCTATATGATTTCTCAAGGTCCTTTCTTGAGCTCGTGGATTTGAAATTCATGATTTCTTGGAGAACATGCAGTTAAATATATTGTTAGGAAACACTTGGTTAAAGGCAGTGCAGTATTTAACAGGATATGTTTGGTTTCTCAGACTGATATTTTATAAGACTTTATTTAAAACAAATGCATTAATATACATGGGCAGAACTTTATTTTCTGTCTAATGATGAATAGATTAATAAAGTAAAATGAGTATATCTACTTGTTTCATGAAGATGACAAAACTCTGATGTGCCTTTATATAATGTTTTTATATACATATATAATTACACCCTAAGAAATTAATAATATGCTATTTGTAATGGTATTAGAATCATGGTGATTTTTTAAATGAACAGAGATGAGACAGATGGGACTAGATGCCATGTGATTTCAATTTATGCTTTAAATCCATGTATGGAACTCTCTTTTACCTCGTCTATTCTTATGCCTTTGAAGTTTGAAAATAAGACATCATGGAACCTTTCTGCCTCAGTCTTGAACACGTGTAACCAAAGAATGACATATCTAAGAAAACTGGGAAGTTTTGCTTATAAACCTAGGCATGTATTTGGTTTCTGCAGAAATTGCTTGTTCAGTTAAAATTGATCAGAACTTTGATTATAAGATATGCTACTTAGACTTTTCAAAATTATTTGTTTTTCTTGCTTTCTATAATGCATATGAAGTAGTCAGGCAGAGAGATGAAAACTATACCCCTCCTTGCCTCCAAATATTTATTTATGTATACCAACCACTAGGCCAAATGCACTCCCCTTGAATGCTTTTAAATACGTATTAGTTATTTGAAAGCTTGAGGTAAATTAGAAACGTAAGGAGAATAATATCAGTAATTCCCAGGCCACAAATTCCCTGAGAAATTTGAAGTGATTTATTCATAAAATTATAATTTATATTTAAATCAAACATCAGTGGAAGAGTTTTCCTCTGTGTTTTCTTGTTAGTTTCTGTCTACAGAGCTGCTAAGACTTGTCTTTCACCCTGCTTTTCACCCTGCTTATGATCCAGCTCCCTGTTAATGTGCCTTGGAAGGTAATAGAAGATGGCTCAAGTGCTTGGACCCCTCCCACCCATGTGGGAGAAGATCTGGATGCAGTTCCTGGCTCCAGGCTTTGGCCTGGCCCAGCTGTAGCCATTGAGGCCATTTGGTTAGTGAACCAGCAAATGGAAGATCTCTATCTCTCTGTCCCTCTCTGTAATTCTGCCTTTCAAATAAATAAATACATTTTTTAAAGTAAATATTTGAAATAATTTTTTTAAATTTTTATTATTTTTATTATTATTTTTTGACAGGCAGAGTGGACAGTGAGAGAGAGAGACAGAGAGAAAGGTCTTCCTTTACCATTGGTTCACCCTCTAATGGCCACTGCGGCTGGCACACTGCGGCCAGCGCACCGCGCTAATCCGAAGCCGGGAGCCAGGTGCTTCTTCTGGTCTTCCATGGGATGCAGGGCCCAAGGACTTGGGCCATCCTCCACTGCACTCCTGGGCCATACCAGAGAGCTGGCCTGGAAGAGGGGCAACCGGGACAGAATCCGGCGCCCTGACCGGGACTAGAACCCGGGGT
Source organism: Sylvilagus floridanus (assembly GCA_949820135.1). NCBI lineage: Eukaryota > Metazoa > Chordata > Mammalia > Lagomorpha > Leporidae > Sylvilagus > Sylvilagus floridanus. The sequence goes on along the minus strand of OX463244.1, from coordinate 95,010,816 downwards.
GCCGGCGCCACAAGGTGGAGAATTAGCCTGAAATAAATATTTTTAAAAACTATTTGAAAAGCTGAGTTACAAACAGAAAGAGAAGGATAGTTTTTTTTATGATTTATTTATTTTATTTGAAAGGCAGATTTACAGAGAAAGAGGGAGATAGAGAGAGAAAGGTCTTCCATCCACTGGTTCACTCCCTAAATGGCCACAACAGTCAGAGCTGAGCCGATCTGAAGCCAGGCCACAGGAGCTTCTGATGGGTCTCCCATGTGGGAGCAGGGGCCCAGGGACATGGACCATCTTCCACTGCTTTCCCAGGCCACAGCAGGGAGCTGGATCAGAAGTGGTGCAGCTGGTACTCGAACCAGTGCTGATATGGGATGCTGGCACTGCAGGAGGCTGCTTTATCTGCTACACCGCATCACTGGCCCTGGGACAGGCAGACCTTACATATGGTGGTTCACTCCTCAAATGGCTGCAACAGCCAGGGCTGGGTCAAGCTGAAGCCAGGAGTCAGTAGTTTCTTCCTGGTCTCCCATGTGCGTGGCAAGGTTCTAAGCACTTGGGCCATCTTTTGCTGTTCTCCAGGTGCATTAGCAGGGAGCTGGATTTGAAGTGGATCAGTCAGGACAAGAACTGTGCCCATGTGGGATGCTTAATGCACTATGCCACAATGCCAGCCCCCAAAATAGACTTTTAAAAAAGATATTTGTTATTTTTATTTAGTCAAAATGTAGAGCAAGAGTAAATTAGAGAGATCAATCTTCCATCTGTTGGTTCACTCGCCCAAAGGGACCACAACTGGGACTGGGCCAGGCCATAGCCAGGAGCCTGGAACTCCATTCAGATCTCCCACATAGGTGGCAGGGATCAAGTATCTGAACCATCATCTGCTGCCTCCCAGGGTACACATTAGCAGGAATCTGTATTGGAAGTGGGATTCCACACAAATATGGGATTCAAGAGTCCCAAGTGACAGCTTAATCCACTGTTCCACAACAACCAACCAGGAAATGACTTTTCTAAGTTGTGAATAAATGGATAAGTAACAGTTGATGGTGAGGAGAGAATTCCAGGTGGAGGAGTACTCTCCACATTGCACATTGAAAGACCCGAGAAGTGAAACAGAGCCTAACTAGTTAGAGTTAAAATTAGTTAACAGAGTTCTTGGCCAGATGAACAGAAATTTTATAAACCATTAACAAAAGAGGATTTTATCTTTAGGGTTTTGCTGAGGAATCAATCATGAATTTCATGTTGATAAAGGACATAATAAAATTTGCACTTTTGAGAGATGCTTCACATTTGAATAAAGGGGAACAAAGCAAGAGCCAGGATAGTTGTTTCAATGCTTTTGTGATAGTCCAGGTGAGATGTTGGTGACCTGAACCAGAAAACTGTTGCAGGAATAGAAGACAGTGAGTAGTTCAAAAATACTTAGAAGGCGGAGTTGACCAGATTTGATTGATGGGTTGTAGAGAGTGAAATATCAGAGGTCATGGAATGATTTCCATCCAAGTTTCTGGTTTGGAAATTTGTTTGGCAAAGTATAAAAGAATAAAAATTACAAGAACAATTGTTCATCTTGGTAGGGTGAGGGGACTGTAAGAGGAGAGAAAGTGAGTTCAACTTGCAGTATATTTTGGCCAGTTGTGGATACTGAGTTAATTTATTTAATGAACAAATATTTATGGTGTACCAACTTCATACAAGACAGTGTTAGGGTTTTAGGTTTATAGCAGTGATTATAATTTTTCAAAGATTATATTCAGGTTGGTAAGATGTACAATAGATAAACCAATAATTTAATAAATACGATAAATCTAGAATAAATAAAATAAATCTAAAATACAATGTAATGGTGGGAAACAATTAGTTCCTACTTAAAAATATGATCAAAAACATCAAACAGACATAGCACTGTTTGGTTATCCCTTAACAAACTGATCCACATTCTATTTTCTCAAACTTTCAACAGTAGCTCTTCCTTTCATACTTTCCACAATTAACAAAAAGAGAGCACTTTATCTCTCCACCACCAGGTCTGATAATCTAGCTGCATTAGTGCACATATGCTATGCCTTCCAACTTGTGGAAAGAGTGAGCTGTCTCTGCTCCTACTCAAGATGAGGTCCTGTGCACAGGAGCCACAGGAGCCAACGACCTACTCAAGACCATCATGTGACAGTCCTATCTTTAAAATAAAACCCATTTGACCTCATATCTTCCTCCATGAACTGCCTTATTTCTCTGCTCTCCGTCTTTAGAGAAAAATTCTAAAAATAGAGTTGTCTGTTCTGGATGCTCCACTTGCTTGCCTGCCATTCTTTTTATAACTCATGACAAGCAGGGTTTGTCCCCACTACTTTCCTATAGCATCATTTCCCAAGGTTACCAAGAAGTTCCTCTTTGCCAAACCAATGGCAAGTTTTGACCTCATTTCTCTTTGGTTTTCACTGCCACATTACTTATTCTTGAAATCTCTTTACTTAGCTTCTCAGATAGCACATCCTGTTTCTTCATCTGTTGTCCTCAGTGTCTTTAAAGACTATTTCTTTTTGCTTTCTTTTATGTAGCTCTAAATATAAATTCACCTTTAGTGATTACATAGTTTTATGGTTTTACATACCACATATATCTTGAATATTTATGTCTATGAATTTATGTCTAAAAATTTATGTCCATAAATCTTTGTCTATTGCTCCAAGTTTTTTGAGTTGAAAATTCATATGTTCAATTGCTTATTTGGTAATCGCAATTGGCTATCCAGTTGGCACCAGAATTCTTGATTCTTTATTTCCCTACCCTCTGTTCTCTACTTTTGCCACCAAACTTGTTCCTCTGTCCCTTTTTAATGTCATTAAATGACTCCTCTGTTCAACCAGATGTCATGCCAAACAAACTAGGCTGCACAGCCTACCATTCTCCTTTATTTATACCCTTCATGTTTAATGGGTTCTGTGACTATATCCCAAACTTAGTGGATTCTTTATTACCTGTAGTATCCAGCCTAAAGGACTACTGTGGATCAATTCTGCATAACCCAGTGTTTTCTGGCCTCTACTTTTGTTCCCACTCTGAGCTCTCTCATAATCCTTTCTCCACACAGCGGCCAAGGCAATCCAATTGCTCCTATCATATCCAGCCTCTTTACTATGATCTACAAGGTCTCCCATCAACCCCTACTTGCTGCTTCTACTTCATTTTATTTTATTCTCTCTCTGGCCTGCTCTAGTCTAGTGAAGAGAAATGAAATGATTCGGAACATATTTTAGAAATCAGATTAACAATATCTTCTGACTAATTAGTTGTAGGTGATGAGGAAGCAATGAATAAAGAACAACTCAGAGGTTTTCTATTTGAGTAACCAGATAGATAACAATTTGTAAAAGTCTGGCCATCAAATAAATGAAATGATAATTGCTAAAGGGAAACTTCTGAGATTTAAAAGAAAAAGTTTACTTGTTTTTTTGGCTTCCATTTTTCATGGGAAAAGATAAAAGGAGGAAAATTCAAGATGAAAATATAGTAGCTCTTGTTCCTTGTGATTATGAATTGGTAGGTACAATAATTGATTTGTTGAAAAAACAATAAAAGCAAAATAAGTAAGAATGGTACTTATATAATTAAAATATTTTATTAATAACACGTACCTGTCTTTGATTGTAAAGCCAAGATATTTTCTGTGTGAGTCTGTTGTTTGAAGTTCCTCTTTATGTTACTGTATTGACTACATCTGTAACGATTGTATAGTATATGCAGTTTTGGTTCTGGAAGCTGGAACTGAGAGTTGAATGCATATGAAAAGAGGTCTGGAAGCAAAACCATGTACACTGTGCGAGTTTCCCCCATGGTGGGAACATTCTGTGTCTCCCAAATCACTTTTCTGTGATTTGTTCTTGTTGCAATATTATAAAAGCATTCAACATGTTTTTCACATGGCAATAATTTTTTAAAGATTTATTCATTCATTTGAAAGTCAGAGTTAGAGAGAGAAGGAGAGGCAAAGAGAGAGTGAGCGAGAGAGAGTGAGCGAGAGAGACCTCTCTTCTTGTTGCTTCACTCCCCAGTTGGCTGTAACTGCCGGAGCTGTGCCAATCCGAAGTCAGGAGCCAGGAGTTTCTTCTGGGTCTTCCACGCGGGTGCAGGGGCCCAAGGACTTGGGCCTTCTTGGCCATAGCAGATAGCTGGATCAGAAGTGGAGCCGCTGGAACTTGAATCAGCACCCATATGGGATGCCTCACTGTCGGCGGCAGTTTTACCCACTACACCACAGTGCCAGCCCCGTCACATGACAATATTTTGTACTTACATAATATCAGATAGACATTATTACTTAATAAAATTTCTGTCTTTCAATAGCAAGTACAACTGAAATAAAGAAATTTGGGGAAAATGAATCTCTTTTTAAATATTGATTTATTTATTTGAAAGGCAGAGTTACAGAGAAGCAGAGGCAGAGAGAGAGAGAGAGAGAGAGAGGGAGAAAGAGAGAGAGGTCTTCCATCTTCTGGTTCACTCCCTAGATCGCTGCAATGGCTGGAGCTTCGCTGATCTGAAGCCAGGAGCCAGGAACTTCTTCTGGGTCTCCTACATGGGTGCAGGGGCCCAAGCAGTTCAGCCATCTTTTACTGCTTTCCTAGGCCATGACAGAGAGCTGGATTAGAAGTGGAGCAGCCAGGACTTGAACCAGTGCCCATATGGGGTGGCAGCCCTAAAGGTGGCAGCTTTACTTGCTATGCCACAGCACCGGCCTCATAAACTGATTCTTGATAAGCCTTCAATGTAATTGAAGGTATGATTGGATTTAGATTTTCTGGAGAGTGACTTACTAGCTGTGACCTTTACTAGCCTTGGGCATCAGCCACAATGTGTTTTATACTGGGGTTGAAAAACATTGATTAATCTGCTAAATTGAATCAGATAAGTTTATTTAAAGTATTCTACCATATATTTGTACTAGATATCACAAAAATCTAAAATGTATACACATAGCATAAATATTGAAAATCTTAGCTTTCAGGGAACAAAGAATTCTCACATCAATTTCTCATATCCCAAGGAGTAGTACATATTATGGGGATATATAGGATGGGAGGTCACAATAGCAGTCATCAATCTGAGTAGAATTTTTCCAACTGCAAAGTAGTATTTTTAGGGAGAAAGTATAAATAAAATCACTAAAATGGCTTTTGTTCAACTTCAAAGTCAGCAGTTTAGTGCCCCTAAGTGTGCAGTTGGACATAATGACTATGTTTGGCAAGAAGGAGGTTTTCTGGGACTGAGAGCATTAGATGGTAAAGACAGCCCTGTCAAGTTTGAGAGCAGGGCTGTGTTCCTGTTTGGGAGGGTCCTGGTGTATGTATCAACAGAGCATCCTTAAATGTCAGTGTTCACCAACACAAATGAAGTAGATAATGATTGTTAGTCAAGGACTGTGTTAGATAAATTAAAGCCTTAACTATTGTCTTTCAAGTCAACAAACATTTATTGATTGCCTGCTATTGAGCATAGCCTGTGCTTTCTGCTAGGGCCACACTAATGAAAAATGTGCTTCCACCACAAATTCACACTTTGATAGCAAGACAGCCATTTCACAACTAATTACAATATAAGTCAACGTAAAAAAAAAAAAAAAACAAGAGGGCCATGTCACATGCTGTTAATTTCTTTTGGAGATCAAATAAACCAGTGAATTTTTGAGAAAAGGCTACTTGTTTCCTGTTTCTTAATTTGGAGTAACTTACAACCATGAGAATTGTTGTGAGAATTGTTGCCCACTTTTCAGATGGGCTCTTAATATTTTGGGAGGCATTGAACATTATTCAAAGTGATATTGTCACTAGAAAGCTCCATGTAGGAGATACCAATTAATTTTTTGAAATATTTATTTTTAATTTTTAACTTCTTGATAAATTATAATAAATATTGAATATTTCAAGAGTGGTTGGTTATGGAAAAACTTCACATACTGATGATGAAATGTGGAGTTTCACCTTCTCTGGAGAGTAATCCATAAGAACTGGTAACTTCAGTATGTGCATACTCCTGGCCCAACTCAGTCTGCTCTTTAATGTGTATGTATGAAGAGAATATGCAAAACAGCCATGCAAGGAAGTGAAAAAAGATGTTCCCTGGAGTGCTGTTTATGGTGGCATATGTTGAAGGTAATCTGAGCATCCAGTCCTGGAACTATGGATAAATATGTAGTGGATACATAGTAACTATACATGGTAAAGCTATATAGTTGGAAGCAACAGATTAGCTAAATCTTAATAATAACAACACTTCAAAATAAATCTAAAATCTAACCATTAAGTAGGTAGGTCCAAGCCAGCATCATTCCTGTGATAGGCTCTTAATTGTCCTTCTTCATTCTATCTAAGAGTCTATTCTTTTTTTAACATTAAAAAATTTTATTAGTAAAAAGAGAACAAATTTTATGTATTTCATAGATACAATTCTTTTTTTTAACTTTTATTTAATGAATATAAATTTCCGAAGTACAGCTTATGGATTACAATGGCTTCCCCCCCCCCCAATAACTTCCCTCTCACCCGCAACCCTCTGCTTTCCTGTTCCCTCTCCCATTCCATTCACATCAAAATTCATTTTCAATTTTCTTTATATACAGAAGATCAACTTAGTATATACTAAGTAAAGATTTCAACAGTTTGCACCCACCCAGACAGAAACACAAAGTGAAAAATACTGTTTCAGTGCTAGTTATAGCATTACTTCACATTGGACAACACATTAAGGACAGAGATCCTACATGAGGAGTAAGTGCACAGTGACTCCTGTTGTTGACTTAACAAATTGACACTCTTGTTTATGGCATCAGTAATCACTCTAGGCTCTTGTCATGAGTTGCCAAGGCTATGGAAGCCTTTTGAGTTCACCGACTCTGATCATATTTAGACAAGGTCATAGTCAGAGTGGAAGTTCTCACCTCCCTTCAGAGAAAGGTACCTCCTTCTTTGATGACCTGTTCTTTCTACTGGGATCTCACGGAGATCTTTCATTTAGGTTTTTTTTTTTTTTTTTTTTTTTGCCAGAGTGTCTTGGCTTTCCATGCCTGAAATACTCTCATGGGCTTTTCAGCCAGATCTGCATGCCTTAAGGGCTGATTCTGAGGCCACAGTGCTGTTTAGGACATCTGCCATTCTATGAGTCTGCTGTGTCATAGATACAATTCTACGAAGTTAACCATACTTCCTTCTCTCCCTTCCTCCTTCAATGAGGGAGGGAGGGAGGGAGGGAGGGAGGAAGGGAGGGAGGGAGGGAGAGAGGGAGAGAGAGAGAGAGGGAGAGAGAGAGAGAGAGAGAGAGAGAGAGAGAGAGAGAGAGAGAAATAGCACACTAGAAAGAAACCTGTCATCTGCTGGCTCCTACTCATATGTCCACAATAGCCAGTACTGATTCAGGCTGAAGCCAGGAACCTAAAACTCAACCTGGGTCTCCCATGTATAGTGACATGGACCCAAGTACTTAAGTAGGAAACTAGGTCAGAAGCAGAGGAGCTATGACAGCATCAGGTACTCCAATATGGAATGCAGGGATCCCAAGTGATGCCTTAAACATTGACTCAAACTCCCATCCTCAATATAAATTAATTTTATATTGTTTATGGCTATAGGAAATTTCCACTGTGGTCAGACTTAAGTATCACCTATTTGGTGTTATCACTGAAGATTACAGTCTCTCTCTTTAAGGTACTTTTCATTGAACTGTGCATGAAAGGTTAAATTGAACTATTGACTGGTTAAATTGGACTATTTAGTGCTTTTTAATAGTTAAAGAATATCCTGGCTTCATGTAGTAGCCATTTCTCACTTTTTAGCTGCTTAGTTCAAATTCTACTCATCTTTAAGTTACCACCATACTTCTAAACAAAGTCCTTCTCCAAAGTTAGATCAAGGCCCATTGCTAGACACTGTCATAGTGCTATGTGCTCTTTCTTCATAGCTCTGATTTGTTTTAACTTTACATTATACATAAGATTGTTTGGCCACTTCATTCAGCCAACAAATCCCAGTTGACTTTAAACTTAACAGAGCAGGAAAAAATTACTGTTTTCTTCTTTTTTCATTATCTCAGCTCTTAGTCCCATGGCAGGCACTGAATGGATGAAGGAACCCCTACCTTAAGTTTCATTTTCTTCTTGTGTTAACCCTTCTGGGAGATGGTGGGTTAGAAGGAGGTGTAGGTGGGGAAGATGATGCTGGTGAAAGTTGAGATCTATAAAGTTGCTAATCACTCCTTTTGTGTCATATTTTATTGAAGTTTAAAAGGATGCTTCTCCTCCATTGTGTTGAGGTCCAAACCTGTGCTGATGGTGTCTGGGTCATTTATAATTTTATAAACTCTTTTTTTATAAATATATTTTTTAAAGATTTATTTTATTTATTTGAAAGACAGAGTTACAGAGAGAGGTAAAGACAAAGAGAAAGGTCTTCCATCCACTGGTTCACTCTCCAGATGGCTGCAACAGCTGGAGCTGCACTATCTGAAGCCAGGAGCCAGGAGCTTCTTCCAGGTCTCCCACGTGGGTTCAGGGACCCAAGGACTTGGGCCATTTTCTACTGCTATCCCAGGCCACGGCAGAGAGCTGGATCAGAAGAGGAGCATCTGGGACTAGAACTGGCACCCATATGGGATGTTGGCGCTTCAGGCCAGGGCTTTAACCCGTTGTGCCACAGTGCTGGCCCCTAATTTTAGAAACTCTATTTAAATTCCGCAGTCAACATTTCCCTTTCTACATTGAAGAAAGTAACATTTCAACATGCCTCAAATGGCAACACCAAACATGTTAGCTGCTATTTCCTTTGTTGTTTGTGCCTTCTCTGGCCTCATGATTAAAATCTTTGAGATGTGATGACCATAATGTCACATAAGCATTCAAAAAGTATATGCACTGGAGTTTTATAAGATGCCAATTTCAGGCCGGCGCCATGGCTCACTTGGTTAATCTTCCACCTGTGATGCTGGCATCCCATGTGGGCACTGGGTTCTAGTCCCCGTTGCTCCTCTTCCAGTCCAGCTCTCTGCTGTGGCCCAGGAAGGCAGTGGAAGATGGTCCAAGTGCTTGGGTCCCTGCACCCACATGGGAGATCAGGAGGAAGCACCTGGCTCCTGGCTTAGGATCAGTGCAGTGCTGGCCAGAGCAGCCATTTGGAGGGTGAACCAATGAAAGGAAGACCATTCTCTGTCTCTCTTTCTCACTAACTCTACCTGTCAAATAAAGCAAAAATGCCAATTTCAGTTAGACTTATAGTATTCTTCTTGATGCATTTATATTTTAATTATTTTTGGATCCCAACAGACAATTCCATAAGTATCCTTAAGGAACTAAGGTTAACTTTTAGGTATGTATTTTTCCTATCTGAAGTTGATAACTCAGACATGTTCATTTTATTCCTATATTTCTTTATCATAAAACATGTTACCTTGTACTTACTGAGATGAAGTCTAGTTATTACTTTCCTAGCCACTTTATATTACCTTTCCACTTATCTTAAATATTAAGCTTTCATATTGATTATATTTGGGCTTCATGAACATCTATGAATGTAGTACATATGACTGGCACCAGTGTTGATTCATAAAGAACTTCACTCTGGAGAAAACTACACATTTATCCGCATTCTGAGTAAAAATATTTTCTGAGCTAAGTTTGTCCATGATAAAAACTACTGTATGGAATCACACTGTCTCATGGGGACTTCTGTCTTCTTCATGTGGTTCAAACATAGGTTGGTATGCAGCAGTATGGCCCTGCTGATGGCTTATGGATAGTGTTCCTTCTGTTTCGTTGGGGCTTCTGTTCTGATTACTTGAAGCCCAAATATTGCCTGTTAAATATTTTGAATGTCAAGGTGATCACAAAATCACTAAATTAAATCAAAACCTCAGTGAGTATCACTTTATGTAGGTTAAATGACTTGAAAAGACACACACACAAAAAATGCTGTTAGGTATATGGAGAAGAAGGAACTCCTGCATGCTGTTAGCAACAATGTAAGTTAGTACAACCATTGTAGAAAATATTATGGAGTTTCCTCAAAAAATTAAAAATAGAGCTACAATATGATCTCACAATCCTACCAATAGATATATATCCAAAGGAAATAAAATCTATATGCTGAAGAGACATCCACACTTCCTTGTTTATTGCAACACTGTTCACATTAGCCAAGAACATCCATCAATTCGTGTATGGATAATGAAAATGTGGCACATATACACAATAGAATACTGTGCAGCCATAAGAAGGATGAAATCCTGTCATTTACTATAATATGGATGAAGCTAGAAGACATTATGTTAAGTGAAATGAGCCAGGCATAGAAAAGCAAATATTTCATGATATTCATGTGTAGAATTCAAAAAATCTTAATCTTACGGAATTTAAGAGTAGAGTAGTGGTTACCAGAGGCAGAGGGGAGTATGGGGGAGAGTGGGATGGGAAAAGGTTGACCAATAGGCACCAGGTTACAGTTAGATAGGAGAAATAGGTTCTGGTATTCCATTGCATAATGAAGTGAATATAGATAATGATAACATCCTATGTATTTCAAAAAGACCAGAAGGAAGGATGTTTTCTCATAAGGAAATAATGAATGTTTGAGGATATAGCTATGCTTACTCTAATTTGAAAATTATATGATATATAAATGTATTGATATATACTTTTATGTGACAATTGAAAAATAAAATTTTTGATAAATTACATCAGAATCACATACTGGCTCTAGGTTTTATTTTATTTTTTTTTATATAAAGCTTTTATTTAAAGAATATAAATTTCCAAAGAATAGCTTATGGATCACAATGGCTCCCCCCCACACAACCTCCCTCCCTCCCCCTACCCTCCCCTCTCCTGCTCCCTCCCGCCCTCCGCCCACATCAAGATTCATTTTCAATTCTCTTTATACACAGAAGATCAATTTAGTACATATTACGTAAAGATTTCAACGGTTTGCCCTCGCATAGTGACACAAAATGATAATACTGTTGGAGTGCTAGTTATAGTATTAATTCACAATGTACAGCACATTAAGGACAGAGATCCTACATGATTTTTTTTTAAAAAATTGATTAATTGTCTATGCAATTTCCAGTTTAACACCAAGATTTTTTAATCATTTGCAATTATCTTTATATAAAGAAGATCGATTCAATATATACTATGTAAAGATTTCACCAGTTTGCACCCACTCAGAAACACAAAGTGCAAAAATACTGTTTCAGTACTAGTAATAGCATTACTGCACATTGGACAACACATTAAGGACAGATCCCTCATGAGACGTAAGTACACAGTGACTCCTGATGTTGATTTAACAATTTGACACTCTTGTTTATGGCGTCAGTAATCTCCCTAGGCTCTGGTCATGAGTTGCTGAGGCTATGGAAGCCTCTAGGGTCACTTGCAACAAAATGGAGGAATCTGGAAAACATCATGCTGAGTGAATTAAGTCAGTCCCAAAGAGACAAATATCATTTGTTTCCCTTGATTGGTGATGGCTAACTGAGCACCAAAGGGGAAACCTGTAGAAGTGAAATGGACACTATGAGAAACAGTGACTCGATCAGCTCTTGTGCTGACTGTTGTTGTACAATGTAATACTTTATCCATGGTAGTATTTTTTTTTTTATCCTAGTACTAGTGGTTGAACTCTGTAATTAACACACAATTATTCTTAGGTGTTTAAATTTTAACTGTAAAGTGATCTCTGTGAAATATAAGAGTGGGAATAAGAGAGGGAGGAGATGTAAAATTTGGCTCTAGGTTTTAAATCTCTGTTTGAAAATACTGTTTTACTTCTCTTTGTTACATAGAGGACTAAGCTATAAAGTAGGTTGAAGTAAAACCTCAAATGTATGAATGGGTATTGTGGTACAGGGGGGTTAAACAATTGCTTGGGATACCCAAATCTCATATTGAAGTGCCTGCTTTGAGTCTCAGTCTGTCCTTATGATCCATTCCTACTAATATTCCTGGCAGGCAATGGGTGATGGCCCAAGTACTTGGATTTCTGCCATCCACATGGGAGACCAGGATGGAGTTCCTGTTTCCCAACTTTGGCCTGACCCAGATCTGGCTGTTGCTGACATTTGGAGAATGAATCAGTAAATGGAAGCTTGCTCACTCACTCTTTCTCCCTCTCTCTGTCTCTTCCTGTTTGTCACTCTGCCTTTTGAATAAATAAATATATCTTCAGAAAAACAAAAATATCAAGTGTGAAGCAGAGACTATAGATTAACTGAAACTGTAATCAAGAATTCACTAGTTATTATAGGTCTGGCTTCAAGGTCATGTATCTGAAATGGCTGGGACTGAAGCATCTTTAAATCTTGCAGGTTATAGGAAACGTGTTTCTTGTCTCAGGAAACTTTAGTTAATGGCTCTACTAACCTGATAATATCAGCCTTCTTATTTTCTTGTAGAATAATAGATTTTTGACTTGTTTCTCCTTGTGTGAGATAAAAATATACTAGAGATATCTGAAAAACTGATGATAGGTTTGATTCCCTACAGGGCTGGACTATAGCTGCAGAGACTGTGCTAGAGGCATTATGTGTGATATGTTGTTTTCAGTCTTTAATTGGGGTCATGTAGACACAGTGGGAAGATGGGATTATGTGCTTAGGCTAACAGAGAAACCAGAGGTTGTGTTAAAATCCGATGATTTATTTTTAAATTCCATTAAACTATTAGTAAGAAAGAATCTAGCTTGAATTGACCTTGGTGAACTCAGACCTAGAAAATTATTTTTTAGCAGTTTTCTTAATTGTGTAAAAGTTTCCTTAAGTGGTCATTGAAGTTTTCCATAGGGTGCATTTCCAGAAAGAATCTGAAAATTAAGACTTCAATGGTGATGTGACTATCTTGGTATCTTTTGGTGTTAGAATTTTCTCTGTCATTGGCCCATTAAGGATGTTCAAGATTGAATTTGATGGCTTGTTGGTGGGGTTGTTGTAGACAGAATTTTGCTCTTCCAAGTGGGGTCCATGGACCAGCAGCATTGGCATCATCTGAAAGGATATCAAACTTACTGTGCTCCTGTTCAGTAGAATCCATACTTCAGCAAGATGCCCAGGTGACTCATATATACAATAAGGTTTGAGAATCTTGGTGTGGTAGATGTCTAATTAGGATGCTGTCAGGAAGGGACCCTGGTAGGTATAAGTAACTCTTAAAGTCTGGCTCCTTAAGGTTCTATGTTACACTATGAAGGAATCACCATTCACTGTATATTTTTTGATCTCCCAACGCATGACTAGATGAAAGCTGTAAATGCTAAGTTCTTTGTGAAGGGGGCTTTGGGGTAGCAATTTAATTTTCTTTCACATTTTCTCTTCCTCACTGTGCATATGGTACTCTAATAGTTCTTGACACTAATTTTAATTCTGACCTTTAAAAGCCAACTAAATTTGTGAACTTGAAAAGCTTATGAGAAAAAGCTTGAAATTTATTTAGCATTTATGTGACTTGAAGTAGTATTTATTTTCTCATTCTCTCCTATTTTATAATTAAAGCTGGCAATAGTATATGATTTCAAAAAGTATAGACTTTCAGTATACCTTGAATTAGATGTTTTTGCTTCTGCTGCCACAAAAATATAACCACACTTTTCCCAAATCAATCTACAAGTATTTTCTATAGTAAGTGAAGTTATTAAAAATGTATTTTTTCTTGGCTACAAGGAGTTCTTTTTCCAAAATTTTTCAAATAATTTCTTTTTCCTTTTTATTTCATAGCTTCAAAATGCAGTTGTATTTAAATGATTGCATTTTGAAGAATTAAATTCCTTCACAATTTCATTTTACCAATATTCATACAGTAAACAATCCTGAACTAATGCATGTGCCAACAAAATTTTTGTAACATTTTGAAAAGTCTGTAACAAATGAGTTGAAAGTGTGCTTTCCTCTTACAATAATTTCTGATGCCCATTTCCCCCTTAATCTCCTCAAAATTATTACACAAAATAATCTCTGGTGATTTGGCAGTGTTTACTATTGTGTGTGTGTGTGTGTGTATACATATTTGATGGAGGCCAGAAATCTTTCTCTTTTTTATAAATCTTTCTAAATGTACTACAATACATATACCCACTATAGTAGCCCAAAATGTCAGTAGTGCTGAGTTTGGGAAGGTCCTGTATCCAACATACTGTGTAATAGGTTAGTGTTCATACTTGCAGTTAACTCATACCCAGGGCTATGTTATGTAGAGATATAAAACAACTTATTGGACCCTATACATATAGAAATTGTATAAGTGTTGTATTGGTGTTAGAATTTTCTCTGTCATTGGCCCATTAAGGATGTTCAAGATTGGATTTGATGGCTTGTTGGTGGGGTTGTTGTAGACAGATTTTTGCTCTGGTGATTTGCCAATATCCATATATTTATAAAATATATCCATATATTTATAAAAGAATATCCGTATATTTATAAAAGAAGTTGAAATGTCAGTATTTAGCCCATAAGATAATAAGAGTTCAGTAGATTTTGAAGAATGTTACAAATACCAGAAATAAGTTTGGGAATATCTTCCCTCCCTTTTCCGCTATACCTCAGCAGTTGAATAGGTTTCCTGTCAAATAAAGCTAAGCAAAAGACTGTCATGAAAATATTGGATATTTCAATTAATAAATTTCAAATAAAAGTGGAATTAAGCTAAAAATTATAAAGAGTCCTTGAATAGCTTGTTGATTAGAAACTAATGTAACTCCTTGTCTAGGATAAAATACCAAACAGGCAGCAGCTGCTGGTAATTTGGTGCAAGTAATTGTAGAGCCAATAAGTTGAAGAAGTGCTTATTAAAAGAAACTGCTTTCCTATCTGCTTGTAAGTTCAATTGAGTAATGCACTCTACATGTGGTCTGACACTGGGTAAATTATACACCTGATTTAAAAACACTCCATCCATAAGAGCTCCTATTTTGCTCATCCATAAAATTTTTACTTTCTTCATTACTACTTGCAGCAGTGTATGGCATAATATCTATCAAATTAGGCTTTGAGGACATCTCAGGCTGGCACCCTGCTGACTTGAAACATGTGCTTAATATTACTGCAGTGCTTTTAACCCCATGAGTGCCCCGGGTTAGTCCACAGAGGCATGTGGAATCTGTTTCTCTCTTTCCTGATGCATCCTCACCTCCTGAGAATAAGAAACATCAAAGATAAAGAGGTGGAGGGTGGACTGGGATTTAGTCACTGGATAGGAGAACTAAGTACTTGCAATTTATGAGTAGTAAGATGGATAAAATGAATACCCTGTGGACTAGTATTCAAAATTTTAAGAAATATGAGCCAAACATAAACATTTGAAATCAAGGCATTTGATTTGATCTAAGGAACTCTGAAAAGCTAGATGAAAGATATAATCCATTTTTTGCATAACTAAACGAAAGCATGAAAGTTAACATTAGAACACATTTTACTCATATTTAGAAATGTCTGAGTGACTAATTAATTTTGAAAACATTTATTGCCTCTGTCTACTACTTGTCAAGGTACTATGCTTGAATGTACAGTGATGAACACCTGTGATCCTTGCCATTTGCAGCTCAAATCTTGATAAAGAGTTAGAATTTCAAAAAATAGCTATAATAATTACACAATGGTAAAACAAATGATCTCAAGACATTTGTTCAACTTTCTTTTCCTCTTGTCTGATCCAACTACTCTACTTGTGGGATCCTCATTTTTCTGTTGTAAAGCAAGATATTGTTGTGAATCTCAGCCTGATGCTGCTAAACATTTGAGTTATTTATTTCCCCATTTTCCTGTTTTCGAGTTGATGGTCTTCTGATTACAAATTTGCATCTTGCCTGAAGTGTCAATGGGTGCAGGAAATACAGTTACTTGAGAATTCCATGCCTGCTCTTTTTTGGTAATAATATTGCTTGTTATAGATTACCAAACTGGTATGTTGATGATAATTTAGCTCCCTATATAATACTATGGATAGAAATCCCTTTGAAATTCTATTTTTATTATAAATGAATACTTTGTGATTCCCATGTTATAGAATAATGCTGTGAGAATGGTTAATTGACTTTTTCCCCAACGAGAGACCCAGTCTCAGGATTCTGACAAGTTAGGTTATAGGGTTAATTAGACTCAAGAAATAAAGAATGGTGGCCATAAGAGGATATACACTTTAAAAAAAATGCTGAGGGAGAGAATGGGGAAGATAGATGGATTCAGGCTAGATCTTGAGAGGTGTCAACCAGCAAAACCGAGGAATAAATGCAAGGGTAAGATGGCTAACCTAGGGATCTAAGGAAGAAAAGGATCTCCAAAGGAGCTAGAAGCCAGAGATGGCAAAGTCTGAGGAGCAGGATGTTTGATAAGGCAGTTCAGAGTTCCTTCAAAAGAGTCATGTCAGTAGAGAGGCAGGAGGACATGGGGAGCCAGACTGCAGGGCATTTATGGAATAAATAGTTAACAGAGAAGTGAGAGTGTGAAGTGTGGATTTCTTTCAAGGAGATTGACAGGAGAGGGCAGTTTGTAGAGTTGTCTTTAGAAAGAGAGAACATCAATGTAGATAAAATAAAAAGTACAATGGGAAGGAGGGGATAAACGATGCCAAAAACTTTCAGGTAAGACATTCATGCATGTCTATGTTTTTCACTAGTTCCTTTATTCAAGTAGACCACACTTTACCAGTCAAGCATACAGACACTAGAGCCAAATGGCCTAGGTTTGGATCTTAGTCCCACTACCACAACATGGGACAAGCTGACCTCTCTGCACATGCCTCAGAGGGTTGTAAATATTGAATTTATCAAGCATCTTGAACTCTACCTGAGACATGATGAGGACTTTTTGATAAATCACAAAGGAGTTAATCTAGACAAGGGATACTATAGGATTATTTGATGAAGTTTTTC
Source organism: Sylvilagus floridanus (assembly GCA_949820135.1). Lineage (NCBI taxonomy): Eukaryota > Metazoa > Chordata > Mammalia > Lagomorpha > Leporidae > Sylvilagus > Sylvilagus floridanus. The sequence goes on along the minus strand of OX463244.1, from coordinate 94,993,912 downwards.
TACATTTTATGCAATTTTTTTGACAGGCAGAGTTAGTGAGAGAGAGAGACAGAGAGAAAGGTCTTCCTTCCGTTGGTTCACCCCACAGATGGCCACTATAGCTGGTGCTGCGCCGATCTGAAGCCAGGAGCCGGGTACTTCCTCCAGGTCTCCCATGCGGGTGCAGGGCCCAAGTGCTTGGACCATCCTCCACTGCCTTCCCAGGCCATAACAGAGAGCTGGACTGGAAGAGGAGCAACTGGGACAGAATCCAGCAGCCCAACCAGGACTGGAACCTGGGGTGCTGGCGCCGCAGGCGGAGGATTAGCCAAGTGAGCCACAGCACGAGCTTATGAACTTCTTACCCAGGGACATTTGAGATCTAAAATTATCCAGAGCCTGCAGTGAATGAAATTGCTATATGCATCAGCACAAAAAGTTCTGACAACCATATTCCTAGGTACAGCTAAGTAAAATTGCAGAATTCTGTCAAGAAATTAAAGGAATTTCCTGACAAAATTGAGAACTGATTTCTGTCATGTTTTTGTGGAATTTGGCAGATCTTACTCCAAGTTCCTTTCAGAATACCCAGAGCAACTGCAGTTTTCCTATCTTTCTTCGAATTTAATCTCTCCTTCCTATCTTCTCTTCTTTACTCTACATATTGTTTGGAACTCAGTGAAGACAGTCTTTAACATCCTTCCAAGTTTTCTTCTTAATTTATTCGTTATACTTCTTAACTGACATCAGCTTGAAGAGTATAGAGTTAAATAGTAAATACAGCAGATGATTCCTCCCTTAGGCATCACAGTTGGTGTTAATGTAATTGCTTATTAATTGGTTGAGAATACACTATATGAGGAGAGACAGTTGAATGATTTACTAAATTCTCTCCCATCTTTCCTTTATTTCATCTTAGACATATTTTTTTCATTCCAAAGGATTATAAGTATTGCTTATTGTGATTAGTGGCCTAATATATTTTTTAAAAATTCAACATAGGAAAATAGATATCTGATGAATTATCAGAAGCTCTCATTTTTCACAAAAGTAAGTAATAGTTTTCATAGAACAACACACAAATCTGTTGCTAATCTGGATTTGCTCTTCTCTTATGCAAGGAGAAACAATGCTTATCCATATTAATTTTTAAATTGCATGTCACAAAATAATTCTCTTTTATTTTTATTTCATTGTTATTTAAAAGACAGAGTCATAGACGGGAGAGAGAGAGAGAGACAGAGAGAGACAGAGAGAGAGAGAGAGAGAGATTTTCCATCTGTTGGCTCACTCCTCAAGTGGCTGCAATGGCTAGGGTGGACCAGGACAAATCTAGGAGCCAGTAACTCCATCCATCCAGGTCTCCCATAGGGGTGGCAGGAGCCTAGACACTTGCAAAATTTTGTGCTGCTTTCTGAAGCACATTAGCAGGGAGCTTTATTGGAAGTAGAGCAGCCAGGACTGAAATAAGTGCTCATATGGGATGATAGCATCACAGAAAGTAATCCGCTGTGTCACAGTCCTGGCCCCTTGCAAAATAATTCTGATAGCTACCATTGACAGAACTGTTAGTGGATGACTATCCTTTTCACATCTGTCCAGGGATGGTCTCAAGGCCTGTATTTGGGGCTGGACAGCCAGTTAAGTTGCTGCTTGGGATCCCCAAATTCCATATTGGAGAGCTTGCCAACACCCACCTTCTCCGCTTTCAATCTAGTTTCCTGTTAATGCACCTGGGAAGGCTGCAGATCATGGCCCAAATACTCGAGATCCTGCCACACATGTGGGAGAGCCAGATGGAGTTCCTGTATCCTAGCTTTTGTTTGGCCCAGTCCTAGCTGTTGCAAGCATTTGTGGTGTGAACCAATGGCTCAATTTCTATCTCGCTCTCTGTATCTGTTTGCCTCTCTCTGTGTGTGTCATTCTGCATTTCAAATACATAACTAAATCTTTAGAGTGGAAAAAAGCTGTGAGGAAGGATTCTGAGCAGATTCCTCCCAGAGTTCACCTTGATGGCTCACTTGAGAAGTTGATCCTGGGCATAGGTATGGGAAATTCTTAGGACTGGAAATGGGAGCCAAAAGAGCTGTCCAGTGGGCAGAGGGTAAAAAATTGAAAATGGAAAGAGGAACCTTCAAATGACGGTAAACAACTGACAAGAAAATTCTAGAGCTGAAAGTGCTGCCTCTGTGATCACTAGGATGTAGGTGTCATGCCCGTAGTGTCCCAGCTCTGGGATCTCTCCCTAGTCACATAATTGCCCTGCAGTAGTCTCCCTGGATTTTATCAGTAGCCTGTTTACCCTCCTTAGTTTCAGTTTTCTAGTTTGTAAACTGTAAATGTTGGTGCTTCTCCTGTGTCTTTACAGTTATAATGGAGATTAGATAAAAAGACTATATGTACTACATAGATTAAAATTCTTTGTATTATCATTGGAAACTTACATTAGTTTAAGTGGTTAAGTTAGAATACTAAGTAAAGAAGTTGAATTTTACTTAAATGTAGAATTGGTCTCTATTATTTAGTAGGTTTTAAAAAGTGTTAACACCCATCTTTTATAATGAACCAACTAGGCCAGAGAAATGGAGTAAGGAGAAGACAGGATTAGAGGTATCAGAGCCAACTACAGTGCTTGACCCATGTAGAGACTTAGAAAATACAGCTTGATTGAATAACCTAATTATTAGAGATGCCTAATTATTTCAACTTTCTCCTTTCTCTTTTTTGTCTTTTCTGTTTTATGTGAGATATACTTGTTTTAAAATCAGAAACATCATTATTTAAGAGAAAATACATCAGTAAAAATAAAACATTAAGGGAGTACCACAGAGACAACTGTGTCCAGTAGTAGTGATTTTTAGATTTGAGGGATGATGAAAAGAGCTCATATTAGGCACTTTTGTGCTAATCACCATGGTAAGTGCTCTTTATACTTAAAGTATTTTATTCTATTAACAGTTCTAAGAGTTAGATACCTGTATTATTCCATTTTACAGAGCAGAAAATTGGGACACAAAAGAGGCCAATAGATTTCCCGAGTCTTATAGCTGGAGGCTAAATCAGGATTTAAAACCAGTGGGTATGGATCTAAAATCTGTGCTGTTAATACTGTGCTATGTTAACCTTCAAGATGATATGGACAACTCACAACTTAGAAGTAACTATACAGATGCTACTATAATAAGTTATTCAAGTCCAAAAACAGTCCAAACAGCCCACTATTGTTAAGTCACTCATTAATCAATGAATCACCATATATTTGACCCTCAATATCACTTCCTTTCCTCTAAACTATATCCAATACACCAGGTTACTCTTATAACTTGCCATATGATCCAAAAATAAGATATTTCTAGCTTTTTTCCAGCTAGAATGTTCCCCTAGAACTCCAAAAGGACTAGATTTTACTTGTTTCTCTCTGTGCCCATGTACTTCTCCCTCATTCATGGGTATATTGAAAACTTACCCTTTTAATCAATCCCTTTAGAAAAAAATACATAATTATAAATTTAAGATGAGATAAATATATATATATATATGTATCTTTTTAAAATATGAATAAATGGGGCTGGCACTGTGGTATAGCAGGTAAAGCCGCCATCTGCAGTATCGGCATCCACCCCTGCACCCACGTGGGGGACCCAGAAGAGGCTCCTGGCTTCTGGCTTTAGCTTGGCACAGCCCCAGTGGTTGTAGCCATTTGGGAAGTGAACCAGTAGATGGAAGCCCTCTCTCTCTCTCTCTCTCTCTCTCTCTCTCTCTCTTTCTCTCTGCCTCTGCCTCTCTGTAACTCTGCTTTTCAGATAAATAAATGAATACGTTAAAAATATATGAATAAATGGCAATAGGTTACATTTTTTAAGCTGATAAAAATAACTTGGCACCTTACATTACTAAATCTCTTTCAAGACCTAGAAAATGGGGTGGGTGTTTGGCACAGTGGTTAAGATGCTTCTGGGGAGGCCAGCATTGTGGTATAGTAGGTAAAGCCACCACTTATGACACTGAAATCCCATGGACGCTGGTTTGAGTCCCAAAGGCTCTACTGCCATTCCAGCTCCCTGCTAACATGTGTGGGAAAGCAGTGGAAGACAGCACAAGTGCTTGGGCCCCTGTGGCCCCTGTATCCACTTGGGAGGCCAGGAAGAGGCTCTTGGCTCTTGGCTTTGGATTGCTTCAGCTCTGGCTGTTACAGCCATCTGGGGAGTGAACCAGTGGATGGGAAGCTCTCTATGTGTCTGTTTCTCTCTCTCTCTCTCTGTAACTCTGCCTTTCAAATAATATAAATATTTTTTAAAGATGCTTTTTGGGATGCTTACATCATACTGGGTTTGAGACCTGGATTAACTTCTGATCTCAGGTTCCTGCTCTTATGCACTCTAAGAGTCAGCAAACAATGGCTCAATTACTTGGGTCTCTGTCACCCATATAGGAGACCTGGATTGAGTTCCTGGTTCCCGGCTTTGGTGTGGCCCAACCCCAGCTATTTCAAGCATTTGGGGAGTGAACCAACAGGTTTTCTTCATCTCTCTCTCTTTATCTCCTCACCATCCAAATAATTTTTTAATAACCACAGTATTTTAAAAAGGAAAAAAGGAAGATTTTAGAAATGACCCATGCAAGGGAGAATTACTATCTATGAGCATCACCACCTCTACCTGCTTCCATCCTCAGAGTTAGTGAACATTATTAAAACACAGCCTTTGTCAACTACTTTAGTCTTAAAAAAATAGTAGCTACAAAAAAATATTTCATTTGGTTTAACACACAGAATGAAATTTAAATTAATAACTAAAAACAAAAGCTAGTCACTGTAAAATTGGAAAAGAGAGATTGGAAATTGGATAAACTGCAAAGCAAGGACAGTGCTGGGTAGCAGGTATAATGCTACAAGCTTATCCCTACTTTGGGTACATTAGCAGAGGAATTTTCTAAAGAGTGAATCTTAAATGCCCCCAGGGACCATGTAGGCTTTATGATTAGGCCCTTGCATGTTAGTAAAGGCAGAGAAATTACCAGGTAGAGAAGAGAATCTCATGTCTCTATTATGCCTCAATTCCTCTTGGATTGATAGGATAGCTTGTAATCTTTCCATTGCCCTTGTGCATAAAGTGTTTATACATAAACTGTTCTCCCCACTGGCTTCTTGGGAAGTTGAGTTGACCAAGACAGTGAGAGAAAGCAGCTCAGATCTCAACAGTATACAGGAGAAACCAATATTCTCTTCCATATTCAGTCCATTAAAAGAGGCGAATAAAACACTGAGCAATGCTGGCGCCGTGGCTCAACAGGCTAATCCTCTGCCTTGCGGCGCCGGCACACCAGGTACTAGTCCCGGTCGGGGCGCCGGATTCTGTCCCGGTTGCCCCTCTTCCAGGCCAGCTCTCTGCTGTGGCCCGGGAGTGCAGTGGAGGATGGCCCAAGTGCTTGGGCCCTGCACCCGATGGGAGACCAGGAAAAGCACCTGGCTCCTGCCATCGGATGAGCGCGGTGCGCCGGCCGCAGCGTGCCGGCCACGGCGGCCACTGGAGGGTGAACCAACGGCAAAGGAAGACCTTTTTCTCTGTCTCTCTCTCTCACTGTCCACTCTGCCTGTAAAAACAAACAAACAAACAAACAAAAACAAAAAACACTGAGCAATCTACAGTAAGAATGAAAATACCAGGGCTGGTTTTGTGGAATAGTGGGTAAACCACTGCCTGTGATGCTGTATTCCATATGGACCCTGGTTCATGTCCTGTTGCTCTACTTCCTATCCAGCTCCCTGCTAATGGCCTGGGATAAACAGTGGAAGATGGCATAAGAGTTTGGGCCCCTGAAACCCATGTGGGAGATCTGGATGAAACTCCTGGCTCCTGACTTCTGCCTGGCCCAGTGCTGGCCATTGTGGCCATCTGGAGAGTGAATAAGAGGATGGAAGGTCTCTGTCTCTCTCTCCTTCCCTCCTTCTGTGCATGTGTGTGTGTGTCCTTTTCTTTCTTTCAAAATAAATACATGAAGTTTTAAAAAAATGCAAATACCTGGATCAAAGTAAAGCCACAGAATGAAATCTCAACAAAAATGAGATGAAATATGCTTAGGCTGATGCTGACAGCAACAAGATGACTAAATTATACTTAAAGTTGGCATAGTAGTTTACTAGTATAGTATTTTAATGTACTATCTTAATATCACAGACAACCTTGGGTGGTACGTATTTTGGTCCAACTTTATTAAAAATGATAAATATTTCCTGAGCTCTTACTCTGTATCATGTGTACTACAGCTGCATGCCATTGGAATTTCCTTCATTGTTCACACTAGAAAGCAGAGGTGCAGAAAGCAAAGTATCAACGATTACACAATGAGTGGATAGGGCCTGGAATTCACATCATGGTGGTCTGGCTACACAGTTGGATTACTAATATTAATCTATATGAGGTTACTTCAAAAAGTGCATGGAAAAATGAAACCAAAGGGCAAGTTCATTTTGGTGCAAAAGTTTTTGAAATTCATGATATGCATTTTCCATGAACTTTTTGAATTCCCTTTGTAGTCTTAGTGACTTCCTCCAGGTTATACTACTAGTAGTAAATGACAGAACTGTCTTCAAAAACTGTATTTTTCAAGCCAAGCTTGCACAGATTGGCTAAGATCAAAAATCATGTGTACTGGACATAGTGGGAGGGTGGGGAGTGGTGGTGGGCAGTGGACAAAGTTGGAGGAAGTAGCTTGATTTTTAGCCCACTGCAGTGAAAATGCTTGATGTATGTACTTATCACACATTAAAATGTTCTTAGCTAAAGTTTTATATGGTTCATTGAAGACACAGAGTGCTAACTTACATTGCTAGCCACACTATGCTGTCTTACCTATTGACCCAAAGATCAGTGAAAGAACTTCAAATATGAAATGAAGAAAAATAATCCATTCTTTTTGTGGCTTTCATCTTCTAAGAAGAGTAACTCTTCATAGTCCTTCTTAAATAAGAGTTATGGACATATCATTGGATGTAGGAAATTAATCCTTGGATGTAGACTCTAAAATGACACCACATCTATGAATATTGAATGAAGAGTAGAGATGATATTTTAAAAGCTTTTTATAAGACCTTACATTATATTTAGTGAAGTAATATATTAAAAAATTGGCAACTTTTAGTGCCTGAATGACTACTACCACTATTATTGCAATACTGATGTTTGTCTAACACCTGCAGTGGAATTAAATTAATAGAATTGATTTATGGGCTCATTTTAAAGAAATACGAAGTTTGTTTTTTGAGGAAAATTATATTTTTTGCACACAATTTCTAAAAGTCTTCTATAAAACCTACTTAGTACTAATTATAATAGACTTCCTGCTATTGAAGATATTTTTCTACAGCAGGTCATGATGTGATTATTAGACATTTCAAAGTTGCTGAGAACAACACAATGATAAAAGGAAAGTGGAGGCCAGCATTGTGATGCAATGGGTTAAACTGTCTCTTGTCATACTGGCATCTCATAATGAAATGCCTTTTGAGTCTCAGCTGCTCTGCTTCTGAGCAAGTTTCCTGCTAATTCACCTGGGATGGCAGCGAAAGCTGGTCCAAGCACATGCCACCTACATGGGAGACCAGGATAAAGTTGTTGCCTCCTGTCTTCTGCCTGATCCAGACCTGGCTGCTGTAGCCACTTGGGGAGTGAAACAGTGGATGGAAGATCTTTCTGTCTCTCTCTATCTCTGTTGCTTTGCCTTTCGTATAAATAAATAAATCTTTAAAAAGAAAAAAACCTGATGGTAGCACTAGAGAAGATAAAAATATTGAATAGATAAAAATATTTAATGAGTGCTTGCTATGTGCCATCTCCGTGTTAATTGCTTTACATGTGTTGAATTTTTTTAAAGGTTTATTTTATTTATTTGAAAGTCACAGTTATACAGAGAGAGGAGAGTCAGAGAGAGAGAGAGAGAGAGAGAGAGAGAGGTCTTCCATCTGCTGGTTCACTCCCCAGATGGCCACAATGGCCAGAGCTGCGCTGATCCGAAGCCGACATTTAATTCCTCAAAACAACCATTAGGTATTACTATGATCCAATGTTTGTGTTTAGGAAACAGGCTTTGAGAAGGTAAGTAATTTGTCCAAAGTCACCAGCTAGTAAGTGTGGACCTAGACTAGAACCCAGATGTGTTCAAAGGCTTTTCTCTCTAAACTCTTCATTGTGTCATGAAAATCGTGCCATAAACACCTCAGGAGCAAGTACAGCAGGAAGCAACGAAGCAACGGATTCTTTCATCACTGTCAATTTTACTGCTTAGCTACTTGCATGCCAAGGAGATCTTTGATTATTTGAGAAAACCATTCATTCTTTTCTACTCATTTCAACTATATTTTATGGGTAGATTTTAAAACTGGAAAAATGAAGATATGAAAAGTTAAAAAACCATATACTCTCTTTTTTGTTTAGATAAAAAAAGAATTTGTTATATTGCCAGTCCCAATGTCCCCAGAGGAATTTTGTTTCTGAATAAAAAATAAAGTAATGCACTTTATGAGTGTTTTCATTTAACAAACCAAAGTCAATGAGATAGGATAATAAGTGTATTTATCTGTGTGTGTGTATGTGTGTGTGTCTGTGTGTGTAGCTGTCCTCATTATCCATGGGGATTTATTCCAGGAACACTACCTATGCCATGAACACCAAAATCTATTGAAGTTCAAGTCCCTGGTGGGCTCCGCAGCTCACTTGACTAACCCTCCACCTGCGGCACCGGCACCCCTGGTTCTAGTCCCGGTCGGGTGCTGGATTCTGTCCCGGTTGCTCATCTTCCAGTCCATCTCTCTGCTGTGGCCCATGAAGGCAGTGGAGGATGGCTCAAGTGCTTGGGCCCTGCACCCGCATGGGAGACCAGGAGGAAGCACCTGGCTCCTGGCTTCGGATCGGCGCAGCATGCTGGCCGCAATGTGCCAGCTGTAGTGGCCACTTGGGGGGTGAACCAACAGAAAAAGGAAGACCTTTCTCTGTGTGTGTCTCTCTCTCACTGTCTAACTCTGCCTGTCAAAAAAAAAAGTTCAAGTCCCTTATATAAAAAGACATAGTTTTTGCAAGTAACTTATGCACATCTTCTCAGATACCTTTAATCATTTCTAGACTACTTTTTTTAGAAAGCTTTTATTTAATGAATTTAAATAGGTGCAGCTTTAGAAATATAGCAGTTCTTCTACTCATACCCACCCTCCCACCCCAACTCCCATTCTACCTCCTACTCGCTCTCCCATCCGTTCTTCATTAAGTTTCATTTTTAATTATCTTTATATGCAGAAGATCAACTTAGCATATACTAAGTAAAGATTTCAACAGTTTGCACCCACACAGATATACAAGGTATAAAGTACTGTTTGAGTACGAGTTATAAGGTTAATTTGCATAGTACAACACATTAAGGACAGAGATCCTACATGGGAAATAAGTGCACAGTGACTCCTATTGTTGATTTAACAATTGACACTCTTATTTATGACGTCATTGATCACCTGAGGCTCTTGTCACGAGCTGCCAAAGCTATGGAAGGCTTTTGAGTCCACAAACTCCATCAGTGTTTAGACAGGGCCATTAAGTAAAGTGGAAGTTCTCTCCTTCCTTCAGAGAAAGGCACCTCCTTCTTTGATGGCACCTCTTTCCACTGGGATGTCACTCACATAAATCCTTCATATAGGTCATTTTTTGCCACAGTGTTTTGGCTTTCCATGCCTGAAATGCTCTCATGGGCTTTTCAGCCAGATCTAAATGCCTTAAGGACTGATTCTAAGGTCAGAGTGCTGTTTAGGGCATTTGTCATTCTGAGTTTGCTGTGTGGTCTGTTTCCCATGGGATCACATAAACAAGACTAGTGTCTGCTAATATTAACTGATATAATTAAAAAGGAGAGAACAATCCAACATGGGAAGCAGGATACACAGCAGACTCATAGAATGGCAGATGTCCTAAACAGCACTCTGGCCTCAGAATCAGCCCTTAAGGCATTTGGATCCAGCTAAAAAGCCCATGAGTGTATTTTAGGCATGGAAAGCCAAGACACTCTGGCAAAAAAAAAAAAAAAAAAGGAGAGAAAAACCTAAATGAAAGATCTCTGTGAGATCCCAGCAGAAAGAACAGGCCATCAAAGGAGGTACCTTTCTCTGAAGGGAGGAGAGAACTTCCACTTTGACTATGACCTTGTCTAAATAAGATTGGAATTGGCGAACTCAAAAGGCTTCCATAGCCTTGGAAACTCATTACAAAAGCCTCGGGTGATTACTGACGCTATAAACAAGAGTGTCAATTGTTAAGTCAACAACAGGAGTCACTGTACACTTATTCCCCATGTAGGATTACTGTCCTTCATGTGTTGTACTATGTGAACTAACGGTTTAACTAGTACTCAAACAATACTTTACACTTTGTGTTTCTGTCTGGGTGGGTGCAAACTGTTGAAACCTTTACTTAGTATATACTAAGTTGATCTTCTGTATATAAAGATAATTGATTATGAATCTTGATGTGAATGGGATGGGAGAGGGAGCGGGAAATGGGAGGGTTGTGGGTGGGAGGGAGGTTATGGGGGGGGAAGCCACTGTAATCCAAAAAGTTGTACTTTGGAAATTTATATTTATTAAATAAAAATTAAAAAAAGAACACTGGCAAAGTCTCAGCAAGCCTAAGCCATATTCTAGCCCAAGTCTGGTTGATTTAAGAGCCTAATCCCTTAACCATCATTCACCAAATACTAACATTCTGAGAAAGCAGTACTTTTTTGGGGTGCTGCTCCTAACTACAAAAATAGCCTCAGAGAATGTTCCTGTAGAAAAATAATCCCCCCCTTTTTTTACTAAGCAGATAAATTTATTGGGGCTCATCCTGGCCATCATCTATGCACAGGGGCTTGGTGTCAAGGTGTGTTACTAAAATGCCACCTACATATCTTTTCATTAAGTTTTAACACAGATTAGTCATCTTAGGGACATCTGCTAACAGTTTGCAGAGCCAATGACAAAGTCATTGGCTTCCACAGCAGTAAGTTGCTATGGGTTGGGTAATTTTTCCTTCTAACTCAGATGAAAAGTGCAGGGCATATATACAAAATATACTAATTTCTTTACCACATCCAAAGTCCTTGCTCAATCTTACTAAAACAGAGGAAACCCACGTGTACGTTAGTGTGTTTCTATACATCACGAACAAAGAGGCTGGTGCTGGTTTCTTCCTGATTCTACAAGATTTGTGAATTAATTTATGCCATCAAATGGGTAAAATAGTTTTGGTGTAACTTTACACTACATATGCAAAATATTAAATGATAAAAAAAACAAGATGTATACAAGGAACCAAGCTATTATATTAGACAATTTAAAAACCATCGACTGCAATACTCACTGATGGAATAAAAGTTTTATTTATTTCTATGATTCAATAGTTTTCTTTTCTGGGTCTATACTCAGCTATCAAAGGAGTAAAGTGAGTGCCTTGCAGACTTGTAGAAACTTTAGTACCCTTAAGGCATATATCAGAGGCATTGCTAACTCAAAAACTGAAGAAACACTGTCATTCCTTTGCTGAAGGCTCATGTGGAGTAAAAGGCTCATTGGCAAAAGCCTGAGGAGCTTTTGTCTTATTTTCAACTTAGAAAATAACCAAGTTTGTGTGTTGGCTGGATGAAGCATTTATGCTTTTTTTTTTTTCAGAAAGGGAATCTGACTCATATAAGATCACTTAAATTTTTAATTAATTAGTTAATTAAGATTAAAAAAAAACTAGTAACTGTTCTCCAGATTTATGTCTTCTTGGAGAGCAGAAATATGTAATTTTGCGAATGATATATATTCTTTATTGCAAAGGCAGCCTTATTAATAATTCCAACTGTTTATTTATTGTATTATCAAATACATAAAATGGAAGATATTGGATAAAATAATTATTGATATTAATGAAGAAATTAACTTGTTTGGCTATGAAAAAAGTCTATAAAATACAGGAATTGGTATCATTGTGTTTTGTTTATTTTTCTCTAAATAATTAGACAAGTGTTTGACACTTAAATATCTACAAAAACATTGCATAACTTTTTATTTGGGCTGTAAATTTATATCTTTGCACCATTTCCTGCATTACACTGAAGTTTTGATTTCCATATAATCTCTGAATTCTTGTCTGCCACCCATGCTTGATAAATAAATGAATATATTTTCTTGTGGAAGGACTTTAAATAGAACATATTTTTGCCTGTTTGCATGTTTAAGGTTATGGAATTCTGTAATATATGTGACTTTTAAGCATATACATATGACCTCTTTTTAACTGATGAAAAATTTTGTTGTGTCCACAGCACTTCCCTCCAAGTAAAACCTGAGTCTGAATGAAAAACCTACTCTTTGATAAATATTTTTCAAGGACAATAGCTGCTTTTCCGCCTGTGACAGGCAAGCTGAAACTATACTTAAAAGAGAAAACAGTAGACCAGTAGAGCAACATTTTGTTCTCAGAAAAGACATGCAAATTTAAATGGAAGACTTATTTTTTTTTTTCAAAAAAGAATAAGGCAGAAGGGCTTTTTTATTTTTATTTTTTTTCTTTTGGTTTTTTTACCATAAGAAGCCCTTCTCCCCAGTAAAAGCGTCCTCCCACCCCCAAGAGGCTTAGAACTGTGTAGAGAGTTACATACACGGGCACCTCAAATGAGAGAGCAGAGTACATACGTGTAATTGGTTGCTTTTTTCTTTTTCTCGGCAGTCTGTAAAAAATGTGAAAATGCTCCTGCCTCTGCCTAGCCATTAAAAGGCAGTGGCTGCACCATACTGTGATTTGGGAGCTGAAGAAAATGGCCAGAACTGACTGATATCTGATAAACAGTAACAGGAGTCAGTTTATTGCACCAATCGTTAAATAATGGTGCTGATTATAAGGCTGCTAACTGCAGATGCTGTAATTGTCTGTCATAAATCTTAGTCATTTGTGACAGGAGCACAATGAAAGGGAGCATCTGCTTGAGGGCAAATGACTTCTGATAAATATCAGCTCTACGAAAATGTACTTGGATGTGTCTCAATATTTTGGAGAGCCATTCATGTTGCTTCCACAAATGTGAAGTTATTATTGGTTTGTATTGATTTTGCCACCCTTTTTTTTTTAAAGAGACAGAGAGTGACTCAAGGTTGAGTTGAATAGCATCTCAGCTCTTTATCTGATCTACTCATTTCTCTCAAATGCATGTTTGAGTGAAAAAAAATAATTGCACTTTTTTCAGTAGATTGCTGTTCAGAAACACAGCCTGGGAAATTCAATATGCAGCCTATAAAAAAATAACAAAAGCCAACATTTGTTGAAGGGGGAGGGAAAACATTTGGATTTTTACAAAGGTTATTTTTCCAGAAAAGATTTTAGGTCTGAAAATGCAAATCTCTAATGAATTTTAACTGAGAAAAAATTACATGTTATTCTATAATACCTAGAGAAAAATAGTTAATATTATCGTATTGATTATAAAATTTACCCAAACAATAAAAACTATGTAACAAGGACTTCTCTACGTTAAAAAAAAAACTTGGAAATACTTAGCATTATATGAAACTAATATTCACATTTTGAAAAACAGTGGCTTTTTCCAAAATATTCATTTTCTATTAAACCTGGAGTTTTCTCATCAAGAACTGCTTAGTAGAACCATTAAAGAGAATGAGGAAGCTCTCATTACCTAGTGCAGAAATCCAATCTTATGCTGAACTCAAACATAACAATGTGATTTGAAGATAAAGTTATTAATGAGCATAGAGTGTACCTATATATAGATGTTTATGGTTGTCAGAGATACGGGGCTATCAACAGATCTTTCCATGTGTGGAAAGTAAAAGCTTTGCAGTCTTTTCCAAGCAATTGCTTAATTTGAGAGAGTCTAGCTGAGTGGTCCAGGAGTGGGTTAGGGTGTGGATCTGAGGTGAAGTGATGACACCGCACAGAACAGGAGCTGGTTGCAAAGAGGGAATCAAAGAACTTTCAGGGGGCTACCTGGAGTCTTTTCTTCTGAACTGCTCTGCTGCTTTTTACTGCTCAATGCCTTCGGCTCAAATGCCCAAATAAAGTTGTTCATACAGTTACAGAACAAAGACTCTAAGTATTGTCATGGTGACAGTATTTACAATGTCACCATCCTATTCACAGGGAATATAGATAAACTTTTTCTGAAAGATTGACTTTGGTTTTCCTGTGTCCTTGGACATAAAAAGATGAGCTCATTGAGATCCCTAATGGTTCTAATAATTATATATACCAGAATTTCATGGTAATAGCACCCAGGATGTGTGGACTACATTTAATTAAAGATTTCAATAAAATAGGGACCTTCATGAATTATTATACTCAATTTCCTGGGAGAATATCTGAAGCAGAGTACTTTGTAGTGATCCTAATTTTTGGAAGAGCAAATTATAGCAAGGAAGGTAGTTTTGATTGATATATTTAAGAAATAGGAAAACAGATTCTAAATATCAATTTTGTATAAAGACATGACAAGAAGGGAGATGTACAGAAAAGCAGACAATTTTGAAGCCAGACTAAGTTTAATTTGATTCTAGCTTTATAACGCAAATTCTTAATCTTTCTCATACTCTATTTTCACAAGAGGCACTATTTCTACTTATAATGGAATTGCAAGATGTTGCATCTAGAAATCATTTGATATAATGCTTAACACCAAAGAAGACTTGCAATAAACAGTTATGGTTTTTATTAATAATATATTATATGTAATTAATATGCTATTAATTACAATAAAATTTGCATGCTTTTCTGCATTTGCATTTACATATGATTTTTTTCTTTTTTTCTATTAATACAAAGGCAACAGATTTCATTTAGTTCACAGATACAATTCTAAGAATATAATGATAATTCCTTTCCTCTTTCACTCCCTCCCTCTTTCCTTTCTTTTAATTTTTGCAGTTGTATATTTTAACCACTGTATAATCATGGTGAGCTACCAGGACACCACTTAATTGTATATTTTAATTTACTTTATAATCATAGGATTAATCCTCCACTAGAGGGATCAACTAGTAAAAAGTAGAAAGACCATATTGTTCTGTAGGTGTATAGACAAAGGTTATAGGCAATAATCAAATAAAATCTTAGAATGTCAATATCACTCATAATTTTTTGTAGACTGAGTTTTTTGTTTTTAATTTCTATTAATATAAAGAGAACAGATTTCATGTATTTCTTAGGTACAATTCTAAGAAGATAACCATACTTCTCTTCTTCCCTCCCTCCCTCAATATCCCTTCTTCCTTCCTTTTTATTTAATTTTACAAAAACATAATTTCAATCCACTCTATAGTCACAGGCTTAATGCACCACTAACCATAATATTCAACAAGTAAAAAGTAGAAAGACCACAGTTCCACAGGAATATAAACAAGGTGTAAAAATAAAAATCAAATAACAACATATCCATTTCATTCCTATACATTTTTTGTATTCTATATTAACTACCACATATCAGAGAAAACATGATATTTGTCTTTTTGAGACTGACTTATTTCACTAAGCTTAATGGTTTCCAGTTGCATCCATTTTGTTGCAAAAGATAGAACTTCATTTTTTTGTGTCTGAATAGTATTCCATAGTGTATATTTATCACAATTTTTTATAATAATAGCTTAGCTATTGTGAATTGAACTGCAAAAAACACTCTTTCATATACTAATTTCATTTCATTGGGTAAATTACCAGTAGTGGGATGGCTGGATCATATGGTACATATATTTTCAGATTTCTGAGGATTCTCCATACTCTTCTTCCATAATGGTTGTACTAATTTGCATTCCCACCAACAGTGTATTAGAGTACGTGTTCCCCGCACATCCTCACCAGCATTTACTAGTTTTGATTTTTGGATGATAGCCATTCTAACAAGCGGGGTGAAACCTCATTGTGGTTTTTATTTGTGTTTCCCTGATGGCTAGTGATCCTGAGCATTTTTTTGTGTGTCTGTTAACCACTTGTATTTCATCAGAAAAATGCCTGTTCATGTCCTTTGCCCATTTCTTAGGATTATTTTTTTGTTGTTGTTATTGAGTTTCTTGAGCTCTTTAAAGATTCTGGATATTAAATCATTATCAGCTGCATAGTTTGTAAATATTTTCTCCCATTCTGTTGGTTGGCTTTTCACTTTGTTGTTTTCTTTGCAGTATAGAAGTTTGTTAGCTTGATGCAATCACATGTTTACTTTTGCTTTTATTTCCTGTGTTTCTGGGGTCTTTTTCAAGAAGTCTTTGCCTATTCCAATGTCTTGCAGGGTTACCCCATGTTTTCCTCTAGTAATTTGATGGTATCAGGTCATAGAATCATATCCTTGATCCATTTTAAGTTGACTTTTCTATAAGATGTAAGGTACTCTGGTTTTAGTATTTGGGATTTATCTGTTGGAAAGAAATTGCTGGAAAACACATTGCAAGTTTCTATTAAAAATATTTCATTTATTTTAAAATTTGGAGTTAGAGAAAAAGAGGGAATGACATGTAGAAAGAGATCTTCCCTCCACTGGTTCACTCCCCAGATGGCTGAAACAGCCAGCTCTGGGCCAGGCTGAAGCCAGGAGCCAAGAGCTTCATCCAGGCCTCCAACATGAGTGGCAGGGGCCTAAGGACTTATTCCATCTTCTGCTGCTTTTTCCAGGCTTTTAGTATGGAGCTGGATGAGAAGTAGTGCAGCTGGGAGTTAAAGCGGTATCTATATGTGATGCTGGCATTGCAAGTGGCAGTTTTACCCATCATCCCACAACACTGACTCGAGTTTTTGTTTTTCTGTGTGTATTTCTTTGAGTAGGGCAGGAATGAGGCATATATAAAATACCAAAGTCCTGTTGTGCTGGGGTTGGAGATTACAAATGGAGTTGGGGACTGGGGGAGGGGCGGCTGTGGAGAGGAAAATACTATCGCTCTCCCTGCTTCACAGAGCTGCTATATTGCTGTAGAAAGGACTAGTAGATAAGTATATGTGTGAGTTAAAGAGTGCAGTGCAATAGGAGGTTGTAAGGGCCTAGAGTAATTAGAGAAGGAAACTAAGCTAGACTTTGATGGTCCAGTGTGATTTGATTAGGTCTAGTCATCTGGTTTTAGTGAGACCAACATCATGAGCAGAGACATGAGTCAATTATAGGAAATAAGTATGGTATATTTGGGGAATAATTAAAATATAGAACAAAATGTGTGCTGGGACATGGTGAGAAGGTTCCTAGTAGTAGTGTTATTAGTTGTATTATCTTTAATAAGTAGCACTTATGGGGCCAACGCTGAGGCATAGCGGGTAAAGCCACTGCCTGCAGTGCCAGCATCCTATATGGGCACCGGTTCGATTCCCAGCTGCTCCACTTCAGATCCAAATCTCTGCTGTGGCTTGGGAAAGCTGTAGAAGCCCTTGGGCCTCTGCACCCACGTGGGAGACCTAGAAGAAGCTCCTGGCTCCTGGTGTCGGATTGGCACAGCTCTGGCCATTACAACCAATTGGAGAGTGAGCCAGCAGATGGAAGACCTCTCTCTTTCTGCCTCTCCTTCTCTCTCTGTATAACTCTGACTTCTGACTTTGAAGCAAAATAAATGAATCTTTAAAAAAATAAGTAGCACTTATTAACTCTGTGCCAGGCTTTAAGTTCTTCCATTCATGGCTTTAATTAAACCAAACAGCAAGCTCACCATAGGTACGATTATTCTCACTATTCAGGTAAGGAAACTAAAGCTCAACAAGTTTAAACAAGAGTCAGTGTGGTGAGATGGCAAATTGATAGAACTTCAGCCCAAATGCCTGGGTTTGAATCTTAGCTTCCCTAATTACCACCTATGTGACCCTGGGAAATTGCTCACTCTGTGCCTCTGTGTCTTCACCAGTAAAATAGGGATAATAACAGTACCCAGCTCATAGGGTTATTGTGAGTACCCAATGAGTTATGTTTCAATCTCTATGTCTGTTATAGTACTACTCAGTATCTGTATTGTTAATTGCTTCATTTTATTAAGTAAAGGCCACATAGCTAATAATTTTGTGGAAACTAAAGAGTATTTTATATGGCCATTTTTTATGTTGGCCATCAGTTAAAGTTGAAAGAATGATATACATAAATAACTTATGTTCATTGTAGTAAATGTAAAGTATACAGGTAAGAAAATCAAGTCTTTATTTTGCATACAGAATTATTATTTTATTGTATGCCTTTTATAATATGTATCTATAAATATATGTCTTATAGCTTCATGTTTCACATCAAATTTCTAGAAACATTTTACTATGTCAATAAAAACAACTACCCCATAGTTTTTAATAGTTACATAATAATTAAATATATGGATACAACATACATGAGGGAATCAATCAGCTATTTTTATAGGTTATTTACAATTTCTTTTTGCTATTATAAACTATTCCACAAGGAATAACCTCATGAATTTATGTAATTACTTCCTTAGAAGAATTTCCAAAAGTATTAATTCTGGGGTGAGGTTATGTGTATTTGTCAGATAGATAAATATTGGGGGCCTGCGTTGATCTGACTCAGTTCTGATCCAAGGATGCCCCACCTCATGCTTTCACACACATGGCTCTGCAGATAATGCACCTAGGGTTTCTTTTTTAGAAGATTTATTTATTTACTTGAAAGGCAAAATTACACAGAGAGGGATAGACAGAAACAAAGAGAGGCCTTCCATCCAGTAGGTCATATCCAAAATGGCCACAATGGCCTGGGTTGGGCCAGGCTGAAGCCAGGAACCTGGTACTCCATCCAGGTATCCCAGATTGGTAGCAGGATCCAAGCACTTGGGCCTTGTTCTGTTGCTTCCCCAGGATCATTAACAGGTAACTGGATTGGAAGTAGAGCAATGGAGACTCGAACCAGTGCTCATAAGGGATGCCAGTATTGCACACACCATGGTGCTTCCAGTATTTTTTTTATTTATTTATTTTTATTTTTATTTTTTTATTTTTTTGACAGGCAGAGTGGACAGTGAGAGAGAGAGACAGAGAGAAAGGTCTTCCTTTGCCGTTGGTTCACCCTCTAATGGCCGCCTCGGCCGGTGCGCTGCGACTGGCGCACCGCGCTCATCCGATGGCAGGAGCCAGGTGCCAGGTGCTTTTTCCTGGTCTCCCATGGAGTGCAGGGCCCAAGCACTTGGGCCATCCTCCACTGCACCCCCGGGCCACAGCAGAGGGCTGGCCTGGAAGAGGGGCAACTGGTACAGAATCCGGCGCCCCGACCGGGACTAGAACCCGGTGTGCCGGCGCTACAAGGCGGAGGATTAGCCTGTTGAGCCACGGCGCCGACCTCCAGTATGTTTTTTAAAGATTTATTTATTTTGCTTGAAAGTCAGAGTTACACAGAGAGAGGAGAGGCAGAAAGAGAGAGAAAGAGAGAGGTCTTCCATCCATTGGCTCACTCCCCAGATGGCTGCAACTGCTGGAGCCACGCCAATCTGAAGCCAGGAGCCAAGGAGCTTTTTATATTTATTTATTTATTTGAAAGAGTTAGAGAGAGGAGGGGGGTGCGGGGGTAGTTTCTGTCCACTGGTTCACTCCTCATTTGGCTGCAGTGGCTGGAGCTGCGTTGATCCAAAGCCAAGAGCCAGGAGCTTCTTCTGGGTCTCCCACATGGGTGCAGGTGCCCTAGGACTTGGATCATCCTCCACTGCACTCCCGGGCCACAGCAGAGAGCTGGATCTGAAGTGGAGCAGTTCGGTCTCAAACCGGAGCCCATATGGGATGTTGGCACCACAGGCAGCAGCTTTACCCACTATGCCACAGCACTGACCCCTGTATTTATCTTTTAAAAGAAGCTTTTGCTTCAAAAACAAACAGAACCAGCATCATGATATGCAGCAGGTTAAGCTGCCACCTGTGATCCCATATCCCATGTGGACACCATTTGGAGTCTCAGCTGCTCCACTTCTGATTCAGCTCTCTGCAAATGCACCTATGAAAGCAGTGGGAGATGGCCTGAGTCCTCAGGCTCCTGCACACTTCTTGGAGATCCAAACAGAGTTTCTGGCTCCTGGCTTCAATTTTGCCCAGACTTGGCCATTGCTGCCATGTGGTGAGTAAACCAGAAGATGGAAAAATCTCTCTGTCTGTTCTTTTCTCTCCGACTCTGTTTTCAAATAAATAAATCTTAAAAAAGAAGTCAGCAACAGCCTTTGGCCTGATCTTTGAGAGCCTGTCCTTCCCTGCACTGCACCCCCAAGTGGCTGACCAAACCAATGACTCCATCCACAAAGAATCCGTTCCTTGAGGAGAATTCTGCTCCATTCTATTTTTTCCATCCTATTTTGGTGCTTCTTACAGAATAATATCTAAGACAATAGACTGGCTAGCTCAACCTTTAACTGACTCTTCCCTCAAGGTGCCTGCCTTTCTTCCTCTGTGCTTAAGTACACGTGTTCTCCCATCTCCCTATGCCCAATCATTGCCGTATTACTTCCTGTAAGGACCCTCCAGATCATATGCACTTCCTCATCTGCCCCCTAGAGCTCTTGCTGGTAATAGCACTTACACTGTGAGCCTTCCCAAGAAGTGGCCCTGTGTGTTCAGCAAGGAACCTTACATAAAAGGTTCAGATTGTGCCTGGTTAGATGGATGAAAAGGGCCATTTGAAGAAACAGGGCCACTAAGGAAGCTTTATATTAAGGTGAATATTTTCACAGAGGTATGCATGATGAAGGAAATGGCCACTGTTAAGAAGACTACCCAGGATGATGGAATTTTGTAGAGTATCTTGTAGTCTGAGTGGATGGGTAGGTAATAGTAGTGAAAATGCAAAGAAAGAACAGATGTGAGACATTTTAAGCAAGGAACTTTGGGACTTGGTGAAAATTAGACTAGAAGAAGAAAGAATAGACAAAATATAAAATACATTTAAGCTTCTAATTTAGAAACAGATGTTGGAGTCATCTGTGCAAAACTATGGACATACAAAAGAAGAGAATCTAAAAACTAAGAAAATATCAGAAAGTTGAGTGTTAAGAAAATCTTTCCATCTATAGGGATTAAAATGGGGTGCAGATAAAGGGGGGGAATTGAATACTTAATTAGCTAATGAAATGACATGAAAATTGTCATGTCCCAAAAGCTGGGAGAAGAGCGTTGAGGCTGGGACTGCGGCTCACTTGGCTAATCCTCTGCCTGTGGCGCCGGCACCCTGGGTTCTAGTCCCGATCTGGGCACTGGATTCCGTCCCAGTTATTCCTCTTCCAGGCCAGCTCTCTGCTGTGGCCTGGGAGGGCAGTTGAGGATGGCCCAAATGCTTGGGCCCTGCACCTGCATGAAAGACAAGGAGGAAGCAGCTGGTTCCTGGCTTCAGATCGACGCAGTGCGCCAGCTGTAGCAGCCATTTGGGGGGTGATCCAACGGAAGGAAGACCTGTCTCTCTGTCTCTCTCTCTCACTATCTAACTGTGCCTGTCAAAAAAAAGAGCATTGAACAATGACTATTTTCAGGATTTTGAAGATTAGTCAATACATTATCAAATGACAAAGAAAAGTGAAGGGGGCAGCAAGACTAAGAAAATGATCATTTGTTTTGTTAAGAAGGAGGTCCCTAACAGTATCAAAGCCGGCATCCTCAGAGTAGTGGAAAGCCACTACGCCATGACTCAGTGGGTCTAGTTCAAATTTCTGTGCTACATGCTGGCTGGGTTTACCTTTGGTAAATATCTTAATTGTCCAGAAGTTTGTTTCTTCTTTTATGAAATGAGGATAACTTTTGTTCTACTTATTTCATGGGGTTGTTGTGAAATTCGAAAGGATGATATGTATGAAAGTATTTTGCAAACTATTCAATGAATCTGACATCATAACAGTCATATTTGAGTCACACAAAAGTAAGAGGTCTGAGAGTTGATGAAAAGAAAATTCATGAGATACTGAGGCTGAGGATCACTTATTTCAATATAATATAGGCTGTCTTGCTTTCCTTACAATAATAGAGAAGTTCTTTGGTCCAGGACTCTGTCAGAAATGGAATAAGGAAAGCATGAGAGATTTAACATCATTTACTGCTTTATTAAAATGTCGTTTACTGCTCTATTTAAAACTCTTGTGGGAATCTGAGTTCGAGAATGATGCTACCATTCAACAGTTGTTAAATACAGTTATGCTGAGATCATTCCTGAGGCATGGCAATTTCATACTAATTATGGGTTAAGTAGGGGTATTTGTGAATATTAGACATTTTTAAAAATACCCTATTTTTAAAAAATTATTTGAAAGGCACTGTTACAGAGAAAATTTTTTATCCACTGGTTCATTCCCTAAGTGAATGTAACAGCCAAGGCTGTGCCAAAACAAAGCCAGGAGCCAGAAGCTTCATCTGGGTCTCCCATGTGAGTGCTGATCCCAAGCACTTGTGCTGTCTTCCACTGCTTTGCCAGACACATTAGCAGGGAACTGGATTTGAAGTGGAGCAGCTAGGTCTGGAATTGGTGCCCATATGCAATGCTGGTATTGCGGGCAGCAGATTAACTTACTGTGCCACAATGCCAGCCCCTTCATTTTTTTTTCAGAACTTAGTTCACTTTATTTTCCACTTTTTTTAAAACTTTTATTTAGTAAAAATAAATTTCCAAAGTACAGTTTATGGATTACAATTGCTTCCCCCCTGCCCATGACTTCCCTCCCACTTGCACCCCTCCCATCTCTGGTTCCCTCTCCCATTCCATTCACATCAAGATTCATTTTCAATTATCTTTACATACAGAAGATCAATTTAGTATATATTAAGTAAAGATTTCATCAGTTTGCACCCACACAGAAACACAAAGTGTAAAATACTGTTTCAGCACTAGTTATAGCATTACTTCACATTGGACAACACATTAAGGACAGATCCCACGTGAGAAGTAAGTACACAATAACTCCTGTTGTTGACTAACAATTTGACACTCTTGTTTATGGCATCAGTAATCTCCCTAGGCTCTAGTCATGAGTTGCTGAGGTATGGAAGCCTTTTGAGTTTGCCAACTTCGATCTTATTCCGACAGGGTCATAGTCAAAGTGGAAGTTCTCTCCTCCCTTCAGAGAAAGGTACCTCCTTCTTTGATGGCCCCATTCTTTCCACTGGAATCTCACTCACAGAGATCTTTCATTTAGGTCTTCTTCTTCTCTCTTTTTTTTTTTTTTTTCAGAGTGTCTTGGCTTTCCGTGCCTAATATACTCCCATGGGCTCTTCAGCCCTATCCGAATGCCTTAAGGGCAGATTCTGAGGCCAGAGTGCTATTTAGGACATCTGTCATTCTATAAGTCTGCTGTGTATCCCACTTCCCATGTTGGATCCTTCTCTCCCTTTTTGATTCCATCAGTTAGTATTAGCAGACACTAGTCTTGTTTGTGTGATCCCTGTGACTCTTAGACCTATGAATTTGATCAATTGTGAACTGAAATTGATCACTTGGACTAATGAGATGGCCTTGGTACATGCCACTTTGATGGGATTGTATTGGAATCCCCTGGCATGTTTCTAACTCCACCATTTGAGGCAAGTCTTATTGAGCATGTCCCAAATTGTACATGTCCTCTCTTTCTTATTCCCACTGTTATATTTAACAGGGATCACTTTTCAGTTAAAATTTAAACACCTAAGAATAATTGTGTGTTAATTATGGAGTTCAACCAATAGTACTAGAAAAAAAATACTAAAAGGGATAAAGCATTGCATTGTACATCAACAGTCAGGACAAGGGCTGATCCAGTCACTGTGTTTTTTTTTTTTTTTTTTGACAGGCAGAGTTAGTGAGAGAGAAAGAGAGACAGAGTTGTATACAGTGAGAGAAAGACAGAGAGAAAGGTCTTCCTTCCGTTGATTCACTCCCCTAATGGCCTCCACGGCTGGCGCTGCACTGATCCAAAGCCAGGAGCTGGGTGCTTCCTCCTGGCCTCCCATGTGGGTGCAGGGCCCAAGCACTTGGGCCATCCTACTCTGCCCTCCAGGGCCACAGCAGAGAGCTGGACTGGAAGAGGAGCAACCAGGACTAGCACCCGGCATCCCAACCAGGTGCCGCAGGTGGAAGATTAGCCATGTGAGCCACAGCGCCGGCCAGACCCTTCATTTCTTAAAAACCAGTTTATTCAGGTATGATTGGAATATAAAAATATGTACATATTTAATATATATCACCTGATTAATTTACATATTTGTATTCACCCATAAGACCATTATTATAATAAATGCCAAAAATGTATCTGTTATCTCCAGCAGTTTCCTCTTGCCTTTTTATTTATTTGTGTGTGATAAAGAACACAATGTTAGCATCTATCCTCTAACCAAATTTTTAAGTATAGAATACACTATTGTTAACTATAGGTACTATGCTGTACAGTATATATCTAGAACTTATTCGTCTTGTATAACTGAAATGTTGCACCCTTTGGCAAACACCTTATTTCCACTTCCCCCAACTCCTGGCACCCACCATTCTACTCTTTGCTTCAATGCATTTGACTATTTTAGATTCCTCATTTAAGTGGGATCATGTAGTATTTGTCCTTCTGTATCTCACTTATTTCACTTAGCATAATGTCTTCCAGGTTTATCCATGTTGTAACAAATGTCAGAATTTGCTTTCTTGAATAATATTCCATTGAGTGTGTGTGTGTGTGTGTGTGTGTGCGCACGTGTATTTTCTCTATATATCCATCCATTGGTGATTATTTTGGCCATTTGCTAGTCTTAGTTATTGTGAATAACCTTGAAAAATCAGATATCTGATAAAGGATTGATATCCAAAATATATAAGAACCTCCTACACTCATGAGAGAAAAACATACAAAAAAGGCCACCCTGATTTAAAAAAGGTCAAATGACTTAAATAGACACTTTTCCATAGAAGACATACAAATTGGCCATCATGTTTATGGAAGGTGCTCAACATAATGCCATCAGTGTAATTAATACAAGTTGAACTATAATGTGGTATCACCTCACACATATTAGAATGGCTATTATCAAAAAAAAAAAAGGAAAGATAAACTTTGGTGAAGATGTAGAGAAAAGGGAAACCGTGTACAGTTTTTTTGTAATGTAAATCAGTGCAACCAATAAAAAATTGGAAAATAGTAAAAATTCCCCTCCAACCTCAAGTAAGCATACAGCAACCATATAATACAGTAATCCTTCTTTTGAACATATATCCAGAAGAATTGAAATCAAGATCTTGATCTGATATCATTTCTTATCCCAGAGAGAAGCATAACACTAGTATTAGCACCTGGGGAATATCACTTGCCATTTGTATTTCAGAGAAAAAAAAGTTTAGAACTGTCACTTTAGGCAGCAATGAAAAATCAAATGTGATGGAGCATTTTCTGCAAAGTTGTATTTTTTCTTAATATTTATCAAAGTCGCATATACATAATTTAAAAGTTCAATAGTGTTACAAGATTCATCATGAAATTCTTGTTTCCAGAGATGCCTTCCCCATCCTGCTTCTACTTCTCTGAGTCAATATTTGCATGAAATGAATAACTAGTATTTACATGGTGGTAAGTTTTGTTCAGAATTGAGCCACATATTATGTTGTTATCATACTTTGTTTCTTTTAAACTTTAAGGTTTCTTTTCTGGATTACTTCATGTATGTTTGTTACTTTTGCTTATTTAAATTACCCACCAGAACTACACTCTTCTCTGTATGGTCAAGTATACCAGGCAACTTGTTGGTTTCATTTTATCTAGGGGACATCTGGCCTGAAGCCCTCCTCCCTTCTGCCTAGTCAAACTAGATACTCGCTGGGCTACTACATAAGCATCATCCTGCTATTTCCCACCTCCATCGTTCTGAGGATTTGCTTCCTTTCTCTCTCTTGGGTTGGATTCTATGTCTCATTTTTCCCATTTACTCTCTTATTGAGGTAAATATTTATCCTGGTAGTTTCCTGAGGTAGTAAAAGAGGTAAATATTTTTGAAGCCTTGCAAGCTTGAAAATGTCTATGGCCCACCTTCATGCTTGGCCAGGTATAGAACTCTGTGCAAAAAATATTCCCTCTGTTCTGGTGGCATTGATTCATCCTGCCTCTTAAAAGTCTTTTTTTAAAATGGTTCTTTTTTTCTTTTTAAAAATTTTAATTAGTTTTTTAATAGATTCAATGTGCTTTGTAGATGCAATTCCTTTATTTTTAAATTTTATTTAT
Source organism: Sylvilagus floridanus (assembly GCA_949820135.1). Classification (NCBI taxonomy): domain Eukaryota; kingdom Metazoa; phylum Chordata; class Mammalia; order Lagomorpha; family Leporidae; genus Sylvilagus; species Sylvilagus floridanus. Next base: position 94,967,775 of record OX463244.1, on the reverse strand, counting down.
TTTAAGTGTGTTTATAAGCTTTTTATTTAGCTAGAAACCTTTTATTTAAGGTATCCAAACCTCGTGCATTCCATATGTACAAATTTAGGAACATAGTGATTCTTCCCACCCTACCCTTCCTCCGGTACACACTCCCACCCCTTCTAAGTCCTCCTTCTCCTATTCCCATTTTTGTTATTTATTTATTTATTTATTTATTTATTTGACAGGCAGAGTGGACAGTGAGAGAGAGACAGAGAGAAAGGTCTTCCTTTTCCATTGGTTCACCCCTCAATGGCTGCTGCGGCCAGCGCACTGTGCCCGGTGCACTGAGCTTATCTGAAGCCAGGAGCCAGGTGCTTCCTCCTGATTTCCCATGCTGGTGCAGGGCCCAAGCACTTGGGCCATCCTCCACTACCCTCCCGGGCCACAGCAGAGAGCTGGCCTGGAAGAGGAGTAACTGGGACAGAATCCGGCACCCCGACCGGGACTAGAACCCGCTGTGCTGGCACCGCAGGCAGAGGATTAGCCTATTGAGCCATGGCGCCGGCCCCCATTTTTATTTTTTACAAAGACCTATTTTCAATTATCTTTATATACAAAAGATAAACCTACACTAAGTAAAGAGTTCAACAAATAGTATGAAAAAAAAATCTCTCACTCTCACCAGACAAGACAAGGGCTATTCATTTATTTATTTGTTTATTTGTTTTAAATATGTATTTATTTATTTGAGAGGCAGAGTTACAGACAGAACAAGGGAGAGACAGAGACACAGGCCTTCCATCTATTGTTTCACTCCCCAAATGACCACAATGGTTGGAGCTGGGCTGATCCAAAGCCAGGAGCCAGGAGCTTCTTCCAGGTTTCACATGTGGGTGCAGAAGCCCAAGCACTTGGACTGTCTTCCACTGCTTTCCCAGGCCACGAGCAGAGAGTGGGATCAGAAGAGGAACACCCAGGACATGAGCTGGTGCCCATATAGGATGCCAGCACTGCAAGCAGAGGCTTAACCTACTAGGCCACAGCACTGGCCCCTTGTAGATACAATTCTAAGAAAGAACATAGTGATATTCCTTTCTTCCTTCCCTCCTTCCCTTCCCTCTTCCTCCTATCCTCCTTCTTTCTCCTCTTTTTTCTTTAGTTTTTGAGATAACATATTTTAACTTCACTTTACAAATACTTTGCTGATTATGAAATTTAACAAGTAAAAAGCAAAAAGACTCTAGTGGGAATATAGACAACAGCTATAAACAATAATTGAATGGAAAAATGACCATTTCACCTATATACAGTAAATTTTAAAGTAATTATAGATCATTAAAATTATAATAGTATAACATTCTTAACCATTGGTTTGACAAAGGTATAAAACAAAGTTTTACAAAGCTGTATTTGCAGCAATACTGATACATACAGACATGTTTTCTTTCTTTTTTTAAATTGTTTTTTAAATTTCAGCTCTCGCATATCAGGGAAAACATATGGTATTTGTCTTTCTGTGTCTGGCTTTCTTCATTCAACATGATGTCTTCCATTTGCATCCATTTGCTGCAAGTGTATTCTCTTTTATAGGAGAGGAATACTTGATTGTGTATATACACCACATTTTCTTTATCGATTTCATCTGATGATGGATTCCTTGATTGTTTCCAAATTTTGGCTATTGTGAACAGTGCTGTTATGAACATGTGGTGCAGGTATCTCTGATACATTGTGTTCAAGTCTCTTGGGTGTATATCCAGTAATGGGATTGCCAGATCATATGATAAGTCTAGGTTTTTTAGAAATCTCCACACTGTTTTCCACAGAGGCTGCAATAGTTGACATTCCCACCAACAGTGTATCGGTGTTCTCTTTTCCCTGCATTCTTGTTATTTGTTACTCTCTGTATTTCGGATTTTAGCCATTCTGACAGGGATGAGATAATACCACATTGTGGTTTTGATTTGCGTCTCCCTGATGCCTAATGATTCTCATCATTTTTTCATACATTTGTTGGTGATTTGTCTTCCTTCTTTTGAGAACTATCTCTTGAAACCCTTTGCCTGTTTGTGAACTGGATTGGGATTTTTTTGTTGTTGAGTTTTTAAGTCACTGATATATTCAGGATAGTAATCCTTTGTCAGATAGGTGGTTTACAAATATTTTTGCCCATTCTGTTGGATGTCTCTTCACTATATTAATCATTTCCTTTGCTATGCAAAAGTGTCTGAGTTTAATATAGTCCTGTTTATTGAATTTTGGTTTTGTTGCCTGTGCTTTGGGGGTCTTGTCCAAGAAATTGTCCCCTACACAAATGTCTTGGAATGTTTCTCCTATGTTTATTCCAGCAACTTCATGGTCTTAGGTCTTAAGTCTTTGATCTATCTTGGGTTGATTTTTGTATATGGTGAGAGGTGTAGATCTAATTTCATTCTTCTACATGTTTTGGCCAGCCATCTAACCAATTTGTAGATCAAAATGGCTTATGTCCACTTTGATTTACTTTATATGTGGCTTTTAATATAAAAATAGGGATGTTTTAGATTTAATATTAACCTCTGAATATTTAAATACAGTTAAACAGATTGCATTATTCTCAGTATTATGTATTCTTTTTTAAAAAAGATTTATTTATTTATTTCAAAGGCAGAGCTACAGAGAGGCAGAGGCAGAGAGAGAGGTTTCTCCCCAGATGGCTGCAATGGCTGGAGCTGTGCCAACTCAAAGCCATAAGCCAGGGGCGTCTTCCTGGTCTTTCATGTAGATGCAAGGGGCTCAAGGACGCAGGCCATCTTCTACTCCTTTCCCAGGCCATAGCAGAGCTGGAGCAGAAGTGGAGCAGCTGAGACTTGAACTGGCGCCCATACGGGATGCTGACACTGCAGGCAACAGATTTACCTCCTATGCCACAGCACCAGCACCTATGTATTATTTCTAAAGTACATTATGATGACACATTGACCAAGAAAATTATCATGGAAGAGTTTAGTGGATTTGTAATTCTATTTCATGCCCCATCACATTGAATATGCTCTTTGAAGTTAAGGAAACATCACCTCCATGAGGCCCCAACATAAAGTGAAGAAAAGCTTTAACTGTTACTCATTTCCTGGTTCTAAGAACAAAAGAAAAATTGTCAGACCAGACTAGAGACTAGAAAATTTGCTTTTTGACACTAATGTCTGTGATACTGTGGAGTAGTTGGAAGTGGCAAGTAGGATAAATTTAGATTGCATCTTCATAATTAAGAATATTTTTAAAAAATATTATTTATTTTAAAGGCAGAAATAGAGAGAGAGAGATAGAAAGAGAGAGAGAGAGATCTTCAGTCTGCTAGTTCACTCTCCAGATGGCTATAATAGACAGGCCTGGGCCAGGACAAAGCCAGGAGCCAGGAGCTTCATCCAGATCTCCCGAGTGGGTGCAAGGGCCCAAGGACTTCACCATCTTCTGCTGCTTTACCAGGCTCATTAGTGGGGACCTGGAATAAAATTAGAGCACCCAGAACTTAGACTGGCACACATATGGGATGCGGGCATTGCTGGTAGAAGCTTAATTCATTATGCCACGACGCTGTTCCCAAGAACAATTGGTTTAAATGAGTAACTGTCTCACGATGCTTATTCTCATGTTTCTTCTTCATATGGAAGCATGCCTTTCTTTTTCCTTTCCTGTATTTTTTACTAAATGGAACTAGTTTGTTATACACACTTTATCTGGTAAAGATAAATGTAAACAGGGGTAGTTAATGGGATAAAGATGCCTGGATTAAAACTCTCTACTTAGCTACTTACAGACTGTTTAACCTCAGACAGTTTAAACAACTTGCTCAACTTCTGGGACTCAGTCATATCAACAAAAACTGATAATATAAAAGCATCAATTGAAATAATAGCAGTAACTGGAGATGAAACATTAACATTATTAAACATTCAGTGAAGATTCCCTGTTATTTATTTATTATTGTTAAAATAGCTGGTAGCATCTTTGCTATAAACTTTCTTTAAATTTAGCCATCATTTTTGGGGGGCCAGCATTGCTGCCAAGAGTGATTTAAAATAAATTTAGAGAGAGGGAGGCAGAGGAGAGGGACGAGCAGGGCAGAGAAGAGGAGAATATGCTCCCATTCCCTGGTTCATTCCCCAAATGCATACAACAGCTAAAGCCATGAATGCACCTGAGGTCTCCCACATGGGTGGCAGGACCTCAATTACTTGAATCATCACTACTGCCTTCCAGAGTCTGCATTGCAGAAGGCTGAAGGCAGGAGCCAGAGCCAGGGATTAAACCCAGTATTCTGATGTCCGATGTGGGCATCTTAATCACTAGGGTAAAGACCTGCTCCCAAAATTGACCTGTTTTGTTTTTGTGTTTGGTATGTTTTGTAAGATTTTTTTAAAAAAATTTATTTGAAAGTCACAGACAGAGAGAGGAAAGGCAGAGAGAGAGAGAGAGAGAGAGAGAGAGAAAGAGAGAGAGAGAGAGAGGTCTTCCATCCGATGGTTCATTCTCCAATTGGCTGCAACGGCCTGAGCTGTGCCAATCCAAAGCCAGGAGCTTTTTCTTCTAGGTCTCCCACATGAGTGCAGGGACCCAAGGACTTGTGCCATCCTTCACTGCTTTCCTAGGCCAAAGCAAAGAGCTGGATTGGAAGTGGAGCAGCCGGATCTCAAGCTGGGGCCCATGTGGGATGCCAACGCTTCAGGCCAAGGTGTTAATCCACTGCGCCAGAGTGCTGGCCCCAAGATTTTTATTTACAGAGAGAGAGAGAGAGAGAGAGAGAGAGAGAGAATCTTCTATCCATCCACTGGTTCACTCCCCAAATATCCACAACAGCTGGTGCTGGTCCAGGCCAAAGTGGGAGCCTGGAAATCCGTCCAGGTCTCCCATGTGGGTGACAGTGGCCCAAACACTTGGACCATCTTCTTTGCTTTCCCAGGCTATTAGCAGGGGACCTGGATCAGAAGCAGAGCAGCCAAGACACAAACCAGCACCCTGATTGGGATGCTGGCATCACAAGCAGTGGTTTAATCTGCAGTGCTACAACACTGGCCCCAAGAATGAGATTTTCGTTTGTAAATAGCATACTGATTTCAGAATTTCACTATGAGTGTCATCTGGGATGCACCTTAAAGACCTAAAATATGCTATATATAATCCAGAGTCACACTGCTGAGTATTAGTGAGTACTGTGGTAGAACACGGGCTTCTAGCCTCCCGGTCCAGGTGTTCTCTGCAGTGCATGCACTTCAGCAGGGATACAGGGGATACTCTACCTGGAAGAAAAGGAAAGTACAGTGCCAGGTCTGCCTTCCTGTCTTTTTTCTATGATGTGGCTAAAAAAATTTTATGGTAAATAAGTATCATGATAACAAGTATAAATTTTTGTGTACCACAATAAGCTTATGTTTTTCAGATTTATTTATTTACACAGAGAGAATCTACCATCATTCCCCAGATGGCCACAATGGCTAGCTCTGGGTCAGGCTTGAAGCCAGGAGCCAGAGGTTTCTTCTTTGTCTCCTGCATGGGTGGCAGGGGCTGAAACACTTTGTCCATCTTCTGCTGCTTTTCCCAGGCCATTAGCAGGGAGCTGGATTGGAAGTGAGGCACCCATGTGGAATGCTGGCATCACAGGCGGTGGTTTTACCTGCTCCACCACAATGCCAGCCCCTAATCTTATCTTTTAATTCCATCTTTCCATGAACATGTTGAAGTACCCTCGTACTTGTATGTAAGTCTTTTCCCTCCTCCAAGGCCCAGCTCAAATGCCATCTCCATCAAAGTTTCACAGTTGATTTCACCTGCTCTCTCCACTCTGTGCTCTTCATCTCTTCTGTACTCTGAGGCATCTAATCCCCCTTAATATGGCAGCTCTTATTGGTGACTCTACATGGTTGTCTCTCATACATAAATGTAGATATTTTGTCTCCTCAGTATTTCAAAAGTTTATGGAAAAATGGAATTAAAAGATAAATACATTTTGGTACAAAAAAGTTCTCAAGCCCACACCCACACATAGATATTGTTGTAACATGTTATTTGCTACAAACATTTTTAAGTTCCCTCATACTTTTGAAGGCAGGACCTTACTAAAAGGGAGGAGGACTCTGCAGTCAGAGATGCTCAATGGCCCCTGATGTTGCTTCGCTGAAAGGTTTGGCTGGTTATGTACACACAGAGCAAGAAAAGCACAACATGCCAGTGCCGTGGCTCAACAGGCTAATCCTCCACCTTGCGGTGCCGGCACACCGGGTTCTAGTCCCGGTCAGGGCGCCGGATTCTGTCCCGGTTGCCCCTCTTCCAGGCCAGCCCTCTGCTGTGGCCCAGGAGTGCAGTGGAGGATGGCCTGAGTGCTTGGGCCCTGCACCCCATGAGAGACCAGGAAAAAGCACCTAGCACCTGGCTCCTGCCATCGGATGAGCGCGGTGCGCCGGCTGTAGCGCGCCGACCGCGGCAGCCATTGGAGGGTGAACCAATGGCAAAGGAAGACCTTTCTCTGTCTCTCTCTCTCACTGTCCACTCTGCCTGTCAAAAAAAAAAAAAAAAAAAAAAAGAAAAAGAAAAGCACAACATCACAGGAACATTAAGGTCATCAGAGCTGCAGCTGACAAAACAAGCTTAGCATAAACAGGAAAGCACCATTAAGATCCAGAAATTTCAATATTTAATTTTTAGTTCTTATCAAGCTATTTTCAGGATTCTATTAAATACCTGGTCAGTAATATTTAATATTTTTTAAAATAGAGGTAAGAATCTGGAAAGGTTGTGGTTTTTGAAGAGAGTAATATTATATCACACATACATACTAAATAAATACCTAATATTTGGTTAGTGACTTAGAGGCTCCAAGGAACTTTAGCCCACCATTATCCCATCTGATCCTTGCAGGAGCCCTCTCCAGCAATTGAGGATTTTGTTCATTGTGTGGTGATGAGGGCCTCTGTGGTATGTGACCGAGACATATTCTAGGCATTTTAGCTTCTGCATGCACAAAGTAGGTCATACTTGTTGGTAATAATATGTAGACGTTAATCTCATTTAGATGTTTAATTATAAGAGTTTAGTTGGTGCTGAGTATATCCAGAGTGTTAAAAGAACAGCAATAATAAGACATCTTGTAGCCTTTTACCTTTAGACTCTCAAAACATTCCATGGTTACTAATTCTAACTGCAGATATGAAGTGTCATTTGCCTAAAGGGAAAATTGGGGGGGCAGATTTGCTTAGATAAGGACCTGACCATTCTCAACAAATAATCTTTACCTCTGCTAAGTTGGTTTTCCCTGCTATTCAAGTAGCTTTTTGTAAATGTTTGCTGAACATTGAAATTCTTGCCTTGTTAATGCGGATACATCTGACCTACTCTTGGGTCATTCAAATCACTCCTCAATTCCTAGCTGCTTACTTTGTAAAATATCCTGAGCTCCTTAGTACTCAACGCTATTGCTAACTGTTCTCAGCAATTCCTGGTGACATCTGTTAACAGATTGTGTCTTCAATCATTAGTTTCTTCAGACCATATCATACATTAGTCTGGCTTCCCTTTGCCTTTTAGAATCTAATACAGACTTCACGGTCCTTTATTCCTGATTTTTCTCTCTGTGAGAGGCACAGTGGTATAAAGGCAAGAAAACAAGGGCTTTGATTCCCATGAACTAGTCTTTGGATGGTCTCTGCTGCTTACTATTTGTGTAGTCTAGAATGAATCCCATAACAGCAGAGTCCAGCTTTTCCCTGACTAATATAGATAGATAGATAGATAGATAGATAGATATGAATGGAGCTATATATATATATATTTAAATGAAACTACAGTAAGCAAAGCAAAAATTACAGTGTTTGGAACCATTGGAGATGCTTAATATTGACAGTTATATTGATGGAAGACAGGGTAGTGGTGGTGATGATGATGAAAGACTTGGATCTCTGGCTCCCTATAGAGCCTGCTCTTCTCTGACCTTTATCTTGCTGCTCTCCTGCCTGGAAGGCCTCCCAATCCTTCCTTTTACTTTTATATATCAATTTGTACATGTGAAATGTTCAAGGTAAGCAGCAATGCAGCCTTATTTTTTATCTATTTTATTTGGAGAAATAATAAATTTCATGAAAATTTCAAAAGATATAAAAAGTATACATAAAAACACAATCTCCCTCCCAAATCTCAGTCCTTATACCCAGAGGCAACTGCTATAATGATTTATTAAAGGTAAATATATCATTTGTACCTTCCTTTTCTTTGTAAGTAATAATACATCTTAAAGATTATTTCATATTAGCACATAAACATCTTTATCTTTAACATATCTTATTTTTTAAAAAGATTTTTAAATGTATTTTAGAGGCAGAGTTACACAGAGAGAGGGAGAGGCAGAGAAATAAAGATAACTCTTCCGTATGCTAGTTTACTCTCCAAATGGTCACAACAACTGGGGCTAGGCCAAGCTGAAGCTAGAAGCCGAGAACTCGATCCAGTTCTCCAGTGTGGGTGGCAACAGCCCAAGTACTTGGACCATCTTTTGCTGCTTTTCCAAGTGTGTTAGCAGGGAGCTGGATTGGATGTGGAGCAGCTGGTACTTGAACCAGTACCTGTATTGGTGTCATAGGTGGAGGCTTAACCTGCTGGCCCCAACATACTTTATTTTTGTGTTGTCCTTCACTGTTGAAGATCTTGGAGCTTGTAATTTTAATTCCTAGGAGCAAGAGAGTATTGACTCAAATTTATAGAATATTTATAGCAATAATCATTATTGTGTTAGTATCTCAGGAATATTTTAAGCTAAAGGAATATATTTTTAAAATATTTATTCTAACTCCATCATTTGGGGCAAGTCCGATTGAGCATGTACCAGATTGTACATCTCCTCCCTCTCTTATTCCCACTCTTATATTTCACAGGGATCACTTTTTTTCTGTGTGGATGCAAACTGATGAAATCTTTGCTTAGTATATACTGAATCGATCTTCTGTATATAAAGATAATTGAAAATTATTAAAAAAAACTTGGTGTTAAATTGGAAATTGTGTAGATAATTAATCAATTTTTTAAAAAAATATCATGTAGGATCTCTGTCCTTAATGTGCTGTACATTGTGAATTAATACTATAACCAGTACTCCAACAGTGTTTTTCACTTTGTGTCCCTATGTGCGAGCAAACTGTTGAAATATTTACATAAAATGTACTAAACTGATCTTCTGTATATAAAGAGAATGGAAAATGAATCTTGATGTGAATGCAAGGGGAGAGGGAGAGGAAAAGGGGAGGGTTGCGGGTGGGAGGGAAGTTATGGAGGGGGAAGCCATTGTAATCCATAAGCTGTACTTTGGAAATTTATATTCTTTAAATAAAAGCTTTATATAAAAAATAAAATAAAATATTTATTATTTACTTGAATGTTTGAAAGTCAGAGTTACACAGAAAGAGGAGGAGACACACAGAGAGAGACAGAGTAAGAGAAACTAGCATATACTGGTTCACTCTCCAGGTATTGCATTTGACTGGGGCTAGGCCAGGAAAAGTCAGGAGCCAGGAACTGCTTCTGGGCCTCCCACATGGATGGTGAGGGCCCAAACAATTGAGCCAACTTCTGCTGATTTTCTCAGGCCATTAGCAGGGAGCTGGGCTGGGAGTGGAGCAGCCGGGACTTGAATCAGTATCCATATAAGATCCCAGTGATGCATGTGGTGACTTAACCCAGTGTGCCACAACAGGAAATATTTTTAAATTTCTAGTAAAAGAGGCTAAAATATAACATTTTAGTTTAAAAATGCATAATGTAGTTTGATATTTCACACAGTGGTGTGGCTGGGAGACCCGAAGCTGACTCCAAGACACTTGAATTAGCTCTAGCAGAAAAGAAATGGAGGACCTTTAGAACATTAAGGATGAATTCAGGAAGGCCTGAGACAACGGTAAACTTGCCTGCTCTCTACACTATTTTTCAAGGAGTGGTTAGTATGATGACAGACTGTGGGGCCTTTATCAGAACCTCAGGCTGTTGGAAGCAAGGTGTAGTCCATCAAACTCCCTGTCAGGTGGATGAACCCTCTTAGATAGTAGATGTTGGAGACAAAGTGCAAGTGAAGCTTATTGATTGAGAGGTGAGAAACAATAGGATAAAAGTATCTCCCTGAAATTCGTTATCCAAGGAACTGAGGTAGACCCAGATCCCAACCACGCTATCACTGAGCAAGAAGGGCAGAGGTGTTCCCATATTACACTGGACAGAAGGTGGCTGTTGAGGCTGTTCTGAACACTACCTGCAGAGAATCAGGAACCAGGAACCTTAATGCCTTGAAGCCCTGCTCCTGGGAAACTGAATGTGGTCTCCCATTCCACTGACTTTGCTCCCATGAGAGATGGCTTTCCTCATGCAGCAGTTAGAGTTGAAAAGCAGCCGCCTAAATGAGTTATTTTCTCCTTACCACTCCTGGACCCTCACAGTGACCCTCACAGTGACCCCTGCAGTCCACCCATTCGTTCACCCAACTTCATTCAGTGGGAGTTCCCATTACCCTCCCCAGCTGCCACGGTCAGAGCTGAATTCTTATACAAGAAGGAGTCTGAGCTGAAGCCACAGGTCCTGCTGTGAAGGTGAATCTGGATGTAGTTGGAAATCGAGTGATTGGCCCCTTCCTGTTGGTTTGTCTTGGGCCAATTGGTGGGTGATCTCTGCCACATCCAGCACAGGGGCAGAAGAGTGGAAACAGGAGGGAGAACATGGTAAGAAGTGGGGCTCATTTTTTCCATTCCCCCGATACTGTTCTGTGCTGGAAGTGACAGCCAGTGGCTATGGTCAGAAAGCAGCCATTCACAGTGTGGCTGAGCTTGTCTATGACATTCTAACAGACCCCTGCACCAGACATCTGAACCCAACATCATTGCTCGATTTTGTATTTGTTACCATGTGAATCAGTTGGTTCCACTTCAGATCTCTGCTTAAATTCCTGGCACTATCAAAGAAAAATGTACTTTTCTCTGAAGGGAGGAGAGAACTTGAACTTTGCTTATGGCCTTGGCTAAAGATGGAGATTGTGGATTCAAAAGGCTTCCATAGCCTAGGAAGCTCATGTCAAGAGCCCCGGGTGATCACTGACAACATATATAAGAATGCTAATTGTTAAATTATCAACAGAAGTCACCAACAGAAGTCATTGTGCACTAGCTTCCCATGCAGGACTTCTAGCCTCACTGAGTTGTATTATGAGAATTAACTGTAAAACTTATTCTCAAACAGTTTGTATGTGTGTGTGTGTGTGTATGTGTGTGCAAATTGTTGGAATCTTTACTTGGTATAGAGTTGGTCTTCTGTGTATAAAGTTAGTTGAAAATCAATTTTAATGGAGAATGGAACTGGGAATGGCAGAGGGAAGAGGAGATGGGGTTGGAGGGTGAGTGTGGTGGGAAGAATCACTATATTCCTAAAGTTGTACTTAGGAAATTTGTACTCATTAAATAAAATGTTTCTTTGGAAAAAAAATTTTAAAAATCCTGGAACTAAACAGAACCATGTTTGGTTTTTAATAAAACAGTAATTGCATGATATATAGGAAATCTGTTTCAGTTAAAACATTAAGTCCCTTTCTCTCCTTCTCCATGGTTTTGTTCTCCATGGTTTCAGTTACCTGCAGTCAGCCGTGGACACAAAAGTATTATGTGGAAATTTTCCAGAAATAAACAATACATATGTTTTAAATTGCAACTGTTCTGAGTAGTGTCATGAAATCTTGTTCTGCCTCACTCTAAATGAATCATGCCATCTTCCTTGTGATATGTTGTCAGAAAGTCAAAAGCAGTGTAACCCAATGTCATGATATCCGCATCATTCACTTCACCATGTAGGCCTTGTATGATCTCACATCACCGCAAGAACAACAAGGGCAAGTAATAATGCAATAAAATGTTTTGAGAGAAAGAGATAACATGTACATAACATTTATTATGTATTTCATTATAGTTGTTCTAGGTTCTTATCAGTCACTGTTGTTAATTTTTTTACTGTACCTACTTTATAAATCAAACTTTATTATACATATGTGTGTTTAAAAGAGAACACATTACGTAGAGTTGTCCCTCAGTATTCAGTGATGATTGGTTCCAGGACCAGCCACTGTTACCACAATCTGCAAATATTCAAGCCCCTTATGCAAAATTGCATACTACCTGCATATAACCTGTTTACATCCTCTTTTATATTTATATCATCTGTAGAAGACTTAGAATATATAATATGAGTGTTATGTAAACAATTATTTACTGTGTTATTTAGGGAACAATGATAACAAAAAGTCTACATGTACAAATGAAATTTTCTCCCTGATTTTAAAGTATTTATTTAGTTTTAACTAATACATAAAAATTATACATATTTTGGGGGCACCATTTGATGTCTCAATACACGTATAGTTTATATACTCTTCAAATCAGGGTAATCATTTCTATCTCCCCAGCCATCTATCATCTTTTTATTGTGAAAACATTCAAAATCCTTTATTTCTTTAAAAAATTCATGATACATTATTGTTACCTATAGTCACCCTACTGTGCAATAGAACTGTAACTTACTACCATTAATTAATCTTTCCCCTCTCTTCCAGTTGGGGCTTCTCTCCTTAGCCTCTGATAACCAACATTTTCTCAACCTCTATGAGGTGCACTTTTCTTAGACTCTATATGAGATCGTATGGTACTTATCTTTTAACATAATGAGAGTTCTATCCCTATTATTGCAAGATACAAGATTTGATCCTTTTTTATCACTGAATAGCATTACATTGTGTATAAGTATCACATTTTCCTTATGCATTCATGAGTTGGTAGACACATTGTTTCTATTTCTTGGCTATTATGAATAGTACTACAATAAACATAGATGTTCAGGTGTCTCTTTGAAAGACTAATTTCATCTACTTTGGTTATATAAGGTTACTGTAAGAAGTCTGTCAAAAGTTACATTACAAAATAAGCTTATTTTGCTGCAAAAATTTTTGAAATCAAGGCATACTTTTTTATTTTCATTCTTTATGCACACTTTTTTCATAATGTACATTTTCCCTGAAATTTTGAAGTACCCTTGTATGCCCAATAGTGGGAGTGCCGGATCATATATTAGTTCTGTTTTTAGGTTTTTGAGGTACTTCCATATTGTTTTCCACAATATTTGTACCAATTTACATTCTCAAAAACAGTAAGTTTTTTCTCCATATCCTTTTCTCCATATCCTTACCAACACTTGTTATCATTGTCCTTTTCAATAACAGCCAATCTAACTGGAGTTAGGTGATATCTCGACTTGGTTTTGATTTACATTTCCCTGAAGCTTAGTGATGTTGAGCATTTTCTCATGTACATGTTGCCAATTTGTATGTCTTCTTTTCAAAAATGTCTATTTACATCTTTTGCATATTTTAAAATTGGATTATTTGTTTTTCTGCTTTTAAATTATTTTATTACTTAAATATCCCAGTCACCCTACATTTGTTTGGTGAATAGTTTGAATATATTTCCACCCATTTCTTAGGTTGTTTCTTCACTTTGTTGATTGTTTCTTTTGCTGTGCAGAGGCTTTAGTTTGATGGACTCTCATTAGTTTATTTTTGCTTTTGTTGCCCCTGCTCTTGGTGTCATAGCCAAAAAAATCCTTGTACATTCTAATATCCTGAAGCAGTTACCCTATGTTTGATTTATTATACTTTTATTTACTCTATTTTTGAATTGATATTTGTACATGGTAAGAGAATGGGGGGAGAATGTCTAGTGTCATTTTTCTGTAGGTGGATATCTGATTTTCCCAGCACCATTTTTTAAATTTTTTTTAAAACTGACAGATGGAAAGCATTTTTTTTAATTTGACAGGTAGAGTTATAGACAGTGAGAGAAACAGAAAGAAAGGTCTTCCTTCTGTTGGCTCACTCGCCTAATGGCTGCTATGGCCAGCACTGTGCCGATCCAAAGCCTGGGTGCTTCCTCCCAGTCTCCCATGTGGGTGCAGGGATCCAAGCACCTGGGCCATCCTCCACTGCCCATCCCTGGCCACAGCAGGGAGCTGGACTGGAAGAGGAGCAACCAGGACTAGAACCCGGGGTGCTGGCACCGCAGGCGGAGGGTTAGCCAAGGGAGCCATGGCACTGGCCCCCAGCACCATTTTTTGAAAAGACTATCTTTTTCTCCAATACATGCTCTTAGCACCTTTGTTGAAGATCAGTTGGCTATAGCTGCATGGGTTTGCTTCTAGAGTTTCTATTCTGTCCATTGGCCTATGTATTTGTTTTTATGCCAGTGTCATGCTGTTTTAATTACTGTAGCTTTGCAATATATTTTGTAGTCAGGTAATATAATGCCTCCTGCTTTGTCTTTACTGCTCAAGATCATTTTGGCTATTTGGGAATTCATTTTTTCTAGTTCTGTCTAGTTTTTTCTAGTTCTATTTTCTAGTTCTGTGTCACTGATATTTTAGTAGGGATTGCATTGAATCTGTGGATTACTTCAGGTCATATGGACACTTAACCAATATTGATTCTTGTAATCCATAATTACAGATGTTTTTCAATTTCTTTGTGCCCTCTACAAGTTCTTTCATCAATATTTTATAATTTTTGTTGTAGAAATCTTTGGTTAAATTTATTTCCAAATATTTTTGTTTTGTAACTATTGGAAATGGGATTACTTTCTTGACTTCTTTTTCAGATAATTTGCTAATTTGTGTAGCTACTGATTTTTATATTCTACCACTTTGCTGAATTCATTTATTCTAGTAGACTTTTTGGTGGATTCTGCAGAGTTTTAAATAGATAGATCATGCTATCTGCAAATAAATGACAACTTGATTTCCTGCTTTCTGATCTGAATACACTATTTCTTGCCTAATTTCTCTGATGAGAACTTCCATGACTATGCTGAATAAAAGTGGTAAAAATGGATGTTATTGTCTTGTTTCAGATCTTAGAAAACCTCCAGCTTTTTCTCCAGCTTTTTCTTTTTTAGCTGTTGGTGTTTTATATGTGACCTTTGTTATGTGAAGGTATGTTCCTTCTATACCTAATTTATTCAGAGTTTTTATCATGAAAGGATGCTGGATTTTTTTTATTCAAATCTTATCTTTTTCTGTCTTCCAATTGATGAAGTCTTAGATGTGGAAGGCATGTTGTAGGCATGCAGGAATGATTGTAAATATAAAGTATTTCTCAGGTAAAGTTGCTCAGGACTTACTGCTGCTCTTGGTCTCTCCTGGCTGACTCTGTCAAATATGTTACAGGAGATGACCACTCCCAGGTTCTTGTCTTCATGAAAGAAAGAATTCAGACATTAGACCGAGTATAGTACTAAGCATGCTAACCAAGTTCAAAGACTAGAGTATAGGTCAGGCAAGCATCTCAGAAAACAACTGAGAGCCTGTAGTAGGAATGAAATCGTTCTTAAGAAGAATTTAAAATGTTTGTAGCATTTAATTTTTTTAAAGATTTATTTTATTTATTTGAAAGACAGAATTATGGAGAGAGGTAAAGATAGAGAGTGAGAGAGCTCTTCCCTTTGTTGGTTCACTCCCCAAATGGCCACAGTAGCCAGAGTTGAGCTGATCAGGAGCCAGGAACTTCTTCCATGTCTCCCACGTGGGTGCAGGGGCCCAAGGACTTGGGCCATCCTTCACTGTTTTCCCAGGTGTATTAGCAGGGAGCTAGATCAGAAGTGGAGCAGCTGGGACTCAAACTAGTGCCCATATAGGATGCCAGTAATGCAGGCCAGGGCCTTAACCTGCTGTGCCACAGTGCAGGCCCCTGTAACATTTAATTTTAAAACTAATGTTAAGGGCCAGCGCTGTGGCATAGTAGGCTAAGCCTCCACCTGTGGTGTCGGCATCCCACATGGGCACTGGTTCATGTCTTGGATGCTCTTCTTCTGATCTAGATCTCTGCTAATGGCCTGGGAAAGCAGTATAGGATGGCTGAAGTTTTGGGGCCCCTGCACCCATGTGGGAGACCAGTAGGCAGCTCCTGGCTTCAGATTGGCCCAGCTCAGGCAGTTGCGATCATTTGGGCAGTAAACCAGCAGATGAAAGACCTCTCTCTGTCTCTCCCTCTCTCTGTCTGTAAGTCTGCTTCTCAAATAAATGAATTTTTTAAAAGAATTAAGTTAATTTATAAAATAAAATTTAATTCTTGAAGTAATTATAATAACCATAATATTCAAATGTTTGCCATTTTTAAGAATCATTTATTTAATAAACCCTTATAGAGTACTATGTGAGAGGCTTAGAAATTTAGAAAACATTTAGAAATCTTTTGTAATCATGTGAATGGTTAACAATTCAGTCACCTTTTTGAGTATGACACATACATTGTGCTTGCATCCCCTTTAACAAGTGGTAATATAATGAAATATTTCAAAATTTGACCTGCTTTTGTGCACCCCCTATTTTCCTTTGTCTTCCATTCCTCTATTATGCAGCATTTATTAGTGACCTTCACTGGTAAACTATCAGTTGCCATGGCCTCATAACAGTATTTAATTTTTAGATTGCAACCTCAAGTCAGTCAGAAGGAGTTAGGTCAAACTTAAATAATATGTACCCACAAAACACAGTTTAAAAGCCACCGCCAAAATAAACCCTCAGATGACAGGTCTTCTCCTTAAACTTATGTCTAGTGGCCATTGTATTGGACTGTGCAGTAATATAGGGTTTGAACTCTAAGAAATACCCAACAGCCCATTATCAACTGTTATTGAATCACTCTCAGAATGTGAATGAAATTTTTATTCTCATTGTTGACAGAGAACTAAATGCTACTACTGTTAAAAAGCATTACAAATTTCTCTCAGTACACAAGTTCTTTGGTGAACCTGTATGTATTGCCTTGATAATAACTTCACAATTCTTATGAAAAATCAAATTCCAAGTATGGTTTTATACCAGCGGCATCACAATACCTGGGAGTTTGTTAGAAATGTATAGTCTTGGACTCCATTAGACTTACTAAATTCAAGTGACCATTTTAGCAAGATTGCAGGTGTTTAATATAAGCATAAGCAATAAAGTTTGACAAATATTGATCTACAAACCAGTGTCATAGTTCCTTAATTTTCCAGGAAAAGAGCTATACTTATCATCTGTCAGTTACCTTATGAATTACTAGCATGAGCTCCCATTTCAGCATTAGAACATATATTTCTTCTGATTATATAATATTTGAAAAATTGTAGTTTTGTCACTTTTATGATAAAAGCAACTCCCAAGCTAAAATTAATAAGGAATAGGAAATGAGAGCGAAAATGTTCAACAGATTCCAAATTTTGAGAAGTTATTTAATACCCAATAGGCATATACTTTTCATGAGTAACTAAATGTAGTTATTTAAGAATGAAATGAAGATATCATTTTTTCTTTTAATTTTTGTGGCTTTTCCTCAAATAAATAATAGCTTATAAGGACGTAAACATGTATTAAGTTATGTGGATTTTACTACTTAACAGATGGAATTTACTTTAACAAAGTTTCCTTTAATGAAATGGGTGCTGTGGAAAACAATTACTGAGCTACTAGTGGAATGATGAACTGAGACCATTTGGGAGCCTCTAACCTAGAGCGTTCTTTCAAAAAGAGTGACATACATGATATTCCATTGTTAAGTAACTTTGCTAAGTGATGCAAGAACATTCCCCTTTGAAGGAGACAGACTTGGGTTAAGGGATCCAGAGAACAGTGTCATTCTACAGAAATAAAAGAGAAAGGAGAGATGAACAGACAGGTGCCAAAGAGAGTTAGGAGAGTCTTTAGTAGAATAAGCATCTTGGTACTTATCCCACGCTAACAGGAAGAACAGTTTTGATGATGAGGCTTCTAATATAGTGTAAACTTTGATTGGAATAGCCCAGAAACTTGGGGTTGAGCTGACCTTATAAAGTAAAGTTGTTTAGTAACTACTGCTTAGAAAGAAGACATGTATGCTCTGGGTAATAGTAAGGGTAACACTAAAACTAATGCCAACAACAGGAATAACAATTATAACTGTAATAATGATATTAATAATATGTACATTTATTGTATCCTGACTACTGTTTTAAGTGCTGCATATGTATTAACTTATTATCTGAAAATTGAGTTACTCCATGCACATTTATTGAATGCCTATTCAGTGCAAGTTTCTATGAACAAAACAGGCAAACCCCTATTCTTACGAATTTAATTTTAGGGAAGAAACAGCAATAATTGATATAAATTAGTTAATAAATTACATAATATATTGGGAAGTGAGAAATGGCGTGGGAAAAAATACATATGTAGGGTAAGAGGAATTATCAGGAGTGCTGGGATGGGTGGGAATCAATTTACTTTCATTAAATAGAGAAGCCAGAATAGGTTGTAATGAGAAAGTGAGATTTCAGCAAGGACTTGAAAGAGAAGAAGCATTTTGAGGCAAATATCTAGGGCAGGAGGCCTTCAGTCTGTGGGAACTGCTAGAGCAAAGGCTTAAATGCAGGAGTGTATCTCTTGTGCCCAAATGCATGACGGGAGGATTGGGAGGGGAAGATAGTAGAATATAACAGAGTAGAGCCATGTATAAGATCCTTTCCACTATTTAAACAACTTGAACTTTTGCCCTGAATTCAATGTGAGATCATTGAATTTTGATCAGAAGAGGCACTTGGCTTGACCAAATTTGAAATGGATTACTATGGCAGCCAGGTTGAGAATAGATTTGTAAGGAAAGATAGCCAATTAGGAGACTTTGAAAGGATGGAGATGGGGACAACGGTGCTAGAGGTAATGAAAAGTTGTCAAATTCCAAACTTATGTTGAATGCACAAAGAAATGAAATAACTTACCCAAGGTTGAAAATTGGGCACTGAACACATGCAGTCCAGACTCAAGAACTATTCTGATACACAGAATAAACTGACCTACAAAAAAAGGTAGTTTGAAGATAGGTATCAACTCAATGAAAGGCAGAGCTTTCTGATAATTATGTCTGTAAGGCAGCGATTTTCTGTGGATGGAGGAGTGTAAGAAGAAAATGGAAAGCCATTTGTCTATGATGAATATAGAGTGTCACGCATACAGAAGGGGCTTGATGACTTTTAGGTATTTTCTAACTCTGAGACTCTGGAGGTATAAAGTCAACTGAAAGTAGACCATTGTAAAGATTAAGAGAAGGAATAGGAGAGGAAAGAGGAGGAAGAGTGGAAGGATGGGTGGGAGGGAGGATAGAGTTGACAGTATCACTATGTTACTAAATCTTTATACATGAAATACATGAAGTGTGTATATCTTAAACAAAAAAAATTTTAAAAGACTATGAATCCAAAATATAGAATGATATAATTCATACTGTTCATCAAAAGTTGACAACTGTAATAATTTCTACTATTTTGAAAACCATTTTCTTGCCTCTATTTAATTTATCAAGGTGTAAACAATATACTAGATTTGGCTTCTGTCCTCAAAGAAAGGATGAAGAGTTCATGTACTTGACAAATCTCTGTTGTGACTCAAAATAAATCCACAAAATCACCCTTTTAAATGTAAATTTAGAACACTTGCATATTTTCAGGGCAACAACTGGTACTAGGCAGAGTCTGGAGGGTAAAATATACATAATAGATAAAAATATATAATAATAGATGATGGTCACAGATTATGATTATTCAAGATCATTGCATATAACCATTCAGTAAGCTATGTGGGTCTTAGTTAACAGTTCATACATTATACCCTGTTATGACTTGTCTGTGTTACATCCTGTCTGTGTGTGCTGTTGGCACACTACTGGAGGATTATATTTGTGTTTCTATTTATGAAACATACATGGCTCTGTTATTGCAGAATTGATGTGCTAGGAGGTGATCCAAAGATATGACTTTGTTTCAATATTTTTAGATGTTCTTCACCATAATGTCAAAGTGTTGTGAACACACTCCCGCTGGGTGTGATTTCTTGCTGTGAGCAATATATAACAGGTCCATAAAATCTACCAAATATTGCTGGGCATTTGGTGGGACAGTAAATGTGGCAATTTGACAACAATGTTGGGGGATGCTTCTAGATGTGCTAAGAAAATATATTGAAAAAACTAGATGAGTACATGCAGTTTTATGGAATTAGAAGAGAAGGAAACAAAATGAAGTTGACAAATGCCAGGGTTCCTATTTATGAGAAAAGGCTCTTGAAATTCAATCTCTGAAGGTGGGAAGTTAAAGATAAGTGTGCTTTACCAAAGTATACTGTCTCCAGAGGTGCTATTAGTTAAAGTAAACCCAAAAAGAAGAAAGAAAAAATATATAACCCCTTTCCACATACATGCTACTTATAACAATAATCCCTGTTAGTCTTGATTCTGTTCCTAAAATATAATAAGTAAGTTTGTTTTTTATTTTTTTGCAGTAGTGTGTGTGTGTGTGTGTGTGTGCGTGTGTGCGTGTGTTTACTTTCATCATGCAAATATTCCCAGACCTAACTGAGAGAGCCATTAGTTACTCCAGGCAATTTACTAGCCTACTGTAGAGCATAAGTTCACATCTTAATGGTGACTTCTTGTCATCTGTGACTGCTTGAATGGCATATCAAAGGAATAGAATCTCAAATAAGTTGTCTAAATTTAGTAAAGAAACCTCTTCTCCCTGTTTTTTCTTGTATTTCTTTTGGAGCACCACAAACATAATAGATAGTACTAAGAAATCCAAGTCTGATACGTTTACTTTGTGAAAAGCTCTGGCTTTCTTTCAGGTTTTGTGTGATCCTAGCAGCTGATGCCTCACCATGAAATAAAACCATATTGATCTTACCTCTCATGCAAAGTAAAATTGTATTCCCACTTGGTCTCTTGCTGTTCAATTCTTAGTGTAGTTTTAATGAATTTTTTCTTTCATTTTTGTTTTCTTCATTTGTAGCATGCAACCTATGTATTCTATTAGAATTTTAGGTCAACTTTTATAATTCTCTAAAATTAATTGTGGAAAAAAGTTTTGCTTTAAAAATGTGTACATGTAGAGAACTAGCACCCCCTAGTGTATTAAAAGCCCCCAATGACTTGATCTGGCATTTAATAAGCTAATAACAACAAACAGGAATGTATTCTAACGGAGAGGTTATTGCAAACTTTTACCACTGAAATTATGGCATAACTTGTTTAGGCACAGGGAAAGCATGTTTTAAAGTTAATAAAAATCATAAACTAAGAGGATGAAAATCATTTTCAAATATTAGTTCTAAAATTGGAATACCACTGTTGGCATTTGAACTGTTGGTGATATGGTTACAAAATAAAACAGAGTAATTTGTGGTCATTTTGCTAATTTTCTAAATCTATGTCTCCTAGAAAATTTCAGCAACATAATTTTTATAGAAAACTATAAAACTGAAAGTGTTTAGGATTTTTCTTCTTTTGGTGACTGTTAAACTGTGTGTTGCCTAATGAAACTGTAAACTGAAAATTATAGCTTCATTCCAGACAGTGAGAGGACTTATTCCAACAGATGGCATCAAAACACCGGTCTAAACTGTATGATCGCTGATTGTTAATTGCGTCTGTAAAACAATCCTTTTAAACAGAGTAATGCATTTTATCATACAGATTATAGTTCTACGCTTTTTGGTTTTTCAATATGTGTTAACATTTTCTGCTCCAATGTAAGATTTAGTGCTTGCATAATTATCAGATTAAGCAACAAAACAACAGTGACTCAATCATTTTTAGGAAACATGCATAAGGCAGATAGGGAAGTATGAATCTCATTTTTTAGGACATATTATTTGAAAGCTGTTTTGGTTTTTATTAGGTTACATAAAACAGGAAGAATGTGCTAAATTAAAACAGTAGAAATCTATGAAAATTTCTTAAACGTAGGGTAAATATACATGAGGGTACTTCAGCCACCTCATGGGAAATGTATATTTTGAAAAACCTTGCATGTGTTTCAATTTTTTTTTGCACCAAAATAAATTTATTTTTAAAATCCATTTTCCATGAATGCTGTGAAGTATGCTTGTACTGTATTTTTAAATATATTTCACTATAGATGGAAATAGTTTAATTTACATAGAACTTTTAAAAGAAAAGGAAATACATGAGGCATGTGATAAAGGAACTATTCTGTAACATTCAGAGATTAAGTCATACGACTTCCTTTCTGGAATAATTCCAGACCTTTGTAGAAGCAGTGGGTAGCTTTGACAGCAATGTGAAGAACCCTTCAGTAAGCTCTTTCCATGGTGTTCATGGCATCAGAAAGATGCGATATGAAGCTTAGATTCTTTTGTTGGTTCTTTATTCAGGATGATTTGGAATGGGGAACTTGAAGTTCAGAGATGTGGAGAGAATGGTTAGCATTTGTGATACCTGAGGCAGATCTGTTTGAGTGTCATATTCTCCTCTTTTCATTGAACATATTAAATATACACAAAATCAATAGCTGCCAACTCCTCCCACCCACTGGGAAAGGGCTATAGGAGAATAAACTTGCTTGTTGAGCTAGAAATTAGCATTTAGTAAATAAACTTGTTATGATTATACTTCTAAGTTTTCATCTATCTTTATCTGTTACATATGTACCACTAAAATAGTACTTAGGAAGGATCATTCATCAGATATTACCAACAATGTATATTCTAGATAGAAAACATGAAAACTAAGAATGGTAATGTAACAACAAAGGGTGTTAAGTAGCAAAATTTCATATTTTTGAAAATCTACAGTGAGTCCCTATCCAGAGTCCATCCACTCTTTTATTTGGAAAAAAAAATTCTAAAAACCTTTTTCTTTCCTGGTTTTTAAAGCTTATAACAGATTAGGAAGGCAAGTTACTGGAGGCAAGCACAATGAGTAGCATCTGATGCTTCACTCT
Source organism: Sylvilagus floridanus (assembly GCA_949820135.1). Lineage (NCBI taxonomy): Eukaryota > Metazoa > Chordata > Mammalia > Lagomorpha > Leporidae > Sylvilagus > Sylvilagus floridanus. Next base: position 94,944,976 of record OX463244.1, on the reverse strand, counting down.
GAGGAAAGATTTGGAAAGACTGCCTTAGTAAATCATACAAATGTATATTAATTACAGAGGGAAAAGTAGTAATGTAGCAGAGAATTCCACCTTAGCTAAGTGATGAAGGTTAACATTACCAAGAATAAGACATACTGTATCATTACCCCCTGAGAAAATATATACCTAGAAAGGGGACATGCCTTTCTTCCATGGTGCTTTTTGTCAGAAATGTATAAAGTCAATGTAAACACTGGAAAAGTCAGACAAATTGAAGAACACTCTGTGAAATAACTGATCAGTAGTCATCACGAGTGACAAGATCATGGCAGACAAAAACAGAACAAGTATCTGCCACAGATTGGAAGAGACTAAAGAGACAAGAAGTTAAAACTCAGTGTGTAGTTCTGAGTTGGATCCCAGAGCAGAGGAAGGACATTACTCTAAAAACTGGTAAAATATGAATAATGTCTGCAGTTTGTTTAATAGTGTTATACCAATGTTAATGTCTTCGGTTTGATTATATGTAGATATAGATAATTGCTTCAGGGCAAGTTGAATGAAGAGTATATATATATATATATATAGACTGACTACGCTGTTTTGCATCTTTTAATTAATTCTAAAGTTGTTTTCCAATGTGTTTTTTTAAAGGCCTACTCCTACAAAACTCTGTGTAGAGTAGTTTGAGGCCAGTTAATGTAACTGGGCAAAAAGCTTTGTTATGTATCTGAGTTGTATAAAATCTTTACTGATATTCAGTATTATAGGCACAAGGAGAACCATTTTAATATCATTTGTTTAACATAAATCATAAAGCATTTTATGAACATTTACACAATTTATAAATAAAATATTTAAATCTATAATGTGTAAATTTCAACTATTTGAGAAATCTACCTAATGGAGAACTGTATTCATTATTGATGCTCTAAATAAGCCATTCTTCTACCATCAGAACTTTGCTGGGTTCTACATTGTGGCACAGTGGGCTAAGCCACTGCTTGCAGTGCTGGCATCCCACGTTGGAATGCCAATTGGAGTCTTGGATGCTGCACTTCTAATCATTTCCCTAATAATGTTGCTGAGAAAGCAGCAGATGATGGCACAAGTACTTGTGCCCCTGCCACCCACGTGGAAGACCCGGATGGAGTTTCTGCCTCCTGACTTTGGCCTGGTCCAGCCTGGGTCCCTCTGGCCATTTGGGGAGTGAACCTGCAGGTGAAAGATCCCTTTCTGTCACTCTGCCTTTCAAATAACTACTTCTAAAATTCTTTTTTTTTTAAAAGGTTTATTAATTTATTTGAAAGTCAGGGTTAGGAGAGGCAGAGAGAGAGAGGTCTTTCATTCTCTGGTTCACTCCTGAATTGGCCACAGAGGCTGATCCAAAGCCAGGAGCCAGGAGCTTCCTCCATGTCTTCCCACGTGGGTGCAGGGCCCCAAGGACTTGATCCACATTCTACTGCTTTTGCGGGCCATAGCAGCGAGCTAGATCAGAAGTAGAGCAGCTGGGACTCAAACCAACATGGGATGCTGGCACTGCAGGTGGCAGCTTTATTCACTACACCACAGGGCCGGCCCCCTGTTGTTGTTTTTTTTTTGTTGTTTGTTTTTAACAAAAACTTTTATGCTTGTGGCAGACACTAGAATCCTCCATCAATTCTCTATCCAAAGATAGATATTATACAACCATACTTCAAAATGTTCATGGAAAATGTAGATTATCTTTTAATTCTATTTTTCCATGAACTGTATGAAATATTCTCATGTATCTTATAGCAACTGTGTGGATACCCCATGTTATCCAGGCCTTTGCTGTCATACATAACTAAAATTGAAAGCTGAATTGTTGCTAGAACCCATTTCATCACCCTCCTTGATTTTGATACTGTGTGGGAATAGGGAATTCAAATTATTTCCTTCAAGGCCTGTATATGATTTCTCTCCTAATAAGTATTAGTGAGATATTTGAATATATACATATCAGCTAGCATTAATTAAGCCATAGTCCTGAACTCTAACTCCATCTACTAATATTCTCTGAATTTTCAATGAATTTAACAGCTAGAGCTTTCACTAAAACCCATGCAAGATAACTATGATTGGAACAAAAAATGTAGAGCTACAGTGTATTGGCAATTTACATTATTTTGTAACAGATTCATTTATTTATTTGAAAGTCAGAGAGAGAGAGAGAGAGAGAGAGAGAGAGAGGTCTTCCATCCACTGATTTACTCCCTGAATGGCCGTAGTGCCTAGTCCTGATTGAACCCAGAAGGCAGGAACTCCATGCTGATCTCCCACATGGGTGGTAGGAACCCAAAAATTGAACATCACAGGTGATGGCTTAACCCTTTGTGCCATTCAGCCCCTTGGACAATTTAATATACTACAGAATTAGCCTTTAAGTCATGCTACTACACTTTATTAGCTGAAGGAAGCTTATATGTATTTGTTGGACATTCACCATGTATTCGGTGCTGGATGAGATGCTATAGGATTTAAAAGTATGCTCTCATTCTTCTGTAGCTTTTTGGAAACTCTTCAAAGGCCTGGTGGAGGCTTACAAGTTTCAAGAATGCACACATTTGCAAGTCAGCAAGATTCTGTGTACATACTTCACTGTTTAGATCAACTGTTTTCAATGTTATTGAGATTAGGGATTTCTTTTTAATGTTAGATTTTCACATATGATAGCTGATATTTGTTTAGTACTTGTAATTATTAAAACACATAATGGCAAAATACAAGTATGGCTTATTTTAAATTAATGTGTACTTTATCACAATAATATCTACTTACTTATGGAAAACAGTAGCAAATATACATGAGTGGCATATAATTCAGTACATGTTTTGGTGCACACAGGGGGCCATAAACCCAGGAATTCTCCCCTGTTGTACTCCATCCAATTACTGCTTATCTGTTGGCCAAGGACCACTATGCTTGAGCAACAGTACCATAAGAATTCAACTGAAGAAGGCTGACATGGTCAGAGCCATCATCAAAGGAACCCCCCTTCCCTATCCCACAACATGGGACTTAAGGTCTATCTCAGGAGTTAGGAAAGGCTAGAGTGTATGCCAGGTTGGCCATGGAGAAGCAGGAATGAGGTAAGCAAATTGAGAGGCAATGAGAAACCTAGGCTGGTCATAGGGAAGGACTATGCCAGGGAATTAGAAAAAAGAAAATTGGCTAAAGGAGGCAGACAGAGATTATGGGTGTTTGTAACATCCAAGCAAATGAGCTACAGATTTATATAAAGGCAAAGTGCTGGACCAGGACTCAAAGGACTGGGTTGTAATTCTGACCCTACTAATTATTAGTCTTTGGCAAGTTAAATTTTAGGCTCCATTGTTATCCTTGGTGCCACTGGGATAATAGTGTATACTGCTTGGGGAAGACAGCATCCGTGAAATTTCCTAGTAGAGTTTCAATCTATTGGAGCTGAATCTGAAATAGGGAAGTATCTAAGATTATTGAGCAGGGATCAGCATGATGAAAGTGATATATTAAAGAAGATTAGTTTGGCAGCTATGTGCAGGTAGGATTAAAGTCAGTGAGGCCAATGAGAAAACTGTCCCAGTGATCAGACTCAAAAACGGTGAACATAGGGACAAAAGAAGATGGAGATGAAAGCCGACAGGATTTTTAGTTTGATAAGGAGTCAGGGAAGAGATAAGTCAAAAATTATTTTGAGGTTTAAAACAGCTAGGAAGGGGGCTGATGTTGTGGTGTAGTGGGTAAAGCTGCCACCCGTGACTCCAGCATCCCATATGGGCACAATTCGAGTCCCAGCTGTTCCAATTCTGATCCAGCTCCCTGCTAATGTGCCTGGGAAAACAGCGAAAGATGGGCCAACTGCTTGAGCTCCTGCACCCACGTGGGAGACCCGGAAAAAGCTCTTGGCTCTTGGCTTCAGCCTGGCCCAGCCTCAGCCCATGTGGCCATTTAGGGAGTGAACCAGTGGATGGAAGATCGATTTCTCTGTCTCCCTCTCTCTCTCTTTCTCTGTCTCCTTCTCTCTATATAAACTCTGCCTTTCAAATAAATAAATAAATCTTTAAACGAAACATCTAGTAACTGTGGAAGAATGGCTGAAATACTGAAAGAGAAAAAATAAGTGTAAAGTTAGCTGATTTGGAGACAGGGTGTTAAGTGTGGACATGGCGAGTGGCATATGAGAACCAACTGTTAAGTAGAAATTGACTAAACTGTTGAGAACATGCAATTAGAGCAAAGTGGAAATGTACGCTAAAAGTGGTGAGGTGGGAGTCATGAAGCCCAGTGGTGACAGCTGAGCTGGGAAATAGAATATGCTACTTAATAGAGATTGTAAACAGAAAAATCAAGAATCTATGGTCAAGCCTTTATGGTATTTCTCTTAAGAAACTATTTTAGGGCTGGCCAATTCATTATTTTGCAGCTAATATATATATATATATATATATATATATATATATATGCTGGAATGGAATTTTCATTATTTTATGGGGTATCGAATTTTCAGTAATTTGTTTTCTAATTTAGATGAGTCAAAGGTATAAAACATGTCCTTTTTTCCTTCAAAGGGAAATAACCGAGAGCTCATTTATAACACTCCTCTTAATACGGGGCATTTATAGAGACTCCATTTGAGTCCTTTCTTCCTGTGTTATGACAGTGAAATGTGCCATACTACTGGCATTACTGTGTGGCTAAACCACTCATAAAAGCCTTGTTACCAATGGGATACATCTGGCATTCATAATCCTTTGTGATCTGACTTCTTACCAGCATCATTATGCAACCCTGCCCTGCTTCCCCCACCACTAGTGGTTTGGACTCCCAGCTTGGCCAGGTCTTAACACTAGTTCTGAGCCCTTGCTCTTGCTCTTTCTTTAGAATGCCCTTGTTTTCAAGCACTCTTCTTCTGAAACCTTTCAAGACCCATCTCTAAAATCTCATCTCCCCCGAGATCGTTACTTATTCCCAGCAATAAAGAATCTGTCTTTACTTAAGCTTCCACCTCTGCGTGACTCTCCTCCCAGTCCACCTTGCATGTCCTTACCTGTTTACCCACCCACCTTCCCCGCCTGGTTGTGAGCTCCAGGCAGCAGGGGCTGTGTCCCACAAGTGCACGCCCCACACAGCATCTAGCCTAGACTCACATTTACTGCCCGCTAAAAGGAAAAGAGGATAATATTTTTCCCAGCAACATTTTAGTAAATCAAAAGGAGGAAAAAAAGCAGCCACTGGAAAGCAGGGAAAAGAAGAGCCCTCAGTCTTTAGTAGGAAATTGAAGTAAGCAGCAAGAGGAGTTTTTGACAGTGGTAGAGTAATAGCCATTTCTGTGGGTGGCCCGGGAGAAAGATACAGAAGGTTCTGGACAATAAACATGAAAGTCCTTCTTCCTGTGGAGCCTTGAATCGCCCAGGGTTGGAAGCATATGTTAAGATATGATTCTTCCATGACAAGTTTTAATCTAATGCGGTAAAATTTTTAAAGTGACTCAGTCAGGGTGACCTGTTACACAGGGGGTGAGCAATATGTTACCTAGTTCCAGAGAGGATCTGTTAGGGTTTGTAGAGTGGATTAAAAGAAAGAATGTTCATTTTATATGCAAAAATTAAGTATTGATAACTTATAACTTCAAAAAGGTGAGGGGGGAGCATATGGGGAAGGAAAAGGGATTGTACATATTAGAAAAGAGAAACTTCTTCATCTCAGGCCTAATTAATCTATCCCCTGAATTATCAAATGAGTAATAACCTATCATATTTGGGTAAAGCTATGAAGTCTTCAATTAAGTAGAGGCTGAACATTTAAATTTGATTAAGTAAGGTGACTTATAATAATACAGGCAATTAGTCTGTGGAATATGCAGGTGGGAATGAGAAGGAGGAAACAATACTGCATTAGGAAAGCAGATTTTAGTGTTTTTTTTTTAACATGGTGCCTTTATACTTTTGTAGCACTTTTTTAATTTAAAATTTATTAATTTATTTGAAAGAGTTATAGAGAGAGGAGAGACATAGAGCAAGATTTTCCATCTGCTGGTTCCCTCCCCAGACAGCTGCAACAGCTAGCCCAGACCAAAACTAGGGGCCTGGAGTTTCATCTGGGTCTTCCACATGGGTGCAGCCATTGTCTGCCGCTTTCCCAGGCACATTAGCAGGAAGCTGGATCAGAAGTGGAGTGGGCAGAACACAAACCAATGCCAATATGGGATGCCAGCAGGTTAAGCTTATGCCCCACAGGGCCACCCCTTTTGTCATGCTGTTCAATTTACAATGCTCCTTAAACTCCTTTGACTTCTTAATTTCCCTGTTAGGCAAGTAAAGAAAGCTTTAAAGGCTCTCATCTGAGCTTCCTGTGTTCCTTCCATGGTAACCTGCTACCACACTGATTGATGGGAAAATAGATCCAGTGTATTGAGAGTTCTTACTTGTCATGCAAATAATATGAGATGATGTGGTTTGACATAATCTATTTGAATACAAGTTTTGTTTACTTCTGCAACTATTCCACACTATGTGAGATACAGTGTGTAGTGCATGGTATATACATGGTCAAACTCCTAACCTCTCCTACCTCAAAATATGAATATATTTAGAGACAAGGTCTTTAAAGAAGTAATTAATTTAAAGTAAGGTCATATGAGTTTGCATTGATTCAATATATTCAATATGACTGGAAATTTGGACACAGATATGTGTAGAGTGAAAACCTATTACAATACATGGGAAAGCAGTTGGTATTGTTTGAATGAACCCCAAAATTCATGTGTTGAAACTTGTTGGCCAAAGTGATGATAGTAAGAGATGGGTCCTTGGAGGGTGATTGGGTTATCAGAACAGAGCCAATGGGATTTACCACCATATGAAAGAGTTGGAAAGAAATAGGCTTCTTTTGTCCTTCTGCCTTTTGTCTTTTGAGGATACACAGTTCCCTCTTTTTTGCTCTTCTACCATGTGAAGACATCCAAATGGCACTATCTGAAGGAATGTGCCCTCACCAGACATTAAACCTACCAACTTCCCAGCCTCCGTATCTGTGAGCAGTAAATTTATGTTTCCTGTAAGTCATCCAGTCTTAGGTATTTTGTTAGGCCAGGAGTAATGGACTATGACTGCAGCCATTTTCAAGCCAAGAAGAGAGATGTCAGATGGAATCAACTCCACTGACACCCTAATCTTGAATTTCTGGCCTCTGAAATTATGAGAAAAGAAATTTCTCTTGTTTAAGCCACCCAGTTATCTATGGGTGATGCTTTGTTGTGCTAGCCCAGAAAGCTAACACATTAAGGTTGCAGGTGGTTATCCTAGTGGATAAGACTCCTGCATCCCACCTCAGAGTACCTGGGCTCCATACCCAACTCTGACTCTGTACTCCAGCTTCAGCTTCTTTCTAATGCAAATGGTCCAAGTAGTTGGGTTCCTGCCTCCCACCTGGATTTATTCCCAGCCCTGGTTTGGCCTGGCACAGCTCTGGCTGTGTGGGCATGTGGGAAGTTAACCATCAAATGGGAGCTTGCTCTCTCTCTCTCTCGCTCTCTCTCTCAGAATGTGTGTGTGTGGGTGTGTATTTTTCCCTTCCTCTCAAATAAAAAAAAAATTAAATATATGGAGATTCTAAGGAGATTTAAAGAAGGAGAAAAGAGTTCATGTGCTTAAGAATGTTATAAATCCACGATTCTATACTTTAAAATCCATGAGAGTCAAATAAATACTTCTTTTATCTTTGAATCACATAAACCATCAGTAAGTTAAAAGTCATCTGAGAAGATCAAGTCCACAGCTTCGCTTGGGAAGATAGATCAAACAGCCTATAAATTTTGTTAGTTTCCAGCCATAGAATATTAAGAATAGATGTAAGTATATATGTATCTCACAGGGTAATTGCCATTGGTCTTGAAGAATATTGGCCAGTTTCTAAAGTGTATGTGGCACAAAACTAGTCCATGTCTACTTAGTTCTCCACCCTTTTGCACTGAACACTTAACTTTGAACATCTTCTAAAGTCTATGAAGATAAAAACTGGAATCATTTCATGAAAGTATGAAAAGAAGCAACATGCATACTTTTAAAGCATAACCTGCAAGCACTGGGAAAGAATTCTAACCTCTTAATATCACAATCTATTTCAAAATTATTTTGGCTCCCCTGGAACTGAGCAAATTTCAACATTGAAAGGACAAGCTAGTTCACCATCAATTTTTAGGATGATGTGGTCTAACCATCATCAGTTAAGGATGCAGTGTTGCAAGAGTATCATTGTGAAGAAAACTTTTACAAAAGGAAACCAGTGGCAAGGCTTATAATGGAATTCTTTCTAAAAGAGCTAAATGTAAACTTTGATACTTGGGATCCATTGTTATTTTTGCTCAACTCCAAGCCTGTATCTTTGGCAAATGAAATTAACACCCTGTTTCTATTCTTTATGCCTACTGCTTTAACAAGCTGGATCTGCTCTGAAGGACTTAAATTTTGTATTTTCAAATCTGAACCTAAATTTTATGGGGATTTTGAGTGGAATTGAAACATGAAACTTTGGGGGAAAATAGGACAAGAATACATATTTACTATCTTTCATGATAAGAATTGTCTGTATGGCATTCTTTAAGAACATAAGTGTTGAAGCCTTAAAAAAAATTCAGACAATTGTCTAATTAGGAAGTGGAGAAGAAAACGCTATTTGTTTTACTTACAGCCTAGAAAAATAATACTTCCCATGAAAGCATAACTTATTCTGAATGATCTGTTTTGCCAGTCTCTGGCAAGTTTTTAAAATGAAAACAATTATGTGTAAATGTAAATACAGACTATCATTGACCATTCTGGCAGTGGAATAGGCAAGCTGCTTCTTTCACAGCCTTTTCCTCCTAGCATGCAAGCCTGCTGGTAACAGCCACAATCAAAATGCCTATTTGACTCTCACATTGGCATGCATCATCCTAGCGGGTTCTTCTAAGACACCATCCAATTTTTTTGTAAAATGTTATTAGATAGATCAGCTTTTGAGCACAGTATTGTTTATTTACTTGAGTATTAAAACATATGTGACTTGTCATCTTGAAAAGCAGAATTGGGCAATGAATGGTGGAAGTCAGTTTCTATGTAAAGATAATAAAGAAGTGTGTCTTCTCATACATACTGGGAGCTGGCAGCCTTACAGAGATGGTTCTAAATTGTTATTCCTAGCCTCTTTTAAAAGCAAGGCCTCTTTTAAAAGCAAGGATGTATCATAATCTGGCACTTGTTGCCACAGATCACATTAGGTTTGCATAATCTATACTCCTTGTGAGTGAGACTGACTAAAGTATCAGGACTAAATGCTGTAATTCATCTTCCATAGAGTCTAAAGCAAATTCCCAATTCATCATGAGCTTGCAATTCACCAGTGTGAGTTCTAAATCAGCATCTCTTTAGGTTTCTAGTATCATGCAGTGTTATTGAGATAATAGATTTTCCCTAACTTTTCAAAAGTTTGGTTTAACACATTTGCTTATAAATTGGTTTAAAATTCACAGCTTAATTTTTCCTGTAGAAACGTGGCTATGAATATGTGAGTAAATGGCAGTGCTTATCAGAGCAAATATTGCCAAAATATCGCAATGCTTCAACTGTATTCATCACTAAAAAAAGAGGAAATAGAATAAAGTACAAATAGAATCAATTTCATATTATTTGGGTACTAGTGTCTAAGGAAGGTTTAAGTTTTTTTAATAAAGCTTTTATTTAAAGAATATAAATTTCCAAAGTACAGCTTATGGATTACAATGGCTTCCCCCCCCATAACTTCCCTCCCACCCGCAACCCTCCCCTTTCCCGCTCCCTCTCCCCTTCCATTTACATCAAGGTTCATTTTAATTCTCTTTACATACAGAAGATCAGTTTAGTACATATTACGTAAAGATTTCAACAGTTTGCCCTCACATAGCAACACAAAGTGAAAAATACTGTTGAAGTACTAGTTATAGTATTGATTCACAATGTATAGCACATTAAGGACAGAGATCCTACATGATATTTTTTAAAAAAAATTAATTTTCTATGCAGTTTCCAATTTAACACCAAGTTTTTAAATCATTTTCAATTATCTGTATATACAGAAGATCGATTCAGTATATACTAAGTAAAGATTTCATCAGTTTGCACCCACACAGAAACACAAAGTGTGAAATACTGTTTCAGTACTAGTTATAGCATTACTTCACATTGGACAACACATTAAGGACAGATCCCTCATGAGACATAAGTACACAGTGACTCCTGATGTTGATTTAACAATTTGACACTCTTGTTTATGGTGTCAGTAATCTCCCTAGGCTCTGGTCATGAGTTGCCGAGGCTATGGAAGCCTTTAGGGTTAGCCGACTTCGATCTTATTCCGACAGGGTCATAGTCAAGGTGGAAATTCTCTCCTCCCTTCAGAGAAAGGTACCTCCTTCTTTGATGGCCCTGTTCTTTCCACTGGAATCTCACTCACAGAGATCTTTCATTTAGGTCTTCTTTTTTTTCCAGAGTGTCTTGGCTTTCCATGCCTAAAATATTCTCATGGGCTCTTGAGCCAGATCCGAATGCCATAAGGGCAGATTCTGAGGCCAGAGTGCTATTTAGGACATCTGCCATCAAGGTGGTGCCAGGGGATTCCAATACAATTCCATCAGGGTGGCATGTACCAAGGCCATCTCACTAGTCCAAGTGATCAATTTCAGTTCACAGTTGATCACACTGATAGGTCTAAGAGTCAAAGGGATCACACAAACAAGACTAGTGTCTGCTAATACTAACTGATAGAATCAAAAAAGGAGAGAATGATCCAACATGGGAAGCGAGATACACAGGAAGGTTTAAGTTTTAAAAGATGAGGTAGACAATGCAGACTTCTGGGTGTTTGAAAGACTAAAAGAATGAAGGCTTTGCTTATGTCAAGCTTAATTATGGAGCTGATTTTCCTTTCCTTGATCTTAATGCATTGTTAGCCATGCTCTAATGCAAATGCTTATCAATAATAATTAGTAGTGTTCTTTCTACTCATGATGGTACATAAGGGAAGTGCTTGAAAGAGTGAGGAAGAAAAATGTTGCTGAGCAAATGAGCAATGATTAGATGGTAATAGAAAGAGAAAACAGCGTTAAAGAGATACAAGCATAAAGGTGAAAAAAACTTATCATAATGAAATTTATGATGATTTTAGGTTGAAATACAATGAGAACAGTTCCAAGCCTATCACATCTGGCTTGTAGGGAAAGAAAGGAGGGCAAAGGGCAAAGGCTTGAAGTCTGAGAATTCCCCATTACCAGCCTGTGGACCACAGGACAGCTTGATGACTCTGAGGAGTGGACAAATTAGCAGGAGCTAGTGAGAAAGAAAAGCTGCAACCACCTGGTTAGGTGTTTCAAAAGGGCTTTGTAGATCATTTAACTCTGTTAACCTTAAAAGAGATATTTAAATATCCCTATATATCTAATTAGTCCAGGTGACAAGACTGAAGTTACACAAAATTAAGTGTCATGTCCAAGATAACAGAGCTAAGGAAAATGTTGGCCCTGAGACTTGAGCCAGGAGCTGGCTGTACTGAGCCATTGCTCTGGTTTAGAATGAGACATAGGCCTCTTCTCTGATCCATGTTGAGGTTTCATTCCATGAGATAAAATATGCACTTTGTACAGTGCTTGAAACAAAGTAAATATTCACTAAACATTGTGATTATCATCTACTCATGTAAAATGGTATTTATTAAATACCAGTGGGGCCAGTATTGGGTCTTGACACTCATTTATTTTTTTGCTTCTTTTCTGCATTTCAATAGTCTTTTCTTGCCCTCTAGATATCACAGTTAACATGTTTCTAACTTCTTAAATACCTACTGATTCCCTTTAATGTGCTTGCCAGCCACAAACCCAACAAGGACAATAACTGTCCCTAGAACATGGTAGGCACCCACTAAATATTTGTTGGATGGAATAATTCAATTTGACAACTATATCACTCACTTTAAGTAGTAGGGGAAATACAAAATTTTCATGGACAGAAGTTCTGTACTTAAATATGTTACACTTTAAAATTTTGTAGTAGGGCATTAGAAACCTAAGGAGATTCATTTATTATTTTTGTCCATGACATACTAAGCTTTCTAGTATAAAGAACATATTTCTGTATTTGTACTAAAGTAATAACAGGAAGAGTTTAAACATTATTATTCTTTGGTTATATAAGAGACCTCATCTGAATTATAGTCTATTGAATTCTAGTTCATACATGACACTGTGCCTCTCTTCCCATAGTTTTTAAAAAATATTTAGAAACAAGAATGAATGTTATAGCTAACCAAGTTCATAATCATGTTTCTGAGATTCACTCCTGTATTTTTGCTCTGGCTGTGTAACCATTCATGGGTGTAGAAAACAAGAATATTTTATTCTTGTTCTGATATGTCCTACTAATACATGTTTATGGAATAAAATTGCCATGGTTATTAAAAGAGTCTATGACATTTTCTAAAGAGTGTGGGTATTGCCTGCACAGCCTGGCTGAATTCCAATTTGGATAATTACATTCTGCTGTCTGGTTACCTTAGCGATTCTCTCTTTTGCTCCGTAGGTCCTCACGGTGGTTGAGCTCAGCTGAGATATTCTTGTTTGCCATCCTACATTTTAAATAATAAGAGCTAAGTGGTTTTTGTCTTTGGAAATTTATTTTCTATCCATTTTGAGAAATTTGAAATTTTATATACATATTGGGTATCTAATAAAGCCTGGCTTTCTAATCTAGATTTTTCTTGGAATAGAGTGGGCAATCTAATCAAGGAAAAAAAATGGAATCCTTGATTTTTTTCCCTTCTATTCTTCATTATATATATTATTGCTATGACACTTGGGAAAATTTTATAAATTCACTTAATCTTCCCTGTCTCTAAACTTTTATAGTAATTTTCTGGAGCTTCTGTTTTTTTTTTTTTAATAAAGCTTTTATTTAAAGAATATAAATTTCCAAAGTACAGCTTATGGATTACAATGGCTCCCCCCCCCCATAACTTCCCTCCCACCCGCAACCCTCCCCTTTCCCACTCCCTCTCCCCTTCCATTCACATCAAGGTTCATTTTTAATTCTCTTTACATACAGAAGATCAGTTTAGTACATATTACGTAAAGATTTCAACAGTTTGCCCTCACATAGCAACACAAAGTGAAAAATACTGTTGAAGTACTAGTTATAGTATTGATTCACAATGTATAGCACATTAAGGACAGAGATCCTACATGATATTTTTTAAAAAAAATTAATTTTCTATGCAGTTTCCAATTTAACACCAAGTTTTTAAATCATTTTCAATTATCTGTATATACAGAAGATCGATTCAGTATATACTAAGTAAAGATTTCATCAGTTTGCACCCACACAGAAACACAAAGTGTGAAATACTGTTTCAGTACTAGTTATAGCATTACTTCACATTGGACAACACAGTAAGGACAGATCCCTCATGAGACATAAGTACACAGTGACTCCTGATGTTGATTTAACAATTTGACACTCTTGTTTATTGTTTTTGTTCTTACAGTCTGCCTGGAAGTAGAACTGTTTGTGGGCTTATCTTAGGCTCTCGGCAAATTTCTAACTTTCTGAAATTGGTAGACTTATCTATTTTTTTCATCCTGATAGAAACCTCTTCAGAATGACATGTTGTAGTTGCTCATTAGATGATGTATGAATGATATTCCTTTTGGGTAAACTACCATTTTTTGCTATTAATGACTCAGTCTGCATTTTAGACACTGGTAAACAACTTATTATACAACCCAATGGAAAAGTTTCAGTTGAAGTATTTTGGTTCCTGGACAATGGCATCACTATAATGTGGCAGGTTGCCCATGGAGGCAGCTACCACCCATATGTCTTGTCCTCAAGCTTACTCTTAGAAAACTTGACAGACCCGAGAGAACCAATCCGTGATTATTTTAAACGTACTATTGGAACTGTGAAAAGTTTAACTCAAAGGAGGAATTTCCAAACTTTGATCTACCACACCAAAAGGAGTGGAGGAGTTTGTCACAGGCAGATGGTATGGCTGTAATTATATCATCTCTGACCCAAGCACATATTTTTTTTTTCCCACTCAGGGAAACGTATTAGAATGCAAATGCCTTAGAATAACTGCTATCAGGTTAAACTAGGATTGACTTTAATTAAATTTTACCATGTAAGTAATTAATGCATACAGAACCTACTATAAGAACTAAATTCTTGCTTCACATCCCTTAATAGATCTCCATGTGGTGTTGTCTTAATGCAGAGTCAGATTGTTCCCAGAGGCCTCTGTATGCTCTTTTCTATTGCTTTACCTTGGGGAACTACTCATCTTGTGCTTGATATTTTAGCAATATCAAGCTGATGCCATTCCCTGGATACAATGGGTGTCTCTTTGACCCTGAATGCCATCTTTCTGTCTCTATCTAGCTGACCCTTAAGCAGTCTTCAGGATTGAGTGAAAAGCATAGATGCAGAATCAGGTGCCCTTCCTTTGTGATCTGTAACATCCCTTTGCCCTTTTGTTGTAGAAATGATCTGTTTTTGTGGATGTCTTTTATGTTACTGTTGGTGAAATTAAACTAACATTCCCTAGATATTGTAGGTACGTAAGAGCCATTTCTCCTTTTGTCGAAGGATACTTTTTCCCAGGATTCTTGTCTGCAAGGAAGAAGTCAATGAAAACAAGATGGAGCCACAGCAAGAAAGAGCATGTTTACCTACATCTCCTTTCCCACATGCTGAGTACAGTCCAACTATTTGCTGTTAAAAAATAAACATGAATTTATTTTATAGTAAATAAGAAAAAAACTTAATTGCCTTTTAGTTTGGTTCATAGAGACTCTTTCTGAAAGATTTGTCTCTAGGCCCCATATTCCTAACTGCTTTTCTTTTTTCAAATTGCCACATTCTGATCTTGGGAAATTTTAGAAATTGGATCTTTTTGCCCTACCTTTAAACTCCAATAAGAAATGAGTCATTTTGGCAAATGCATCTATTGTTTACAATCAGAAGTTCATGGGTTTTACTTCAAGTCTGACACATTGTCATTATACGATGATGTCAACGAATACCAAATGAAAAAACTACTTTGTACTTGAAAAGTAAAAACTGTTTATATTCCCTCAAGAGGCAGTATGATGTTGTCAGAACGGCTAAAGACTAAAGTTCCAGTCTCAGTTTTTCCACCAACTGCAGAACTTTGGAAAATGACTATGCCTGTTTGGGCCTCAGTCTATACATCAACACCATGGTGAAATTTGGAAGCTAGGCTGGGAACAATAAAATTCCTGCAACTACAATATCTAAGATGAAAAAGCCGTAAGACATATTCAACTGCTGAATGAAAGAAAAGAATTGGAAGAAACCTAAACGTGGTCTAGAGATAGCTCTTCCATTGAGCAATTGAATTCATTTGATTTTGCTTTGAATGGGTTTCCTAATATATGAGAATACTAAAGAAAAGGTGACAATTTAGCTTCAAATATCCTGTATGTAAACTGGTATATTGCGTTGAAAGTGTAGTGTGATTCTTGGTTTTGGGAGAAGGCTGGTGTAACGACATCCCTGAAAACTTTACAGGGATCAGTAAGCCAACCAAATCATCTTTGATCAAATCTAGAAAGGCAATACCACCAAATGGGTAGCAGCATGGGCTTTGGAAACTCTAGTTTGCTTCCTTCAGACAAGCTACCTAATCTCTGTGGAAGTAAATTTTCTCATTTGGAAAATTGGAATAATAATATTGAACCATAGAGTTTTTGAAAAGATTACTTGGGTCAATATATGTTAGGCATACAATAAATAAATGATAGCAACTGTTGTGAGGTGTCAATCATATCTGTAGTCTAAGTCATATGAAGATGGGGTCCCAGACATTTGGAGGTCATCATATCAGACATAGTGGCAAGAGTTCTTATTTTAATGATCACAATAACTAATATTTATAGAATAGGTTTTAGAATTGCACATAGATTATCTTATTTGCTCCTAATTATCCTGGACCCAAGGCAGTTATTAATCCATTTTAGGCATAAGGAAACTGAAGCAAACAATTTAAACTTCCTGCTAGAGGATGTCCTGGGAGGCAACAGATGATGGTTCAGGTACTTGGGTCCCTACCACCTACCTGGGAGACACAGATTCAGTTCCCAGCTCCTGGCTTTGCATCAGGCCTGGTTGTTGCAGGTATTTGGAAAATCAATCAGTATTTGGGAAGATATCGCTATCTCTTTGTATCTCTCTGTCTCTCTTTCAAATAAATAAAAATAAATCGATTTTTTAAAAAAAATTTAAAAAGTACAGGCTATTATTCTTTATGAATATAGTCATAGAAATCCCCCAAAACATTACCAAATGGGAGCTGACAGTGTACATAAATTACTGGACACCATTCTAAAGGATTATCTTACAAATGCAAATTTGGCTTAACATTAAAAATATTAGTCAATGCAATAAACAATGAAGTACCAAAAAAAAAACCATGTTGATAAACACAGGAGATCACTTGACAAGTCCATCACCGATTCATGATAAAACCCAAAGCAAATTACATATACAAGAGAACTTTATAGACCTGCTAAAGGACATCTATGAAAAACCTATAAATAATAATGAAAAATTGGATTTCAGACACTTTTTGGAACAAGAACAGAATGTCTATTTTTACCACTTCTATTCAGTGTTATACTGGAGGTGATAGCCAGAAATTCATGCAAAGAAAAAACTAGTTGCCTCCAGGTGAGGACTGGAAGTCCATGACCAGTTACAGAAACAAGGGCCAGAGTGATCATGATTGTGTCTATCTTACCATGAATATATTTTGTGGGCATGCATATGTATATATGTATATATATAATATATATAATTAATACATATACAAATATATTTTGTGGGCATATATATATAATAAATACATATACAAAAATGTGTGATACAACTGAAAACACATTGTTTACCTAACAGAGGATGTAGAGCCCTTAGATGATCTTAACTCCTTGATATTCTGTAACTCATGGACTAGGATGTAAGTTTACAATGATTAACTAGTATAACATTATAAGTTTTTTCTTTTTTTAACCATTTGAATCTATCATGAATGAAATTGTGTTTTCATTTCATGTTGATATTGTTCATTGCTAGTATATAGAAACCCTACTGACTTTTAGATTGATCTTGATCATGCAAGCTCATTGAACTCCATTATTAGTTCTGGTGAATTTTTAATGAATTTGTTAAAAATATTTATATACAATCATTTACATGTAAGCAGGTCTTCAAAAAGGTCATGGAAATAGATATTACGAAAAAATAGATTTCAAAATATTTTTTCACTGGAATTAACTTCTAATTTAATTCCCCTTTTTCATGAATTTTAAAAAATTCTCTTATATACTTGTTACTGTAACTAGTCATGTGTTTTTTCCTGACATTTATAGGTAACTTCTTATATTACCCATTCCATATTCGCTTTCCTTTAGCAACCAACTCAATTAGTCATGATTCTTTACTTGTTGGAGTTATCCATACCTTCATTCTTGACTAGTCTGGATTTTTAGTAATCCTTCCTGGATTGTTTTGTTGTTTTCCATTAAAACTATTACAATGTCGTGATAATACTAGGAGTTGCTCCAGGGGATCGTCTGTATTCCAGACATAATCTTTCTTACCTTCATTATGGAAAGGCAGTGCAATTTCCATGTGATTGTAAGGATCAGCCAGCATAGTTACTCCCTTCTTTGCCTATTGATTGAGAGACACAAATAATTCAAAATATTTGGATGCCATTCTTAACTTCCAGTTTCATGGAATTGTTATATCTTCTTATGGAAGTGTTTCTACCTTCGGAATAAAAACCTCTTGGCTAGCAGACTGAACAGTCATGGGATCAGGAATCCAAAATTTGCCAATAGATCACTAATGGTAAAATGACTATCACAACTATGCAATTTGATCCTTGGTCCCATGATTACCAGCTATGTGAGAAACAACACCGTATTGTGAATGCTTAATCAGAACATAACAGTTTTCTGTAGAACCTTGCCACAACACTGCAAAGCATCACCACCTAATTGTCATGATAACTGATTTTTCAAAAGGCCGCTCTACCACTCTATTAAATTAGTAGATTTGGAATAGTGACTTGAGTTTCTTTGATCATAAATAAAATTTGTGAAATACTATGCCATTGGATAAGAGGTTGTATCAGCCAGTGGATGCTCTTTTTGGCAGAAGTGTTGCATCCAAGGTAGGCAGATCTATCCAAGTAAGTCGCTATTTACATAAGAAAAAATGTTGCCCATTTCATGATGAAATCAGTGCACTGTAACCAATCTCTACCTGGTTTCTGACTGATCATCCCAATGAATGGTAACATTAGAGACTTGGTGTTGCTCTGGCAGATTGCCATCCTGTTGTGACTGTAGCTTGGCTAGAAAATGTTTTACAATGTATGTTTATAATATGGAGGAAATGTTAAGCATTATAAGGAACCAATTTATATTCTATAATAGGCCTAGCACATCTCACAGTTAATCTTGACTTTAAATTTGGGACCATAAATAGATTTGTATTTATCTTTTCTGGGACTAAGGTGACAGTGACAGGGCTGTTAAAAAAATCACTAAGGAAACCAGAACTTTTGAATAAGTTGTCATGTATGTGAATAGCTGATTTTGAGGAATGGACAGTTTCAAGCTTCTAGTAGTCAAACAAGGGTACCAACAGACAGCAGCTGCTGCCAGTGATTCAGCATACAGCGCTGCTGCTAGTGACCTAAGTTCCCACAGGCATAATGTTTTCCTGCTTACTGAGCACTTCTGTACACGTCATGTCATGGAGCCTCACAGAAACTGTATGATGGCCTGATCAATACTAGCATTTTTACCATTTTCAAAGTTGGAGAAACCAAAGACTAAGTCTGGGATCAATTAGCTGATGAAGTGCAGGGTTAGGACAGGAATCTGTTTTTTTAAATATTAAAGCCCTTGTTGTCTTCCTACTCTGTGGCATTTGTTTCCAGCTCTTCACCTGTTACTTTCTTTTTCTTTCTGAGCTACTCACTTATACTAAGTTGATATCACCTTAATTTTTACTTTTTTATTTTTTTTCCTCTATTTTAAAGCTCTTGACATCTTTCTTGGTTCCATGATTAAATGTGATTAATACATGACTAAATGTGACTGTAGAGACAAAGTATGTGTCCCTGAGTTTTGGAGATTCTGGACTGTATGCACTTTACTACTGTGCTTTGCAGGTTTTTTCTTGTAGTAGCAGGAATGTAAGTTGACTTTTTCAATTGGTTTTAAGGAGAATCAGGATATCAAGTCAATATTCCACCCCCAATCCTGCCTACACCCCCAATTAGCTAAATTAAACAACTATTATGGTGCCTCTTCCAGTGATTCAGGTAAAAGTGTAGAGGGTTCCCAACACTTGGGTCTCCATCTCTAACACATTGGCTTGAACAAATTTGACATACAATTGATTTGCTTTAATCTTATCAAAGCCCTTAAATTCTCTAAGTCCAGCCCATACCTCTGCTGAAGTGAAAATATACTTGTGTTCAAATCAAAGTAATCATTACAAACAGAACTACTTTCAATGATTATTACTTTTTTCATCATACTTTTTTCTATCATACTTAAAAATTATGCCATGTTATTATACATTTCATTGCAATTGTCCACCTTCAATGTGTGATTCTCATTTGAGATAATTAATTCATATCTTCCTATTCTTCTGGGGAATATGTTTTGTTCTTCCTAGTAGTTTATCCAAAGGAGAAAGTAATTTTCTAACCAACGACTAAGATCCTACTATGTGGAAAATGAATTTGGTTCTTTTAGCTATCTGATTGGTACTTAAAGATAGGTCATTTTATCTCAGTGTTTTAGATGAGCAAACAGACTCAAAGTGGTGAAGTAGCTTGAAATGTGCATGTCATACACCAAAAATTTGCAAAACAAGAATCTTTGAATCTTTCCACAACATCATGATCTCTATAAAGATGGAAGGTAGAGGGAGAATATTTAATAGATCAGTCATGCAGAAGCTTCTCCATGATTATGTTGTCAAATGTCCAGCAACTCTTCTCATAAGACATTTGACTTTGGGCGCTTTCAGAAATGAATGGACTGTTAATTCAAAAAAACAACACTCAAAGGCTGTGGGTGAATTTGGAAGCTAGGTACACTGAAGAGCCCATTTTCAAATGCAACAATACAGCTGTAGTGAATAATTTAATCAACTGTCCCAGGGAATTAATATATGCATATATTCATCAGTATGAACATATAAACATGAATAGGTGAATATGTATTATTATGAATATATTTTATATACAATATTTGTTTCTCAAGTGTTCCAGGATGAAACTGAAACTCAATCAAATCCAGCCAACATTTTTTGTTTATATACAAGCTTACTAGGTGTATCATACACTCAATAAATAATAAGGGTATTAAAAATGAGTAAGATACAATTTCTTGCCCTTTGGAAACCCAAGATCTAGTGAAGAGAACTAAGGTCTATGTGTAACTTCAAAATGTGAAAAAATGGTGGTTTATTTTTCTTCCCATTCTTTATATGATGATCTTCACCAAAAATCTATACTCAGTCATTTCCTTTTCTTACTTTTTTTTTCTTAACATTAGGAAACCCACCTATATTTTCTTTATTTTAGTCAACATAAAATTCCCAGTGACTTTCGAATGTCTGTTTTTCCTGTATTCTAATATCCTATTTATAACTGCCTCAGGATGCATTCAATTGTGTCTCTCAGATATTTTAAACTCTCCATACAGAAGTACATTCTACTTTTTTGTATTCCCTGAGTGGTTTGAGGGCATCACTGTGCATCAGTTTTCCCAAACTAGAAACCTTAAATGCATCATTTATTTATTTGTCTCCCATCCCTTATGTTTAATTGTTCACCAATCCTGTGAATTTTCTCTCCTACATATTCCCCGAACTTGATCATTTATCTCTATATTGACAGTCATGGAGTCTTTTCAGCTCCATTTCATCTCTTGCCTGAACTGCTACAACCATCCAACTATTATCTCTGTAGTTTAATTCTTTCCTGTCAAAGCTATTCTCAGTAGAATTGCTTGGCTGATCTCTCTAAAATATAATTGATAAAACTTTATCTAAATTTCTCTCCTGACTATTAGAATAAATACAAATCATTATCATTGCCCTACTGATCTGTTGTTGATCATTATTTCCTGTTCCTCTTCTTGTACCAAGCACATCTGACTTTGGTTCTGGACTGATTGGTCATTATGCACAGGTTAAGACCACTGTTGATTCAGACTGGTCAATATTCATGCTATATTCATGAAATATTTTGAATATCACTCTTCCTTTAACAATGCTAGATTATTTTCCATCCCCATATCATTTTTTTCTTCTGTATCCTTTGACTTCTCAGTTTCATCTTCCAGGAATATTATTCTCATTCTCTATCTGGCGAATTAACATTAATTCTTCAAGATATTATTCAAATATCATCTCCTCTATAATTAAAATCTTCCCTCTGCTTCCTAAACATAGGCATCTATATCAAGTCAATAAATAATTTCTGAGAGCCTTTGCCATATGTATATGGATGTATAAAAGTCTCATGAAATAAGATGCAAGTTTGATTTTGAAGATGAATTTAAGAATTAAGGCTGAAAAAGCCTCTCCAAGGTGGAAGTATAGCATTTACCAAGAGGTGGGAGACGCTAGTATACCACAAAACAGTGAACCTCAGTTTTGGATACAGAAAGTTATAGGTAGAAGTTTAATATATGTAGGTTAGGGTCAAATTTAAAAGTGCTTCAATAACCATATTGAGCAGTTTGGACTATATTCTATATATGTTGGGGGCTGTTAGAAGATGGTGAAAATTCAGTAACTCTTCCCAATATAGCAATAGAAGGATGCCTTTAATAGCAGCATGCTATATAAATTATATATATATAAATATAATTATATATATATAAATTATATATATAAAATCTATATAGAAGTAACCCATAGTATAGTTTATGTTTGGGGAATCAAAACAAGACAGATTGTAGAGCTACCACCTATAAATATATGTTTCTACTCAACATCCAGAGCCCAATGGCAATGGTCATCTCACATGTTTTCTCTGTGCTTTTCTGTGTTTATTTTAATTTCCTAGAATAGTTAGCTCACTGGAAAATTCAGAAGAAATACTGATAAATAATACCAATCACTATTGTGTGGACTGAAGATAATCCAACAACATATACAACAGTAAATATTTCTTTTTTAAGGAGATTGGAAGCACAAATTCTACCTCTCAAACATATTCATTGCCAAAATACTAGCTTCTTTTTTTATTGGAAAATACATGTATCATCAGCTATACCCAACCATCATTAATTTAGAACCCAACAGTTAGAAATAGCCTTTCCTTATTAAAGATTGATTTTGCTTATTTGAAATAAATAGTGGAAGAGAGAAACGGAGAGACACAGAGATAAAGAGATCTTCCATGCTGGTTCACTTCCCAAATGGCTACAATAGCCATAGCTGTGACAAGCTGAAGTCAGGAGCCTGGAACTCCATCCATATCTCCCATATGGGTGCCAGTATTCCAAACACTTGGTCCATCCTTTGATGCTTTCCCAAGCAATTTAGCAGGAAGATGGATTGGAAACAGAGCAGCCAAGACTTAGCCTGATGTACCACAATGGCACCCTAATAGTTTTTTAATTAACAGAGTGTGGCTCATCTGTGTGACCTATATGGTAACCACTAGCCATATGTGACTGTCAAGTCCTTCAAATGTGGCTAGTCCAAACTGAGATGTGTGTAAACACACTCTAGTTTTTGAAGACTTAGTACAAAAGTGAAATAGTATCATCTATCTCATTAATAATTTGTTGCATTCACTATATATTGAAATGATAATGAATTCTGCCTTTGTAAAATTTTAAATGTGGCTCCTATAATACTTAGAATTATATATGTTGTATTTCTGTATTTCTATTGGACAGTGCTGGAATGGTTTTTCTGAGTCAACAAACAACAACAGCCATTTTAGCTCCCCATCATATGTACTGTTATCCTACTTACTAACAAATTTAAGGAGCTGGTACTGTGGCATAGCTGGTAAGCCACTGCCTGCAGTGCCAGCATCCCATATGGGTGCCAGTTCAAGTTCTGGCTTTTCTACTTCCCTCCAGCTCTCTGCTATGGCCTGGGAAAGCAGTAGAAGATGACCCAAGTCCTTGGGACTCTGCACTTATGTGGGAGACCTGGAAGAAACTCCTGGCTCCTGGCTTTGGTTTGGCCCAACTCCAGACTTTGCAGCCATTTAGGGAGTAAACCAGAGAATGGAAGACTCTCTTATTCTCTCTTTTTCCCTGCCTCTGCCTCTCTAACTCTGCATTTCAAATAAATAAGCAAATCTTTTTAAAAATTCAGAGCTAACTGGGGAATAGCAATTGCACAGAATTGTATATTTTAGGCTTAATAGCATTTCAATCAATATACAAAATATTGGTTGGAAAAGTAGGTTGAAATGTCTGTGTATTTGCTCCCATGAGTTGAAAACATTGGTTCTGTTCTCTTACAGTATCTCTCTAAGATCCTATGTAGGGATTTACAAGGTTCTGCTAAGACTTCTGTTATAAAACAGTCAGGAATTTGACTTGTGAATGTCTAGAACCCTTTGGTTAATGGAAAAGAATTAGCACATAGATACATATGGGTGTCAGGAATGCAGGGTTCTGGAATTTAATCACTGTATTTAATCCTCAAACTATGTGCTCAACATAACTTATTCTTTCTCTGAGGCATCTGAAGCCTCAGACCTTGAGGTCATCCAGAATATTATCTGCTGGCCACAGTTAAGAAGGAGAAATGCAAGGAAGAGGGAAAGAAAAAATTATTTCAATTTTATAAATAGCAGCATTTTACATAAAAAGAAATTTACCATGTGTTGATGTCTTCACTGATGTTATATTTGTACTTTCCTTCCAGATAAACCCTGTAAATATCTGTGATTGTATAGTCCACTGACTTTTAAAAGACAAAATGTGATTTCCCTTAAGATTCATATATTTCTTTATTTATTTGAAAGGCAGAATTACACAGAGAGAGGGAGTGACAGAGCAAGATATCTTCCATCTGCCGGTTACTTGCCAAATGGCTACAGCAGCCAGGTCTGGGCCAGGCTTAAGCCTGGAGCCAGGAATGCCATCGTGGTTTCACACAGGAGTGCCAAGGGCCCAAGCACTTGGGCCATTTCTGGTGCATTCCCAAGTACATTAGCAGGGACCTGGATCAGAACTGGAGTACTGAACCTGCACTCTAACATGGGATGTTGGTGTTGCAAGCAGTGGCTTAACATGCTGCACCACAACACCAGCCCCAGAGTCAATTGCTTTTTAAACAAAATGACTTGTCATTTGCCAATATCTTGACTTCTATTTTTTGAGCCAGAAACTTGATTTTCTATGCCTTGTTTCCTTCAAATGTCAAATGGAGAAGATAAAATTATTTTGTTTTCATAAGGATGAGAAGTAATTTTTTATGAAACAGTTAAATTTCTAATATGGGAATGCTTCAATGCTACAGCAATATACTGATTGTATTATAAATGATGAAAACAACATGATATAGAAGATGCAAAGCATTCTTTGAAAAGGACAACTTCATTTTAAAACAATTTTTTGGGTTAGACTATTGCCTATGGAAATAAATAAGTAGCTGGAAACCATTCCTGAGTACTCAGAAAGTATTTATGAATACCAAAATATTCATGCTGTTTTGCCTTGCAATTCCCAATTAATAGCCTGTGTAGGAATATCTCTTATTTTTAAAAGGGACTGCCTGAATTGAAGTTAAACTATGTGCAGTTTCCCAAGTGCCAGTTTATATTTTGATTACTAAAAAGCATTTTATTTCCTTTATAAAAAGAAAATTTGCATCAGTTGCTCAATAGCCCACATCATGGACTTAAATGCTCTAAAAGTATGCACAAACAAAGCAAAAACAGGAAAATGGCTAAGTTTTCAAATGAGTACTGTGAATTGAATTATTCAAGGCTAGACTGCATATTCAAATATGAGTTATACATTTTGACAAACATTATTAACATTCCTGTTGACTGTGAATAAGTATTAATAATACACAGATTGTACCTAGGGTGTACCCTGTATCCTGGCTACCAAATATGCCAAATGTACAATTTTTTTAATGCATTTGAGTGAGGTGTGTTTTTGAGTTGTTATTAAAATATATGCTGCTAACCACTATATCTACTCAGTCTCAGGAGAAAACATCTGTAAAAATGGATTGTTTTTCTACAGAACACATGCCTTAAGGTATCAATGGCACTTAAACGTTTTTGGTTCTCACTTTAAACCTTAACATGAAAGGAGTTAAGCCGATAAAAAATCAAACAAAGCACCTTATTTCCTGAAGCAAAGACACTTGATGTTCTGTCTGCCAGGTCAAGTTCTCTCCCTGGATACAGGTAGTAGACTGGTCTCCAAATAAGGAGGAACTGTGTTGGCAGCTAAAATAGCTCAGGAATAGACAGCAGTCATTGGCTTCCAAGCTGCATGTTTACTTGGAGCTGAATGTTTAGTCATTGATTCAATAATTACTTATCGAGTTCCTATTATGGATCAGGTCTGAGCAAAACAGACATGATCACAGACCTCACAGCACTTACAAACCAGGGGTGGTGGGAAGCTGGGGGTGGGGGTGGGAAGAGTTAGCAAATAGTGGTTACATGACTGTGCAAATATATCTGGCTGGAGGAAAGAGTGGTTAAGAGCACAGTCTGGACCCAGACATGAGTTTGAATGTTGACTCTACCACTTGCTAGCTGTGAGCAAGTTATTGAATATGGACATGCCTCAGCATCTTCTTCCTCAAGGTTGCTGTGAGGTTTTTCTTAGAACATATAGTAGTCTGACACGTAATAAAGGCTGGATGTCTGCTATTAGTATTCATTTCTTTAATTTTTTAAGAGGCGTGGAGACAGAGAGGGAGAGTGAGTGCACTGCTATCTGCTGGTTCCCTCCCCAAATGCCCCCCAACAGCTAAAGCTGTAGCAAAGAGCCAGGAGCTAAATCTGGGTCTCCCATGTAGGCAGCAAGAACCCTTGAACCATCATCATGCCTCTTGGCATGTGCATTGAAAGGAAGCTGGAGTCAGGAGCCAGAGTTGGGAATCAAACCCAGGTACTCTGATGTGGGACACAGGCGTCTTAACCACTAAATGCCTGCTCTCGTCATGTTTTCTTAAACTATAATAAAAACTATGAGATTATATAACAATACCAGGTGACCCTGTCTGGAGCTGAGAGCGGGGATTTGAAGAAAGATTTTTTTAAGGGAAAGGAGATTTAAATTAGGATTTACAGAATAAATAGACTTTAAGTTGATTGAATGGATTGAAGGTGGAGAGAGAAGTGAGGTTGAAGTTGTCAAAGAACTTTGCAAGCAGTAGGTATGACATGTGCAAAGACTGAGGCAGGAGGGAATGTGGCACCTTCAGAGCCTCAGAAACACTCTGGTGGCCACAAAGGAGAGAGAGAGAAAGGAGCTGACAAAAGAGGGCAATGATCTTTGCTCACAGCAGGACTTGTTTGTTTAGGTCATTTTTTAAAAAACAGTTTTGCACTCTCCCTCTCTGTTTCTTTCTGTCTTTGTCTCTCCCTGTCTTTCTGTCTGTGTCTCAGGGGTGGGAGGAGGGAGATATTGTCTGTGTTTTCTCAGCCTTGAAGATAAAAAGAATTCATAAATGGTTCTACGTAAGTACCCAAAATGTAACATCCTGTCTAAATATTAGATCTAAATTAAACTGCCCCTTGGTGTTCAACTTATATTTTTGTATGCATTATAATCCTCTATTTGTGTTTATGTTCTACAGTCTATGCTGAAACAAGCTGAAAAAATTTTTATAACACGCAAAAAAAAGAGGTGGATGTTACTAATTAGTAACAGACTTAAGGAAACAGATTTCTGTATCTCTCCTAATGGGATGAATGTCATGTTCCAATTCCTACTTTGTGTAAAAATCCATTATACAATATGTAAAATAATTCTCCAAATCTTGATTTCCTCAATTGAAAATGACCCTGAGCATAAACTATAAGTAGAGGAAGTTTGGATTTCTTGATCTTTGGCACCCTTTTGTTCTCTTGGTGCGTGGTGTCTTAAATCAGCAGAATAATTTAGGAATGGTAGATATTGAAACAACTAATTTTTCTTTTCTGTAATCTGCATAGACTTCAAAATGCCTACAAAGCACAAAGTGCCAGTTCATATAATTTGTTGGCAAGGATAAAAAGAAGAAAAGAAATTATTTCCTAAGCGTGTGAATCAACCCAGCTTTAACAGATATTTTTCTGTCATGTGCAGCCTGAGGGCTTATGCCTATCTGAGCTTTATTTGACAATTACCACTTGCCAGCATAATTAAATGATAATTTATAAATACTAAGAAAGCATAATGGGGAAGAGCAAATAGGTGCTTATCAGGGCATTGAATAAAGTTGATCTGCTTCAGTGGCAATTTTCATCTCTTATCTTGGTTGTTAACTGGTCTCACTTTGTGCGTGTGTTTTGTTTAGGTTTGATATTTGTTAAGGTGATATTATCTACCTCACATACACCTTTCTCTCCTATACAGAATTCTAATATTTTTTTCGGTATAACTTGGCAGCCAATGTACTTATAAAATATTTCTTTTTTGTTTAATTTGCGCTATAAATGTAGCAGTTAGAATTGCATTTATTACTAGAGGAGCCCCAAATAGATTAGTAATTTTTCTGTTTGTCTCCCCTCCCAAACTCCCCCTTTTTTTTTCAGTGAATAAGTTCTTTTCTGTGTTGTGTGTGTTATTTTCTTTTAATCGGGTTTTTAATCACCTGGGCTTTGCAGTTAATTACATTCCACAGAGTCTCTTCATCTATTCCTTAGAATGCTGGCAGATTTTTTTGTAAGTCGGAGAGAAAGCAGGCACGGAAGCTGCAGACTCCGGCAAGGAGGGCTTCCTCATCTTGCAGTGATAAGAACGATACTTTATATGCAGCATGGAAATTTTGCTGTGTTCCTTCTGAATATAGAAATTACCCAAAGAAGAATTCTGTGGGAGAGACGGCTTTTGTCCTACCAGTGTCTCTTCTCAAGTTTCCTTCCCTATTGTACATATTAGAGCAATCTCTGCAGAAGCTGTTATTAGGACATGGACAGAAACACAGATTTGTCCTGGGTAACCTAGATAAAGCAGAGCAAGAGCAATAGTTTTTTTGAATGGAAACAAATCAGTAGAATAACCAAGAGAAAAGTGTAGCAGAAAGGAGTGAATTGCCACGCTTTTAGAAAAGCAGATTCAGGGAAGGCAAATGGGTGGAGAAAGCAAGACACATTGGTGGGTCAGGAAGAGCCAGAGAGATCTGAATCTCTCTCTCTCTCTCTCTCTCTCTCTCTGTCCCTCCCTTCTTCACCCTCCTCCCCATGGTCTCTCTTTTTAGCCATCGTGAAATTAAATAATTTTAGTAACTGCTGATTAGGGTTGTGGTGGTTTGAGTGAAGAGTGTGGGAATGGCTTATCAGGAAAATAACAAAATAAAGGGCTTTGGTGTTTGAAATTGTCAATTTCTCGAATTATTCAGCATTTTTTCCTTATAAATAGCAATTATTTGCCTTTTTTAGAGCTGAAAAATTATCTTTCGTATTCAAATATTTAAATATACAGTACCATCACTGGGGCAAAAAAAAAAATCCTAATGTCAGAACAGATTTTTATACAAGGAATAATTTGAAAGTGGTGGATTAGTTTCCACCTTTTGAAACACAGTGCTTTCTGTAATCTTCAAACATTATTTAGGATAATGGAAGCCATCATCCTCGTTCTCAAATGTTAGCACTTCCATTAAAATTTGCAGCTACCTCTTATTTTTTATATTAAAATACAAGGCTTAAAAGGTATTATCTTACTAAAGGGGGGCAATTGTAGAGATGATTTGATTGAATAAAGGAAAAAGCTGTACAGGCCTTTTAAGATCAAGGATGTATTGATGGAAAGCTATCATTAGAGACAATTAATGTTCTCCAAGGGAAGAAATTGATTATGGACAAAGATGGACCCTAAGGAGCAGATATGTCTTAATGCTCTAAGGCCTTAAGGATTATACATTTCATTCACAGCATCTGTATTTTAACCCTTTGTAGTGACTCGAATATTAACTTATTCTTGAAGAATGATGTGAATTAAATATTTGAAAAATAAATTTTTTTTAGTGACTGACATTTGATTCTTTAAGCAATATTAAAATAATTAGATTTGCAGTTTCCTTTTTCTATATTGTCCTTTAGAGGAGATCTAGACATAAATTCACAGAAGAAATAAAATTAGATAGTGATGACTGGTCTTAACATTATTTAAGTGTGGTAATGCTAATAATTATACTTAAAGACATGCTTTTCTAAGGAACCCCTGAACTTGAGCTGCATTTATGTTTCCAAATAACATATCCCTTTAACTTTGCTTGTCCTTCCTATAGATCTTGTACAAAGCATTCATCATGTTGTTAGCCAGTCCCTAGCAGCCTGGATCACAATTGGGTACTTAATAAGGTGGCAACCCTACTGGGAACATTTCACATAATTATTCTTAGCAGAAAGAAGATTGTTATGGCTTTTTCCCCCCTTTTTGAGGTTGGCAAAATTCCAGGTGATTTAGTTTGGGCTCCTAAAAATCTGTGGTGAATTACACTTTGTCTGCATCCTCACTTCCTTCTAACATGTATTGCAGACCAGCAGACTGAGTTAAATTATACATTTGGATCTCCTTAAATCTGGGACCAGCCCAGAATGAGTAGGTGATGCAATCTGCTTTTTGGCCACACATTTCAGAGGATGTCACTCTGACCATAACATCACTTCTTGAAATTAGTCTGTCTCAAGATTTCACTGTACTCTCTGATGATGCATTTTGATTATTGATTTAAAAAGGAAATAGATGAAACTCACACATAGAAATAGTAAATAGGTTCTCTAGAGAGCACTATGATTTTAAGTATCAAATAAAGGAAAGCAGTTTAGAATCTGGGCTCTAATCTTGGGCTTATAGAGCATGAGAAATAACTGTCTCAGATCACAAAAACAGTTTGCACTTCAATTTCTCAGTATTTAAAGCTATGTCCTGGAGTGGTCATTGTAGTGCAGTGGGTAAAGCTGCCACTTGAGAATCCACATAGTACCTGGCTTGGGTCCTGCCTCTGCTTCAAATCTAGCTTCCTGCTAATGCATCTGGGCAGTGGGTGATGATCCAAATGCTTGTGTTCCTGCCACCCATGTGGGAAACCATGTGGGAATTTCTGGCTTCTGGCTTTGGCTTGACCCAGCACTGGGTGCTGTGAGCATTTAGGGAATGAACCAGCAGATGGAAGATCTGTGAATGTGTGGCTGTATGTCTCTCTCTGTCACTGTGCCTTTCAAATAAATAAAAAAAATTTAAATCATATATTGGTGCTCTTGGACTTTTTTTATTTTTATATATTTTTTTGACAGGCAGAGTGGACAGTGAGAGAGAGAGAGAGAAAGAAAGGTCTTCCTTTTCCGTTGGTTCAGCCTCCAATGGCCGCCGCGGCCAGCACACCATGCTGATCCGAAGCCAGGAGCCAGGTGCTTCTCCTGGTCTCCCATGCAGGTGCAGGGCCCAAGAACTTGGGCCATCCTCCACTGCACTCCCGGGCCACAGCAGAGAGCTGGCCTGGAAGAGGAGCAACCGGGACAGAATCCAGTGCCCTGATCGGGACTAGAACCTGGTGTGCCAGCACCACAGGCTGAGATTAGCCTATTGAGCCACAGCGCTGGCCGGTGCTCTTGGATATTAAAGATTGTTCATTTCATTTAGCACTGAATGAACTTTTCCAAAAATTTTAAATGACTGGGACAGAACTATTTTAACAAAAAACAGGCAAATAAACATGACATATCATACTATGGTGTACTAAGTCATAATTTATTTTTCCTAGCTGCTATTACCAACCAGCATCTCTGAGCATTCAACACTAATATCAACTTAAGTATGAGTGCTATGGTTTTGATATGTTTTGAGTTTATCCCCAAGGATTTTTGTGTTGGAATCTTGGTCCTCCATGTGGTTAGGAGGTGATAGGACCTTTAAGTGGCAGGTCTAGTGGGTGGTGTTTAGGTCACTGAGGCTGTGCTCTTGGAAGAGATTAATGTAGTTCTCAAGGGACTCTAGTTACTTCTTGATTTCTCTCGATCTTTCTCTTGCACACACACTCTCACCATTATACTATCTACCATGAGACACTCACCAGAGCAAGCAAAGCCAATGCTAGGGCTGTGAGCTAAAAAAACAAACAAACAAAAACACCTTCTTAAAGTATTTAACCTTAGGTGTTTCATTATAGTTACATGAAATGGACTAATACACTATGTGAGTGGCTTTGTCTGGAAGACAGGAATCTTCATAGGTGAGAAAATAGTGTCCACTACGATTCTTCCTACCAGGAACGATAGAGCATACAAAATCCACAAGTCTAAACCAAAGGAAGAGTATGGCTTAGTTTCAGTTTAATTCTGAAAAGAAAAAGGGGGGAAGGAGGAAGGGCTTAACTATTGTCTGTAATTTTCATTGGCTTTTACTATTGGAAAGTGGCATCTCTTTTAGAGAGAGAGTTTGTTTGTGAAAAGAGTGAGTTTCGAGTGAGAATAGCTAAGTAAAAGCCCCAACCAAATAAATGTCTCTGGGGTTCTGGCCCTACATGCCTAAGAAGGTGATGCTGCTATTAACAAAAATAAATAAGGAAGAACAAGCTTGGATGAGGCACACTGCTTTACCATTCCTGTCAGGTTTAGGCAGGGATGCCCAACAGGCAACTAGAAAGAAGTCTGGAGTTGAGGAAAGAAATCGAAGTTTAGAATCTTGGTTTGGGGATAGAAGAAAGAACCAACTGGGTAAGAGAAAGAGCAGGAAAATGCCATGCCAAGTAAACCCAGAGAGAAGACACTTTCAAGGAGAAAATTGCCAATTAACTTTTTTTTATTGACAGGTAGAGTTATAGAGAGTGAGAGAGAGACAGAGAGGAAGGTCTTCCTTCCGTTGGTTCACCCCTCAAATGGCCACCACAGCTAGCACCGCGCTCATCCGATGGCAGGAGCCAGGTGCTTTTCCTGGTCTCCCATGGGGTGCAGGGGTCCAAGCACCTGGGCCATCCTCCACTGCACTCCCGGGCCACAGCAGAGAGCTGGACTGGAAGAGGAGCAACTAGCACTAGAACCTGGCGCCCATATGGGATTCTGCGCCACAGGTGGAGGATTAACCAAGTGAGCCATGGCACCGGCCCACCAGGTAGCTCTAATGACCCAGTGAGACCAAGAAGAGTGGGAATGTAAAAAATGGCCAGTGGGTTGATCACTGGTAGCTCATTAATAACCTGGAAAGTCAGATCTGTTTGGTTTTAAATCTCTATTCCGCATTTACTATGGGAACTGTGAACCCTTGAGAAAGTTACTTGATTTCTCTGGTTCTAAATTGATCCGTTTACAATTTAAGAATACTCAATGTGCCCCCTTAAATTTGTTTGTAGGATTACATTGTATCATCCATATAAAATAAGTAGTTTGCTAGGTTCCTGTGGAATGGTGGGGGCTGTGGCCAGATAACCGGGACATCAGGAAGCAGAGGATTACAGGCTGCCATTTAGAGATAGAGAGATGAAAGTTCAGCATTTTGAGGAGCCAGAAATCTCAGCATCTTAAAGGCTAAAATTTATAAAGTACTAGTCACATGTTCTTTACCTATTACTTAAAATAACTCAGTTACTCCTCTCAACAAGGTGAGGTGGGGGTGGTGATGTGGGGGCAGAGGCAGCTGATGTGATTAGGACACAACTGAGATACAAAGAATTAAGTTCCCCCAAAGCTCACAGGTAATAAATGGCAAGGCAGGGATTAGAGCCAATATCTGACTTGTGAGCCTCCTTGTTTCACGAATCAGTCGTTAGAGATGCAGAAACATTAAATAAATTGAGTAAAGGAGGGACCTAGATAGGAGTCCATCATCTGAACTCATGCTCTTCTGATTCTCAACTGCTTAACATAGCACTCTCCTTTCTAATGCCTGACTATGAGATTCTAGAGGGCAAATCAAAAATATTGGACTTTGACTTCAAGTGGCCCTACTTAGTGTCCAGTGACCTGTTTGGCAGGCTTTGTTGTCAGAACTTCATTCAGGCTGTCAGAACCAGGAAGTCAGAGGTCTGGGAGTCATGGGTGTTCTTCCTCAGTGAAGCCCATGTGCTTCGAAAGAAGATGAGTAGAAGGAATGCAAATGAACCTTAAGCTTGGAAGGGAGACTGTGGATGGTAACCCCAGGTCATCAAACTGCAAATGTTCTCATTGTGCTGCGACTGCCAATTAGGCAATAAAACAATGAAAACTGACACAGATCTGGAACAAATGGGATTCTCTGTTTGTGCTTGCCTAGGAATTGGCAAAATAATGTTTGCCCTTGCTTTAAAGTGAATTACTTTGGACTACTGGAGTATCTACCAGAGTATCCTAGTGATGCCTCCATTTGTTTCTCTGGTTGGAAAGAGAGGCTTGACCTAGAAATACATGTGGCTCAGCAGCGCTTTTCAAACTTAAGTTAGTGAACAGATCACCAGGGAGCTTGCTAATGTAGGTTCTGATTCAGTGGGGCTGGGGCTGGACCTAAGAGTATGAATTTCCCACAAGCTCCCTGATGATGCTAAGACCACTGGTCTGTAGACTGTCCTGGATTTCAAGGCACTAAGAAGGTGCTTATGTTCGATCTGAACAATCTGAGGTGCTTGTGCTGTAGGTTTTTTCTTTACCTGAGACTTCCTGAATCCAAATGTCCAGGAGAAACTACCTGGATATCTAGATCTTTCTCAATTTATTCAACAAATAATTATTGAACATCCATCGACATCATGCCAGGCTCTGGGCTAAATGTGAGTAAGGCAGATGCACAGTCCCTAATCTCATGGGATTTACCTTTTGGTCAGAGAAAAAGAACAATAAACAGAAGTTTAAGAAGGGAGGGGGCATACCCAAGCATGGTCATGTATCTGGATTCTGTGGTAAAACAATATTGGATTTGTTGCTCAAGAAAAACCTTGGAAGGAGGAGTCATCCTGCTATCTATTTATGTGACAAGCTTGGAGCACAAGGCTCTGAGAGTGACCTCAGCATGGCTGACTGCTGCAGTCAGGAGGAGTGGCTTGGGGCCAAAGGTGGGGAGGCTCGGTGTCCTACCGCTGTTCATACTTCAGCACATCTGGGGAACGCTTCTGCACTCTTCCCTAACAGCTGGCTGACAATTGTGCCGTACTCATCTTGAAAACGTCATCCATCATCCCATGATTGGTCCCTAGAGGAGGAATGTGGAAGCTGTTTTACAGTCCCCTAATGGCCAATAAAAAAGAAATTATCTCTGAAATTCACAAAGATAAAATTACAATGATTTCCTGCTAATTATTTAACTATGGAGAAGTGAGCTTGTACACAGTCAGAAAGTAACAAAAGGATCAAAGAATTGTATTCCACTTACAGAATGTTTCTACAACTTTGACATTCGTATAGCATAATAAATACTTTTTGGAGGGTTTGTATAATTTCCCGGAAAGCTTAAATACATGATTAAAAGAAAAAGAGAAATCTAAAAAGAGTCAAGAAAAAACAAAACAAGGAAGGAATAAATGGGATTTTCTGGGGGAGTTACTGAGCTCAAGTGTTTTTAGCATTAAGTTACAAATTTGCTTTATGGCTGTTATTTACATAGATAATAGTTTTAAGAGTGTACTTTTTCTATATATGCCACATTCAATACTACCTAAATGGCAGAGGAAAAATAAATAAGAAGAACTCTCTGGGCAGAGGCAGCTCTCACCTGTATTATTTTTTTCAAGCTGTGAGCACTCCTTAATTACGAGTTTAAAAAAAAATTAAAGATTGGTAACATATGTTGTTGTCAGCATGTATTTAGCACCTGCAGAAATGAACATGAAAAATGTGACAGCGCATAGGTGGAACACCCACTGCGTTGACTGTGAACACTGTCAACAAATTTTACTTTGTTAATTTTTTCTTATTAAAAAAAATCCAAGAGAAGAATTTAATAGTGCAGGTGTTCAGAGCATCGCAGCAAGATGATATAATGAAGGGGGAGGTTATAAACCTTTAGCATGAGAGCTAGGGCCTGGGTCTGTGTATCTGTAAGCTTTGCCTGTCACACACTTTGCAGTATTATCTTAAAAGAAAATACAGCAGCCACTCCGTGACTTGGACTTGGCAGGCTCAGTGGTTCCGGGAAGCGCTCCTCCTCGGAAATCAGGGTGAGAAGCAGTTGGGGTTCATCAGTGCTGATTCCTTATCAAGCAGGGCCAGGCAGTCAGCATCTGAAACAGCCTTCTCCAGAAGGTGGAGATGGCAATGTGCCCTGTGCACCGTGGGTTTTAGTAAGGACATTGTCATGACTGGGTAAGAGGTCTCACATTGGTTCTTTCTGTAGCATAAATTCTGGAAGTATAGCTTCTGAATTCTATGATCCCGTGTCTTTTGGGGCAGAGGCCATTTCTTCCAGCTGATGACATTCTTCCTGATGTTGTCCTGGGCGAGAGCAGGCCACTGGGAAGTACTGGGAAGTGTGCTGCGTGTGCTCCCCCCTCTTCTCTGATCTTATTGGTTCATTCCACTGTACAATTCAAATCCTGCAGATTGCTTTCCAAGATCTCCAGTGATTGTTTATTTCCTAATTCTTCTTAAAAATTTATTTGAGAGGCAGATAGGCACAGGGAGGGGAGAGAGAGGGAGGGAAGGAGGGAGGGAGAGAGAGAGAGAGAGAGAGAGAGAGTCTGACATCTGCTGGTTCCCTCTCCAAATGCCCACACAGGCTAAGGGCCGGACAGAGGCAAAAACTAGGAGCTGGGAACTCAATCCAGGTCAACCACAATCCAAAGGCCCAAGTGCTTGAGTCATCATGTGCTGGCTCACCTGGTGTGAATTAGAAGGAAGTTGGGATTCCGAGTCAGAGGCAGGGAGTGAACCCAGGCAATAATCCAATGTGGGGCATGAGTATCCTTACTAATATATACTCACTGCTAGGCCAAACACCAGCCCTTTATTTCATAATTCATGTAAGCAAGTTCAGTCAGAATGTGTGGGTGATATGCATACTGTTCACATAAAGAGACATTTGCCCCACCCTGGACAAAATGAATTTGCCAAGATTAAAAATAAACACTGGCAGTTGTATTAATTTCTACTTTGGAAACTTTCAAGTCAACTGTTCCACAGTATTTTTCTTATTTTTACAGTCCCTACATTCATTATGAGGCCAAACTACTGTTAATCCTCAATCTGGCAGGCTGTAAACAAAAATTCATAAACCTGAAGTGTTCTAGTGACACAAAATAGAACAGTCAGGTTAAATTTAAGTTTAGCCAAATCCATGTTTCCCCCAGCCCCGGGTATAGGCTCTTGATTAAGTCATGGCTCGGGCTTTGTGGTGTGGGAAGCATTTGCACTTCTCACAGCTGAGAGAAGACCCTGGAAATGACACGTTTTACACCTCTTCGATGAGATTCAGAGCTAGAAAGCACTTCACTCCCGTCCCTCTGGGACCAAGAATCTGTTTGCAGTAATCACTGGCAGTGTTGACAGAATGTTCAAAACCATCTGCTCAAGGGCAAGTGTTAACTCTATCAAATCCTAATATTTTAAGCACACTGATCCCCAGGCCCAGGAGACCTCCTGACAGAGCTCTCCTTGGGCTGTGTGTCAGCCTGCCATCAATTATTATCCCACTGCAGAAACGCCGGGTGCAGCAGCCAGAACTCAATGAAGAGAAGCTGTTAGAATGAGAAACGCAGCAACAGAATGCACTTAATTTGAGTCTTGTTAGTTATAATAAATCCATGGCTTTCTGATTCTTTCACACAAGAGGTTCTTTGTAATATATGCAGGTTTTTTGCCTTTAAGTTTGTTTGTTTTATTTGTTAGGCTTCAGTGCATACCATCTTCAGTATGAATTTGTAGACATTCATGGAGGTTTACTGTGCATACATAATTATGTACAAATATGCATAAAACAGGCATATTTCATCAGGTTCAAAACCTTTACCAAAATTACTTAATAAGGCATAAAATGCCTCAGGTAGATTTTTACTATATTATCCTCACAATAATAACATCCAGTTAGCAAGTTGGTCAGAGTATGTATTTACTGATAATATACTTTGCTCTGACAATTGCTCTGAAATGTTGCAGAATTAAATGTATATAGAAAAATTAGAAGGAACCGTATATAGAAATAAAATCATCTCACAGCTTAATGAGCTAAAAACATTGCCTTGGAAAGAAGCCATTTAAAATTTTCAAGGACAGGTCTGAGTCATTTCTCTGAGGAAGCTCCTTCCAGGGAAGGGAATGCACTGGCCTGAGCCTCCAGGAGAGTCTCTCTCTGCTTCTGTACCCTTGCCACAGACAGTTCAGTAAAACGGAATCGCTTGGGCAGCAGGGAGCAATTAAAGGAAATACTGAGGAGAAACCTAACACTAACAAAAGTACTCAGCCACAAATCCTCAGATGTTAAAATGTGAGATTTGCATGTTTAATTTTTTGTTTCCATTTATGTGTGTAT
Source organism: Sylvilagus floridanus (assembly GCA_949820135.1). Lineage (NCBI taxonomy): Eukaryota > Metazoa > Chordata > Mammalia > Lagomorpha > Leporidae > Sylvilagus > Sylvilagus floridanus. Next base: position 94,907,301 of record OX463244.1, on the reverse strand, counting down.
GAGAATTTCATCCTATACTACTTATTCGCTAAGTCATTGTGAGTGCTCAATCAATAGTATGTGTTGAGTAACTGGATATAGGCTTTACTCTACTGTGGCATTAATATTTTCTGGATTTATGTGTCAGATATATATGAGAGTAATGGTGGGAGTTCTGTGGTTATAGTTACTGCCACCACCATCAATTCCATCTAGTCATTATTTAGTTACGACAGATAAGTTGAGTAGGTTCTATTATTCTTGTAAGCCCCATTTCAGAGGTGACAAAACTGAGGCCCAGAGAGTTGTATGGCTTAGCCAATGTTACATAGCTAGTAAGAGTTAGAATGCAGACTAGAACCCAGGCAGAAAACTCCAAAACTCATCCACTTAACACAGTGATGAGTCACCTCTAGAACAGAATCCTTGCAGGCCGAAACATTTAGATAGGACCGCACATTTTCTTTTATAATTCTATTTAATGCTATCCACTCATTTATTAGTCAGACTTTATTGAGGGCCAACCACTATGGTAACCAAAGAGGTATGGAGATTAGCCTTAGAGCCTAGAGACCCTGTTTTTAACTTGTGGTGGTTGTGCATTTTGGAGAGGGTGGTAGTGGGGAGGAATCCAGGGGAACTTATTAAATACCATCTCTGAAAAATGAACAATTTTGGTTCATTTACAACATTTTCAAACCAGAAGGGCTGTGAACTATAGATTTAGAAGTTGGAGGAGAGGCTGTCATGTCACAAGATAGGACAAAGTCTGTACAGACTTTCAATAACAGTGCTTGAGTAGAGAAAAGGGAAAATTTGGTAACTTCTTGGAGAAATCAGGAAAATAAATAATCATGCTGATGCTCACCTGTTTTGAAACTCACCTACCACCTAAGAGCTCTACAGTTTCATTGCTCAATTGAAAGACAAACATCAATATTTCTCCTTTTATTTTTGTTAGATGATGAATTATTTCTATGATTTCATATTTATCTCTGCCATCCAAAGAACATTGTGTATTGCTCTCATCAGTGAATGTTTTATTGTAGTTATTATTTAACTGTGACTGTATATATGTTTGTGTGTGTATGTGTGAGTGTGTGCATGTAGATGTGTATGAGATGGAGGGAGTGGGATACAGGGAGGGACTGAGAGAGAGAGGGAGAAACTGAGACTTAGTAAACGTAGACATAAAAATTCAGAGTTCCGACTTTTGATTACCATATAGTTTTAGATCATCTCGGCCTCTTAGATCAGTTAATTAAAGTTTCTGAGCTTTAGTTTCTTCAACCTGACAAGAATGCCTATTTCTTGATGTTATTAGAATAAGATAATGTAAAAATGTCAGTGTTTTATCAAGCACATTTTAAATGCTCAATGAATATTAATTCACTTTTGGTTCTCTTCCTCCCATATTTTTAAAATGTTATTTGAAAAAGGAATAACATGAGTAAACTTAGTCCACAGGAAAGAAAAAGAAAAAGAAAATCATATTCATATAAAACTCCTTGGAGAAATATTTCCTGAAAATTAACTTGTATTTGTGTTTGGATATATGCCTTTTCTGTTAGTATTACTTCAGATGAGGCTACCAGAAATCCTATAATTAAAATAGGATAATAGTTTGATACCTAAATGTTTTTAATAGGGTAATTTTACTTTGTGCTTTTATTTTCAACACAGCCTTTTTGAAAAATGTAGCTCTTTTAATTTTGAGATAATATTTGGGCCAGCCGGTGCCATGGCTCAACAGACTAATCCTCCACCTGCAGCACTGATGCACCAGGTTCTAGTACCGGTCGGGGCACCGGATTCTGTCCTGGTTGCCCCTCTTCCAAGCCAGCTCTCTGCTATGGCTCAGGAGTGCAGTGGAGGATGGCCCAAGTCCTTGGGCCCTGCACCCCATGGGAGACCAGGAGAAGCACCTAGCTCCTGGCTTCGGATCAGCATGGTGTGCCAGCAGCAGCGTGCTGGCCGTGGCTGCAATTGAAGGGTGAACCAACGACAAAAGGAAGACCTTTCTCTCTGTCTCTGTCTTTCTCTCTCACTGTCCACTCTGCCTGTCAAAAAAAAAAAAAGAGATAATATTTGTAATTTACATTAAGTCAAAGGCTGAGAGCTCCACTAAATAAAGAATTCAACCAATAAAAATTTTTTAAAAATTATAATTCAGTAGGAAAGAAGGCAAGGGATATAAAAAATAAACAAGTTAAAAGATGTCAATTTCACTCATATTCAGTAAATTTTAAAATAGTCACTAATCATTAAAACATAGTAGTATATCATTCTCTTTTTTTTTTTTGACAGGCAGAGTGGACAGTGAGAGAGAGAGAGACAGAGAGAAAGGTCTTCCTTTTCCATTGGTTCACCCTACAATGGCCGCCACAGCAGGAGCACTGCAGCTGGCAAACCATGCTGATCCGATGGCAGGACCATGTGCTTCTCCTGGTCTCCCATGGGGTGCAGGGCCCAAGCACTTGGGCCATCCTCCACTGCACTCCTGGGCCACAGCAGAGAGCTGGACTGGAAGAGGAGCAACCGGGACAGAATCTGGTGCCCCGACCGGGACTAGAACCTGGTGTGCTGGCGCCGCAGGCGGAGGATTAGCCTATTGATCGCGGCGCTGGCATATATCATTCTTAATTTATTTGACAAAGATTTAAAACAAAGTCTGACCAAACACTATATTTGTAGGAATACTGATACACACAGATATTTTTCATTTCTCTTTTTTTTGTTTTGTTTTGTTTTTAAAAAGCAAAGAGTTTTTAGGGACAGCACTATCGCATAGAAGATTAAGTCACTGCCTGCAGTGCCAGCATTCCATATGGGCACTGGTTTGAGTCCTGGTTGCTCCATTTTTCAATCCAGCTCCCTGGTAATGCTCCTGGGAAGGCAGTAGAAAGTGGCCCAAGTGCTGAGACCCCTGCCACCCACATGGGAGCCCTGGAAGAAGCTCCTGGCCTAGGCCTGGCCATCAAGGCCATTTCGGGAGTGAACTAGCAGATTGAAGATTCTCTCTCTCTTTTCTCCTCCTCCTCTCTCTGTATCTCTGCATTTCAAATAAATAAAATAAATCTTTTTTTTTTTTTAAGTGAGAATTCTACAGTGAAATCCTCCTCCTAAGTAGACTTTTAGTTCTCTAAATATGTATAGGAAGGAGAAAATGAACCACTGTCCTAGGTGCTGAAGGTGCTGTCTGGACATAAAACAGTTAACAACCCAAGAGAAAACTAGATACCCACAAATGATAATTTTAACTGTACACGTGCATACAGACAATAATTGTCCAAAGAATCTTCCATGTCTCTGACAATGGAACTTAAAACTGTATGCCAAAACAGTCCCTAAAATTACACTTTTAAAAATTAAAGCTAATAAATATGAAACATGTATTATTGTCAGTAAAATATAAAATACTACAATAATACAAAGGACTACCATTATCTTAATTTCTAGGATGATCCCTCAGAGATCCCCAGAGATTAAACATCCCTTGCTCTTTTAAAAAATTAATAATAAAAATGTTTAATGTGTTTTATAAACACTGGCTTCCAAAGTTACAAAGAATTCAGCATTTTCCAGATGGCTGATATTTACTGAAACATGTGAGGAGTGGAAATATGCTATTTGCTCTTATTTACCCAATGTGTCCAAGTCTCTCTATTGGCCAGCAATTCTCTTGCTTCAAGAATCTTGATTATTCATCATTGGATATTTTAAATGGCAGAAAGCAGGAAGTACCCTTCATTTATAAGGACAGCAGAATGAGGGAGACCCTAGTGCTCAGAGAGACTAATTCCTCAACATTTTTTTTCCATGGCCAAGGCCTAATAGAGATGAATGGATTTATCCTTTGGGAAATGAGGCTGCAATATGAGAATCACCAGCAGGGTTAGGTATCTTGGGTGGGCCTTGATCACAGAGGCCAGGAATGTCCCATAAGGGCAAATGGAAGATTGAAATGTGTGTCTGATTTTTTCACAGGCTGTAATGGAAAAGGACAAATGACTGCAGTACCCCTTGGGAATCAGTGTGTTCCTCGTTCTGTGCAGACATCTAGGGTGTATTGCAAGCTGCGGGCTTCTCTTGCACATCTTGTCTCTTGCTATTTCCTTGCTGAGCCCCTTCCCTCTGTTGCTCCTTTTCTTCCAGCTGCTTCTGTGAACTCTTCCCTGTTGAGTTTCATCCCCCACGACTGCTCAAATGTGATTCCCCTGAGCCTCTCTTCCTCTCCAGCTGCATCTGTTCACCTCCCCTGCTGATCGATCCACTTCTTTAGCCCAGGGACAGCAAGAGGAAATGATTCCAACAGCTAAACAGCTTTTATGCAGAGAGAATATTTAAATATTCTCAGTTTGCATGATTCTCCTTCACCTCATGCTATGATCAGAGGTTAACAGACAGTTTGGGACTTTTCTGTGTTGGTAGAAATGGGAAGACTCAAAAATGAAGGCCAAGATCTTGCAAACAAACTCCTTTCCCTCCTTCCAGAAAGGTAAATTCACATAGGAGAGTAGAGATGTTTCTCTCATTCTTTCTGGTTAGTGGTCCCACTTTCTAACTCCTCCTCAGACTCTAGATAAGACTCCAGGCAAATTAGAAACTGATTAATTTTTATCATTTGTAGTGAATGGAATTGAAAAATGGGATAATATTCTAAATGCTTTTATCACTTAAAATCCCCATCTTTGATTTTTAAAATACAAAAATTATGTTTTGTATTTTCATAGTGCTATTTGGTAAATATTTTGATTTTTTGAAATAATTCTGTCTGCAAAATCTTCAGTTTTGAGATACTGCAAAATAACTTCCAAGCAGAGCTGTTATGAGTATTAAACATAGTGACAACCTACCACAGTGAGGACCCATAATGCTCAAGAAAGCTAGTCTTTATATATATATATATATATATATATATATATATACATACACACACACACACATACATACATACATAAGGATATGTAACCTCCTAGTACCTAACACATATTTTTCATTAAATGAATTTACATAGTATCTTACTGAGTTACTATGCCAGTTTAGTTATCTGTTTCCTCATTCTTGGAAATTCAAATATTTCCATTTTCCTTTCTATGCCTCTCTCCTCTCCCTTCCTTGCTTTCTTCCTGCCTCTCTTTTCTCCTTTTAAACTTTCCTTCCTGCTTTCATTGCTTCCTTCTGTCCTTCCATCCTTTCTTCCCTTATTTTTTCTTTTATCATTATTCTGAGAGATATTGAGAACATACTGCATACATTCTTCTTTATCTTTTTGGAGTTTTCTGTTGTTATATAACCTCCCTGAATAAAATATCTACATCAAAGGTCTGAGCAATGCCTGTCTAGATTGCTTTTTTCCAAAATTGGATCATACTTTCACAATAATGTACATTCTTGTAGAAGCCAGGTTCCCTACAGTCCAGCCCACATTTATTTTCTTAATTTTGTTTCTTTTTCCATGTTCAGTGACTTTTCAATGGTGTCTTTTAATGGTCTGTTATTCTGTTAGCAAGGCTTATCATTTTTCATTTGATCATTTCATATTTAATTTTTTTACATTTAAACAATCTTCTCATATTACTTATCCAGTGAAATCTAGGTAATTACATATTCCTTTCCAGGTATTACATATTTTGAGTAGTAACTCAACCAGGATACACTAACTGAGTGACCATTTTTTAAATTATAAATTTATGTTTATTGATTTGAAAGGCAGAGAGAAATCGACAGACAGAAAAAGAACTTCTGTCTGCTGGTTTATTCCCTCAGTGCCCACAACATCCAGGCCTGGGCTAGTCTGAAGCCAGGGTTGCAGAACTCAATCGGAGTCTCCTATGTGGGTAGCAGGGACCAAAACACTTGAATAATCATTTTTACCTCCCAGGGTATACATTAACAGGAAGCTGGAATTGGAAGTAGAGCAAGAACTCAAATTCAGGCACTCTGATATGGGATGTAGGTATCCTAAGTGGTGTCTTAACCCCTGCATCAAACACCTGCCTCCTGAGTGACTATTTTGTATGAGGTGTTATTCTAGGGATAATAAGGATGTAGGAATACAGTAACAAATGACGTGGCCCCTGATTTACAGAGGTCTAAGAAGTTTATCTAGTAAAAAGTGATGTACATAGAAACAAAGTGCATTATAATGGGACAGGTATTTTGATGGAGAACCCTATTGATTCAGTGGAACCACATTGGAAGTGGAATGATTAATTCAACTAGGGATTAAAGAAAGCTTTTATCATGGAGGATTATAGAAGAAACTTTTACCAGTTACATTTATCATTTGTTTTCTTTTTGATTCTTTTGGATCTGTGTCTCTTTTGATTGTTACCAGAACGACACCATTGCTTTCATGTGCCTGTAATTACTATGGGGTTCTATGATTCAGTGGTATATAAAAACCTATGTGGGCATGACACTGCATCAAGGCACATATTACTATGATGAGCTTTGTGAAACCTAAAGTGAAAATACAGTATCATTAATGCTAGGGGACATATTCTTCTGTGCCTTATTTGCTAGTTTGGATGTCCAATTAGTGATTATGCACAATTTCAACTTTGAAATTTATCTTATGCCTACCCATAAAGATCCTCTTATCTGTATGCTTGAGTGTCCATGATCTCCATGGGAGAGCTCAACAGGGAATCTAGTGGATTCTAAACTGTCCCCATGTCTTGTTTCTGAGAGTTCACCAAATTGCACAAACCACGATCTTTTTGGCATCAAAATCTTAGCCTCTCTCTGAATGACAGTAATGCAAGCAACGGTCTTGAATTATGGAGAACAGAGTTTATCTAGTTCTGTTGTCTGCTAGCTTTAACAATTGATTTTTTGAGGGTAGACCTATCATAGGTACTGAAGAGCTACTCAGTACTTCATTGGTTGGTTTTTTAGCAAGAGCCCATGTGAAAATGTTCATTATTTTTCTCCTTTGAAGAACCTAACTTTCTTTCCCATCTTTTCTCAAGTGTGAATTTGTTAGTCTATGAGCTGCTTGAGGGCAGGGATTCTGCTCTGTTTCTTTGTATCCCATATATTTAGCACATGGTAGGCCCTCAACAAGTGCTTATGGTATGAACGAACCATGCTCCTCCTTGTCTTTGAGTTTGCCCTAGAAGTTGCTCTTAATGTTCAATGATACCAGGCATCTTCACACCAACTCTTGACCCCATTTTGTGTGAGATGATTGCTTTGACTCCAGGTATTTGTATATCCACTAGAGGGCACTGTTTTGTCAGAGGCTGTTGTAGCCTTTTCAATAACAAGATACCTTAAGAATATAGTCCATTCCCAGTTTCAAGTTTTTAATATTTCTGTTAATGAATGACTCTACACTTTCCATCATAGCTATACTTGCAAATATATAATAATGATGGTAAAAAAACAATTGTAGTAAGGTCAGATGCAAGCTAATACTAATTGATATGGCAAATATATAATTAATATTAAAAGAGCATACACTAGAAAAGAACAGTCATATATATTAAGGGAATTCCTTTACGTTTACTTATTTTTCTCAGATTTTCTTCTAAGTAAAAGTAAAAGGGCAAGTAAAGTTTTGATTAATTCTTAGTTTCAATTTTGTACTTTCACAATAAAAGCATTCTAATGTGACAGAGGAAATTCTAACCTAAACACATTGCGTCCAAATTCCAAAGGTAATCTCAGTGGAAATTTGTTTCGAATGAGAATGGCAGTACCAACTCTGCTGATATTTTCTTAAAGAAACAAAAGCTGCATTTTATGAAAAGTTTCTTCTCTTCTCCACCACCCCATATCACTTCTAATTCCATAGACGTGTCTTTAGGCAGATTCAAATGAGTGCCTGGGATTTAATGCTGAACAGTTTGAGTTTGCAAATATTTTCAACTTAACTGTGAATCTACACAGGGGACATGTGAGAAGACGAAGCTGCATGCACTGTCAGCAAGCTCCCAAACACATCATTAACCCAGTGGTGTCTTGGGAGACCCCACTGAAGTTGTTTTAGGAAGCTGCAAAGAGGGAGAAACCCACAGGGAAGGTATCTCTTCCCAAGTGGAATACCTTACCTCTGAGCTCTGTCGTAAAATTGAGGGTGATGATAGGAACCAATAAACTCTGTTAACGGTTGAGGAAAAGAAAAAAAGTAAACAAGAACTCACAGAGTCTTCTCACAAGAATCTTTATGATAATCTGTTTAGTAAACTCTCTTCCCCATTAAGCTTAAAGACTTAAAAAAAAAAGTGGCCATTTTTTGTGCCAGGCTGCAAAGTCATTTGTGAAGTGTTTAATTATACTTACTCTGATTTAAAATGTAGGCTTAAATATCTGTTGATTTTGTGACAAGCTGTGGATGTTAATTGTCTTGATTGGTTTTATTTTGTATTCCCAAGACAACAGGATCTGAGTGAACAACTTAGTTGGGGAAAGTAGCAAAAGGAGAAAGAAACATGTATTGCTTAAGTTAGACAGGTGTTACAAGACCAGCTATTCTTGTATAAGAGGCATTAAGCCTGAGACAGAGAAATTTGAAAGATCAAGAAAAGAAACTGAGGCCCTTCTTCCCCACCACAAATTTTATATCCAGCAAAAATGGATGATAGTTTTTTTCAAGAACTATATTTGAAGTCTTGAGCCTATTTAGCTTCCTGCACAATGATCCCAATATTTGTATATTTATAAATTACACTGTTTCTCTTAAATATTATACTTCTTTCTCCAGAGAGCTTTAAAACTTTTAGCAAGGGGAGACACCGTTTCTTTTCACCTATTTGATGTAGCAGATTATTTATGGAGCCAACATGTTGACACACTATAAACTGTTAAAAATGAGGCCTAATAAGGTTAATTGTCATCTGAACCTTCCTCTGTAGGCTGCAATCTGTGGGCTTTGATTGTTTCTCTAGGGGGAACTCGGCCCAGATGGCGAAGTCCTCAAGGCCCTGACCCACAAGAGGCCTGCAGAGATGGAGAACAAGGTGCTTCTCCACAGACTAATTAATTTACTAGTATAGCACCTGTTCCAGAATAGATAGGGCTGGAAGGGAAAGCAGTCCCTGGGCACAGTGGCAAGCTCGCTGGTAAATGGATTTCAGCTGATTATATTAAGCTGATGCTTTGATCATCTAAAGGCGTTAAAATGGAAATATGTTTTTTTCTGCCTGTTGGCTTCCATGAGTGTGATTTGTATTATTATTATCATAAATGTTGGGTAATAGAAAAAGCTGTTTTAGATTTCAGTACGTCTCATTTTAAAAAGCACACAGTGTATTCGCCTATTTCTTTTCCCAGTTTAGAAATGCATGTTGTCATAAAGCTGCACTTTTTAAACAATTCTGCTTTCTTGTTTCCATTTTATTCCAGCCAAATTACTAGCTGGAAATCAAACACCAGCACAGATTCCTTTTAGCTGGAACATTTTATTATGTACTCACACCTTTAATTCAATGTGTGTAATTAGGCTTTAATCAGCTGAACAGTATTTGTGAAAAAAAATCAGACACTTCTTTAAATGAAATTCTGGTAAAGTCATGTTATTAAGCTTTGGTGACTAGTTACTGGCACGAATAAATCCTTGTGTAAACAAGGCTTGGTAGTAAATGGATTTACAATGTGAGTCTTTCTGCACTCAATTTCACTTTATTGCCTCTTTGATTCCCAAAAGGATTAGAGGTAATTTTTTCAGTCCTTTAGATGCCATAAAACTGTTTCCCTTTCCAAATTAACGCTATGATCTTCCATGTAATGTGTTTGGCAAACATGAGGAATTTAAAAGACTGCTGGTCTTATGTGGCATAGTAAGGGAGATAAGAATACACTGCCTTAAATGTCACGGCCTTACATCATGGTCAGCTTTCACCAAGGTTTGGAAAAGTTTGTGTTTTGCAAATAGAAAAATATACTTGATCGTATGGAAGACAGCCTCAAGGATGCTAGTGATTATAGCTTTTTGGTATATGGAATGATTTGAATTATTTCTGTTGCCATTACATGCTAAATTCTGACATTGCAACAGCAAAGTGCTATTAACATTGAGATAGGTAAAATCAGGCCCTTCGTTGTTTAGAAGGCTATCACACAGGATATGACAACAGGCAAATAGAACAAATTCAGCATGTGATCCTGAAAATAAACCTCTGGTTGTTTCCTTACAATCCTTGGAACTATCTGTCCTGTGAAAGAAGTGGAAATTTTCATGGCTGCTTTTCCTAGGTTTTCTCCTCCAAAACTTCAAAAGCATCTCTACAATTTCTGCTCTAGTGGGTTTATTTATTTGATACACGTTCTTTTTTAAAAGTAAAAAATGCAAAAATATATATTATGAAAACAATTCACTGTTTCCACCTCTAACCCTGATTCCTCTCTTCCTTTCCTCACCTCGATCAGTTCCTCCTGTGTTCCTCCAGAGGTATTTATATGGTACTTGACAGGAATGAAAGAACATTTAAAATGTTTCCAGGAATATTTTCACATGCAATAGTGCCATTCATACCTCTGGGTCAATTGTACAAATACACCTACAGTATATATTCCTAGAAGTAAAATGACTGGGTCATAGGACACATGCAATTTGAATTTGGATAAATATAGCTAAGCTGTGCTCCAAATATGATTTATGAACATGTCTGTTTCTCCACAACTAGGTTTGTTTTTTCCTTCCAAACTGAAAGTTAAATATTGGATCTTATTATTTTAATTTGCATTTCTTTAATTATGACTGAGGTTGAGTATCTTTTCAAATGATTAAAAACCACTTCATTTTCTTTTGATGTGAACAGCCTGTTCATGTCCTTTGCCAGTCTCTCTGTTGGGCCATCAGTGTTATTCTTATGGGGTTGAAGAGCTCTTTATGGAATAAGAAAATCAGCCCTCTGTCTGCCAACATGCAGCATTTGTCATTTTGGTGGCATTTCCCTTCATATCTGTCTCTCATTTACCATGCCCTCTTTTCCTCTTCTTTAATCACTGGCAGTCTGAATTTAGGGTTGCTTAATAACTCCTGGAAACTGGAAATGATAATGTCGTGGGAAAGGGGTTAATTTAGGTGGTTTTGTAACTTTGACTTTTGATGAAGTAGGAGGAGAAGGACTGAAAGGGCAAAATTAAAAAGAGGGTGAGGGGACTTTAGTGATTTGAAAGAGGGGCTTTTACACTGACAAGACCTTGGGAAAAATAGTGTTTATACCAAAAAATGGCAATTTACTTTACCCATAATTTTCTGCTTTTCTTTTGCCATTATTACAGGTATTTGTGTTAGAGTAAGAATTCTCTTTCCAGATGCTTTTGCCATAAAGTCATATTTCTGTACTTTGGACATCACAGTTTGTGATCATGAAATGGAAGTGATTGTAAGGGCACGTATTCAGCACAATGACCTTGATCCTGGATGAAATGGAGAGGAGAGAGAGTGAGATAAAGCGAGAGAGAGCGAGAGAGAGAGAGAGAGCAGAATGACTAACAGTTCTTGTTTAAGCACAAGTAACTTTTTATATTCAGCTCTATAATGATGACAGGGTAAACACAGAGACCAGTTTTTGGTGTAAATGGCTTTGTGTCAAAGTAAAATATATTTGTGGTGTCCTGAAGTTACCATCATCACTTTTATCTTCAGATTAATGGTTAAAAGCATAAGCTCTGAAATCAAACAGCTTGAGTTCAAATCATAGGTTTTTCAATTCTGCACTGCATGACCTTGGTTAAGTTCTCATCTGTAAAATGGGAAACATGAAAAATTACTTCATAGACTTGTTTTAAGGATAAAATGAGATAATGCATATGTCTGACATAGAGTTAACTCTGTCAATGTCAGTTATAATTAGCTTGACTAATTACCTCAGAGTGCTTGTAAAATATTGTCTGAACTGTGCTGTACTTGACCTGATTTAAAGGAAGTGAATGGGCATCTATGAAACTCTCGCACATCTATTGAGACATGTTGCGCCTCTCATGAACCCACATTTGAATAGAAATTTGAGGGTATCTCTTTCCTCTCTGAAATTCTGATCCAAAGCTGGCAAAAATGTAAAAACCTGGATGTTATCAGGTTGAAGTTAGCACTAGCAAGGGTCCTCTTGCACACCTCATTTTTTCTTAGCGTGGGCATTAGCTAGCTTCCTGCCCCTCAGTCTACTACATTCACATGTTTGCCCACACTGTTCCTTCTGTTTGAAATATTGCTCCTGCCTTTACCATTCAGGTAGAAATTAGCCTTGTATAGATGTGACTCTGTATGTGTGTATATATATACTTCCCTTCATAAAAATATATAAAATCTCCCTCTATCTGTCAAGGAAATTGGTAGCTGAATTTTATTCTAAGTCACATCTGCTAGTGAGCAAGAATAATACAAAGGAACACTGCTAAATTGGGTATGGCCATCCAGTATTATAAGGGAGACAAGTGTGTTTGTTTATTAGTTTTAAGTGAATGACTTTCAATCACTCCAGTCAACATTTCTGATATGAATATTTTCAGGTGAAATGATTGCCATTGTGTTGGTTAGTTTTGCAAATCAGAACCTATTTGCAGAACACCATCAGGCCAATATATCTTATCATAATATTTGCCAGTTCCACAGGTTTTACAAATTAGTTATTGTGACTATAGTTTTCTATTAACATGAATTTACTGATTAACTAATTTATTTACTTTAGGAGACTTCATATAGCACAGTGCTAGTGTTCCATTACTAAGAGCCAGTGTGTGGATTCTTGGTATTAAAAGAACCATCACCCATTGTATATTTTCCTTTTCTGGATCTCCATGCCTAGAAAATGCCTGATGGAAATGATTATAAGATAATCATTTAGGAAATTAATTAGTAGCATTTAAAGGAAATATCTTGAATAAAAGCTTGCTCAATTGATGAGGGCTCCTTCGTGAGTGACCAGGACCTTATCAGAGGAAGGTCATGGGATTGGCAATTTCTATTAACTTCATTTGCCTGCTAGACAAACAAATGAAAAAAATAATCAAACACTGTTTCCATGTACCAAATAGGGAAAAGTTTTAAAAAGAGTAGTCAGTGCTGGAGATTGGAGTGATTTGGGCACCTTCATGAGTGGCTGGTGAAGCTATCTGTTTAACTTTGCTGGAAAGCAATTTGGCAATACATATTGAAAACCTCAACAAGAGCCTCCTGGTAAAATGGTTAATTGAGCATGCGTATCTAGCCTCCCCTCTTATCAGGTTTCTGTTAAATCACCAATGAAATACAAAATTTGGGAAATGTCAATATCTGGGCTATGCTGTTACTTCTTCTATTACTACTGGTGATGATAGCCTGAACCAGAATCCCTGATTAATAATGAAAGTTGGGAAATGGGTGAGGGAAGGAAAAGGAAAAATTAACAAGTACTGTTTCTTATCTAATTTACAAGCTGTTAGATTCTGTTCAGTACAGAGAAAATCATGTGCAAATGTGTGAGTTTTTTAAGGTAATCCCTTGCAAATTAGAAATGGGATAAATTTTTGCAGACTATTTAAGAAAAGAATATAAGACATAATAAAAATGGTTCACAATATAAAAACATAAAAAGATACAGAATATAATAAAGCAGATATTGTGTCAAACTTCAATTTGCGGGTGTATGTTACATGCACAGTAACATTAACTAAATTTTGTAATTTAACTTTTAATTTCAACTGGTGGCTATAAAAAGGGTGGAGATACATACAGCCTGGCAACCAGGCTGGTGAAAGGAATCATTCTGGATGTGCACAGGTGTGGCTGTCACACCTGGTCAACAACTTTGACCAGTTGTAACCCTGGTCACCCAGAATGAACTAGTGGGTTCATACCTTTTGGTCTGGAAAGGTTTACAATTAAGGAGTCTCAGTTAATTGTGGTGGAAACTATTATCCCTTTGTGTATATGCGTGTTTCCATCCCAGGAAAATTTTAAGTTAATTATAGAAAGTGTAAGAGAATAAAAGCTGTGTTATATAAATATTTTTGCATTAACAAAGTGTCTGTTTATAATTTAGTATTTTATTACTTGATTGTTGAAATTAACTATGTTTTCTAATGTATCCAAAATAAGTTTATATTGATCTGTTATAGACTTATAACTTAAATTTAAATGTACTAAGTTGTTAATGTGAAATGTTATGTGACAGGCTTAATTTTTAAGTTGAACTCTAAGTTTACACATGATATTTGCAACCAAGATCATTGTATTTACAAATATAAGCATTCAGTTTTCTATTTGTGCATTTGAGAAGCTTAAACTTGTTCATTCAGATCATTGAAGTACTTTAAAAAGAAGCCAAATACATTTAATGTATAAATGATGTTTTAAAGATTTGACAGTGTTAAATTACCTATAAATGGGATTATTACCAAAAATGCCTTATAAATGTTGCTAAAATCTGCCAAACTTATAGATAGAATTATAAATCTCTTCGGATCAACTTAAAAGGATAACTACATTGTTGGTTTCTAAATTTTGTGCCTTATTTTATTGAATATAAATTTTAAAACAAAAATAAAGCCAATAATAGACATATCTGTTTAAGAGCTACCCTCAAGGATATCAGTAGATATAACTGATAAAAATAGGATGATAGTATTAGAAAATGTAAAATTCCAAGCATGAAGCATCAGGTGGGACAAAGGAATTCAGTTTCTATTAATAAGATAATTGATGATGAGGAAAAAATAATCATGAACCATTATATGAAAATAACAGTAATAAAGTTTTTTCTTAAATAAAAACTTACCAAAATACAAAGAAAACAGAAATAAGGGAATAGAAGACTTTATACACTAAAGCAAAAGATGCCTTGAAGCCTTACATTCCCATTTCCTTACCCTGAGTTTTTCTCCTAGGAACTTACTCTAATAATACATAGATGCTCCTTGGATTACAAAAGAGTAAATCCCAATAAACCCATTATAAGTGGAAAAATATCATAAATGGAAATGTACTTATTACACCTAACCTCTTGAACATCAACAACAACTTAGCAACACAGTACAGTTGCTTGAGTTGTTTACCTTGGGGACTGCAGGGCTGACTGCAGGGTTCACTGTCATGGCCCCGCATTGTGAAAGAGTTCCTTAAGGCCCATCACTAGTCTGAGGGGGAAAAAAGTCACAATTCAAAGTCTGATTTATACTGAACATGCATCATTTCTACACCATTGTAAAGTTTGAAAATCATTGAGTCAAAGCATCCTAAGTCAGGGACCATCTGTATCATGAAATATAGGCAGTTTGTATGTGAGAATATTCATTGTTAATCACAAAAATGAAAAATTATTTAAATGTCAAACATTTGGAAATGATCAAATTAGAGTTTTTAACTGAGATGATTGAATACTTGCAATTACAGTACTATTCCTTCTTCCTGGGGTGTGAGTTCCAAGACCCCTAGTGAATGCCTAAAACTACAGATAGTTCTGAAGCTTATATATACTTATGATCCTATATATAAATACCCATGCTAAAGTTTAATTTATAAATTGGGCAAAGTGAGAGATTAACAAAGATAATTCAATACAAAAATTATGCTAATATCCTGTAATAAAATTTATGTGAATATAGTCTGTCTCAAAATATCCTGTTGTACTGTACTCACTGTTCTTACAATCATGTGAGATGATGCTTAAAACACTTTACAGCTTCTCTTTGTCATATCCAAATTGTCAGCATTACTACCCTAGCATTTTGGGGCCAGCAAGTAAAATAAGGGTTTTACAAGTCTTGTATAACAAGACTGTGATACAACGAGAGTTGATCAGATAACCAAGACAGCTATCCAGTGACTACTGGGCTGGTAGCATACATGGCATGGATACACTGGAGGAAGGCGTGAATCACATCCTGCAAGGGCTGGAGCAGGCCAGTGGGAGATTTCATCATGCTGCTCAAGGTGGCACCCAATCTAATACATATGGATCCACTCTCTGCGTTTGAAAATGTCCTCACCACATTCATTCTCTGCTCAGTGTGTGGTTCCAGGGAGAGGCACTGGCGTCACTATCCCAGTTTGCTCTGCTCGCACCCCATTTTCATAAGTCCCTCCATCCTCATACCTAGCCACTCCCTCATACTTTTTTTGATCATCCCGCCCATTGTGTCTATGGATTCTTTTGATATTTGAACCTAAATTCTAACAGTTTTTCTGAGATGTTTCATTAGCATGTCTTATTTCCTCAAGGTGCCAACAAACCTTTTTGGGACTGGGGAGGATGATGTTTACTTCTTTCTACTGCTTATCAAGCCTGGCATCATGCATTAAACACACTAGGCACCAAAGACATATTTAGAGAAAATGGCTGGCTAGCTAGCGTTCAGTTCTAACACTGATCAGCAATGTTGGAAAAGCAGAGCTTTGTATTCAGACAGGGCTGGGTTCAAATCCCACCTCTGCTGATTTCTGTTTGATTTTGTGACTTCATGTAATCCGTTTGAGTCTTTAACAACAATTTACTGTAGCAGTTACAGCTTTTACTTTGTTGCATCAGCTCTTTCACTGTTTGAGCTTAAGAAATTTTTTCTGCCTCTTTAAACCTCAGTCTCCTCATTTGTGAAGTCAAGACAGTACCAAGTGTAAGAGAATAAAAGCTGTATTATATAAATATTTTTGCATTAACAAAGTGTCTGTTTATAATTTAGTATTTTATTACTTGATTGTTGAAATTAACTATGTTTTCTAATGTATCCAAAATAAGTTTATATTGATCTGTTATAGACTTATAACTTAAATTTAAATGTACTAAGTTGTTAATGTGAAATGTTATGTGACAGGTCATCAGGAGGTTGAAATAAAGTGAAAATAGGAAAGCCCTTAACACAGTGTGGAGCAGCTGATAAAACTGTGCTCAAAAGATAGTAGTGGTTTTAATATTTAGGAGGACAATGACAAGACATTGTACCTGAAGCTACTGCATGGTCTTTCTATGAAAATCAAGCAAGTTCTTGCATTGAGCAGTGTTTAGTACAATGCTGACTCAACAAGCGCTGGTGATGACTATTCTAGTCTCATATGCAATGATTTGGTAATGTCTCCTTTGCAGGGTTGTTGATTGGCTTCATTGTGGAATTAGTATAATACAAATGATTAATAGATCATGATTTTTTTTAACCCTCCTTATTTCTCCTCCCTCAGCCTCTCTACTCTAATGCTAATTCTTCTTGCCTGCTTCATGTCATGGTATTGAACATCTGAAGCACTATTGGTATAGTCTAGTCATGTGTGAGTGCAGAAATAGTTCATGGCAAAACACTGGTTCCCATGGACTTCTCTTTGTGTTGTCTCTCAGTGGCATTCACTTCATAAGCATTATGACTGATGTGAAGATTATATTCAGGTTGTAGCAGAACCAGAAGTAATGACAATTTGATAACTTGCAGAATGAAGCCCAGAGAGGTTCTGTGATTTACCCAAGGCTATGCAGCATGATATCTGTGTATTCTGTGTGTTGTACAGGTCGATGTTGCCTCTCCGTTCATGGGTTTGATGATAGCCTGTCAAAATCCCCAGAACCCATGTGAGATCTGCACAGTGTCTGACAGAGAGCTGCAAAACCCATCTTAACTCTTGCTGGGTCTTCCAGAAAGCACATTTAAGTAAAAGTTCTTTGCTTTTATTTTTTTCTAAAACTCATGTAATTCATTAAAACAGCTATTTAATACAAAGAAACTAATTAAACAAGAGAGGGAAAGGGAAGCATTTCTTTATTTTTTCCCAGTTGCTTTTTGTGCAGGTGGGCTGCTGCAGGAGTCCCCTCTTCCGAAGCCCATCTGGGATGTTAGTTTAGCTCTATTGATGTTTAAGACTCCGTCTTTCATCATAACCACATGCCAAGACAATAAGTAATTGAACCACATGTTTTGCCTTTTTAAAAAGGTGTAATCTCCTTCTGAAGTGTAGAGATGTTTAGCAGGATTTTTCTAATTCATCTGTCATCACACCATGCGGGCTGGGCTCCAAGCCCCGACTGCAATGTCTCTTTATCACTGTCTTTTGATGAACACCTGTTTCTAGCATACAAACATATCTGCTGAGATGCAACATTAAAATAATTTCAACAGTATAGGAATAATTAGGAACCTTGTTTGAAAGGTCCACCTGTTCCAAATATCAAAACATTATAGTTGGTTGCACATACATCCTTTCATCACTATATATTCTTTACACTAGATATGTATATATTTGATAATAATTCCCCTCTGATTCTCCATTATCTACAAAAAAATTTTATTTTTCAATTATTTAATTGTAATTTTAAAACAACTAGAGTTCTATTTTCATTGAGAGACAAAGAATTTTTTTAAAAAGGAATTTGCTCCAAAACTCCTTTAAGAAACTTTTTAAATGCCCTATTATTTACAGTAGATTATCCCTTTTGTTAAGGACTTGACTTCTTCATGCATACAACAGTGATAATGTGAATCTTTTCATTAGTTATCATGGATATTGCATTTTAAATGGAAAGATATAAGAATCTCTATAAGGAAAGATTTTTGTTAAAGTTTGATACATTAAAGCATTAAAATCAGTAGACTTAATATGGAGAATTATCACTTTTGTAATTAACATAATGTGACTTTATATTTAAGGATTTATCCCTCGTGATTACTTCTGGTTTTCTCATGAACTCTGAGCTGGGTGGCTTGAGATTTCAAAGGGGAATTACAGGGTCACTGTAATCTCCCACTTCATGGGGTCCTCAGCAAGAGTGACCCCCTGTTTTGCAATGACAGGAGAGAAATTTCCATTTCTAGGAATTCATGTAAAAATAAGCCTACACAGATTTTTACAAAAATACCCAGAGTGAGAGATCTTGCTGTACAGCAAGCTGTGTAATGCTTTCCATTTAGCATTACCACACTGGTGTTCACTCTGAGAAGAAGTAACCCATATTTATCCAAACACCCAATAAAGCAAATCCACAGGTGAGAGCCAAGTTAATGTAGAAATGTATTACAATTTATCTTCATTTTCAAAATGCAAAATCTGTGGTGCCAAATTTTGGTTGTTTTTTTGACAATCATGCAAAAAAAGTAAATCACTAGCTGCCTGCCCTTCCATGCAAAGTTGTCCATGAGGCATTATGTGGCTGGTTGCATTTTAGCTGTCGGGAACATTTTGGGCAGTGGTTATATACACAAGTCTAATTACATTAATTAATCCACACCAACGTGTGAGCAGTAAGCATGTTTTTACAATTAGGATGTAATTTTAAAAAATCCTTTATTGGGTACATTAGAAACACAGCAGTTTCGGATTTACCATACAATGGAAAAAGGAGTTATCCAAATTGAATAAATGTAAATTTCAGCTTGGGAAAATAAATTAATATATGGCAAATGAAATCTACACTTGTGTCACAAATACACAGTTGCATCAGAATGATTTTTCTAAGCAGGCATATAGATTTTAGCTTTTATGGTCATTAAGTTTTAGGAATCTCTAATAACTTTGCTTAATGAAATGTAGCAACATCGCATTACTTCTAGCAGCTTCTTCTTCTGATGGTAGTGTTAGTGTTAGAATAATACCTCTCACAGATGTCTCCATTCTGTCTAGTACAAGCCTGGGAAAGCAGAAGATGGCCCAAATCCGTGGGCCCCTGCACCCACATGGGAGACCCGGAAGCAGCTTTGGGCTCCTAGCTTTGGATCGACCCAGCTCTGGCCATTGTGGCCATTTGGGGGGTGAAACAGCAAGTGGAAAGATTCAGCCAGCCATTGCTGGCTGTAAAAGTGGAGGAGAAGGCATAGTGAGGAATGTGGACAACATCTAGCAGCTGGAAAAGTGAAGGCAATGATTCTCCATTGAGAAGTGAAGGAAATGATTCTCTCCTCTGGACAGGAATGTGGCCCTACCACACCACTGAGAATTATAATTTATTATTAGAAAAATAATAAATGTGTGCTGTGTGCAGCCACTATGTTTGTGGTGACTTGTTTTAGCAGAAAGAAGCTAATATTTTTTTTCTTGCTCCTCAGAGTCTCAGATTCCTCTTTCGTAAGGTGTTAATAACATTTGAATGCTACTTTTTCTAAGAACTAGTAGAATGGTGCCTGTGAAATTGCTTTAAAATGATACAGATTTTTTAAATAACATCTGTAAAATCAGTAAAACTCTTTTGAGAGACTGCCAGTATAACTCCATTATTTGAAAGTCTTCCCCAAATCCCTATCAATTAAGAACTAGTAAGTAGAGAAGATGGAGTATGTCCAGCTTTGGGAAAAAGCATCTGTTAGGACGTATGCAGGCAGCCAGAGAAAAGGATTGAGTAAATGACCTGGACAGTCTAAAAAGCCAAAACATAACTGATGTCAACAGGGTAGCAGAGATCCAATGGACAGGAAATTATCTCAGCAGGGCTGAGGAAAGCAAAAACACTGAGACTCATTAAAAGACTAAGCTAGATTGTTTACAGTTTAAAAAATGCTTAAATACTCCTTAAACACTATTTTCTAAAGAAATGGGTAGGCAACTCTTTTTGTTCAGAGGTATTCAGGAGTGAATTATTTTAATTAGAAAAAAATAAAAAAAATGTTCAATGTCAACTATTTGGTAATGATTAAATAAAAACATGGTTTAACAATAGGATTAAATATTATAATTAACATTATTTGAGAAAAGCTTTTAATATCCCTTGGGCATAAGCAGATATATATGTGGAGTATTTTAACAACTATGTAGAAATCCTTCTTTTAAAAACTAGAGGGAAATTTACAAATAAAAATATTATCAGTGTCTACCTCTGAATGGTGAAATAGCAGTGATATGCATTCCCTTTTCCAATTTTCCTTTTTCCAGTGTTTTTAAAGGACATGCATATTTCTTTCTATAATTCCCCTAAAACAGGATAAACTTTAGAAAATAATTCCATGATTTTAAGAGTATATGCATTTTAACTAGGCAAATTTATTCACTGTTGCCATTTCCAAATTAGTGACCATATTCTTTTCTCATTAGTAATTTAATCCAATGGCATTTACTGGATAGCTCTTTTGTTTCAGGCACTTTGCTAGGCAGTGTAGAGAAATATAACAGTGAATAAAATATAGTAATTGAGTTTTGGGGAAATCTACAAGCTAGTGGGAAGAAAATATAAATAAGTAAACATTACCATAAAGGTTTGAGGTATAAGACAAGACTAGGGAATAACAGGGGCCAGTGAGGTTAGGTACCCCACTGAAGAGGGAGTGGTTGGTTAAGGCCTTTGGAAATGACTGAACATGAACAAAGAGATTCAAGGAGGATATGTGGGGTAGAGATTTCATGAGTACAGACATAGGAGAAGAGGACAGGGCATGCATAGAAAACAATGAATATTCCCAGGCAGTAAGTTTTGGAATGGAAACCGTAAGAACCTGGGGTGGAAGGATAGCAAAGAGTTGAAAAGGAAGCTGAAGGACCAGTTATGAAGTGCATAAACCTGGACATCATCTTTGTCCTCTCTGGCCTCATGACACTTATTAACCAAAACAATGATTTAAGAACAAAAGGCATGCTCTCATCTGAATGTTTGACAGCACAGTTGACTAACTGTTTATACCTTTATTCAAATGTTTTGGGTTCTGAAAACACATCCATATATAAATGGAGTCTCCCATTGTTAGTATCTACTGGATCAGGATTTTGAAAAAGTAACTATAATTGGGCTGTTCACTTGTAACAGATCCCATAAGTAAATTTTAAAGCATTAAAGGATCCAAGTTTGTGACTGAATTTGTATATTCTTCCATATTTAATCAATTGCTTTAACTTTTATTTGACATTTGTATAGATACTGTCTCCTTCACAAAACAATAACAGTTCAGTGGGTAAGAACTGTGTCTATTCATGTTTTTTTTTTTTCTCTTCTTTCACATTTGGGGCAAGGATAATGGTAAAGTTTATAAACAACTGATTAGCATCTCCCAATTTATGCCAAATCATTTGCAGTGGCACCTGTTTGAAATTATGGTCTAAAGGATTTTTGTGGGGGTCAGAGCCGTTGCCTGAGATATTTAGAAGGACCATGGCAACATTTTGAGTCTTATAAAGTTATAGCACTGTTTTTTTCCCATTTCTGCTACATTCTCTGATTGAACATATAATTAAACATACTGTGTTTCGTATGGTTCACAATTTAATTCTCCTTTTTAAACTACCAATGTAAGGGTCTGGACAAAGGGGTAAAAATCATATCTTCTACTTTTAGGAGATTTCATTCCCACATGGTATTTTAAAATCATTTCTGTCTCCATCAGTTATCTGATCTCTCGGCAGTTCACACTCCATTCTCTTAGACTCTTTTTAATGGCATGTTTTCCAAGCCCTTTGTCATTATTGCTATCCCTTGGATTCTCTCCAAATTAGCAATCTTCTTTATATAGAAAGAGCCAAAAATCGCATGCAGTTTTTGAGACAGAGTCTTAAGAGTGTGGTGAATAATGGGATAATTACTTCCTCCATGAGCTTTGCTGACACCCCAATGGATTCATAGGTATTGTCCTTCCTCTTTTTTTTTTAATCCCAAAAGATAATATTTGATAAGAAGTAATCAGATGTTTTATTCCAAAAAATTTAATGATGGAAAGTTTTGCTAAGTTACAAATTAGGTAGTACCAAAATACTGATAATTATCTGAAAGGTAGACATCTCTAATGGGAAGTATTACATTTGGGGGAAATTTCAAGCTCCAACTAAATAATATTTTTTTTTTTTTAGTTTGATGCAGTAGTACACAGTAGAGAAATCCTCAAGGTTGAAGGCGTGTTGGGATATGGAAAATGCTGTCTTAATGCTACCTTTAATCATGCAGCATTGGAACTTCCATGGAAAGTAGCTTAGAACATAAAGTAGATGTGAAATTGACATCAAGTGGCATTGAATATTCCTCAAGATACTTACGTACATGTATGAACACCTACTCTGTGCTATGCACTGTTCTCTATGCAAGGGCTATAGATATAAACAAATTTTTTATGGATATAAACCAGATTATTTATTTTCTTTGCTTAAAACTATAAATGGCTTCTTCTTTCACTCAGAGTAAAATATACACTGCCTGCACTGGCTTATGAGGCTTCATGGAATCTGATCCCCACTACTTCTCTAACCACATTGCCTTGCCTTCTCCTTCTCAGCTCACCCTGTTCTAGTCACACAAAACCTCAGTGTCTGCATTGAACTAAAAAGCTGGGGCTCAGGGCGGATCTTTGAGAATCAATCACTGTCTGTTAAATCCTTTTGCTATACCAGGCACTGTGCTAAATACTTTACAAATATTGTTGCATTCAAGCTTTACATCAAAGTGGAAATTTGGCTTTCATTGCTTCTATTGTTTTTGTTAGTAGTAATTAAATATTATTAATATTAGTAGTAATATTGGACCATTACTAGTCTTGAATTAAAGATGATAAGTAACTAATTCATGGCCAATGAATAGTTGGTGAAATTAGAACACTATGCTGTAAAGACATCTTTTGTGCTTGCATGCTCCATTGAAGATTCAACTCTAAAAAACCTAGATCCATGAAGATTCTCCATTGGGTTTTTCATTCATATATTCAGCACAATTGCCATGAGCCTTTTCTTGGATGGAAAGCCTATTGAAGGCACTTATGTGCATATTGGGCAAATAAATTTCTTTTCAAGAAACATTCAATTTAGTACAGCTGTTGTATGGATAGCAATCATTCAGATGAGTTCAAAATCTGAAGTATGAAATGTTTTACAACTGATTTCTAGTTCAAGATGATTCTTAGAACTTACGTGTTTAATGATCTACCTTTTCCCCTTGAAACTAAATATAAAATAGGATTTTTGAAAAACACCTGTATTGGTCCTGGAGAAGCCAGAAAGAGTGACCCATAGGTCAGAAGCTTAGAGTTGATATCACATCTTGCAAATAGAATTGCATGGCTTCCTATTGTTGGCGTGTCCCCGATCTTTGACCTCAGCATCTTCTTCTTTTTTTTTTTTTTTTTTTTTTTTGACAGGCAGAGTGGACAGTGAGAGAGAGAGACAGAGAGAGAAAGGTTTTCCTTTTGCCGTTGGTTCACCCTCCAATGGCCGCAGCGGTCAGCGCGCTGCAGCCGGCGCACCGCGCTCATCCGATGGCAGGAGCCAGGTGCTTCTCCTGGTCTCCCATGGGGTGCAGGGTCCAAGCACTTGGGCCATCCTCCACTGCACTCCCGGGCCACAGCAGAGAGCTGGCCTGGAAGAGGGGCAACCTGGACAGAATCCAGTGCCCCAATCGGGACTAGAACCCGGTGTGCTGGCGCCGCAGGCGAAGGATTAACCAAGTGAGCCACGGCGCCGGCCAACCTCAGCATCTTCTCTCTTCAGATGTACATATTGTCTCCGTTGTTTGGAATTTTCCTCAACACTTTAAATTTTTATACCCAACTGACTAATGAACATCACTCATGAGTACTCAAGGGGTAAATGTAAACAAATCAACACAGAAATCACCACTCCTCCACCCCCTATCATACCCATCACCTTCTCCAGGCATTTGCATTTCAGTAAACACCACCATCTATCCAACTGCTGGAAAAAAAAATTCAGGTATAACATTTGATTATGTTCTTATCCTCACTCTTCCCAAATTTCATCAGCAAGTTTTGTCACTCAAAATCTAAAACATGTCAGATAACTTCTCCATCTCCAGTCCTGGTGATATTTTACTTCTCTAAAATAAATTCCCACATAGGAGCAGAGGATCCTTTACAATTCTTTTAAAGATTTATTTTTATTTATTTGACAGGCAGAGTTACAGAGAGAGAGAGAGAGAATGAGAGAGAGTGAGAGAGAGAGAGAGAATGAGAGAGAGTGAGAGAGAGAGAGAGAGAGAGAGAGGTGTCTTCCATTTGCTGATTCTCAACTCCCCAAATGGCTGCAGTAGCCAGAGCTGGGCCACGCCAAAGCCAGGAGCCAGGATCCAGGAGCTTCTTCTAGTTCTCCAACATGGGTGTAGGGACCCAAGCAATGATGATTGTACATAAATCAGTAAACTCAGAAAATCCTTTAAAACACACTGCAATGAGAATAGAAGGCTTTTTTTACAACTTTGAGATTTGATAAGACAAAACCGCAGAGGAGTTTACATTATCATAGGTAAATCGGTGTGGGAACTTCATACTCTACTAATAGAGAATATCTTTATTTAAACATCAAAAGAAAGTTATGAAAGTTTCTCATATCCTAGGTTGCAAAGAAAGCTTAAAGAAAAGCCAAAAATGCATGAATACTTATTTTTGACAATGATACAATGCAGCTAGAACTTTAAAATATAAATATCAAACCAGCAAAAGGCTAACACTCTACTGGAAAAAGAAGTTTGTCAAAGAACTAAAAATTTCAATGAGTAATCAAATAAATGGGCTACCACTATAAATCCAGAGAGAGAAATTCACAAATTTAAGTTTTATTATTAAAGAAGAAAGGATTAATGAACTAAGAGTTTGAATGAAATATTTCATTTTTACTCAGAATTATTTTATTTTTAATTGTATATATTTATGAAGTATAGTTGGATAATTTGATATACACATATAGAGTGTAATTATAATTAGCACTTATATCTTCTTAAACATTTTAAATGAAGAATTTCAAAGCAACCAAAAAGCTTGAGTGGAAAAGTCAGAATATATTAGATGACATTAAAACAGAAATTATTGGAGTGAAAGGGAGAAAAATGGTTGACTTTATAATCCATTTATTCTTTAAAAGACCAATAAAATAAAGCTACATAGATTAAAGAAAAACAAAAGAAAAAACACAGGTAAAAACGGAGGTAATAATTTTAAAAATGTACAAATTAAAATTGTAATGGTATTTAATTGTATATTAATAATAATAAACATCAATAATATTTAATTATATATTAATAAAAGTGAAAAATTTAATGAAAATGTAATTTCTTAGGAAAGTATAAAGTTTTATAATTATTTAAGGAAGAGTGGCTGTGGTATTTTTAAGACTGCTAAATCTATGGTTATGAGCAGGCATTTTTAGTATTATTAGTTCATTAATAACTTTTCATTGTCTTCTTTGTTTTTTGCTCCTGTATGTTTTGAAAAGATCATGTTGTATTTCAGTATCTTTGATTATTAGTGAGATGGAAATTTTAAAATCTTCTTGTGGTCCATTTCATGTTCTCTTGTGAAATGCCACTACTCATTAGACAAATTTCTATTAGGTTGTTCATCTCTATGATCAGTAATACTTTCTCTATGTATTAAGCATTTTTTCTTCATTTAACATGACTTTGAAATGTTTCATTATTTGTTTTCTCAGTTTAAAACATGTCATCATTTTATGCTTTATAGTTGAAACATCTTTCCATCTTAGAACTATCTAAGAATTCATCGACACTTTAAAATACTGGTATCTTTTCCTCTTTAAGTCTTTACTCCACCAGAAACTTACTTTTGAGTAATGTATGAGGTGGGGATTTAACTTTATTTTTTCTTCACATTTATTTGGTATTCCAATAAGATTCATTAAGTGATCCTGTTATTAACTGATTAGAAATTGCACCTTTTCCTAAAGTACAGTGAAACCTATTTCTGGGATTCCATTGACCTATTTATGCTAGCACATCAGTTACCCTCAGTGTATAATTATTGCTTAATAAGGGAAACCCCTCAACTTCATTTTAAAATAATATTTTCTGAATATTCTTTACTTACTGTATAGTAAATTTATGAAAAAATGTTCCAGAAATTTAAATGGATTTCATTAATTTTCAGAATAATTTGGATTTTTTTTACAGTAGTTTTCAGAGGCTGGCTTTTTTTTAGAAAGCTTTTTTTAATAAATACAAATTTCATAGGTTCAGCATTAGGATTATAGCGGTTCTTCACCCCATACCCACCCTCCCACCCCAACTCTCGTCCCACCTCCTACTCCCTCTCTCATCCCATTCTCTATTAAGATTTATTTTTATTTAAATACATAAGACCATTTCTATACTAAGAAAAGATTCCACAGTTTGCACCTACACAGACACACAAAGTATAAAGTACTGTTTGAAGACAAATTTTACTGTAAATTCTCATAGTATAACTCATTAAAGCAGAAGTCCTAATGGGGAATAAGTTCACAGTGACTCCTGTTGTTGATTTAACAATTGACACTCTTATTGATGATGTCATTGATCACCCAAGGCTCTTGTCATGAGCTGCCAAGGCTATGGAAGCCTTTTGACTCCACAAACTCCGTCAGTATTTAGACAGGTCCATAAGCAAAGTTGAAGTTCTTTCCTCGCTTCAGAGAAAGGTACCTCCTTCTTTGATGGCCCCTACTTTCCACTGAGATCTCACTCACAGAGATCCTTCATTTAGATAATTTTTTGCCACAGTGTTTTGGCTTTCCGTGCCTGAAATGCTCTCATGGGCTTTTCAGCCAGATCTGAATGCCTTAAGTGCTGATTCAAAGGTCAGAGTGCTGTTTAGGGCATTTTTCATTCTGAGTCTGCTCTGTGGCCTGCTTCCCATGTTGGATCATTCTTTCCTTTTTAATTCTAACTATTGTTATTAGCAGACATTTGGTCTTATTTATGTGATCCCTTTGACACTTATTCCTATCTCTATGATAAGTTACACAGTTAAAATGATTACTTTAATTAGTAAGATGGCATTGGTACCTGGCAACTTGGGATTTGGAGTCCCATGGCAAGTTTTTAGCTTTATCCTTGGGGGTAAATCCGTGGGAATGTGTGCCAAACTGTGCATCTCCTCCATCTCTTATTCCCACTCTTATTTTTTACTGGGATCTATTTCCAATTGGATTTAAACATCTATGAATAATTCGGTGTTATGTAAAGAGTTCAACCAAGGATATTAAGTATAAGAAGAAAATAGTAAAAAAATAAAAATAATAAACTGTTCCTCGACAGTCAAGACAAGGGCTGATCACATCATTGCTTCTCAGAGTGTCAATTTCACTTCTACAGATTTCCTTTTAGGTGCTCTATTAGTTGTCACAGACCAGGGAAAACATATGGTATTTATCCCTTTGTGACTGGCTTATTTCACCAAGTATGATGTTTTCCAGATTCCTCCATTTTGTTGCAAATGACTGGCTTTCATTTTTTTTACCACTGTGTAATATTCCTTGAGTACATATCCCATAATTTTTTTAGTCAGTCTTCTGTTGATGAGCATTTAGGATGATTCCATATCCTAACTATTGTGAATTGAGCTGCAATAAACATGGAGGTGCAGACAGTTCTTTTATTTGCCCATTTAATTTCCCTTGGGTAAATTCCAATGAGTGGGATGGCTGGGTCCTATGTTAGGACTTTATTCAGATTTCTGAGCTATCTCCATAGTGGCTTTACAAGTTTGCATTCCCACCAACAGGGGATTAGGGTACTTTTTCTCACACATTGTTGCCAGTATTTGTTGTTTGTTGATTTCTGTATGAAAGCCATTCTAACAGGGGTGAAGTGAGACCTCTTTGTGGTTTTGATTTACATTTCCCTGATGAGAGGCTGGCTTTCAATGCTTTTTTGAACACCTTGTGAAAACAGGCTGCAGTGTGGGTGGCCTCTATTGACTACAATGTGATTCCTCCTATGAAAACTGAAGGTCCCCATCACATTTCGCTGTAGTACCTCTGCACATCAGCAGGGGACCAATGCAGAGATTGGATTAGACCCAAGGACAGTATTTACAGTCTGTGACTAGTCTGCCCTTTCTGAATTCTAATTGTAATTTTGTTTAATCTTCACAAAAACCAGTATTATTATCAATTCCATATTGTAGATGAGGAGCTGCCCCATTCACACAACTAATCAAGGTGACACTAGGATTTAACTCATATTTGCATGTCATCCAAGCCCTTGGTCCCAACACCACACCACAACACCTCCTCTCCCAAATGTCTAGCATGTACACGATCTGCGGGAGTGACAACAATGTTCACCCTTCATATAAATAAGACAATAAAGTGAGAGAGGGTTGGGTTCTTGTCTACTCTGTTTTAATATAAGAACCTTTGCATTTTACAGTTAAACAAGAAGCATTGGGCTTGATTTTAATTCTTAATGAGACCCTACAATTTTGGCTAGTGCAGATTCTGTGTCAGCAGGACTGGGTGGGACTGGAGAGTATACTTCTATCCACATTTAGATGATGTGTTTGCTGTAGTTCCACAAGAGACTATAGGATTATTATGCACTTCTAGTTCTGTAAATTTGAGGCAACGTGAGGTGTAGTTATCAGGTACTAAATGCCAGTGAAGACTTTGTATCATGGAGCAACACCATGGTCCTTGCACTGCACCAGAAACTTTCACCGAAGCCACTTTTCACCTTCATGACTGCCCTATGAAATATGTATTCTTGCTTCTATATTTTTCTAAATGAGGAAACCAAAGTTCATAGTTGTAAAGTTAGTTAGCCTGAGGTTATTAGTTCATAGTGACAGAATCAGAGTGGAAAGCTAGGATTGCCTGATTCCCCACTTCCTGTTTTCTACCTAATGTATTGACAAATCCTTCTCTCACTTTGTGGAGATGTGCATCACACATCTTATTATAATCAGAGTCCATGATTCATGACTTGTTGCACATCTATTCTGAATCATAAACACAGGTGTAAAGCTAGTCAAGCTGAGTGTAGTCAGCCATGTTTACTCATTTTACAGGAATCTGGACTTGGAGGCTTTCATTACCCAGAGGGCAGAGAAAGGAGGCTGCTATTGTGATAAAGATGCCCTGTATTGTTCAAGTTAGGCGAATCCAGGAATGAATTCCATAAGCACTGCAGTATTCTCCGCCTTACATGGCCCCCATTGCATCTTATGTCCTTTATCCAGGAGATGTTTATGGCTTCTTTACTCCTATTGTTGAGCTCTAGGAAGGAGAGGGCTCATCTCAGCACCCCATTTAACAGGCCTAAATGAAATCAACAAAAGAATGAAAATCTCGGTTGGCATTGTTACCCCCTTCCTTCCTTTGGAGACACTGCTGCCTGTGAGTGAGTCCTTTTCCACAGCCTGGACCTTTGGCCCTGTCTCATACACTCTGATTTTTCTCCCGAGGCACAGAGATGAGATCAAGATGACTTCTCCTAGCAGTTGTGCTCAGAATGGTTTCATGGGTCATGAATTAGCTAACCTTGGGAGAATAGACTGAAAGCAAAGCTGTGAGTGTAGAATTAGCTTGGAACTTAAAAGTTCTAATATTGTGTTCATGTGTGCATACATATGTTACATAAAAGTGTGTCCTTGATATCTAACCTGGGTGTTGTGTCAATGTGTTTGTTTATAAAGAGGCCAGAGAGAGACAAGAAAGGGAAATAAAGTTGAAGGTGGTCACTGCAGGTGGCTACTGATGTGTGACAGTGTGTTCTGTATAGGATCAAATGCTGAATGAAATTGGAGAGGGGGCAGGCAGAAGGAAAGGGGGTAGAAGAAATTCTTGTGAAAAGAGGGAGGAAAGAAGCAGCAACTTCCTATTAACCTCTCATAAATGAAGAGGGATGAGGGAAATGATTATTTTTTGTGTGTATGTGTGTGTTTAGAAAACTTTTTAAAATAAATATAAATTTTGAAAGTACAACTTTTGGATTATAGTGTTTCTTCCCTCCATAACCACACTCCCACCCACAAACCATCCCATCTCCCACTCCCTCTCCCATCCTATTCTTCATTAAGTTTCATTTTTAATTATCTTTATACACAGAAGATCAACTTAGTATATACTAAGTAAAGATTTCAACAGTTTGCACCCACACAGACATACAAAGTACAAAGTATTGTTTGAAGACTAGTTTTACCATTAGAAATGATTATTTTCTAGGAAATAGTAAATGGAGAGGCTGGGCAGGTGGTAAATGTATGAAGGAATTTGAAAATGATGAAGGTAAGTTATTTCTCTGGAAAAGATAATAGAATATGGAGGCACAAGAATCAAGATTAAGGAAGTTTTATTATGACCGTCTTGAGGTGTCAATGTTATGGACACATGTGGACAGAGTGCTCAGGGAAACATATTTCTGTCCGCTGTGGGTAACTTCCTTTCAAGATCTACTTGTGTGCAGTTTGCATTTTGTTTAGTTGTGATGTCTGAATTATCATGGAAAACATTTCCATTAAAGCCTGGGTAGGATGTGGACAGGAGGTGAGCGTGTTCAATTAATGGGATGGCAAGAACACAGGTAGAGTAAGTTGAGTTTGGAATTTGTTCAGTAGACAGTTTATTTTCTCTGAGAACCCACTGTTCTCTTTAAGTGCACCCATACTCAAAAGTGGGTGCAAAAGTCTCATCCTCTGGAAAGAGGTCAAGATTAATGATAGCTTTTATAGAGGTCATAGCTGAGGCCTTACGAGAAATGATGTGGTCCAGGGCCAAAATGTAGAGAAGGAAGAGAAGATCACTTAATACCTTAAAGGATGTTTACCCTTTTAGATAAAGGGAGCAGGAAAAGAAACCAATGATGAGGACAGGGATCAGGAAAAGAATCTGAAATGTACATTGTCATAGGAGCCAAATGAACAAAACTTATAAGAAGCAAGAAGTGCTTAACCTTACTAAAGCTGAGGGACGGGGTGGGAGGATTAAAAGGGAAGGACAGAAGAGAATGTTTGTGAACACATTATTCCAGAAAGTGTTGAAAGTGTAAAGGGTAGGGTAGGGCCAGCGCTGTGGTACAGTAGGTTAATCCTCTGCCTGCAGTGCCGGCATCCCATATGGGCGCTGGTTCTAGTGCCGGCTGCTCCTCTTCCAATCCAGCTCTGGGAGACCGGGAAGGAGCTCCTGGCTCCTGGCTTCAGATTGACACAACTCCAGCTGCTGCAGCCATTTGGGGAGTGCACCAGCAGAGGCAAGACCTTTCTCTCTCTCTCTCCTTCTCCTTCTCACTGTCTGTAACTCTACCTCTCAAATAAATAAATAAATAAAAATCTTTTTTTTAGAAAAGTGTAAAGGGTACAGAAAGACGCAGGCATTGATAGGTATAAACCCATTCTTGCCCCATAAGGACTGAGAAAGGATCCAGTATGAGCATTTTAACAGTAAAGAAAGGCTCTTCTGAATTTACACCTAAAAAATTTTTAAAACACACTTAACATTTAGATTTCATAGGGTAAATACCAGCTAATGCTACTGAAAGTCAGTAAGGTAAAAAGACACAGGCCTAGAAACAAACATCAGAGAGGCAGGGGATTTGTCCTTTTTTTTTTTTTTAAGATTTATTTATTTATTTGAAAGTGTTACACAGAGGAGAGGTAGAGAGAGAGAGAGAGACAGAGAGAGGTCTTCCATTTGATGATTCACTCCCCAATTGGCTGGAACAGCCAGAGCTACGCTGATCTGAAGCCAGGAGCCAGGAGCTTCTTCCAGGTCTCCCATGTGGGTGCAGGAGCCCAAGGACCTGGGCCATCTTCTACTGCTTTCCCAGGCCACAGCAGAGAGCTGGATCGGAATAGGAGCAGCCGGGACTAGAACTGGCGCCCCTATGGGATGCCTGTGCTTCAGGCCAGGGCGTTAACCCATTGCACCAGCCGGATTTGTCCTTTTCTAACCCCAATTTTACTTTCTTTTTCATTTGTAGAGATGTGACTTTTAAGAATATTTATGATTAAAAAGGTAAAGAATAGCTTTGTGCAGTGGCAGTATCGTAGCCAATGAGGTTTATCTGAGGCGCGATTATTGCTAATTGAAAAAGGTAAAGAATAGAATCAGATTAAGAAGGAGATGAGATACTCTGAATCTGACATTTTTGCTTTTTCTGATCATAGCTAGCCCCAAGTATTATTGAGGGTAAGTCTTCATTTTCTTGACTTCTCTGCCCTCTGAATTAAGGGCTACACACAGAAAAGTGCTAAACAATGGAAAAATCAGAAGAAGAAACCCCTTTAGGAGTGCCCCTTTCATTTGCTTTATATCCAATCCCCAAACCTACCTAGGCCTTACTTTCTGACAATTCCTGCCCATAAGCACAAACATCTTTTCACAAACATCTCCCAAAGGGCTGCTGTTTCCTCAGTCCCTTTGAAGTTAGGTTTAGCCAGATGACGCACTTGGGCCAGTAGAACGTCTAAGTGATTTCTAGACTGGAAATTTAGGGCTTAGTGTTTGATGTATCCCTTCTCTCCTCCTCTAAACTTTGGTGCTATCTTGTAATTCCCCAGAGGGTGACTGTTCTATCAGCCTGATCCTGGAGTGAGGACCACATGGAACCGAATCCCAGACAGCTACCATAGCCATGTAGCTTGAGAGAGAAACACACTGTATTGTAACAAGCCACTTCCAACAACTTGAAATAATCCTGTGGGCTTAAAAAGGATCCTGATCTCCGTGCCTGAGTCGTTCTTGGTAACCTGCCCAGCCACCAGTGCTGCTACCTGCTGATTCCAAACAGCTGTCTGCCTGCTTTGTTGTCGTGTAATACTGCATAACTTGTTGTGAGACTCCTAACTCCTTATGTCATCCCTTTTGTTTTATATTGTATTTATCTGACTCAGCCATCATGAATTACTTGTTACTATACTCTCCAGAGATTCTCTTCTCTCTGGTAGCCTGGACTATCCAAGCCCTGCATCTGGACCCAGACTAGAAACATCTGGTCCACTCCAGTGTTCTGTCTTTGCCAGTGTCTATTGAATCAGTGATGTCCAATAATGTTTCTTGATGTGCTGAATCTAAATTATCCTAAATTAATTGAAGGGACAGTCGACATTTGGGCTAACAGTTGACACCTGCATTCCACATTGGAATGGCTAGGTTCATTTCCCAGCTCTGACCCCCAATTCCAACTTTCTGGTAATGCAGACCCTGGGAGGTAGTGGTGATGGCTCAAGTAGTTGGGTTGCTGACATCAACAGGGGATATCTGCATTGCATTCCCCGCTCCTTTGGCCCCAACCACACCTCTTGGGGACATTTGAGGAGTGAAACAGCAGATGGGAACTTCCTCTCTGTGTCTCTCTTACTTCCCTATGTCTTTTTGCTTTTGAGAGTAGGTTCATGTCATATCTGACATCATAAATATTCCTTGTCTTAGAACAATGTCCCATAAATACTAAATGAGTAATAAACACACTTGTATCAAATTTAATTAAATTTTTTTCAACTTAATTCAAATTAGAGAAACAGCCTACCTGTTAATTATATGGACTTCCATTTTGTTTCTATTAAGCCACAAAATAAATAAATTATCCTGCTTTCTATAGATTTTTTTGTATGCATTTTAACACATTATGTCCCATCCTATATATGGGACACTTATAAAAACTTAAATTGAGCAATAAATGTGCTACTCTAGGAACTTTGCACCTGTGTAAATTTTATTGAAATATGCACAGAATTGAAAACTTGGGATATCATGAATCAAAGTGACTATCTCATGTGTTTTTAACCTTTCAGTTACTGTGTATGTACTATGCATTAAACATTGCAAAGCCTACAAAGGGAGCACGTTGTAGAAAAGCACAACATTTGTAATTAGAATATTTGGCTCCTCATGGCTTTGCTGTACACTGTACATGTGGTACTTGTAAAATTACTTCAATTCCCTTGCCTATAGATAAAATAACAATGCCTCTTTCTGAAGAAAAGGGCAAATATGCCAACACTGTAAATACCTATGATAGTAGAATACATGTAGTTTGTATTGTAAAATACATTGCATAGTTATAAAACATCTTTCACATCTCCCTGTGTAACACATTGAAGCCATGAGTGTACTTTATATTTTTATTCTCAGAAATCTCTAACAGTGCTGAATACATATTAGTCAGTTAATAATTTACTGATTGGCACAAAAATAATGGAATCTTGGGCCCAGCATTGTGGTGTGGTGGGTAAAGCAACTGCCTGCAATGCCACATCCAATATTGGTGGTTCATGTTCGGCTGTTCCACTTGTGAACCAACTCCCTGATAATGGCCTGGGGAAAGCAGTGGGAGATGGCCCAAGTGCTGAGAGACATGGGAGACCACATGGAGGCCGCATGGGAGACGTGAATGAAGCTCCTGGCTTTAGCCTGGCCCATCCCTGGCTGTTGTATCTACTTGGAGAATAAACCATCAGATGGAAAGTGTATCTCTCTGGCTCCATACCTCATTACAGCTTCCTACATATGTGCATTCTGGGAGGCAGCACGTAGCTGAATCCCTACTGCCAACATGAGAGGCTCAGACTGAATTCCTGACCCACCCCCAGATGTAACAGACATTTGGGGAGTGAACCAACAGATGTTAGATTTCTCTTTGTGTCTCTGTCTCTCTTAGTCTGTCTCTGTCTCTATCTCTGCCTTTCAAATAAAATAAATAATTATTTTAAATCTTCAAAGAAAAATATGCACAAAACAAGACAGAGTTTAATGATTTATAGATAGCAAACACTGATAACTACCACCTGATTCAGAAGATAAATGTGTTTATCACCATGGAAACTGTTTTTATTCAATCACTATTTCCTGTTGTCCCTCAAAGTACCACTATCTCAGCCATTATGGTACTCAGTTCCTTGTTCTTCCTTATTCCATAATAAGATGCATTCTTCAACACCATCAAGTTAATTTATGTGTACTCTGGCTCTGGCTGACTTACTATTTGTTTTTTTTGTTTGTTTTGCTTATGAAATTCATTATCCATGCATAGCATCACAGTAGTCTAGTAATGATTATGCCACAATTTATTATCATTCTACTGTTGATAGACATTTGTATTATTTCCAGTTTTCAACTATTAATGTTAATACTGCTTTGAACACTCTTACATAGATCTATTGGAGTCTATGAATATATACTCAAATTTCTTGGGGGTGTGTAGAAAGAGAATAGAATTATTGTGTTGTAGAATAGGTATATATTCAAGTTTATTAGTTGATGGAAACTGTTTTCAAAGTGGTTATACAAGACCGGTGCTGTGGCATAGTGGGTAAAGCCACCACCTGCAGTGGTGCTGATTTGAGTCCTGGATGCTGCTTTTCTGATCCATCTCTCTGCTATGGCCTGGGAAAGCAGCAGAGGGTGGCTCAAGTGCTATTGGCCCCTGCACCCATGTGGGAGATCCCAAAGAAGCTCTAGGCTCCTGGCTTTGGATCAGCTCACCTCTGACCATTGCAGCCATTTGGGGAGTAAACTATTGGATGGAAGACCTCTCTCTCTCTCTCTCTCTCTTTCTCTCTCTCTCTCTCTTCTGCCTCTGCCTCTCTGTAACTCTACCTTTCAAATAAATAAATAAATCTTTAAAACAAGTGGTTATACATTATATTAGTTTTTGCTACTACCAACAGAATATGACAGTTTCAGTTGCTCTGTGTGCTTTTCAATACTTACCAGTCTTAAAATTTTAGTTATTCTTGTGTCTGTATATAGCAATATCTCATTATGATTTTGATTTAAGTGCTCTTATTTCTTAATAAAAGCACCTTTTCATATGCTTATTTTACATGTGTATATTCTCTTTATAAATTAGTTTTTTAATTCTCTTGCCCAATTTCTTCTATTTGGTTAGTTTTTTTCATGTTGATTTTTTTTTTATGTATTCAGGACACTACTCTTGTTGGTAAAATGCTGGCATCTTTGATCAAACAGAAGGCCTTAATTTTAATGTAATCAAAATTTCCAGCTTGTTATCTTCTAAGAAGTCTTTTGTCTTCTAAGAAGATTTGTCTAAGATCAGAAAATACACTTCAAAATTATTTTTTCACAACTTTATTGTTTAGCCTGGTATATTTAGATCCACTTGGAAATTAACTTTTAAATAAGCTGTTGGATAAGGCTCAAGTTATCCCTTTTTTCCAGCATGACTTGTAGAAAACATAGCTCTTCCTCCACAGCTCTGCAGTATTATATATTTATAAATCCTACCCTAATATTGTGAGTTCTGCCTGAGATCTCTGTCCTTTTGCTCTAATTTTATATCCCTTAGCAACATTACAGTGTGATAATTGTTATTGCTTTGTAATAAGTTAGGGTGTCTGGTAAAGAGTGTCTGTTTACCTTATTTTTATTCTTCAATTGTATCTTAACTCTTCTGGGGATTTCTCCCTCTTTTCATATCAGTTTTAGAATATGCTCAGTGTTGTGCTGGCAAACTGAGACTCTCAATTTTTTTTTTAATTTTAATTTATTTGTAATGTTAGCCAATTTCCACGGGTTAAATTCTCCCACAATGGCTGGTTTTAAGCTACTAGTGTCTTAATAACCAGCTTGAAAATTCATGAATATTCAGCAATTGTCTTATCCGTTGATCTGAGCTAACACAAGCTGGCTCCTGCATATCATAAAATAAGCTTATCCAATGTGGCCCATGTACCCTGCCACCACACACAAACACACCATCTTAAGTATTTTAATTTGGATCACAATTAATCTATAATGCTTGAGGAAAATGGGTGGATTTATAACAGGGTTCATCCAGCCATGGAAGTGATATATTCTCCATTTAGGGTCTCCTTTAAATTCTCTCAATAGCACTTTTTCAGTTCATTTTTTCTTTCCTCTTTTCTAGTTTTTGTGAAGATCCTGCTTATCTTCTTCCCAGTTAAATGTATTCCTAGGAATCTTATATTTTGATGATACAAATATATTTGCCTATAAAAATATGTAACTTATATATAAATGTGAAATTTTTAAGTTTTGTATCAATGTTTGTGGTTGATATAAAATACATTTTTAGAAAAATGTATTAGCCTGTACTCAGCAACCTTCCAAATGAATTTTAAAATTTACACATTTTTCTTTGTATGCAGTCATATTTTGTATGTGTATAATAAGTTTATTTCACTTTTTAAATACGTTGCTTTCTATTTCCTGCATTGCTGCATTGTGTTCCTGTACAATGTTGAATGAAATTAATGACTGCTACTGAAAATCATTATGCTTAGTGAAATGAACCAGTCCCAAAAAGACAGATACCGTATGTTCTCCCTGATATGTGATAATTAATAGAGTATCCAAAATGTAATGTATAGGAGTGAAGTTGACATTTAGGGGCTGGCGCTGTGGCGTAGTGGGTAAAGTCGCCGCCTGCAGCCCCAGCATCCCATATAGGCACCAGTTTGAGTCTCAACTGCTCCACTTCTGATCCAGCTCTCTGCTAGGGCCTGGGAAAGCAGTAGAGGATTAAAGCTCTTGTCTCAACTGTTGAGGAACCACTTTGTTTCCCTCATACTATTTGTTGGACTCTTTACTTACTGTTAGGGTTAATCTTTGTATGCTAGTGTAATGGAGTATACTTATCCTTGTTTTAATATTATTCGAGTCTTAAGTTCCTAAACTAGGAAATTTGTATCACTAGTTTTAGTTTGCTAAGTTGTTTAAAATTTTTGCATGTGTAGTCATGAGTGTGATTATCTGTAATTTTCCTTTGTCTTAATATCTTTGCTATGCTTTAATATCAAATTTATTTTAGCCTCTTAAAAAAAGGGAGTATGTTCTCCTGTTTCCATTCACTGGAAAAGTTTAGACTTATTTTTTCTGGTACATGTATTGTGTTTTTTTTTTTTTGTTTGTTTGTTTTTACAGGCAGAGTGGGCAGTGAGAGAGACAGAGAGAAAGGTCTTCCTTTTGCTGTTGGTTCACCCTCCAATGGCCTTTATGGTCAGCACTGTGCTGATCTGAAACCAGGAGCCAGGTGCTTCCTCCTGGTCTCCCATGAGGGTTCAAGGCCCAAGCACTTGGGTCATCCACCACTGCCCTCACAGCAGAGAGCTGGACTGGGAGAGGAGCAACTAGGACTAGAACCCGGAGCCCACATGGGATGCCGGTGCCATAGGCGGAGGATCAAGTAAGTGAGCCATGACACCAGCCCCTATAGCATTATTTTCTGCTGTTAACTTTATTTCTACATTCCACTTTCTTTGAGTTTTATTTCTTTATATTCTAAATTTTCAAGAGAGATGTGCAGTTCATTAATTTTTACATTTTTTGCAAATATACTTTTTTAAAAAGATTATTTATTTGAAAGACACAGTTACAGAGAGGCAGAGGGAGAGAGAGAGAGAGAGAGAGAGAGAGAGAGAGAGAGAAAGAGAGAGAGAGAAGCCTTCCATCTAATGGTTCACTCCCAAAATGGCCAAAACAGCCAGAGCTGGGCCGATATGAAGCCAGGACCCAGGAGCTTCCATCCAGATGACTTGGGTCATCTTCCTCTGCTTTCCCAGGCCATAGTAGAGAGCTGGATTGGAAGTGGAGCAGCCAGAACTCCAACCGGCACCCATATGGGACTCCAGCACTGCAGGCAGCAGCTTTACCCACTATACCACAGCGCCAGTCACAAATCTACTTTGAAAGCTCTGAGTTTTCTTTAAATACACTCTCACTATATCCCAGATTTTTAAAAAAGATTTGTTTTATTCATTTGAAAGACAAGAGTTACAGAGAGAGAGACAAAGAGAGAGGTCTTCCATTCGTTGACTCACTCCCAACATGGCCGCAATGGCCAGAGGTGAACTGATCTGAAGTCAGGAGCCAATGGCTGGTACTGGAGTTAAAAGCCAGCAGCCTGGATATCGATCCAGGTCTCCCACACAGATGGCAGGGTCCCAGGCATTTGGACCATCTTCTGCTGCTTTTCGAAGTGCATTAGCAAGCAGCTGGATTGGAAGTAGAGCAGCTGGGATTTGAACCAACGCCGTATCGGTGCTAGTGTTGCAGGTGGCTGCTTAATCTGCTGTGCCATGATGCTGGACCCTATTATCTATGTATTATTTAATAATTAACAGATGTATGGAAGTTGTATATATGTACAAGGTACCATGTGATTTTTGATATCTGTATATATTGTTTGATGTCCAATCAGGGTACATATATCTATCTTCTCAAATATTTAACATTTCTTAATGATAAAAACATCTAAATCCTATCTTCTCAGGACTTTTAGTAGAGAAATATACATTACATCAATATTAGCTATAGTCATTCTGTGCAATAGAATCCCATGATTTCTAACTCATACCTAGGTATAACTTAATGCCCATTAATCAATTTTTCCTACAATCTCTTTCCCCTCTTTCCTTCTTAGCCTCTGTTAACTACCATTACACTCTTCACTACTAAGAGATAATGTTTTCCTTAAATTCCACATATGCGTGAGATCATACGATGCATTTCTTTCTGTGCTTGGCTTGTTTCACTTAAGTTAGTAACCTCCATTTCCATCCATGTTGTTATGAATGAGAAGATTTCATTCCTTTTTCGGATGAATAGTATTCCATTATATAAATGTACCACTATTTTTTATCTATTCATCTGTGTTTAGATATTTAGGTTGTTTAAGTTACCATTTCTTGGCTATTGTGAATAGTGTGGCAATAAATATGGGACTGCAGTTGTCTCTTGACATACTGATATCATTTCCCTTGGAGATAGATAGATAGATAGATAGATAGATAGATAGATGTGTACGTGTGTGTATATACTAATCCTGAAGGATTTTTGGATCATGTGGTAGTTCTATCTTTAATTTTTTGAAGATCACTCATACTGTTTTTCTCAATAGCTGTACTAGTTCACATTCTTAGAGGCAATGTGTGAGGATTCTCTTTTCTCCACATCCTTACCAACACTTTTGTCTTTTGGATAATAGCCAAAATAACTGGAGTAAGGCAATAGCTCATTGTGGCTTTGATTTGTATTTCTCTGATGATTAGTGATATTGAGTATTTTTTCATGTACCTGTTGGCCATTTGTATATCTTAATTTGAGAAATGTCTGTTTAGGTCCACCACCAATTTTTAATTTTATTTTTAAAAATATATTGCGTTATTTAAGATACTCATGTAATTCTAGTCATCAGGTTTCAGATTACTATTTTATATATGTTAGTTAGGTCATTTAATACTTATGTAACCTCACCATATTCCAGCTGATTCCCTGTGTACTTGTTTTATAGTTATAAAGAGAAATGTGTTATAATCTTACACTTTAATTGTGGTTTTGTTGATGCTTTATTTTAAAGCTACTTTATTATGTACACAGAAATGTAGAATTGTTTTAAAGTATCATTCTGCTCTTTTGCCTTATATCCTACTTTATCAGATATTAAGGATACACATATTTTATTTTATAAGTCTTTTGATCATTTTATTTCAGTCCCCTTATAGGTGTATATATTAGGTATGTCACAAGCAGAATATAGTTTTTAATGCATCTGATAATGTTTATCTTATCTTTCATATTGGAACAGTCTGTTTATATTTAATGTAATCTGTGATCTATTTGAATTTAAATGTAACATTCTTGTGTGAGATATCTATTTTTCCTGACTGCTTTCCTCTTTTCTCTTTACTTTCTAGCTTCCATTTAGACTGATAATTTATTATTAGTCCATTTTTTTGAAAACAAAGACTTATTTACTTGTTTGAAAGGCAGAGTTGCTGATAGAGGGACACACACACACACACACACACGGAAAGATCTTCCACCTGATGATTCACTCTCCAAATAGCCAGAACAGCCAGGCCTGGGCCAGATGAAATCCAGAAACCAGGAGCTTCAGTCAGGTCTCCCACATGGGTAATAAGGGCCCAAGTATTCAAGTCGTCTCCGCTGCTGTCCCAGGCACATTAGCAACAGTTGTAATGGAAGTGGAGCAGCTAGGACTCAAACTGGCACCTAGTATGAGATGCCAACATTGCAGAGAGCAGCTTAACTCACTACACCACAAAAGCTGTTTCCTCAAAAGCTATTTCTTCTGTAGTTATCGTAGCAATTACATTTATTCTTGACCTGCCAAAATCTAATATTAACTGATTTTTTTTCTTTTTTAAAGATTTATTTATTTATTTAAAGGCAGTGTTACAGAGAGAGAGGGAGAGACAGAGAGATCTTCCATCTGCTGGTTTATTCCCTAAATGACTGCCAGTGACTGGAGCTACAGAGGCTAAGCCATGCCAGGAGCTTCTTCCAGATTTCCCATGTGGGTCCAAGAGGCTGCTTTCCTGAGTGCATTAGCAGAAAACTAGATGGGAAGTGGAGCAGCCAGGACTCAAACTGGTGTCCATATGAGGTTTTGGTATCTCAGGCTGCAACTTTCCCTTTATTCCATAATGCCAGCCCCCTATTAACTGATTCTTTTAAAATGTATTCAAACAATACAAGTAGATCAGGCATCAGAATAATTTAATCTTGCTTATTCTCATCTTAATTTAAAAAAAAAAACTTACTTCATTTGTTC
The DNA here is from genome assembly GCA_949820135.1 of Sylvilagus floridanus. Lineage (NCBI taxonomy): Eukaryota > Metazoa > Chordata > Mammalia > Lagomorpha > Leporidae > Sylvilagus > Sylvilagus floridanus. Next base: position 94,865,236 of record OX463244.1, on the reverse strand, counting down.
TCCAATTTAATATAAATACATTGTTTGGTTTGTATTGTATGTGTAAGTATATTATAGCCCAACAAAATCCTATTATTATTTTTTTGCATGGTCAATAATTACTTTGATTTATGACATTATTTGGCTGTTGTCAACACCATTCATAAATAGGATGGACCCTCACCCAAAATCTGTTTTGGATGGCTAGACCAATTGCACCACATACATATCAAGGCAGGAAGGAAAGGTTTGTTACTTACAAAATGAGGCTGTCTGGGGAAGACAGTGCAGACTTCCCAAGGTGGCCCAAATATACATAGAGAGATGAGGAAACAGAGATTAGTTATTATGGTGGTTACAAGGTAGGCCTGGGTTGAGGATTCTTTTGTGTAAGTACAGCCTTGAATGTTTTAAATGTCTCACTGGTACCAAAGGAAAAAGCATCTACACTTTACCTGCTCAGCTGTGAAGAGAAAGGGAGTGAAACCTGAAAGCTTTCAGCGGTCAAACATCAAAACCTGGAGTCAGACTCCTTATTGCATTAGTCACCATTACTCTTCACTTATTCCTACATTCCCAACCTTCCATCCATGATCTTTTTCCTTCTGTCTTACAGATATCCACTTGTATTCATTTTAGTGTGTCTGCATCTGGGGAACTGTTTAATTTGTTAATCTGAAGACTTTTTTTTCCCATTAATTTCAGAAGATGCAAAATTGATAGTTTCCTTTTACTCTCTGAAGACATCATTTTGCCATTATTGAGGTCCTTTGTTTCTGCCTGGTCGCTGCTCCTCCAAGGATAAGGTCTTTCATTGGCTGACTTTCAGGTTTTCTTTTTCCATTTTTAGGTTTTATCCGTTTTGTTATTTAGCATCTTGGTGTGCACCTCTTTTTCATTTATCCCTCCTGGGATTTGTATGTCTCCTGAATCTGTAGCGTAGGGTCTTTCTCCAGGTTTAGAGCGTGCTCAGCTATTGTCACCTCAACATTTGCTTCATCCAGAGTTTTTTTCTCCTCCTCTTTTTCTTTAGCCCTATTATTCATCTCATTTCTTTAGAATTTCATTTAAATATTAGAGCTTTTTTCTGTATCCTCTGTGCCTCTTCCTTCTCTTCTGTATTTCCTGTCATTGCATTTATAGCAGCTTCCCGTGGGTTATTTCACTTAACTAAGTCTCTCTTTAGCTGTGTATGATCTGTTAGACTCATCCATTGGGCTCTTGATTTCATTTCTTATTCTCAGTTACACAGTATCCACTTATTTTTTCTTTGCAAAAATTATTAATCCTGTCATTTATCATAGTAAGCAGATTTATTTTAAAGTATTTGTGCCAGTTTCTGAAACCCTTATGAAATAATTTCTATTGTTTGTGGTTTCTGTTACTTTTTGCTCATATTGTCTTGCTCCCTGTGAGGCTATTTTAAAATTAAATGCTGGACATTATGGCTTAAAGATTGTTTTGAAAAATAACTTAGTGTCCAAGGCAATGTTATCTTCCGCCAGAAATGGATCTGAGAGCTTACGCCAAACGCCTGGAGCACAAGCAGCCTGAAATCTCTAGCAATCTGTCATTACCTTATTGCTATTCCTTATTTTTAAGATTTATTTTATTTATTTGAAAGGCAGAGTTAGAGAGAGGGGAGGGGAGAGACAGAGAGAGATTTTGCATCTGCTGGTTCAGTCTCCAAATGTCTGCAGCTGCCAGGGCTGAGCCAGACCAAAGCCAGGAGCCAGGAGCTTCATTCAGGCCTCTCACATGGATGCAGGGGCCCAAGCACTTGGTCCATCCTCCACTCTTCCCCAGGCATATTAGCTGGGAGCTAGATCAGAAAAGAAGCAGCCAGGACTCAAACCAATGCCCATGTGGTATGCCAGCACTGCAGACAATGGCTTAATCCACTATGCCATAGTGCCTGGCCCCTTAGCTCTATTTGTTAAGAGAATTCAAGGCTGAGCTGTGGGGCTGGTGCTGTGGCTCAGTGGGTTAGAGCACTGGCCTACAGCGCCAGCATCCCATATGGGTGCCGGTTCAGGCTCCAGCTGCTCCACTTCTGATCCAGCTCTCTGCTATGGCCTGGGAAAGCAATAGAAGATGGACCAAGTCTTTGGGCTCCTGCACCCCTGTGGAAGGTGCAGAAGAAGCTCCTGTCTCCTGGGTTCGGATCAGCTTAGCTCTGGCCATTGTGGCCATCTGGGTAGTGAACCAGTTGATGGAAGATCTCTGTGTGTGTGTGTGTCTCCACCTCTCTCTGCAACTCTGTCTTTCAAATAAAAAAATTTTTTTTTGAAAAGGCTGAGCTGTAAGAACTTGTCTACATCCTGTTTCTCCTATTCCTTTAAGCCCAAAATAGAAATGTTTATACCTACCTATAACCTTTGAGAGATATTAATATAATTTGCTTTTTTATTGTTCTCTTTCTATTTGTTTTGAATATAAATTATGCTATAGTGTATTATACATAGACTACTACATCTTGTATTTTACTTTTGACCTGAGGATTGTTTCCTTAAAGTCTGGGAAGCCAAATGCATTATTCTGAGCTGCCTGTTTACTTTGTCACTCTCACTAGAAATTTTTTTTTTTTGCTAGAAAGAGCTCTATTATTCAATGTTGACTTAAAGTTATCTAGAGAGTTTATAAACAACCTCCCTGCATTAAACTCATATTTAACAAAAGGAGTCAGTAAGAAAAATACTTAGATTTAAGCCATTTGAAAAGCAAAGAGAGGTTATCTGTTCCTAAATTATATCTTTTGTTTTGATGAGCCAAGTTGTTTTTCTAGGTATATATCTTATTACTGTGTTCCCTGCCACTTCTTGAAACTGTTTCATCAAAGCCTTGCCCATTTCAGTGGCATATGAATAACGTTGCTATTACAAAATCTATAGACATTGTATGCTAAAAAGTAAAACAGACAACACAGATGTCCAACAAAGCCAAAATCTAATCATTTGAAAAGCTTAATAAAGCAGATATACTTTTAGGAAGATTCATGAAAAAAATGGAGAGGTTTAGATAAATAAAACACAAGAATTCAAAAGAGGATAGAATTATAGATGAAGCATGAATTTGAAAACAAGTAAGAGAATATCATGAAAGACTATTCCAGTAAATTTGGAAACAAGTAGGAAAAAATGGAAATACTTATTTTATCAGAATGGACTAAAAGAGACCAAGGAACTAAATTGCTCTATAACTGTACAAAAAGTAAAATTGATTTACTTTTTGTAATTATTAAAAAATAAATCCTTAAAAAGAAAAGAAACATTGTTTCTCAAGTAACTGCTAATAAACTTGTAAGAAAGACAATTCCAATTTTACAGAAAGTTTTCTATAACATTGAAAAACTAGTAATCATTCCTCAATGCATTTTATGAAGCTGATATACATCTAATAGTAAAACGATTATGATGAAAATATTACAAATAAGGTAAATTATAGGCAAAATCTCACTGAAATATGCTAAGATCCTAAACAAATTATTTCCACTTTATGTAAGAAGATAAAAATCCAGGGCTTGGCGTGATGGCATAGTGGGTTAAGTAGCTGCCTGAGATGCCACCATCCCTTATGAATGCCAATTAGTGTCCACTTCTGACCCAGCTTCCTGCTAATGTGCCTGGGGAAAGCAGCAGAAGATGATCCAAGTGCTTGTGTCTTGGTTGCCATGTGGGAGACCTGAATGAAGATTCTGGCTCCTGACTTCAGCCTGGCCCAGCCCTGGCAGCTACAGCCATTTGGAGAGTGAACCAGCAGATGGGAAGTGATAAAAATCCATTATCAAGTTTTACATAAGTATATGAAAACCTCCAGGAATGCACAAAGTTAGTATAATGGAGAAAAAGAGGAAAAAACCTGCAGCACATATCAAATTTTTTTTTTTTTTTGACAGCAGAGTTAGACAGTGAGAGAGAAAGACATAGAGAAAGGTCTTCCTTCCATTGGTTCACCCCACAAATGGCCGCAAATGGGCACACCGCGCTTATCTGAAGCCAGGAGCCAGGTGCTTCCTCCTGGTCTCCCATGCGGGTGCATGGCCCAAACACTTGAGCCATCCTCCACTGCCCTCCCGGGCCAGAGCAGAGAGCTGGACTGGAAGAGGAGCAACCAGGACTAGAATCCGGTGCGCTGGCACCACAGGCTGAGGACTAGGCTAGTGAGCCACGGCGCCAGCCAGCAAATATCATTTTTAGCGATGAAATGTTAAGAGTCCTTTAGAATCAGAAACAGGAGAACAATACCCACTGTCAATGCTTCTATTACGCTCCTAGTATTTACATCAGGTGAAAAATCAGAATAGAGTAGAAAGTATGATTAGAAAGCAAAGAACAAACATATTCTTATTTGCAGATGATATTACTATTTAATAATCTTTATACAATTAGAAATTGTAATTTAAAAATACACCACTTCATATAACAACACAAATATTATAAGATACAATAAAAAGTACATGGACAATTGATTTTCAAGTTGGAAAAAATAGCTTATAAGTTAACTTATATTTCACATCATACACATAAATAAATTCCAGGTAGACTGAACATTATAATAAAAAATAAAACACTAAAATTCTCAGGAGGAAACTTGATAATAGCTTTACAACTTTGGTGTATGCAACAATTATTTATTCACGATATCAAAGATAGCACCCACCACAGAAGAAAATATTAGTGGACTTGTCTACATTAATATTTAAAACTTCTATTCATCAAAGTTACCATTTCAAAGTGAAAAGTCAAGCCACACAAAGCATAATCTATTTAAAATTCACATATCCAATGAATAATATTGAAAATAAGTATTTTTAAATGACTCCTAAAAATCAATGCAAAAATTACTAAAATTCAACAGAAAAAAATGTTCCAAAGAGATATTTGGATATTTCACAGAGGAAGATATATGAATGGCCTATAAACACATACAATGTGTGAACAGAGAAATACAAATAAGTTTCAGTGATATTCCCAATTTATTGGCAGTTGTGTTAAAACATGATAACACCATATATTATCAAAGGTGCAGGACATTGAGAACTCAAATATTTCCAATGAAGTCTAAATTGATTTAATTGCTATATGAAATAAATCTAGCATTCGTTAATATATTTCAAGATGAATAAACACTATGACTCAAAAATTTCACTCAAAAATGTTTTTGTGTGTACACTGGAAGACAAACAGAAGCTTTTTAGCAGCGTTATATAAAAATAACCAAAAAACAAAAACTTCTACAATGGATTAATTTTTCATATTTATACAATTGAATGCTATATAGCAGTAACAAATGAATAGCACTATGCACAGTAACATGGGTGGAACTCACACATAAAATCTTAAAGTCCAAAAATGAGTAAGCCACAAAATAATATATATTTGCAGTTTTCTTTACTTGAGCTCAAAAAGAGGCAAAACAAAGCAAGGCAATTCAATATTCAGAGAGGTGGCAAATCCTACTATTTATTCTAAATATTCAGTATCCTTTGTTTAGACTACACTTTCCATTATACCAATGTTAATCTCACCCAAGAGACTGACTTTGGCTAACTGAATGCTAACAGGTGTGAGACATGTCACTTGTGAGAAGAAACCTTTATAGTTATCACACCATTCTGCTATCACTCTCCTCATTGAGGCTGCTCATCTTCTGGAATTCCTGAAGACAACATAAGACACAAAAGTTAAACCAATCCACAGTCAATATAGAGCTATATAAAATAAGCGAGAAACAGTGCTTTATTTTTATAAGCAATTAGTATTTAAAGATTATTGCCGGCCGGCGCTGTGGCTCAACAGGCTAATCCTCCGCCTTGTGGCGCCGGCACACCCGGTTCTAGTCCCGGTTGGGGCACCGGATTCTGTCCCGGTTGCCCCTCTTCCAGGCCAGCTCTCTGCTGTGACCAGGGAGTGCAGTGGAGGATGGAAGTGCTTGGGCCCTGCACCCCATGGGAGACCAGGAGAAGCACCTGGCTCCTGCCTTCGGATCAGCGCTATGTGCTGGCCGCAGTGTGCTGGCCGTGGCGGCCATTGGAGGGTGAACCAACGGCAAAAGGAAGACCTTTCTCTCTGTCTCTCTCTCTCACTATCCACTCTGCCTGTCAAAAAATAAATAAATAAAAAATAAAAAAATAAAGATTATTGCCTCAGGCCAGCGCCATGGCTCACTTGGTTAATCCTCCGCCTTTGGTGCCAGCATCCCATATAGGCGCCAGGTTCTAGTCCCAGTTGCTCCTCTGCTCTGGCCTGGGGAGGCAGTGGAGGATGGCCCAAGTGCTTGGGCGCCTGTACCCACATGGGAGACCAGGAGGAAGCACCTGGCTCCTGGCTTCAGATCGGCGCAGTGCTGGCTGTGGCGGCCATTTGGGGAGTGAACCAACAGAAGGAAGACCTCTCTCTCTCTCTCTCTCTCACTGTCTGTAACTCTACTGTCAAATAAATTTTAAAAAATTAAAGATTATTGCCTCAAAATACTTGTAACCTTAACTCCTAAAATAAGTTCCACTGGTTTTGTTGCAAAGTGGTGGCTAGCACAGAAATTGTTTTGAGAGTGTGAAATACTTAATGAGACTAAAGCTGTGACAACATGAAAACAGATACTGTTTGGAATGACCTTGTGAACTTAAGTGGAGAGTTTGGGAAGGAGAATAATACTAGCATATCTTGCCTGCTATTGGCTACATTTGATGTGATGGCATAGAAAAGAGATAAGTTCCTTGACAAGTTGACTAATTTTGAAGAAAAGATGAAAATAAAGAAAAGAAGTTGATGACTAAGAGGGCTGGAAGATGAAACTTAATTTCATATCCAAAAGTAAACCTGAGATTTCTTTAGGTGACAAAGCTGATTAAAACCTTTGGGGAGGCAGAGACCACAACAAGGTTGTTAGAAGTGAATTACTTTTGTTTTTAGAGTTAATTATGGTGGCAACTTACAGTGCTTTTCAGGTGCAGAAAATGGCTCTAAAGAGTTCTAGATGGTAGATAGGAAAGAGGAAAAGACTTTATGCTTTATAATATGTCCTTTATCCTTTTATTTTTAACACTTTTATATATATTTTAAATAATAAAAAGGAAAGCACCCACCCCAATAAAGAGTGTAACAGCGTCACTCCTTTACAGAAGTCTGAGAGGCTCAACTATATCTGTTAAAGTCTAGAGAAAGAGAAACATAGTGAACAGAATTGTGAGTGGGGCTGTTGGTACAAAAAGATGGCAAAGTTGTTCAGAGAATTATACCATAAGAGAGTCATCAACCTAGATTTAAAAAGATCCTGTGTATTCTAAGCCTAACAGCAAGAACCAAGAAATTCTCAGCCCCCTTTGGACCATATTCTCTAGTGCTTTTTAGATGTGGGCCAATGAGGATAATGAAAAGTAAGAACTTCCCAGAGGATGGAGCCAAAAGTTACCTCTAACTATGGACTGGAGAGCTAGTCACAGAGAACAGAATGAGCCCAATCAAGAGGCTGTCCCGTCCCGTGGGACGTCAACTGGGGCCAAGTACCTAGAATGGGGAATGAAAGGGACAGGAGACACAAAGATGGCAGCAAGACATGTCCTGATCAAGCTGCTAATTTTATTTTTCAACCACACACTTATATATCATAAAGGCAGAGTGTTGGGCGGGGGAAGGAGGAGCGATTAGGAGGGCAGGACGTTGGGCGGGGGAAGGAGAGGCAATTGTCTAGCCCTGCCTCAGTAGTTTTCCACTAAGAGGCCACATGCTGCGTGGTCCCCGACAAGAGGCATTTCCCCTGCCCACAATAGAAGGCTCTCACATTTGCCAAATAGGATTTCCAAATTGAGAGGTTAGGGTGGCAGGTTGAGTTTTAGTTCATTGGCCTCCAAATGAAGAGTAGCTATATCCATACCTGGTGATAAAGCTATCACAAAATCCTGGACCATGAATATCATTCTGCAATTGATACAACATTTGAATTGTTTTCCTTGAGAAAGAGTGGGAAATGAATTCTTGTGCCCAAGAAAGCAGATCATAGTCAATTTATTATTGTACCCCAACTATTCACAATTATTGCTTAAAAGGAGGATTATACACCACTGCCATTTGCTGGCTGTTTTTAGTGTCCCTCCCATTACAAAACTTCTCCATTGATAACAGGTTTGACCAAGGAACATGAAGGAACTGATGTGTGCCACTTCCCAGCACGAGTTTTAAGAGGCATTGCATAGTTCTGCCCCAGTTCTTTTTCTTTTGTAGTGAAAGTGAGACAGGTGAAATAGGGTTTGCCCTTTAGCCTGAGTCCTGGTGTGAAGACATGGAGCAGAGGCCATTCTGACCCACAGAAATGTAGCCAATCTGCACCTGATATGTACTTGAGGGGGAAAAAAAATCAACATTTCTTGATTTAGGTTATTATCATAGCTTAAATTAGCAAAAGCACACAGATTGAAATTGAAAGACAAGGGAATTTTAAACACACAATTTGATATAGCTGTTACTATTAACACGGGAGGCAGGAGGACATAGGGAGGAGCACCTGGGGCACTGCTTAAATTCAGTGACATGCATGGTTACTCATTTACCATTCTGTTATATTGTGTGTGTGAGTGTGTGTATTTATGGTGTGTACACATGGGCAGTTTGTGGAAAACATTGAGTTAAAGTAAGTTTGCTTTGGTGGAAAAAAATTGAATCCAGGAATAGTTTTTCATAATATGCATTTTCATGATCTTCTTGAAGACCCCTTGTATGCATGGATTTCAAAATTTTTCTATCAAAATAAATGTATATTTCAATTTAGTTTTCCACAAAGTATTTGAAGTACCCTTTTTTATATGCATACATCTGTATATTCCATATAAATATACTTTATGTACACAAATATATTGCTTATTAACAAAAATTTCATGTTTAAAAAGTGAGAGAAGTATACTAAATCTATGAGATAAACAAAACTCATACTTTGGCCTGTGCTTCTTCCAAAAACCACACTAACATGACAGTAAAGGGACTAAAACAATATAAAGACAGGGGAAACATAAGAGGAGAAATCACAGCATGACTTTGACCTAGCAGATCAGAGAAAGCTGAAACCAAGACTGGCAGCTTGGGTAGCCCAGGCTCAATATGATCCATATCAGTGACTCTTGAATAGCTAGGGAACAGTAGGTACAACGACCCTCTGAAGATGAATATTCAGTTAATACTGAAAACAGGAGAGCTGAAATCCTCACTCGCAACTGGCTCCCCAGCCCTGGATCCTGTCCTCCACTCCAAGCGGCTGAGTTACGGCTCCTTCCCTACCCTGACGAAGACTGGAGGTTTCATTCTAAAGATGTTGAGCTTCACACAACAGGCAAAGTTGATCATAGAGACATCATTCTGAAAAACAGGGAGATCAAATAACAATCCACAGCGAAAAACATTCTTCCAGTTTTTAATGTATTCAATGTCAAAATTACTCTGAAAGGATACACAGCTGGTGCTATAAAGAAATGAAAGTGACCATCCATCCAGGACTGACACAAATCCTAAAATGTGACTGTATGGGGAAGTCCCAATTCATTAATTCATTCAAAAAAATGTGTTTCTTGAGTGACTATTATATAACAATGCAGAGAAGTTAGAAGAAAGACATTATACACTGTTCTCTCAAGAGGTGAGTGTTGAAGGAGAGGGAAAGATATTAAACAAACCTACAAATAATTAATAATGATTATAGTAGTTACTCCATTGGTGACTAAGAATTCTGGTAAATATCTTATATGAAGTAAAATATTTGACAACTGTGGTGGCACAAATATCAACCCGTCAGGATGGTCGCCAAACCTGAACAAACTATTGAGCCATTCCAGTGCCACCCAGCTAACTAATACTGCTGAATATAATAGCCTCCTGCTCAAAGTTTAGTTGTTCCAGTTTCATTATTAAAAATGGCAAAATGAAAAGAAGGCTCTTGGGGAGCACACTTGTCTAAAAGGCCATACTTGTGATACTGAAAACAGCTGACTTATACTGCTACTCTTGAGGTCAGGCAACATGTCATTCTTTTTAAACTCAATTCACTCAATTCACACCTGTTGGGGTGGGTGCATGTGAATAAGAAACAGTAGAAATAATCATCAACCCTGGATTGTTAGAAGACGGAGCGACTGAGCACTCCTACAATGCTCATTGTATTTTACATGATGTTAAAATTATTATTTTAGAGGGTAGAGATCAGCAATCAGCAAAATGTCAAATGCAGCTTTTTGAGATGACAACATTGAGAACTGAAGCTAATACAGTTGTTCTCTCCCCCACTCCACCCCACCCCTTAACTGCAGGATACAGGGTCTTACATTTGGATTATGGAAGTGAGAAAGGGTAGGGGTCATATAGAGGGTCTAAAGAAATCACCTACAGAGTAGAGGTTGAAAAAGAGTCCTCTCTTTTTTCTGAATTCTTCGAGAGTATCCATCTTGGACAAAGCAGCCTTTTTCTTTCCTTACTCTGCTCTTTCTGCCTCCCTCAAGCTCATTCTCCCTCCTAACCCCCCATTCCAAACTTCAAGGTGACCTCCTCCTTGTGGTGGGTAAATGATGTATGAGAGGGACCACCCGGCTGGGCCCTACCACACTGCAAGTGCCTCCCCGGTCCGGTAGGGTTCAGGAAGGCCCCCCCCCCATTTGGAACGCTTTGTATTTTTTGTTACAATTGTTCTCCCAGCACTGGATGAAAAACATGGCCTGAACAATAGAGCTGTGTGAGATTTAAAATATCTGAATACATAATAATTTCACCCAGCTTTCAGAAAAAACTAAAAAGTAAATAACAAAAACCACTCCTCAGAATGTGTGAACCTAAATTTTCGGTCACTTTGGAAGCATTTTCTTCTTTTTCTGGTTTTTCATTATCTAGGCCACTTGGCAATAAAACAGCATTTAATTATACATAAACGTGAGAACTCTGGTGAGAGAATACGGGTTGTGATCTAGTCAGAACTAGTCTGAGGCCAGAATTGTTCATCTTCCATGCTGTTGTTCTGATCTGCTTTTTCCCTGTGTATTTTGTGCCTTTATTTTCCCCCTGCAGTTTTTCTCAACTTTTCTCCGCTTTCTTTTTTCAGTAGATGATCATCATTTTCTGTTTCCCCTCATTATTTTCCCCTTTAAAAGTCCTACCTTTCCCAAGATGTAAGCTGTTCCCTTGCGGGGGGGGGGGGGGGGACAAAAATCTATTTCGTTCAAGAAATAATTACCCAAAATTGGAGTGCATTTTTCAGCAATGAAAATTGTAGTCATATTAATGAGATCACATTTTACAGGAAGGTACTTTTAGGGAGAGTGTGACAAAACCCACTCCGTCTAAGGCAGAAGTTTCTCCTGGAAAGGCATTGTAGACTTCATATTAATAAAATTTATCCTATGAATCTGTTGCTCTTTACAGATTTTTGAGAAAGTACCCTGTTCCTCCTGTCAGTGGCAGGCAGAATCTTTTTAATTCTTTTTCCAATAATATTGCAGTACTCCAGTACTCATTTTAAAGATAGATGGATTTTTTTTCTCTCTCTCTCATAAAGAAGAACATTGTGGGGGAAAAAACGCTGGATGTGATTTCAAAAAATGTCAAAATATGTCAAACGCAGATACCACTCAAGGGTTTCATTAACTGAAGCTTTGGTGATAAGTGTCATCTTGTCAAAGACCCACCCATCTCTTCCAATACATTACCAAATGTACTAATTTCCTTGCCGAGCTTGATGTTTATTGTATAGCTGAAATTGAAAATGGTCGGTAATGGAGTGAGCTTCAATCCAAGACCAATTCTGAATCTAAATTACTTGCTTCTTTCAATAGCATCGACAGAGGAGAGCTTTATGCACCTTGTACCTAATCAACCCTTACTGTGACCCTAAATTCAGCAGTCTTCAGAGATTAATAATAAAATCCTCAGTTCAAACAATTATTTGCCCTGAACAAGTTGCCCATTTCTTATGCTGAGAATGAAAGAATGTGACATTATTTTTTAAAAGCTCTGCATGTTGTGGCCCACCATTTATTTTTGATCTCTGACCCCCCCTATGCAGCCTGATTGCAAATCCCACGTGCTCACGTGAGCTTTTTTGGGGGTGGAGGGTGGAGGGTGGGGGGGAGGGGGGAGGGGGGAGTTGTGAGATTTCTTTGTTAGCATTTTAACATGCCTGTTCTCATTTCATATCCCCTCACAGTAGTGGCTTTTCTTAAAGTAAACAAGACACAATCTATTAATATATATTTCTAAAGTTTTTAGTATAGAGCTCTACTGACCATGAAAAGCATGGTCTAGTTCTGGCTTTGTGTAAAACTGCTCAGTCTATAGAAAATAAAAACAAACTCTGAAAAATTAAGTACATTTTTACTTTCTCAAAGATAAGATTGAATTCAAAGGATATTTTGAGATTCAAGCTATAAATGATCTTTAATGAAATGTTGTTACTCCATTCCATTTGACAATGTAGCTTATAGCCATTGAGTGAAAGAATCTGAGCAATATCAGATTCTTTCACTCATTTTTACAGTGACAATCATTTATATTCAATACCAGAGTGTTTTTAAAAATTGGTAGCTTCTTGTTTTCAAGTTCATTGTGTCAACTTGTATTCATTACTGTGGTTACAGTGATGCAAAAGTTCAATCTCTGTTCTTCATAATATTAAGGAGTTGAGGGAGATCCCTGAAACAAAATAGAAAAGGAAATACTTGGAAATCCTAAACAGTGTTTTTCTTTCTTCATCAAGGGTCAAACCTATGTCCAGGAGCCACTGGGGGAGGGAAGAGACCCATGTTGGCTCGCTGCCCTAGAAACTGTCTGACACGGTCAACATTTCCTCTGGCTATCTGCTTTTGGGGGAAAACTCTCCCTAAGGACTGCCCTTTTTGACAGAATGAAAGTCTCGAGAAGATTCTTCTGCCTTTTGAATGCACTTTTTATGCCCAACAGCAATAATGGCCATCTAAGTATTGATTATATAATATGTCTGCTGAGGTGGCAACTACATTATTGTTGCAAGAGGCAGAGAGAATGAAAAACTAGGTTATCTATGAACTCTCTCAGCCATTGAGCATTTCTTCCAGCAGGGTCAATATACAAAGCTACATTTAAACCTTATTTTACTTTATTCTGTGATTCCGATTGATGGCTAATACAATGAGATGGCCAGTATGTTCCAAGTTCTTTCAAAACAGCCTTGTGTTTACCATGGAATGGGCACAATTAGTTCATCAACACAAGGTAGAAATAGCCTTATGGAGGTCTGCTACAAGAAGAAGGACAGGAGTTGACCAGGATGTTACCTTATTATAGTACCCATATGCTAATTAGCAGCAGTGAATTGGTTAAGTAGACACTGAACCGCAGTTAGGGCATAATCCAATACTTTTTCTTTCATCCAAAAAAAAAAAAATACAATAGATAATACATAGTAAGTCCACTGTGTATAGTTACAGCAATAAGGGCACTGAGCTTTTATTATAAACTGAATTACATCCCCTGTATGGGGACACTAGACAGCCTATCATGTATTAAGAATTCAACTGAGATCACAAGCTTACCTCACCTAAACCTTCTGTGATGTGACGAGAATGACTTTTGGTTACTGTACATCAAAGAGGGTCTAGCAGGCTAAACAGTGATTGATCCATTCTCCTCTTTCAAGTCCTCTCTTCAAAAATAGCTTTAAAGCAATCATCTAATAAGTGTCAGAATAGAAGATAGAAAATGTTAGTACAAGCACTAGGCATATGTCTACACTAGCTACATTTTCTGCAAGATGTTCAATGACTGAACAAGGTCTTTAGAGTAAATGCTGTCATCTCACAAGAGGCAAATATCAAGTGGGCTGAATTGATATGGAAAGAATGCAGATATTTAAAGAGATCTAAGGCAACATACTATGATTTGCTTGAGTAGCAAAAAACTCAGGAAAATTTTGGAATAATTTTATTTGTATACAAAAATCTGTTATGGGAATTAGCTTTTTGCCTATATATACAGAACCAATGTACCCCAAACATGCGTACATTCATTGTGAGAAAAGATGTTGTTTTATTCTACTTTATGTGTCTCTAGTCTGACTCCTCCTGACGTCCCCACAATAATTAACAAAAATGCCTTTATTAAGTTTTCTTATAGGATGAAAACTGAGTTAAAGGGACCAACTATGTGAGTGACATGTATGGTGATCATAAGTTGTTCCCAAATATTCTGATTTTCTCCTTCCTGCTTCCTTTGAAGTCAGATTGAGTCAAATAACTTGCTTTGGATAATCAAATATAAGCCAAGTGACCTATATCACTTGTGGGTAGACAAAGTAAGAACTAGTGGAAGATTTACCACCTCCTTCCACCCCTAGTGAAGATGCACCACCTCCTTGCTTCCCTGCTTCATAACTGTGGTACATGTATCAAGATGGAACATCCTTCAGCACAGGTCTCTGAATCACTTTATGTCCCTGCTGAACTGCACTGTATGTGTAGCATGAACAAGAAATAATCCTGCATTGTGTTAAAACCCTGACATTTTTGGAGCTGTTTGTTATCATACCATAACCTCCGTTTATCTAGGCAGCAAACATTTACTGAGTACATACTATGTACCAGAGTAGAAAATAACAAATAATGCTAACTGTGATTTGATGTGTTACCCTTTGTTACCTCTTTGTTAAATCTCTTTATAGAGGTTTAACATGCCGCTTTAATCAGGACAAGCTGAACTAAGATTAGTGATGTTTCAACATTTCTTTTAATGAATGACATAGTTTCAGAGGACAGTCTATTGTATTAAAAATAGATTTTTTCCAAAAATTTGTAAGATTTCTTGTATTAACTGAAAATCTGCTATTCTTAACTCATGCCAGCCATATCTCAACCACATCAGGTACTGTCACGTATGTGCTTTAGGCCCAGGCCATGCTCTTCACCTTGAACACTCTTCTCAGCCCTTACTCTTCAAAGACCAGTTCTTTGAAGTGTCTTCATTTCCAAGAATATTTTCTCTGCCTCTGTGCATTAGGTTACATACCTGTGTTAGCACTTACTTCAGTTTACTTTACATTATGATTGTTTACATGATATAATTTCTTGCTTGAAGATTGGCACCCCCCCCCCAACGTGCGTACATTCATTGTGAGAAAAGATGTTGTTTAATTCTACTTTATGTGTCTCTAGTCTGACTCCTCCCAACATCCCCACAACAATAGATATGAAATATCTGTTTGGATGTGATCATACATTTCTTAAAATATGTAGTTCCCAGTTTTGAATATTGAAGAAACAAAGAAATCTTTTCAGTTCTAAGAAGGAAGGTTTTCGAAGCTGATAGTTTTGGCTACTCTTGAGGAAATTAGTTCTGTTGGCCAGGGACCAAAGCCTGCCTCCTGAACACCCATCACACTTAGCTAATTTACATTCTCCCCAGAGACCAGGACAGAAAGACAAAAGAGGAAGGAAGTAGGCATTTCAGAAAAGTAACCCACCCACAAAGAACCAGTTGAAAGGGCGGAATGAGAAGGGGAGGACAGAGTCTGTGCTTAAAAAAATCACCAAAAGAGTGTAGAATTTAAATCCCATTTCATTACCCATTTTCTCATCACCATATCAATAATTCTCTTGACTTTCTACCTTAACCCAGGACCAGTATGATGCTTGTTGCCAGACAAGATAATATAAAAGCCAGGGTGAGAATAGCAGCCAGTGGTCCTAGTAGTGGCATTAACCAAATAATGAGAGGATTTTAGAGGAGAGGAAATGAAGGACTCTCTGGACCTTAGTGAAGACTGTTGGATGAATGTGGTTTTACCTGGCCTAATTGGTTATAACATAACAACACTGTTAAGGTCAGTCTGTTCTGTAGTACCACACCCGCTAGTGAGGTGATTTGACTTTGGAGACCTTGAAGGGAGTTAGCTGAGGTCTCAATGGACCTAGTGACCTCCTCTACTAACTGCTGGAGTTGTTTTGGAGTGTTGGTTGAGATAACATTGTGGCCCAAAGCTGTTGCTGAGATCACTACCGAGAGAGAGGCTGCGAAGCTGATCCCAGCCAAGACTGGGAGAAAGGCTGCTCATCTCTTGTTGGAGGAGGGGCCGTTGATATATATATATACATATATAAGAGTAGAGGCTATGATTACAAAGGAATGAGGCCCCAAGTGGACTAGACAGGGTCTAGAACAAAGGACAGTCATTATTGGACGATCTAAGAAAGGTGCTGTCTAAACCACAAATAAGTTTTCTGATTGAGAGGTAAATAGAAATTGACAGAGGGGATTGATAATAATTAGGTGGGCTTTAAGGCCTTGCCAGCTATGAGGCCCAGACTTACCTGTCTCTTCACATGGGGTCCATCATAAAAGAGGTGTGAACCTCCCTGGGGAAGGCACCCTGTTGACTTCCATTAGCTAGCTGGCCTGGGAGAGGAGCTGGCCAGGTAAAGGCAGGTGGCAACTCTAACAGGAAATTTACAGTTCTGTCTGTTGCCTTCTATAAATGTTAAGACAAGAATACATGTATTTGGAAACATCTCTTAAATATCTAACACAGTGTAACTTGTTTGACTAGCAAACACAAATCTAAACATGTCAATGAATTTAGCAGTTTTAGTTTCTTTCTACCAACAAATTTGAAACATCTGATACAGATTCATGTCACACAAACCAAAAATGTATCTTTGAGTAATTTAGTTTAAATTTAAAATTAAATTTAAATTAATATATATGCAATCTTTTATCTAAAGCTAATTAAAACAGAGTTCTTAATAAAAATTTTTCCATATAGACATACAATCTGTATATGTGTATAACATAACAATACAAGATAGTAATAGCTCCTTAAAATCTTTAACTGTTTTTTAAATTACCAACTGGTTAGAATTACTTTCTGCTCTTAGTAAACTTGATTAATCATACTTTCTCTAAGTTGGAACTTGCAGTGCATTATTGGCTTCATCTGCATAAGGCCATCCCAAAGTCCTGAATGCAATAGAGTTCACTGGAAAAAGCCCTTCAGAACCTATAGGAGGATAGTTAAACATAGAACCAACATTGTTTAGTTCTATAGGCAGCAAATCTGATATGCAAAACTGTGTATAACAAAAGACTTTAAATAGCCATATTTTAAAATTATAAATTCATTAGCCAACAAGAGGCACTTGCTTATTCCATGCAATATTTTTGAAAGCACCTGTAGGATTTTATAAAACATTTAACTCTTTTAGGCCTCTGGGCCTTTCTCATAACCATTGTGTCAGATAACGACATGAAATCATCAGACTTTTTATCTTTTGGAGATTTGTAACAATAGCATTTTACATTATCACAACTTAAAATTTAACACCACTTTGTATCTTGACAGTTCCTTTAATGTAATCCAAATAGCCTGATTAGTTGGTACCTCTGAAGATGAGAGAGATATATCCTTTTATATTTCCAGTGGCCCAAGTGGAAATATCAAAGTGCAGAGAATTTAGAACTTTGATATTTTTTGGAATGCCTGTCAAGGATGCCAAGGAGGTTTAAAATATCTGGTAGAAATAGGATCCCTTAATGTCATGACATAATATAGACCAGATTTGTTCAATTACGAAATGATTACTCAAATGTTTTAGAATAAGCATATACTTAAACAAACCATGACTCTTCATAGAAACTCAGCTGTTTTAAACAATCAGAACTTAATAGAGACATTAAGAGAATATAATAAATTACAGAACACAAAATTGGTGTCTCTTTGGTTGTTCCAAAAGTCAGAAATAAAACCTCAAATTTAAGAGCCAGTGCATGGAATCATATCCCATGATTTGGAACAGTTTTAATAGAGTCAAAACTAGGGAAGAAAGAATAGATTACTGAAGCTGGCTAGAAAATGGACAGAGTCACCAATTAGACAAACCTATCAAAAGGAGATTGCTGCAGTTTTCAAACAGATTTGTAAGATGTTTTCAAAATATTATAAAAACCTCATTGCTTTAACAGAAGATCAGATTCTATTTCAATGTCAAATAATAGCTTTTGCTTTCCACCTGCTGACTTCCTTGATTTACATTTTGAAGTAACCCTTTAGAAATCTCCAAATTAAGACAACATTTTCTAAATAAGATAACATATCAAATTTCAACCTTACTTTCAAGCTGTATTGAACTATTTTCACATAGACAATTTATGAAAACATGTTAGCAAACTCAAGTAGTTTTTCTATAGAATATAAGGTGTTAAGAGTACCAACATTTACATTTAGACACATTTATCTTATTTGACTTTACCCAATTAATATTTAGCAATTACACCTAGATGACTGAGGCTGCTGGTATTATATCATACCTCTATCTGAATTATAGTCAAAGTTACATTCATATAAAAATCTAGTTATAAATCAATGACATTAAGCCAGAGACTGCAAAATCCATTTCAGGGGCTGTAAGGAGTACTGATTGCCCATTGCTATATAATCAGAAACCTGTTAAAACAAATTGCAAAAAAAAAAAATTGGTAAGCTACAAAACAATATTTTTAAAGGCAGTGATCTTCCTAGATTCAAAAGAGAGAAAATCCTTTAAACCTAGTGTCCATTACAGTTGAACCAAATTTTCATTCATGAGATTGTTATTTACCAAGGGCATCTTTTTAGATTTTAATTGAATTTGGGTCCAGTTTTCCTTTTACCAAAAGAACACCTTAGGCCAATGATGCCTGAGTCAACAGTTAGCTACTTGGGACTGCCTCTGAATCAAAAGTTCAGGCAGGTTCCAGACTGGTCCCAAAGATGACTGTGGGACAGGGGCTGATGTGTCAGGGACAAGAAGTCCACTGAGATTGTTTACAATTATGTTAGGTTTAACAGGAGAAGGCATCCACCAGAGCAGATGGGACCCCTCCAGAGATTCCTAAGGATGAGAATCTGATAGGTGACAGAGTAAGGGGCAATTAGGGAAAAGGAGATATGTCTGGAAATAGTAATTAACCCAGTGAGCAGGCTGGTTTGAAGGGCCACTCTAGGAAATTCTTGCTAATAGGACCAGGAAATCTGGATTTTGTAGGAATTGAGGAGACCTGATGAGGTATGGAAGCATTGCTCCAGGCTGTGCCCATCCTCACCGACAAATTATTCTCCAAGGAAGGAAGGAAGGAAGAACAGAATGCAGTTTTCAGCTGGTACCATAACAGGCCCAAAAGCCATAAAAAAATCTGATTATCCTGTGTGGCTTGCTCCTGATAAAACAAAAGAGCCATCAGAAGGGTAGGATAGGTGACTTGAGAGCTCAGGAAGATGCTATCCTTATGGTAATAATGGAACAGGAGGGGCAGGGGAGAAGATCTGGTGAGGAACAAGGGCCAGAGGATGATGGCATGGAGATGGCCCGTTCCCAAACTTGCCTTTGCTTCTCTGGGAGGAGAGGGTTAGAGAGGATCATAGGTAGGGCAAGGGGAATAGATTTTGGACGAGGGCTGGTTCTGAGATAAGGCTGAAATTCCTGGGCAGGAGGAAAAGGTACAGCAAGCAGGACTATGAGAGCTGGAGCAGCAAACATAGAAGAAAGGGTTTTGGCTTTGGAAGTTAAGAGAACTTGAGCTAGAGAAACTTTCGAGCTGAAA
This sequence comes from Sylvilagus floridanus, assembly GCA_949820135.1. Taxonomy (NCBI): domain Eukaryota; kingdom Metazoa; phylum Chordata; class Mammalia; order Lagomorpha; family Leporidae; genus Sylvilagus; species Sylvilagus floridanus. Next base: position 94,845,689 of record OX463244.1, on the reverse strand, counting down.
TAGGAGAAAGCTTAGACGTAGGACATTTTTTCTACTCTCCTGATTACTCACAGAATTGATAAAGATCTTGAATAGTGTCAGGGTCAAACGTGGACTGCTTGTTGAAGTAGTAGACAACCAAGAGGAGGGTTGGATGGAATGCGATGGAGAAGTTCCCTTGGCGAGTCATAGAGTTGGATTGGTGTATATAGGGCACCCCTAAGATCACTGCCATCCAACAGGATATGGAAACAGAGGGTGGGGTCGTCACCCATGCACTCACTGGAGCCCAGGGCTTAGCCTGTAGAAGAGGATTGAGTCACCCACACCCACTGTTGCCCAGACACAGAGCCTGTGGACGAATGTGGCTGTAGGAGTTGTGGTGCCTGGTACTAGGACTTCAGGGCAAAGTCGAGTAGAACCACAACTTGTAGAAAGTCACACTGAGAGGATCCTCCACCCATCTCATCTTACCTCAGGAGTTTGAAAGGCCGGTGTTTGGATGGAAATAAGAGAGCATTCAGCGGCATGAATGTGTTTTGTGGCTGGCTTAAATCCAAGATCCTGAAGCAGCTCAGGTCCTTGGGGGGACAGTAACGTTGACAGAAGAGCCTGGATCCAAGTCATGGCACCAATGTAAAGCCACCGTCAAACACACCAAACACAGAGAAGAAAGGCTTATTGTCAGGTGGGCTTCCCGGTTGGGCCATCTGGTCACCTGGCTTCCAGCAATGGCAGCAGGGGCTAGAGCCTAGGATGGTGTCCAGGATGTAAATCATGCCTCAGCAAGACCATGCCATTTTACTACCATAATCAGCCACATGCTGTTTTCTTTAGCACCTACTCTATTTCTAGCCTTTCATTTTATCCTGAAAGACAGTAAGAAAACATACTTTGTTTTTAAGTAGATGAAAGATTGCTCACTCTCCCACAAACATGCCTTAAAACATCTTAGAATGTTACTTTTTAGTTTGGTCTCCTAATTTTGTAAAAGAGAATTGATTACACCTATATAAAATTGTAATTATAAGCATTGGCAAGAGAGAATTGTAGGGACAGGCATTAGGTACAGTGGGTTAACTTCTACTTGGGACCTCTGCATCCCAAAGGCCTGCAATCAAGTCCCATTTCTGCTTAAGAGCCAGCTTCCTATTAATGTGTCTAGGAAGCAGCAGATGATGGCCCAAGTGTTGGGGTTTCTGCCACCCATGTGGGAGACTGGAATGAAGTTCTTGGCTCCTGGTTCAGTCCTAGCTGTTGCAGGCATTTGATTAGTGAATCAGTACATTAAAGATGCTCTCTTTGTGTGTCACTCTGCTTTTCAAATAAATAAGTTAAAAATCTTTTTTTTTTTCAAGAGGGAATTCCAGAGTCCCTGGCATATAGTTGGTGCTTAGTGAGTCCTGCTTTTGTTGTTAGTAATATGAAGGATTTAAGAAGTTCATGGAAAATGTGCATTATATTTTAAATCCAATTTTTTGTGATTTTTAAAATTACCCTCATAAATATTTCTTAAAGTTCCTCCTCTGTCATGATCTCCTTGCTCCAATGATCTCATTTGTGTCCTAATTATCTCATGTCAAATATCACACAAGTGCCCTTATGTGATCTTTATGAAACTGAAAATCAGAGCAGGACATCTTTACACAAACCCCTTGCATACTTCCAAAACCTGTTCAGCCATTCTTGAGGATCCATAACAAAATAATCTTACCTCCACTAGCATATGAGGGCTGCAGCAATCTGGTGTGTGAATCTATGAGAGGTTATTTCTTTAACAACTCCCAGGGCATGACACCTACCAGGCTCCACATCCTTGTGTAGTCCCCTCCCGTATTGTGATGGGTTTAGTCATGTGACTTGGTTGGCCACTAGAATATCAGTACATGTGATACAAGCAGAAGCTTGATAGCTACTTACATCTTGGGGCTTGTTCTCTTGAAACTCTTTGACCCTGTAAGAAGTACAACTAGAGCCAGTCCCTTAATAATAAACAACCTCTTCGAGAGAGATGCACAGTGGTCCAAGATGTCCCAGCTAAGCCTCATCCTTGCCATTCTTCTGGCTGAGTATAGCTGTGTGACTGTGGCCAGCAAAGCTAACAGAATACCTGTCACAATAGTAAGAAATTTTAAAGCATTGTTGTTTTAAGCCGTCGTGTTTCAGAGTAGTTTGCCATATAGCAATAGATAATTGATGCGGTACCTTTGATCTCCAAAATATTTAGCGGTTGTAGTTCTATAAAAACTTCATTTTTGTCGTAAACCCACATTCGTTTGCAGATACTGGCTGTTGTGCTGATAATGCCTTTCCCCTTGTCTATTACTCTTTGTATTCCAGCGTATGCAGCATGGTACAGCATAGAGTAAGTGTTCAACAAAAGATGCATAATACATTGAAAGAGTCAAAACACGTCACAAGAGGTGGACATTTGACCAACTGATTGGGACACCTGCATTTCACATCTGAGCACCAGGTTCAGTTTCCAACTCCAGCTTCTGGCTCATGTAGAACCTGACAGGCAGTGGTGTAGCTCAAGTAGTTGAGTTCCTGCCACCCATGTGGGAGACATGGGTTGAGTTTCCAGATCCCAGCTTCAGCCTTCTGTCTGAATCAACAGGTGGGATTTTCTCTTTCTCTCTCTCTAAAATGAATAAGAAAAAAAAATATTTTTAAAATGCCAAAAAACACCTCCAAAAGTATATACTAAATCTAACACTGTTCTGATTAGAATTTTAAACAGAAATGCATGTTTTTTTTGCTTTTATGAAGGAAAATAATAGTTTCTATGCAACACACATAATCAAAGCTACTAAAGAAAATGCCTTAGCCAAAAAAGATATTTAGGTTTCAATAAAAATTAAACAGTTCTTATACTTACTAAATTATGAACTGAAAAATTAAAATATGCACTGTTATCAAAGGTGCTGTAAAGTAAGACTTGTATAATGCTGGTGTTCAGGAAAATCAGGATGAAATTTGGGAGATGAATTCTGATACATGTAATAAGAGCCATAAAAATTTTTACTTTGATCTATTAATTCCATTTCTGCCAACCTAATCCACAAAAATAGTTCAAAATATAGAAAAATAGGCACAAAAACATTGAATAAGACATTTATTTTTAAAAAGTGGAACTAAGCTAAAATCCCATAAATGGTAATTTGGCTCAATCACTTATGAACCATTCATTCATACTGCCCTTTAAACAAACAGCTATGACAGCCATATCATGGAAAATATAGAAAAATAAATATTGAGGTACAAAAATAATGATACATAATTGTATGCATCCAATGATCACAATAGTATAAAAGAATAAATATAAATATAATTACAGGGACTTAGGGATCATTTCCCCCTGATTTTATATATTATTATTATATAATTTAAATACAATTTTTAAGACAAAAACATGTGTGGAAATATATAAAGTTATAATATTGTTAAAACAGTTTTGATGCTGATTTTCAATGATTATCTACTGAGTCTGAGCTTTTGCAATAATTGCTGTAACATGAAAGAACTCAAGAATCATGGTATTCCACCATCTGATTTAGCATTTCTTTATTTAGTATTGCACTTTTCAGGGCTTTTTTCCTAAATTTTATTTATTTATTCGAGAGGTAGAGTTACAGACAGAGAGAGGGAGAGACAGAGAGAGAGGTCTTTCATCTGCTGGTTCATTCCCGAAATAGCTGCTATGGCTGGAGCTGGGCCAGTCTGAAGCCAGGAGCCAGGAGATTCTTCTAGGCCTCCCATGTGGGTGCAGGGGCCCAAGGACTTGGGCCATCTTCCACTGCTTTCCCAAGCCATGCACAGAGAGCTGGATCAGAAGAGGAGCAAGCTGGAACATGAACCCGCGCCCATATGGTATGCTGATGCCGCAGGCAGAGGCTTAGCCTACTATGCCACAGTGCTAGCCTCAAGGTGTTTTATGCATCACTGTATCTTAAAGACATTTTTTCTTAAATTAATTTTGTAAATATTATTGATACTCATGCATGAGCTGTTTGCATGAGGAAATAGCTATCTATATTGAGAACAATTCCTTGTGAAGGTGGCAAATGTTCTAGTTCAGGATGGATTTACATATTGCATTAAAAGAACTACAGCATGGACAAGGATTTCATTGTAGTCTCAGACATATCCCACCCTCCCTCCACCCCCTTCAAATCACTGGAACAAGACCTATGCCAGGTTCCCAATGACTAACTCTTCCTGAAGTTTGGAAGACCTCCAAAATCTCTTGCCCTTAGGACTTTCTCAAGTTCTAATCACATTTCCAAATGTATTTCTACTAGCATGATTTGCTTTCATCTCAAATACAATAGACCTAAAATGACCTCAACTGACTCATCTAACTGCTATGTTTCTTACATCAGCACCCATGTTATGAGTCATTTAATTGGAAGTCAGAAAACTATCGATGTATCTCTCTTCTCCCATAAATATGTCTTTCTTGATAATAATTCTGGGCTCAAAGCTCTTCTTTTTGCTTTTCCATCTTCCATGTTTACTTAGGTTTATCACTCTAATATCATCCATGACGTGTTAAATAATAAGATGTCCTTCTTATTGGAAGCCAGTAATATTCTACCTGTGTCTCTTCCTAGAGATCCAAGTTCACTGATATCTGAATATGTATAGAATACCAGTTGTTCATGCAACTTCCTAGGACACTATAAACTTTGCATACATTTCAAACCACCAACCCGGGAAAATTCAGCTGTAGCATTAGAAGTTCTTCATAATTCAGAGCCAACCTAGTTTTTCTAGAGTCATCCTTTTAGTGATGCCTCACTGTAGAATTTCAAGGATACTCTACACATGATGAAGTAATTTCCAGGATGCAACCATATAACAGAGTGTCAATGATGCTCCTTGGAGTTGTGCCACCTAGAGCTCTATAACTTTATTCTCCATACCAGCCAGAGAAACCTTATTCTTTGAAAATTCCCTTTCAGCCTCTGTGTTTTTGGACTATGTTTGCCTAGCCAGTCTTGTCCACTTAATACAAAGCACAAACCCCTTCTTTAGGAAAACTTTCATGTTTCCCCAGGCCTTTTCCACTTTCTTGGTATCACTCTAATTGCATTTGTTATGCTCATGTTTGAGATATGTCAGAATCATTCAGGAATGTTATTTGTTTGTTTACTTACTTTTATATTCAGAGTAAAATAATTTATATGTGGCTAAGTAACATTCTTTACTAATGTATGGTGATAGAAATAAGAAAACTGTTTGTGTAGGAAGATTGACTGGAAAGAGGTAAAGGGGAACTTTTTTTCTCCAGCTTTGTTGAGATACACTTGAAAAATAAAGATTATATATATTTAAAGTGTACATCATGGTGTTTTGATAAATGCATATTGTGAAATGATTAGCATAATCACACTAATTATCACATGTATCACTACACAGTTATTTTTTTTTGTTGGATTGAGAATACTTAATATCGACTCTCAACAAATTTCAAGTACACAATACAGTATTATTAATCAGTTAATAATGCCGTATATTAGGTCTCCAGAATTTAATAATTCCCCATAACTGAGCCTTTGTACCCTTTGACCCTTTCCCTTGCCCCTTGGTGCAGACAACTACCATTCTACTCACTGCTTTTATGAGTTTGACTATTGAGGGATCCACATGTAAGTGGCTTATTTCACTTGGCATAGTGTTCTGTAACTTCATTTGTGTTTTATAAAATGCAAGATTTCCTTCTTATTTGAAATCAATAATATGCCATTGTGTAAGTTAAGTATCCCACTTTTTTGCTGTCATTCACTCACTGATGGACCCTTAGGTTGTTTACATTATCATCATTATTTTGAATAATGTTTCAATAAACTTGGGTGTGCAGATATCTCTTAAACATACTGAATTCATAATCAGTAGTGGTATTGTTGGATTATATAGTCATTCTATTTTTAATCATTTGAGGAACATTCAGTTTTCCATGATTGTTATCTATTATCATTTTAGATTTTTGAAATTTATTTTTCTACTTATACAGTAAAATGAGAGAAAGACAGAGATAGACAGAGTGCTGTCATCCTCTGGTTAACTCCCCAAGTGTTAACACTAGCCAGGACTGGGCCATACCAAATCAGGGAGATGGTAACTCATTCCAGGTCTTCTACATGAGTGGCAGTGATCCAACTGCTTGAACCATCATTTGCTGCCTCCCAGGATGCATATTGGCAAGAGGCTAGCAGAGAGAGAGAAACCAAGACTTAAACCCAGGCACTCTATAATGGGATGCAGGGATTCCAACCAGCACCTTAATTACTAGGCCAAATGTCTACCTTATTATTTTTAAAAAATAGTCATCCTAAGATACCTCATTGTAGTTATGGCTTGCATTTCCCTGATGATTAGTCATGTTCACATGTCTTCTTTTGAGAAATGTCCACTTAGATCTTTTGCTCATATTTTGATTTATTTGTAGGTGCTTTCCTATTGAATTGAGTATCTTATGTGTTTTAAATATTGGCCCATTATCACATTTATGACTTGAAAATGCATTTTCCTATTTTCGTAGATGACCTTTTCCTTCTGTGAATTGTTTGCTGTGCTGAACTGTTTTAGTATCCCATAGTACCTATATGTCTATTTTTGCATGTGTTACCTGTACTTTTGGTGTTATATCCAAAAAATTATTTTCACATAAGTGTCAGGAAAGTTTTCTCTAAATTTTATTTCATTCATTTTATACTTTTGGGTCTTGTGTTTAAGTCTTTAATCCATTTTGAGTTGATTTTTTAATATGGTGTGATATAAAAGTTCAGTTTCATTCTTCTGCAGGTAGATATCTAATTTTCCAAATACCATTTATTGAAGAGACTACCCCTTATGTATTTTGTGTTTTGGTGTCCTTCTCAAATATCAATTAACCGTATATGCATTGAGTTACTTCTGGGCTCTCTATTCTCCACTGGTCTATATATCTATTTTAAAACCATTATACTACTGTTTACTGTAGCTATTAATAAATTTTGACATGAAGTGTGATGCTTCTAACATTGTTCTTACTCAAGATTGTTTTGGCAATTTAAGATCTAGTGTAGTTCCACGTGAATTTTATACTTTTTTTGTATTTTCATTAAAATGATATTGGTATCTTGATAGAAATTGCATTGGCTGGTTCCATGGCTCAGCAGGATAATCCTCTGCCTTGCGGCACCAGCGCACCGGGTTCTAGTCCCGGTCGGGGTGCCAGACTCTGTGGCCCAGGAAGGCAGTGGAGGATGACCCAAGTGCTTGGGCCCTGCACCCCATGGGAGACAAGGATAAGTACCTGGCTCCTGCCTTTGGATCAGCGCAGTGCACCGGCCGCAGCGGCCATTGGAGGGTGAACCAATGGCAAAAGAAGACCTTTCTCTCTGTCTCTCTCTCTCTCTCACTGTCCACTCTGCCAGTCAAAAAAAAAAAACAAGAAAAGAAAGAAAGAAAGGGGATTGTTAAAATCCTCTACTATTATTGTATTAAAGTCTAAGTTTCCCATTAGGTTTATTATTAATTAGTATTAATAATATATTAATATTTGCTTTATACATTTGGGTCCTCCAGTATTGGGTTCGTAAACATTTACAAACGTTAGTTCCTCTAGTTGTACTGAACCTTTTATCATTATATAATGACTTTATACTACTTTTGATTTAAAATATATTCCATATTGTACAAGTATGTATGGTCCTTCTTTCCTTTTGGTTCCATTTCCTTGGGATATCTTGCTCTATTCCTTTGCTTTTAGTCTCTGTGTATCCTTAGAGATGAGATGAGTTTTTTTATAAGCAGCATATAGTTGAAATTAAAAAAAAAATTATTTATTTATTGAAAGTCAGAGTTACAGAGAAAGAGGGAGAGAGAGAGCGCACCAGAGAGAGCTCTTCCATTTCCTGGTTCACTCCCCAGATGGCTGCAATGGCCAAGATTGGGCCAGGCTGAAGCCAGGAGCCTCATGCAAATCTCACACATGGGTGGCAGGGGCCCAAACACTTGGACTATCTTCTGCTGCTTTCCCCAGGCCATTAGCAGGGAGCTAGATCAAAAGTGGAGCAGGTGGGACACAAACCGGCGCCCATATTGGATGCCAGCATTGCAGGTAGAGGCTTCACCCTGTACTCCAGAAGTCAGATGTTGGGACCTGCATTTTAATCCATTCTTTCACTTTGTGTCTTTTCACTGAAGAATTTAGTCCATGAACATTTAAGGTTATTATTGCTAGGTAAGATCTTACTGCCACCATTTTGATACTTGTTTTCTATCTTCTTTTTCCTCTTTTTAATTTTTAAGTTTATTTATTTTTTAAATCTTTTTTTATTTAGTAAATATAAATTTCCAATGGCTTCCCCCCCATAACTTCTCTCCCACCCGCACCCCTCCTATCTCCCACTCCCTCTCCCATTCCATTCACATCAAGATTCATTTTCAATTATCTTTATATACAGAAGATCGATTTATTATATATTAAGTAAAGATTTCATCAGTTTGCACCCACACAGAACATAAAGTGTAAAATACTGTTTCAGTACTAGTTATAGCATTACTTCACATTGGACAACACATTAAGCACAGATCCCACATGAGAAGTAAGTACACAGTGACTCCTGTTGTTTTCTATCTTTATTGTAGTTCCTGTCTTTCTTTGTCCCTAAATAATAATCTTCATTTGTAGTTGAGTGATTTTTCTCTAGTGCTGTACTTTGATTCCTCACTTAATATTTTGGTACATCTGTGTATCAAAGATTACCATGAGGCTGCTAAAATCTTCTTTTGGCTACAACAAGATATCTTGAAGTGATAACAACTTAGCATTGACTACAAAAATAGGTAGAGAGGGACAACAAAAATTAAAGAAATCTTAATAAAGCACTTTACATTTGTGCTCCATTCCTTTGCATATTTTGAATTTTTGATGTTACATTTGACCTTTTTCTGTGTTGTTACTTCTTAACATATTAGTGTAGTAATTATCATTTTGTTTAGTATTCACAGTAAAGACATAAGCGATTTACATACAGTGTTTACAATATTATAGCATTGCAAATTTGTTAGAATAGCTACTCTTAGCACTGAGTTTTCTAATTTCCAATATTTTCCTCTTCTTGTTAGTCCCTTTAACATTTCTTGTGACATAGGTCTGGTGGTAATAAATCCCCTCAGTTTTTGTTTGCTTGGTAATCTCTTTATACCTCCCTCATATCTGAAGGAGAGCTTTGCTTGGTACAGTATTCTTAGCTGTCATTTTTTTTTCCCCTTCAGTACCATAAGAGTCTCACCTCACTTCCTCCTGGCCTGTAAGATTTCTGTTGAGAAGTTCTAAGTCAAACAAATTGGGACCCCTTCATGTGTTGTTAGCTTCTTTTCTCTTGCAGCTTTGAGAATCCTCTATTTTTTTTTAACCTTGGAGAGCTTGACTATAGTATGTCTTGGGATAGACTTGGTTGTCTTAGATCTAACTGATGACCTTTGTCCTTCCTGTACCTGGCACATTATAACTTTCTCTAGGTTTGGCAAAATTTCTGTTATTATCCTTTGAATGTGTTTTCTACTTCTTTGACATTCTTGGGCCCCTTTAAATTCTCAGTAATGCAAATATTTTCTCTTTTCATGCTATCCCATTATTTCCTGTAAGCTTTCTTCATTCCTCTTGATTCTTGTCTCTTTTTTTCTCCTCCAACTGTGTATTTTCAAATAGCTTATCTTCAAGCTCACTGATTTTCTTCCTTCTGTTTGATCTATTCTGCTATTGATACTTCTACCATGTTTTTAATTTCACTTAGTGTCTTTTCAATTGAAGAATTTCTGCTTGATTTTGTTTAATTACCTGATCTTGCTATCAAATATTGAATCATTTCTTTGTGCTCTCTTGGATTTCATCAAGTTTACTTAGAATAGCTATTTTGAAATCTTCATCTGAGCATTTGGAAATTTCAGTTTTTAGATTGCTGGGTTTTGGTGCTTTATTTGCTCTTTAGATGAGTCTTGGTTCCCTGGAAGTTCCTGATATTTGTTGGAGTATGATGTTATCTGTGCAATGAAAGATTAGTTTTTGCAATTGGGTTTAATTTATGGCTGTGCTTCTGGAAATTCTAAGCAGTCTATTCTGCTGCTGAGGTGGGCTATGATATGTCTACTGCTGCTGTGGGCTCACTGTCCAATGCTGCACCTATCAGCCTCTGGTGATGCTGTGTGAGATATAAACTATTCAACCAGGACCATGGAGTTTCACTAGGCTCTGAAGCAGGTCCACAGGCTCTGTCTGCAGACGGTGGCATGGGAACACAGATTATTGGTATCTGCTCAATGCTGGGTTTTATAAGCTTGGCAATGAGTTCCAAACAGTCCTCTGATTTTGCTGTCTGCCCAAGGTGGTAGGAAGAGTGGTAGAGATAATCCCTCAGCTTCTCAGGCATACCCTAGATGGATTACAACTAAGGCCCTGTGCAGTCTTGTAGATGGCTTTCGAGAACTGATGGTGCTGTATGCCAAGGCAAGTCCGCCTCACCAGGGTGTAGGTCTCCACTTGATATTGGGCCACGACTAGAGATTCCAACCACAGGCACTAATCTAGGCATAGAAACCTTTAGGACCCGTCCAGCGTCATGCTTTTTCAACTCAGCACTAATTTCCAATATGCAGGCCCTTGACCCCTTGTTGTTGCTCAAGGTTAGAGAAGGGAGCCCCCTTGCTGTACAGATTGGCCCTAGGCTGGTCACATGTGCCTGGGCCCCATAAAGTCGTGCAAGTACTCTATAAGCCCACACAATGCTGGCAGTGACACGTGTCATAGTAAGTTTGACCCAACAGAGTGCATGTGTTCATCTGATGCTGGGCAAGTCTAAAGGTTCAGTCTGTGAGCACCAGCTGGATGGTAGAGGCCTTTGGACTTTAGCAGGTGCTGAGCCTCAATATGGTAGGCCTGCTCTAAACTCCTAAGTTCCCTCTCCAGTTCTCTTCACGTAGATAGAATTTTGCTTTTTTGCTGGTGCTTGGTGGAAGGGTGGAAGAAACCTCCTGGCAGTGGAAGCTCCAAATATTCACTCCACAGATAATGGTACTTCCCAGCACAACTGAACTTCTTCAGTGAACCTTGTACTGGGATTCAGTTCGCTCTTCCTCTCCCAAGCAGGAACAATCTCTCCATGCCACACACTCCTTGGAGCTGTTTGAATATATCATACCATTATTTCCTGACCTTCCAGATTTCTCCCGAGGAATTTGCTTGTAGTCTCACAGAGGTTCCCTTTAATGTAAGGAGTCACTTTTCTCTTATGGTTTTCAAAGCTTTTTCCTTTGGCTTCTGATAATTTATAACACATCTTGTTATCTTCTTGGGTTATATCTTGTTAGAGGTCTCTGAGCTCATGGATCTGTATGTCCATATGCCTCCCTAAAAAAACTTTGGGAAGATTTTAGCTATTATTTCTTTAAATAAGGTTTCTGATTCTCTCTCCTCAGTCTGGAATGTCTATAGTGTATTATTGTTTTACATGCGTGTGTTGCATAAATCCTGTATTCATTCTTTTTGCTTTCTCACCCTGAATAAATTAATGTGATCTGCCTTTGAGTTTACAGAGCCTTTCTTCTGCTTCACCAAGCCAGCTGTTGCAATTCTCTATTGCATTTTTCATGTCATTCATTATATTTGTCAATTCTAGAAGTTTTGATTGGTACATTTTTATGATTTCTATCTTTGTGGAATGTCTATCTTTGCTCATGTTTTATTTTCCTGATTTCACTGATTTGTCTGTTTCCTTTAGTAATCTTCCTTAAAAATAAATTTCTTGTCAAAAAAATTCATAGATCTCTATTTCTTTAGGGTTAGTAGCTGGAATTTTATTAGTTTTCCTTTTGTGGTGTTACATTTGTCTGATTCTTTATGAACTATTTAATTTTGCATTGATTTCTGTGCATTTGAAGTATGAAACACCACTTTACAAACTGGTTTCAGCAAGTATAAACCTTTCCCTGATGATTCATAAACTGATAGGTTCAGGATTGTAGTCAAGCAGGTCTGTAGATGGCTTATGTGGTTGCTGCTGAGGCCTCAGTAGAGTCTGTTGTTGTCAGGCCTGTTATGGGACCACAGTCAGGTATGAGTCCCTGGGGGACAGGAATGATCCCCAAGATAGAACTGCCTCTGGGACCATAGTCAAGCAGGACTGGATCCAGGATGTTTCCAGAATTGTTTTTTGTTCTATAGTTAAATCTGAAGATGCAGATCTGTTAAGAAGGAAATGGATATGTGAGTCTTCCACTAGCCCCACCCCAAAAGGTTTCTGCTACATTTCTAACCAGGCAACACTACCTTTGGACTGTGGTAAAACGAGGCTAGAGCCAGATCACAGGGATGCTTCAGGGTCCCAGTTGAAATCAAGTTTGACAAACCTGTCACCAGAGATGCAAACTGGCATGGCTTTCATCATATCCCTAGATAGTCAGGACTTCCTCCAGATTGTCGTGGGATAAGGCTAAAGCCACGTCACAGAGCTTCTTTAGAGTCTATTGTCAAGCCAGATTTGAGAGACCTTTTATAGTGGGCATAGCTTAGCCTGTTTCTTGCTGGGTCCTTGGGCAGGCACGTTTGCTGTTGGACAACAGCAGAGTAAGACCAAACACTAGACCAAGTCACAAGTCTTCTTTAGCATCTATAGTTGGCACTTTGGAGACCTCCTACCAATGGCATGGACACATGTTGCTGGGTTCTTTGATAGGCAACACTAACTAGGTGTAGAGTAGAGCAGAGGGCAGATCACAAGGCCACTTCAGGAATCATAGTTAGGCCAGGGGTGGTAAGGCCTGATACTGTGAGCATGCAAGATGTACCTTTTACTGAATCCTTGGTTGGCAGGACTAGCATTAGGACTGAGGTAGAGTTGGACCAGAGCTGAGTCAGGGCCTCTTCTGAATTCGCAGTTGAGTCCAAGGTCAGCAAATATGTATCTTGGGGTACAGATAGACATAACTCCTTTTGAGCCCATTGGCAGATGGGGATGATTGCAGGATGAATTATAGCCAAGCAAGGGATAGAGGTCAGTCCATAGTGAAATGGAATGGTTTTCATCAGGATTTTCATTTATTTCTTATTCTTCTTAGGCCTTGCACTGCCATGTGGATAAGTACTTTTCAATTCACTACTATAAATCCTACTGAATATGAGTAAACCTTTGTAAATGCATACAAAGTGTTAGGGGAGCATGGTTGTTAGGATTTTAAAATATTCTAGAGATTGTTTCTATCAATGCTCCACCTTTCTGTTACCTACAGTCATTCTCAGGTTAAGTGCTCACAATACTGATACCAATTATGTAGAGTGTTTTTTACACCAAGAACCAGCTTTCCAATCTGAACACCAATTAGATGTCTGATGATCCGATTCAATTCTGACATAACTACCCAGATTTAGTGTCAGGCTCCACAGACTTAAGGACTCAGTTCCACAGGACTGCCCTCTCTTCAGACACCAGACTTAAATCATAGGTTTATCTATATTTCTTATCAATGGATTATAAATTGGGGGTTCTCACAACATCCTCCTCAGATTTTCTTATTTGCTAGGGTGGCTCACAGAACTCATGACAGTACTTTACTTACTATTATTGGTTTATTGTAAAGGATATAAATCGGCAGCAAGTTGAAGAGATACGTCAGACTCAATCTTGAAGCATCCCCAGCACAGGAGCCTCTGTCACTACAGAGCTTGGTGCACCAACCTCTTGGAACATGAATGTGTTCACGAACCCAGAAGCTCTCGAAACTCCATCATTTAGGAGCATTTATGGGAACTTCATTGTGTAGTCATGATTGATTAAGTCATTGGTGAACTTAATCTCTAGCTTCTCTTCCTGCTTGACTGAAAATTCCATCTAATCATGCCTTAGTTGACCAATAGTATGAATTGCCCATTAGAGTAAAAGACCTTATTGACTGTTCTACACTGTGCTGAAGGCACATGACACCATTGTCTAATTGTCTATATCAAGAGTTGTACATGGAGGAAATAAAACTTTTGTAGTGAACCTTAGGTGGAATAGAAAGATGTTTCCACCAAGGAGTGATCAAGGTGATTCAGATTGATGCTTTGTTCTGTGTGTGATGTCATTAAGAATACAGAGAAGTTTTTTAAAAAATTGTTAAGCCTATATATTTAATGTTTCATCATCATAAACCTTCTAGGCAATAGAAATAGAATGTTCTTATTGTTAACATAGATATTTTGATTCAATCAGAAATTGTGCTCCTGAGAGCATCCCGGAAATATATTGTGGGTTAGGATTTCCAAAGACATATTAATGTCTCCCTAAATGACTAGTTCACTGATGTATGCCCTTTTCATTTGAGGACTGCCAGAAGAAACTGCATCCCAAACATTGCATGAGACAACTGATAATTCCCACTATTATTCACTGCAGAAGTAGTGGAGACCATTGTCCTAGGGAGAGGTGGCCTATGAAGATCTCCAAATATGCCTCCATAAAATTGAAACATTCATATCTTCTGTCAAGTTGCATAAATTTTCCCACTTCTGTACCTGGTCCGGGGACATTCAGAATCTTCTTATGTCTCTTTGCCACTTGCCCAATTACCTCTTAAAATTAAAGGTCTGGCCCAACAGTTGCAGTTCTCATAAAACTCATCTCTGCCAAATCACTCATACTCATGAGAAAATCAATAGAGCATATTTTTGTTTCATGATTTCAACATTAAGTGGAGACCAGGAAGTTAGAAAATTGTTTGAAATAGAGAAGTAAATGTGAGTATCTATCTTTGGATTTTTTCATGTTCCAGGGCATCTTTCCCACAAGGGATCAATGTCCCAAGGGGGTTTATGCAGTGATCTTAGATAATGCATAGATTATGTTTAAATTATAATTATTGTTTGCTGTTACATTTACTGTCTAATCATAGTAAATAGTCTTCATTTTCTAATCATGGGGATAATATAGAGTTTTTTTTTAACAAGTAAATATGTTTAAGTAAAAAGAAAAACAAATAGAGTTAATAAAAATTATCTAAATAATAACACAGGTAATTTATAGATATGCCAAAGGAGAGATACCGCCAAACAAAAAAACCACAAAGTAGATCCTAAGAATTCATAGATATGAGAATCATTAAAGAAATATGTGAAAAGCTAAAATTCAGAAAGTTTATTTAGGAAAAATAAATCTAGAAATAGACGCTGAAGGAACTTGGCAAGGTTTTTAAGATTTATTTATTTATTTGAAAGACAAAGTTACAGAGAGACAGAGGCAGAGAGAGAGAGAGAGAGAGAGAGAGAGAGAGAGAGGTCTTCCATCCTCTGGTTCACCCCCCAATGGCTGCAAGGGCTGGAGCCTTGCCAAACTGAAGCCAGGGGCCAGGAGCTTCTTCTGGGTCTCCCACGTGGATACAGGAGCCCAAACACTTGGGCCATCTTCCACTGTTTTCCCAGGCCATAGCAGAGAGCTGGATCAGAAGTGGAGCAGCCGGGACTCGAACTGGCACCCACATGGGATGCTGGTGCTGCAGGCAGTAGCTTCACCTGCTAGGCCACAGTGCCAGCCCCTCTGATAGAGTTTAAGTGTACTCCTCCTCAAAAACCCATCACAGGGCCCTGAGAGGGAATGATTCCCTTCATCTTCTCTCTGTAGTAGTGGAAATGTGAACTAACTATTGTCTAAAATTATAAAGCTAGTTTCTCAGAAAAAAGCATTATTTTTTATGAATAAAAGTGTATGTACTTTTCAGCCTTGTCATCTTACCACTTCTCAGATTAGTAATCAGAATCCCGTCATCTTTTTATAAAGTGCTGATAAATAATTAAGTATCTTTGTAGATATCTTGCAAAAAAAAAAAGATTCTCCTTCAGAAAAACCAAGATCTGGCTAAACAGGTCTGATGGGGAGGGGTGGCTACCTCTATCTCTAGGGACTCCATATTTACAAAGACTGTAAGCGATCTCCATGAAGCAGGGGAGGCAGAGCAGGAATGACTTAATAGCCTGCTACAGGGCACATACCCTCCACTCTCTCAACTCCCACTTCTGCTTCTTTGTACTCCAGAGCCTCCAAGGAACACAGATCACCCGGGAAATAGCATCACGTATGAGAAAAGCCCATCAGACAACCTAGGTTTGAATTCTGGCACTTGTGAGATGTGACACCCTCAGCGTGTCTCTTAACCTATCCAAATTTCCCCATCAGTAAAACGAGACTCATAACATCTTATCCTGACAGCACTTGTAATGAGGATTTAAGATAAAGAATGGAAATTTCCTTGGATATGTGATAGAATCATTTTATTGTTATTGTCATAAGAAGGAAGGTTTAATATTGTAACAATAAGAGCTTGGATCCCCCTAATATCTAAACTTCAAGATGAGCCTGGAGGGAAAAGAGAGCAGGAGATGGTTCAGGAGTTGTCAGATTCTTGTGTATCAGCTGGGATGGTATTAGCAAATCAGGTAATACAATTTATTTGTTGGGATGGGAGAAGCATTGTTAGATATTTCCTCTTTCTCTGTTCCTCTAATTCCTTCCTTTTACTATCCCAGACAGGAGAACCTTGTCAGAGAACTGAATACTTCTCTTGAAATCATTCAAAAATAATAACAAAAAAGAGCAATGGTGACAACATGCACTGCTCTAAACACTTGAATTGTATGAATATGTTTGATCCCCACAACAGTGTGAAATAAGAGAGAGTAGGAGATGGGATGGTTTGTGGGTGGGAGGGAGGTTATGGGGGTAAAAACCACTATCATCCAAAAGTTGTACTTTTGAAATTTATATTTATTAAATAAAAGTTTTCTAGAAAAAATATTCCTATGACACTGTTTTTAAAAAAAGGGAAGTGACATCAGTTTCCAAGGGTTGTACAGTTAGGGAGAGCAGGTTTCTAGACTAGAACTCATGCATTTTGACTCCAGAGTCCTTGCTCTTGACCACAGTGGATTCCAGGTTTCCCCTTCTACCTTTCCAAATCATGTGTGAACCAAAGTATGCAATCTAAGCAATAACGAACCTGCCTCTTCCCTCCAGGAAAATAGTTTGCCCAAAAATTTCCTTGATGTTTAGGAGCAAATCCAGAGTGTAGATTCACAGGCCTTATTCTGCCCTCACTGTGTCACCGGAAGTTCAGGGCTAAATTTCTAGAGCAGGGCAGTCGCTTCCTCAGCAGACCCCCGGCCTGTGGTGATTCTCTCACTTCAGGTTGTTGGAAACTGAAGACAGACTTATCTTTCAAAAGGGCAGCTCTCACCACCTGTTGCCACGTCCGCTTCCAAAGCTTTCTCATTTGCGGGAAATGTCCCTGCCTCTGCCAGAGATTGCAGTTTCCTTCTGCGTCTCGCCTCAGGGTCTCTCTAGCCATCCCTCTAACTCTCCCTCTCCCTCTCCCTCTCCCTCCAGACAGTTTCCTCCCCTAAACACCTGCAGACTCACACAATGACCCAGAGATGTGCTCATTTTTGACTACCATGGCTTTGGATCTGTGTAGAATACCGTTTCCCATCTTCTTCCTACCTAAGCCACAGACTGGCCCCACATAGATACTGCATTCTCAAGAGACTTTTCTGCATATACAAAACCAAAATCCATCTTTATTTCCCCTGTTTTCCTGATGAACTCTGTGACTCTCAGAATTTATCACACTCTGCATTACATGAAAATATAACTAAATAGGAAGTGTATAAAGATTACAGAAAGCAGAAATTGATCCACATAAATATGTACAACTGATTTTGTGCAAAAATGGAAAATAATTCAATTGAAGAATAATCTTTTCTATATAAGGGTAGGGTTCATTGAATCCATAGGCCAAAAATAAAATAAAATAGATTTTGAAAATAAATCTTGACATAAATCTCATACTTTGTACAAAAATTACTTCAAAATGAAATATGAATTTTACTGTAAGATTGAAAATTAGAAAATGTATAGAAGGAGATGAAGGAGAAAATTTGGAATTTAAGGCTGGGTAAAGAGTTCTTATATATGAAATTGTAAGTATGATTCATAGGAAAAATATTGATATTTTGGGCTGCATAAAAATTGAAAACTTTTGCTATACAAAACATGGCTGTTTAAGGATATAAAAAGACAACCTAAAAGCCAGGAGAAAGTTTTTGCAAATCACATATCTGACAAAGAACTTGAATCTGGAACGTATGAAGAATTCTCAAAGTACAGCAAGATAGGAATTGAAAAACAAACTATAATGAGAAATTGGGTAAAAGACATGAAAAGACATTTCACCAGAAATGGCTACAACAACTGAATGCATGAAAAGATGTTCAGCATCATTAGTCATTAAAGAAATGCAAATGAATACCACAATGAGATTTTACTACACGTTTGTAAGTACATACAGTATAACAGACACAGCAACAAATCTATGCTAGTACCAAAGTGGACAAGGACATAGAGCAGCTGGATCACTCATATATTGTTGATGGAAATATAAAACAATACAGCCACTCTGGAAAACAGTTTGCCCATTTCTTACTGATTAAAAGAAATACTAAGTATGCCACATTCCTGAACATTTATCCCAGAGAAATGAAAACTAACATCCACCCAAAAATCTGTACATGGTTGTTCATAGAAGCTTTGTAATATTCAAAAACTGGGAGAACTCAAATATCCCTCAACAAATGAATGGATAAACAAAGTATGGTCTATGTATACCATGGAATGCTACTCAGCAATAAAGGAATGAATTAACACATGTACCAACTTAGGTGAATCTTAACGGAATGATGATGAGCTCAAAAAGCCAGCTTCAAAAAGGTACATAGGTATAAATCCACTTACATATTGCTTGCAAAATTAAAAAAAATTATAGAGATAAAAATCAGATTAATGGTTTCCAGGGGACATCTAATCTAAAGTATAATTGATTAAATGATTCAAAATTTTAATACAGTCTTGAAGTAAAAGAGAAGTATATTAAGATCAAAAGTATTATTAGATATTTAAGAGAGTTAAAATTCATCATATTTAAAGGTTTAATAGATTTACAAAAGTTATTTAAGTATTAAGGAATACTTGTAATATATAGTAATTTATAAATGCAGCATAAAATTTATAGCTACAATATAAAATGCAAAGAAACTTCATTCATTAAATACTTCCAAATGAGATAAAGTTGTATAAACTCAACATTTGAAGTCAAATTGAAAAGCTTAAGGAGGGGCCAGCGCTGTGGCATAGCGGGTAAAGCTGTTGTCCATGGTGCCAGCATCCCATATGAGCACTAGTTCGTGTCCCAGCTGCTCTATTTCCGTTCCAGCTCTCTACTGTGGCCTGGGAAAGCAGTAGAAGATGGCCCAAGTCCTTGGGCCCCTGCAGACATGGGAGACTCAGAAGAAGCTTCTGGCTCCTGGCTTTGGATTGGCACAGCTCCAGCTGTTGCAGCCGATTAGGGAGTGAACCAGTGGATGAAAGACCTCTCTCTCTCTGCCTCTCGTCTCTCCCTGTGTAACCGACTTTCAAAATCAATCAAACAAATCATAAAAAAATGCTTAAGAGAAACCTGAGTTTATGAATATGTGACTTTAAAAAATGTAATGTTTTTTAGAGGAGCTCCAGAATATTTCATTTTGTGTGCTCTCAAGAAGATTCAATTTTTTAACTTATTTAATGAATATAAATTTCCAAAGTACAGCTTATGGATTACAATGGCTTTCCCCCCAAAAAACTTCCCTCCCACCCGCAACCCTCCCCTTTCCCGCTCCCTCTCCCCTTCCATTCACATCAAGATTCATTTTCAATTCTCTTTATATACAGGAGATCAGTTTAGTATATATTAAGTAAAGATTTCAACAGTTTGCACCCACATAGAAACACAAAGTGAAAAATGCTGTTTGAACTCTAGTTATAGCATTAAATCACAATGTACAGCACATTAAGAACAGAGATCCTACAGGAGGAGTAAGTGCACAGTGACTCCTGTTGTTGACGTAACAAATTCACACTCTTGTTTATGGCATCAGTAATCACCCTAAGTTCTTGTCATGAGTTGCCAAGGCTATGGAAGCCTTTTGAGTTCACCTGCTCTGATCTATTTAGACAAGGTCATAGTCAAAGTGGAACTTCTCTCCTCCCTTCAGAGAAAGGTACCTCCTTCTGAGGAGAGAACCTCCACTTTGACTATCACCCTGTCAGAACAAGATCCAAATCGGTGAACCCTAAAGGCTTCCATAGCCTCAGCAACTCATGACTATAGCCTAGGGAGATTACTGACGCCATAAACAAGAGTGGCAAATTGTTAAATCAACAACAGTAGTCACTGTGTATTTACGGCCCATGTATGATCTGTCCTTAATGTGTTGTCCAATGTGAAGTAATGCAATAACTAGTACTGAAACAGTATTTTTACACCTTGTGTCTCTGTGCAGGTGCAAACTGACAAAATCTTTGCTTAGTATATACTGAATCGATCTTCTGTATATAAAGATAATTGGAAATGATTAAAAAAATTGGAAGTTACATAAAAATCAATTTAAAAAAAATAATATCATGTAGGATCTCTGTCCTTAATGTGCTGTACAATGTGATTTAATGCTATAACTAGTACTCAAAGAGTATATTTCACTCTGTGATACTATGTGAGGGCAAATGGTTTAAAATCTTTTCTTAACACATACTAAACTGAGCTCCTGTATACAAAGAGAATTGAAAATGAATCTGGATGTGAATGAAAGGGGAGAGGGAGTGGGTAAGGGGGGAGGGTAGCGGGGGAAAGGGGAGGTATGGGTGAGGAAGCCATTGCAATCCACAAGTTGTACCTTGGAAATTTATATTCTAAATCAAAATCAAAAAAAAAAAAAAAAGGTACCTCCTTCTTTGATGACCTGTTCTTTCCACTGGGATCTCACTCGCAGAGATCTTTCATTTAGGTCATTTTTTTTTTCCCAGAGTGCCTTGGCTTTCCATGCCTGAAATACTCTCGTGGGCTTTTCAGCCCTATCCAAATGCCTTAAGGGCTGATTCTGAGGCCAGAGTGCTGTTTAGGACATCTGCCATTCTATGAGTCTGCTGTGTATCCTGCTTCCCATGTTGGATCGTTCTCTCCCTTTTTTGTTCAATTGGCTAGTATTTTCAGACACTAGTCTTGTTTATGTGGTCCCTTTGATTCTTAGTCCTATCATTATGATCAATTGTGAACAGAAATTGATCAAATGGACTAGTGAGATGGCATTGGTACATGCTACCTTGATGGGATTGAATTGGAATCCCCTGGCATGTTTCTGAATCTACCGTTTGGGGCAAGTCAGCTTGAGCATGTCCCAAATTATACATCTCTTCCCTCTATTATTCCCACTCTTATATTTAACAGAGATCACTTTTCAGTTAAGTTTCAACACTTAAGAATAACTGCATATTAATTACAGAATTAAACCAATAGGATTAAGTAGAACAGACAAGAAAATACTAAGAGGAATAATGTATTAAGTTGTTCATCAACAGTCAGGACAAGGGCTGATCAAGTCACCATTTCTCATGGTGTCCATTTCACTTTAATAGGTTTCCTTTTTGGTGCTCAGTTAGTTGTCACCGATCAGGGAGAAATATGATATTTGTCTCTTTGGGACTGACTTATTTCACTCAGCATAATGTTTTCCAGATTCCTCCATTTTGTTGCAAATGACCGGATTTCATTGTTTTTTACTGCTGTATAGTATTCTATTGAGTATGTGTCCCATAATTTCTTTATCCAGTCTACTGTTGATGGGCATTTAGGTTGATTCTAGGTCTTAGCTATTGTGAATTGAGCTGCAATAAACATTAAGGTGCAGACAGCTTTTTTGTTTGCCAATTTAATTTCCTTTGGGTAAATTCCAAGGAGTGGGATGGCTGGGTTGTATGGTAGGGTTATATTCAGGTTTCTGAGGAATCTCCAGACTGACTTCCATAGAGGCTTAACCAGTTTGCATTCCCACCAGCAGTGGGTTAGTGTCCCTTTTACCCCACATCTTCGCCAGCATCTGTTGTTGGTGGTTTTCTGAATGTGAGCCATTCTCACCGGGGTGAGGTGAAACCTCATTGTGGTTTTAATTTGCATTTCCCTGATTGCTAGTGATCTTGAACATTATTTCATGTGTCTTTTGGCCATTTGGATTTCCTCTTTTGAAAAATGTCTATTGAGGTCCTTGACCCATCTCTTAAGTGGGTTGTTTGTTTTGTTGTTGTGGAGTTTCTTGATCTCTTTGTAGATTCTGGTTATTAATTCTTTATCTGTTGCATAGTTTGCAAATATTTTTTCCCATTCTGTCGGTTGCCTCTTCACTCTCCTGACTGTTTCTTTTGAAGTACAGAAACTTATCAATTTGATGCAATCCCAAATGTTAATTTTGGCTTTGACTGCCTGTGCTTCCAGGCTCTTTTCCAGGAAGTCTTTGCTGGTGCCAATATCTTGCAGGGTTTTTCCAATGTTCTCTAATAATTTGATGGTGTTGGGTCATAGATTTAGGTCTTTAATCCATGTTGAGTGGATTTTTGTGTAAGGTGTAAGGTAGGGGTCTTGTTTCATGCTTCTGCATATGGAAATCCAGTTTTGCCAGCACCATTTATTGAACAGACTGTCCTTGTTCCAGGAATTGGTTTTAGATCCTTGATCAAATATAAGTTGGCTGTAGATGTTTGGGTTGATTTCTGGTGTTTCTATTCTATTCCATTGGTCTATCCATCTGTTTCTGTACCAGTACCATGCTGTTTTGATAACAACTGCCCTGCAGTATGTCCTGAAATCTGGTATTGTGATGCCTCCGATTTGTTTTTGTTGTACAAAATTGCTCTAGCTATTTGAGGTCTCCTGTGTCTCCATATGAATTTCAGCTTCATTTTTTCTAGATCTGAGAAGAATGTCTTTGGTATCACATTGAATCTATAAATTGCTTTTGGGAGAATGGACATTTTGATGATGTTGATTCTTCCAATTCATGAGCATGGAAGATTTTTCCATTTTTTGGTATCTTCTTCTATTTCTTTCTTTAAGGTTTTGTAATTCTCATTGTAGAGATCTTTAACATCCTTGGTTAAATTTATTCCAAGGTATTTGATTGTTTTTGTAGCTATTGTGAATGGGATTGATCTTAGCAGTTCTTTCTCAACCATAGCATTGCCTGTGTATACAAAGGCTGTTGATTTTTGTGCATTGATTTTATATCCTGCTACTTTTCCAAACAAGAAGATTCAAATTTTGCATTTATACTGAGATAGTAATTTCATTGATATGTAGATTTTACAAAAAATTTATGAAACTATGAATTAGCATGGAAAATGATGGTGATAAAAGGTAGGAAATGAAGATTTAAGCATTATGTATATCAGATTAGGTAAAACCTTCTTTATTTGAACTAGTCTTTGTTTTACATTAATTTAAAAATACATCCTCTGAACTTTCTAAGAACTCAAAAATAATTCTTCCTCACCTTTGTTTGGCAGGAAGATATGCAGGCCCAGAGAAGAATTTTCAGAAGGATGTTTTGTCCCCTATCCTCCTTCCTCTCCCCTCCCAAGGAAACCATTTATTCAATGAGTACAAATTTCATAAGTGCAACTTTAGGAAAACAGTAATTCTTCTCACCATATCCTCCCTCCCACCCCCACTCCCATTGCAACTCCTCCTCCCTTTCTCATTCCCAGTCCTATTCTCCATTAAGAAGAAGAAGAAGGAAAAAATATCTGTTTCTCCACAGTCAAGACAACGGGTATTCAAGTCGTTGCTTCTCAAAGTGTCAATTTCATTTCTACAGATTTTCTTTTCGGTGCTCTATTAGTTATCACAGATCAGGGAAAAGATATGGTATTTGTCCCTTTGGGACTGGCTTATTTCACTAAGTATGATGTTTTCCAGATTCATCTATTTTGTTGCCTGCCCTCCTTTTGAAATGAAATGAGTGTGAGTTTTGGTGTCAGAACCAACTGAGTTTGAATCTCAGCTCTGACTCTTACCAGGCGTTTGACCCTGAAAGAAAGTCACCCAACCAACTCAGAACTTGTTTCTCCATCTGTAATATGAAAATAAACCTGCCCATAAAATAATTTTTGTTGTAGAATAGGCCCTTTATTAAAAATAATTTTTCCTTAACTTATGAATATTGTGAATCTTGTACCTGTTCATGCTTCCCCCTTAACTTGTGACCTGAAGCAGCACCCTTTTAACGCTGGCAAACTGGGTTATACATTTCTTGTGTATACATTTCACCTTGGTCTTCCTATCGTTCAATCTTTCTATTTCCTGTGCCTTACTTTTTTTCTATAATTTCTCACATTGCATGAATGTCTGGGAACAACCTTAAATCCTTTGTGGGAACTATTGGAGTGGAGGTTACTAAGTGAAAGTTTGGTTGGTTCCCTTTTCCTCCACCATCACTAGGCACCAGAGTTCCTCTCTCTCTCCCTCTTTCTGCAGCAGATAAATCTTTCTGGATTTAAGAGAACCCACCCTGCTTCAAGTAGGCCCCCAGAGTTCCATTTACAGCAGGTCTAATAAAGAAGTGGCAGGCAGAATCATCTAATCTGTTCAGCACTTGAGTGTTCAAGTGACTATTAGCTGCTCTGTGTAAAGCCCACAGCAAACTCTTAATCTTCAACCGGCTTTCACCTGTCCTCCAGCTGTTTTCTGCTTAAGGAATTAAACTTGAAGTTGGTGAAGAACTAAGCAAAATTAAATTAGGAAGGAAATCTGTATTTTAAAAATAATTAATGTCCTATATTGTAACCTGATTTTTTTGTTCAATTGTAGCAGGTAGCCACAATATATTATTAAACTTATTGATTGGATATTTCTTTCCTTCCACTGTCATTTAGAGAGATAAAAATCTTATTCTTTAAACTTTAATAGTGAAAAAAACACATGTGCAAATAAGTATGGAAATATTTCCAGTGGCTTTTGAATGGGATCAAGGTATGTATCTTCTGTGTATGTTTAAAATCCTTCCACCTGGTCAAAATGCTTTCAAAAGAGAAAGAATAGCTGATGCCTCTTGTTCAGACTGGAAAGTATTGTGATTACGCTGAAAAGCACGGACCCTCTTGAAGTTTGGTTTTTTACTTCCTTTATTTGAGTATAAAGCAAAAAAGAGGTTTCTCTAAGATGTCCTAATAGAAGCTTTTGAATGATCTGCAGAGGTAGCATTGAGGTGAATGGAGTCCATCAAGATTTGCTAGAAGTATGAAATAATTATCGAAAAGATTCCATTAGAGACGAAAGCTACCTAGACTAATAGAGTCAGAAAAGGCTGACCCTTTTCAGGCTCTTAACTTACTCTAATGGATGGCCGTAAGTTGAAATCAAGACTCAACTGGATCACTGATTCTTAGAGGAAAAATATTGAGCAAAGCGGCATATAAGCAAAATCTGGGGAAATGGTCAGATAGATTATCTTCCAGTTAAAGCTAGAAATGAAGAGTACTTTTTTTTTCTTTTTTGAGCTCACAATAATGGGACCTAAACAACAGAACAGTCTCATTAAATAAAGAAAAGGTTTTGATAAAGAAATTAGGGCTATCCCTGACATGTACAACATGGTTGTCAGCTCAGCAAAAGAAGAATCCAAAGATTTTAAAAAAATTGTTGCTATTATATGTTACCTGTTGTTAGGTACAGCAGAACATTCTTTGACTGGTAATTGGCCCATATGTTAAATCCTGCCCTTTTCTCTGTGGGGATCACTAGGGTGCTGCTCCTACACAGTTTTGAAGGTATATTTTACAGTGCATGTTTCAGATAATAATCTACAAAACACACATTTACATATGTGTACATACATATACACTCACATACACATATACCTAGGTATGGGAAAATGAGTCAAACTTCTGAAGCTAGCTAAAATTTCTTATGTTTGCTGAAAGCACCAACTGATGCCTTCCGATGCCTTTGCTTTTGTTTATTCCAGGGCATTTCACAGCACCTGTGTAGGACTGTTGTGTCAGATTGATAATTAAGAGGTGCGTTATGGAAGGAAAATTGCTAGTAGAAATAAATGTACTGCCGTTGTCTGAAAGGAGGGTCAGCTGAGGTCAAGGATGTCAAGGAGAGAAGTGAAATTGTGGATGAGGCGTTTTCATTGTCGTTTAAGTTAGCATTAGATTGCTCCTGATGAGCGAGAAGTAACCAATAATATCAAAGTGAAAACAAAGGACTTGTTTTAAAATCTCAAACATAGCGTGAAGATAAATTTTAAAATTCTGTATTACTTAAAAGAGCATGTCAGTACACTCACTATATTGGTAAAAACTACATAATTAATAAATTGGATCAGTATTCAAAAATATTCTTAGAATATAAGAAAACCTAGAATTCAAATAATGAATCTCCTTTCCAGAAAATCATATATCATTGGTGTAACTTTTACCCTTAGGATAATAAATAACCCCATAACAATGTTACAACAGATCTGGAGATACAGTTCTATAGAAGTTTTCTGATTTATCTCACTGAAAACAACAAAACATTTTAATGTATTATTAAATATAGTTATTTTAATCAATAGATAAATACTGGTTCAATAAATATATAGCCATATAAACCCATATATATATATATATATATATATATATAAAATGTAGACTGACTTAATGTATAATTGAATATTCTAAAGTATTTTTTTTAATTTAACAAGCAGAAAAAGAAAAAGAGCTCCCATTCACTGGTCCACTCTCCAAATACCAACAATAGCCAAGAGCTAAGAACTCAATCCAGGTCTCCCATGTGGGTGGCAGGAACCCAACTATTTGAAGCATGATTACTGCCTCCCAGGATCTGTATTAGCAGGAAGCTGGAATCAGGAGCTGGGACTGGCTATTGAATTCAGGTACTCTGCTGTGGGATGTGTGATGTCTTAGCCTGTAGGCTCGCCATCTGTCCCTCTAGCTGAATTTTTATTAGTAAAATAAATTTTTATTAAACATAATTTAGTTTAAATATAATATGAAACATACAGTACTCTGAGTTCTTCAACTTCAGAATAACATGTTTCATCATGTGTTTTTATTGTAAAATTTGCAAGTTTATACTTTAAAAAAAGAACTTTCATATTTTTAATCATCTCAATAATCTTAAGTATATGAGACAAATATCATCATTATTTCCATTTTATAGATGATAACACTGAGATTCAGAAGATTCAAATCAATGATTTACCTGACGTATCCTAAGGTCAAGGTGATAGAATTTGTCTTTTGATGACTGCAAATAATGTGGGGAGTGGGTATGGGCTTAAGTGTGTGTTTAGCGGGGAGGGGATTACTCTTTGTAGCTGAAGACGCCCAGGCTGATGGCCTGTGATCTAGCAGTGCGCTTAGTGACAAAAAGAAGAAGTAGGGAGGAAGTGGTGGGAGGGAAGAAGGAAGAGAAGAGAGAAGAGAGAAAGGAAAGGAGAAAATAACTAGATGGGTCCAGTTCCCACAGTACACGAGAAAATGATGCCTATTTGGTGAATGTTTAGCAGTGCTGCTTGTGAGATGTCTTCCAGTCTGTGACTCACTTGTGTGCTTCCAGACCACATGACACTTTCGTTTACAAAGGCACACTGCATCATAGGGCATGAAAATTGTCATCTAACCCTTACTGGTAAAAGAGACAGGTGTTGGCAAAAGAATTTCATCACAAGCTTGATGTTTGAGAACATGATGTTGTTTGAAACAAATTTAAGATGGAGAATACTACTACTTGATAGTATGAGATTTAGATTAAAGTCATTCAAGTAATACATATATTGGTACAGAAAATGAGATTTAAAAGTTGATTATTATGATGATTTTTTTATTTGTTTAAACTCTCTTTTATATCTGATTCTTGCATAGGAAATGTCCCCTAAACTACCTTATATTTAGAAATATCTGTATGGACCCCTAAGTATAGAATATATAATTATCTCCTGATTCTGTATAGTGGAATTTTTATAATAGTCACATATTTAATGTGTCTCCCTAGGCTGGAGTAATTTATAATTCCCCTTATGTATGTCTGAAGGGTAAATGAATCAATTCATCTATAGTACTTCTTTTTTTTTTTTAAGATTTATTTTATTTATTTGAAAGAGTTACAGAGAGAGGTAGAGACAGAGAGAAAGGTCTTTCATCTGCTGGTTCACTCCCCAGATGGCCGCAATGGCTGGAGCTGTGCTGATCTGACTAGGAGCCAGGTGCTTCTTCCCAGTCTCCTATGTGGGTGCAGGGGCCCAAGGACTTGGGCCAACTTCTACTACTTTCTCAGGCCATAGCAGAGAGCTGGATCAGAAGAAAAGCAGCCTGGACTAGAACCAGCACCCATATAGGATGCCGAGGCTTCAGCTCAGGGCTTTAACATGCTGCACACGGCGCCAGCCCCCATCTATAGTACTTCCACAAATTTGGACTTTTCTGGGAATAAATGACCCAAGCTAACTGCCCAGAAGATATCGATATCAGAGTTCATGAATTGAGGGATTCTCAGAGATTTCAATATATAATATAAACCCCACTAATTATGAATTTATATTAAACCTGGGGGTAAAAAGTGATATTAATTCTCTAACATATTTTTCATGCTTTCAAAAAGCCATCATATGCTAAATGCATAGCCCAACTGTTTAGAAGTCAGTGAGCCCAAAGTGATGAAAATACCTACAGCAGCAGGCCTACCCACAAGAAACTTTCTTAAGGAAGAAGATTCGAGGTACCCCAGACATAAGAGAAACAAAGAAGAGGGATAGTGGTGTGGAATTGGATAGCTCAAATATCATGTTATTTGAATATATATATATATATATATATATATCATGATATTTGAATATTCTTATTGACTAAATTAAACCAAACTCACCCTCACTTTATAGTGTTATAATATAGCAGTATATATAAATCTATTCCACATATTAAGAAACAAGACAAAGCATTTGACTTTTTAGATGAAATTAATCTGTCAGAATATGTTTGGGCCAAGTGTGAAAAAATATTGACCTGTTACCAGGTTCAATCATCTTTAAATATAGCCAAGTATACTAAGAATACACAAGGTTACTTCAAAAAGTTCATTAAAAAGTAGGATTAAAGAATAAGTTTATTTTGGTGTCAAAAATTTGCAGTTTTCCATAATACACAAAGTGAAGAGTCTACCAACAGAATGGGAGAAAATATTTGCAAACAAAGCAACTGATAAAGGATTAATATCCAGAATCTATAAAGAGCTCAAGAAACTCAACAATAATAAAACAAACCATCCAGTTAAGAAATGGGTAAAGGACTTGAACAAACATTTTTCAAAGGATGAAATTCAAATGACCAACAGCCAAATGATAAAATGCTCAGGATCACCAGTCATCAGGGAAATGCAAATCAAAACCACAGTGAGGTTTTCACTTCACCACAGTTAGAATGGCTATCATACCAAAGTCAACAAACAACAAATGCTGGTGAAGATGTGGGAAAAAATGTACCCTAATTCACTGTTGGCGGGACTATAAACTGGTATAGCTATTGTGGAAGACAGTAGGAAAATTCCTCAGAGATCTGAAAATAGATCTACTATATAACTCAGCCATTCCACTCCTGGGAATTTACCCAAACAAAATGAAATTGGCATGTGAAAGAGTTATCTGTACCCCCATATCCATTGAAGCTCAATTTACAAAAGCTAAAATATGGAATCAACCTAGATGTCCATTAAGTGATGACTAGAAAAAAAAATTATGGTTTATATGCACTATGGAATACTACTCAGCCATAATAAAAGAATCAAATCCTGTCTTTTGCAACAAAATGGATGCAAATGGAAACCATTTTACTTAGTGAAATAAGCCAGTCCCCAAAAGACAAATATTATATGTTTTCCCTGATCAGTGGTAACTAATATAATACAAAAAAAAGTAATGTATTTGAGTGAAAATGAAAGTTTGAAGTTTGTTCATTGTTTGTAGCCACTGTCTCTACTGTTAAAGAAGTGTTCTTTTTTCAGCTTACTATTTGTTGAATTCTATACTTAGTGGAGGGTTAAGCTTATTATTATAAAATAAACTGAAAGTGTGTCATTGTAAAAATCAAAAGAAAAACTAAGAAAGGAATGAGGAGGGAGAGTGGAATGTGAGCAGGAGAGAAGGTCAGATAGGAAGTATCACCATGCTCCTAAATCCATATTTATGAAATATATGAAATTTGTTGACCTTCTGTAAGTTAAAAGACAAATAATAAATAAAATTTACCTTGGGGAAGGGTGCCGTAGAGCATAGGTTAAGCTGCTGCTTGGGATGCACATGTTGCATATTGGAGTCTCTGGAGTTGAGTACTGCTGCCACTTTAAATCTAGCTTCCTTCTAATGCACATCCTAGGAAATAGCTGATGATGGCTCTTGTACTTTGGTCTCTGCCACCCACTTGAGAAATCTGGATGGAGCTCTGGTCTCCTAGCTTCAGCCTGGCTTAGCCCTAGCAGTTATGGACATTTAAGGAGTGAACAAGCAAATGGAAGATCTCTCTCTCTCTCTCTTTCAAATAAAAATAAATAAAAAATTTGCAATTCAAGCATAGTTTTTCTACAATACACATTTTCCATGAACTTTTTGAGGATACCACTATGTATGGATTTTTAAAGTTTTGCGCCAAAATAAATTTTAATTACATTTTCCGTGAACTTTTTGAAGTACTCCAAAGGAAATGTCCAACTCAGGAACTATTGGACAAAAATCTGTCTACATAATGAATTGCTCCCAGGTTGGTCATGATTCAAGAGCAAGCACAGAAAATGAAGAAAAAGTCCTTTCACTTCAGAATAATGATTTAAACATTTTTTGAATTAGGTTTACATTGCTTTCACATAAAAAAAATGAGTCCTTCTTTCTTATATTTCATGTGTAGAGGAAGAAAGACCTAATATTATCAAACATTTAACAGGTTTAAAGGTTTTAAAAAAAACTCTCATACCTGAGTTGATAGTTTTAGTGGTAATATCTTCAGCTGAAAAATTTTAAATGTGATTTACATGGAACAAATCAGTTTTAGGTTTTAATTTACTTTCAATCTGAAGCAGCTTGCAATATTCAACTCAACACATCAGCAAAATATTTGATTTTTTGAGATCAGCATGCACATTCTGGGGGAAAAAAAAGCACCGCTTTTTACTCACAATTTTATTTTTCTGCTATGTGGTAAGTCTTTGTCTTGATTATTGTCTTGTTCTCCATCATCTTGATCAAATAATTAATTTTCTTTGAATTCTGGAAATTAGTAATTAAAATACATCCTGTTTGTTAAAAAACTTCTTGATTAAAGTTATATAAACTCAATGTACTTTTCACTCCTTACTCTGTTGTGAGCAAGTGGAAAATCATTTAGCAATCTTTTTTTAAAATTTGTCTTCTGGGCTATTCTGTCAATAATGTGTGTTTACCTAGAGGCTGGAGGAAAGGGCCCTATTTATAGCTACTGTGAAGAGAGAACTCTTCCCTTTTGTATTTACAGAGTTCTAGGTTACATACATGAAAATATGTCAATGAAATGTTTATCTTAAATGTTCATGTATGGAGACTGGGACTGTCACTGTGCTGATAAGAAAATTAAGAATCTCCCATGATAGATGATAATCTTGATCAGGAATTTCTGATTTGTTCAACTACACATATTAGTATCCAGTACATTGAGTGGCTAGGCTAGTCTCAAAAAATGGATGTACTCCTTGCTTTCCAAAGAGATGTGTAATGGATATATTGAATCTCAGAAAGAACCAAACATCCCATGTCCATTTAGGTTGGTGCAAAATGAAGCCAATAAACTAGAAAAAAAAAAAAAAAAGAGAGAGTTCCACACTTGCTTTCAAATTATTAAGTCTCTAGTGTTTTACCATTGTTCAAAACAATTAAACATTTTGTCACATATTTAAATTGCAGATGGGCCATTGAGTCGTTTTCTTTATAGCATGTCACCCACTGTTTGTAGATTATCCATGATCCACATGAGTCTGGGACAAGCAGCTATATGTGTGTGGAAGTTAGAGGAGGATAGTCCTCATCTTTTGTTGCAAAGATTGTTGCTTCTGTCTCTCTCCACTCACTTGATTTAACACTTCAAAAAAGGATTTTTTTATCCTGTGCATGATTTTCCTGCCTTTTTTGCACATCTCACAAATACTAATGTTAATGTTTGAAATGAAGATTCAATACCAAATCTGATTATAACTTTCCCATGAAAAATAAAATATTATAAAATACTGTAAAACACTTGAAAAAAGCCAGAAAACAACAGATGTTTAGACTAGTTTAGTAGAATAGCAAAGGTAAAAGTGTTCACCAGAATATAGCCTTAAAGAATATTATAAAGTTATAAGATTTAACCTTAAAGATGACTCATTTCAGCATTTCCATTTATAGGTAAAAAAGCCAAAAACTCCTAGAGTTAAGTGCCCTGCCTAAAATTACAGTACAAGTTATCAGGATAGTTATCTATTTGTTTAATAAATTTTGTTGGAGAACCATAACGTCTGTTGAATATGGTGGGAGAGCCAAAGATGAAGAATCCAGGGAGAGGGCATCTAATTTAGCAGTTAAGAGGGAGAGGGTATCTAATTTAGCAGTTAAGGTAACTGCGTTCCACGCTGGAGTAACTGAGTTTGAATCCCAATTCTGACTCCTGACTTCAGCTACCTGCTGAAGTAGATCCTAGGATGAAACATTTATGGCTCAAGTCACTGGGTCCCTGTCACTCTGCGGAAATCTGGATTACATTCCCAGCTTCTGACTGTGGCTCCTGCCCAGCTCCAGCCATTGCAGGCATTTAGGGAGTGAACCAATAGATTAGGAGATGCTCTCTTTCACTTTTTTCCTCCCTTCTTCCCTCCCCCACCTCCAATAAATGTATTAAATTTTTGAAAAACAATAATGAATATATGAATATCCAGACCATATTTTCTACTTTCAGAAATGTATAAGTATTAAAGTAAAAAAACATACAGGAATAACTAACCTCTTAAGAGAATGTGATTTATATCATAAGGATAATCAGATAAAAGGAATTCCAGAATTTGAGAAAAGAGCAAAGATTAGAACTCAGGTGGGCTGGCACTGTGGCGTAGAAGGTTAAGCCTCCGCCTGCAGTGTCAGTATCCCAACATGAGTGCCAGTTCAAGTCCTGGCTGCACCACTGCTGACCTGGAAGAAGCTCCTGGCACCTGGCTCCAGCCTGGCCCACCCTCAGCAGTTGGAGCCATTGGAGCCATTTGGGGAGTGAACCAGTAGATGGAATCTCTCTCTCTCTCTCTCTCTCTCTCTCTCTCTCTGCCTCTGGCTCTCCTTCTTTGACTTTTAAATAAATAGATAAATATTAAAAAAAAAAAAAAGAACTCATGTGTTCCTTTTTTCTGGGTTTATCTCTTCCCTTATTAGAATACAAGATCCATGAAAATAAGGGCTTTGCTTGTTCACAGTCATCTTCCCATGCACATAGTAATGGCTTAGAAATGAACAAATGGATTATTTTTTTTGACAGGCAGAGTGGACAGTGAGAGAGAGAGACAGAGAGAAAGGTCTTCCCTTGCCGTTGGTTCACCCTCCAATGGCCGCTGCAGCCGGCGCACCACGCTGATCCGAAGGCAGGAGCCAGGTGCTTCTCCTGGTCTCCCATGGGGTGCAGGGCCCAAGCACCTGGGCCATCCTCCACTGCACTCCCTGGCCACAGCAGAGAGCTGGCCTGAAAGAGGGGCAGCCGGGACAGAATCCTGCACCCCGACCGGGACTAGAACCTGGTGTGCCGGCGCTGCAGGCGGAGGATTAGCCTATTGAGCCGAGGCGCCGGCCTGAATATTTTTTCCATACTATAATGCTGCCTCTTGAAAGTAATAAATATGTATGTTACTCCTAGTAAGTATTTGTCTTCTTCACAATGATTAGAAGATGTATTCTCTTATTGATTAGCCTGTGTTCAAATCTACTCTGGTGATAGAATGTAAGATTCCTATTTTACCATATCTAAGCAGTTAAATGAAATACTCTTGCATCAATCTTTTAGCTTGAAATGTGCATTTTCCAAATCACGCATTCTAAATTGCAGTTAAAAACATGGATGGAACCATTCTTATTGCTTCAGACATACTCTAAGCACTTATAATACACAATGATGTACTTTTGAAAATGGCAAATTTTTTATAACAACACTTGAAAAAAGAAATTTGGCCACTTTCCATTGTGAAATGCTTGACTTCTGAGGTCAGGTTGCTATCCTAAAATACAGGTTAAATCCAAAATACATGTGCTTGCCACTAAAGGACTTCAGAAGATTTTTAGTAGGTAAACATTGCTGTACGAGAATCCAAGATAACTTAGTGCTGTTATTTATTAGCTACCTTAAAGAAAAAGACAAGCAAAATGAAATGATATTTGTAGGTCAGGTATTTCAGAACAAACAGATTTGAATGACTTTAAAAGTGTAGTAACCTTTTTGGATTTCCATATTTAAAACAAAATGAGGACCAGATAATCATGTTAATTTCTAGCAGAGATTTTTGATCTAGCCAGAATTATTCTGATAGTCTTCTGATTTCTTTTACTGTTGGACAATCATAATACGCCTTTTTAATTGGTTTAGAAATTTGTGTGAAAATGATTCATAATATAGCATGAATCATGTGTATTTAAGAATATGAAGAATATTTTTGTAAGATACTAAAAGTCAGTATTTTTGATAGTTTATGCATATTATATATATAAAAGAGAAAATATGTAATTAAACATCTTTTAATTTTTCATGGCTATTATTCAATTACAACAATATTTTAAAATGTGGAGGCCGTTAGCTAGAATACATCTCTGAATTATATCACACGGAATGACATTGTACTCCAACTGGAATTAAGGGTATATCTAATATGTGGATCATTTGACGAAATTAAAAATGAATTCTTGCCTTTACACAGAAAGGAGAGAGAGCATTATTTAAACTTAAGGTAGAATTGATTTGGATACTTGTAAATATCTTTGATGTTCACATGCTATGGCTTACTTGACTAGTATGTGAATACGTGAGTTTGAGTATGAAGATGTCATACCCAAGTATTCACAGAAAAATGGACTGAAAACACAGAAAAAAGTATCCATTTAAAATTGGGGAGAGAAAAACTTATTGATCTGTACATTTAAGTGCATTTCTTGTATTTATACTGCATTCCAATAAAATATTTAAAAAAAGAATTTGAGACCAAAACTGTAATGTTGAAACTGTGAAATCTGAATGGAAGATGTTTTTGGAACACTGGATGAAACAATATATGAATATGCTTCTGTAAACTGAAAAGAAACATTGAAGAAAATGATTATTAAGATCATCACTAAATTTCATACCAAACAAAATATTTTTAAAAAAATAAAATAAAAAATACAATGGAGGTGATAATACAGATGATAGAACATTGTTTTTTAGAAATGCACACTTAAAATTTGTTCAGAGATGCTTTATTATAAAAAGAATTGCACTTTTTTTGACATTTTTGCTATTTAACAGATTAAATTTAGAAAATATATAATTGCACATGGCCATCAGAGAAGTTGTCACGTGTCATGAATTGGAATCACTATATACTTTAAGAAATCTTAAGGATAATTGAGTTTTTAATAACATGTAGTTTAGTTCATTATAAATTACTGTTGAACATAGAAGCCATAAAGTCTCCTGGGCCATCCTCCACTGCACTCCCTGGCCACAGCAGCTGGCAAAAACTATTAAAAAATTTTTTTTAAAGAGAGGAAAAGAACCCTAACCATTGTACTGCCAAAGTATCCATGACTTTGGAATTAAAACCCTTTAAATTATGCTGATTTGACTTATTACGTTGTTGTTCTGACTCAATATTCAGCCTAGGCAGCCTAGGGACTTTATGATAAATAAAAATTTTATGACCCAAAGTAATATTTCTAATGTAAAACTATAGAAATAATGACATTTTATAATTATCTGAGGAACAGGCCACAAAATACATCTGGTTACAGAACAATAGTCTAATAAATGTACCTTCACATGGGCTGACTTTCAAGTCCTTCCTTACAAATGGGCAATGCATTTTGCGTGTGTTTGGTTTTTTTTTTTTTTTTTTTTGGTCATTTTCTCCAAGTGTCTTTCAGTTGTAACAATCTGAGTTCAGTTTCCTAAGAAAGAAGCCCTCTTTCTCATTCATCACATCTAAGAGGTTAGAGAGTATGTTTAAACAGATATATTTTCTTTTCGTCTAACCTTGTCTGGAAGATATAGGAAAACTAATTTGCCTTATTTACATATGGCACAATCTATCCAGTATTCAAGGGTTTGTCAGAAACAGGAACCTTGTGCATTTCCATGGTAACCGATGGCATGCTGACAGTATCTGGCTTGTTGCAGCTTCGTCTAGGCAGGCCGGCAATTAATCAGCCATCTACATGCACAA
This sequence comes from Sylvilagus floridanus, assembly GCA_949820135.1. Taxonomy (NCBI): domain Eukaryota; kingdom Metazoa; phylum Chordata; class Mammalia; order Lagomorpha; family Leporidae; genus Sylvilagus; species Sylvilagus floridanus. The sequence goes on along the minus strand of OX463244.1, from coordinate 94,809,329 downwards.
AATTCTTTGTGAGTGAATGGCAGCGCGCCTCTGTAGTGCTGTCTGTGCTTTTACAATTTTGTATTCCTGCCGGGCAAAGTACTTTTTTGTCTCTTCTATTCATTTTCCATAGCTCCCCAAAATGTGCTAGAAAAGAGTATGAGGGGGTGGAGAGAAGGGAAACACATCTACCTGTAATTTCAAAATGACTATTTCTTCCTAGCATCCAATATGCCAGGGTGTGTTCTTCCTTTATTCTGTGCCTCATGGTGGGTTTGCCTTTTCTTTCTTTTCTGGGTTATCTTGGGTTTGTGCTCCATGGTCCCTTAGTCTGTGTGTCTCAAGGTCTTTTATTGTCGGTACAAATAGGGCATACCTATCAAAGCAGGTCTGTGCATAAATTATGGCCAGGCCTGTGGCATGCCTTGGAGTCCTTTTATAGTCTTTATCTGGTTCCATCTTCTCAGCTATGCAGAATAGGTATTATTCCCATTTTGCAGACGCAGATGCAGAGAAATTCAATGGGTTAGTTACTTTCCATGGAAAGTTCGGGGATACACTCCAATACTCTTGCCACTGTGCCTATACTGAGATGCAGGCAGTTCCCCCTTTGGGTATGAGTATGTTTTAAAAAGTAGGCTAAATGGTTATGTCATTTCAGCATTCTGGAGTTTTCTTCTTCACTCAAAGTCCCATTGATTTATTCAGTTGAAACTTTATATTTCCTGGAACTACACAAGAACACCAGGAAGGGCTAGTCTTAGGTGGTTTGTAGAAAACTGTATTTGGATTTTGCCCTCTATCATGCTGAGGGAAGCAACTTAGCTTCTTTCTCTGCAAAATGAAGGGAAAGGATTCTATTATCTTGAAGGATCCACTGAACTCAGAAATTCTATGATTCTCCATGTTTTGTAAACCTTACTTTGGACAGTTAAAAGAAATAAGAGAGGTAAAAATTAAGACCCATAATTCTTTCAGTCTTTTGTCCTTGAAAGATGACAGAATGATTTGCATTGAGTTGAATTGAATAAATTTCTCATTCAGAATGGAAAAAGAAAGATTTGACATCTGGGTGGTTGACAAATCTCAGAAGGCCAAAGCTCATTGAAATCAGATTTGGACATTAGCATTTCTGCAGATTACACATGGCAAGATTTGATTGCCTTTAAACTCAAGTTCAAGCAAAATATGTAAAGAAAACTGAGACTAGTAGGGCCTACATATATTAAGTCTCTGGAAAGTTGTATACATAGGAAGAAAAGTATTTGTTGGACAAGTTTTGGTGTTTTAAAAAACTGGCTTCAGGCATATTTATTTTTAGCATAGAGGGAATAAATGTGATGATAAATGTAATTTTTAGTATTTTTTAAAATATGAAGTAATTTTATTTAGGAATGCTAATATAATTTCATAAATATATTATATATAACTATCTTTTTAATGTGTTCACTTTTTTATAAATTTTCTCTATCCAAGGAAGAATTATCTTCTAAATTCTCTAAGATTAAAAAAGATTTCTTTTAATAAAAATGAGACCTTGGTTTGGAAGCAAATTTATTTCAACAGTATAAAAATAGAGATGCTATTTCATACAAATGTTTTACTACTCTATCTTTTCACTTCTGTTTCATTTGTTTTATAAATGATAAAGTTTCTAGTTAACTGGCTTTTTAAAACAGTAGGAGTAGAAAGCCTGTGTTTTCTTCTAACCAACAATTGCTCATCCTTTCATAAATGCTGCAGAAACAAAGACTTCATTTATTCTACCACATTCAGTTTCTCTTACTTGTTAATTCCAGACCACTTAATAATGCCCTTTTAATATCTTCTTTCATTTTAAAGCATCGTATTTCTTCCAGGGTTCAATTAAATTTATCAGTAGTATCCCAGAAGATTATGTTGTTGTTTTTACAACTAAGTCATTTTTCCTTCCGTTTTCTTAGATATTCTAAGCTTATACAAGGAAGGTGTCCGTTTCTAAATATACTGTAGTTCATAGCATGCAGTGTTTGTAATTTGTTACTGATTATAGAAAAATCAGCTGAAAATCTGCTTAGAGAATGTTTCCTTGAGTCTTTGCATGTTCTCCTTCAAAATTCTTCTCAATTATACCCGTCTTTCTTGTTTTCTTGGGCTTCCTTTATTTATGGTGAGATTATGTCACATCATTGACTTGGTAATTCAACAAGTACTGAACTTCATTATTTGGAAACCGCTTCATAATCCAATATATGGGAAATCTCTGTGAGAGAGATTATTCTCATTGATGTCTAATTTGAATATAACAATTTTAACACATGTAATAATGAATTGCTTTTAGGTGTAACTTGATATCTACCTACATTTTTTAGTTCATAGACTATAAAATAAGGATATCATATATAGTTTTGTTATTACTAAAAAGAGTTTATGAGGCCCCTTGCAGATTTTACACAGTCAAAAATAGTAAAAAGATGAAATATCTGAAATGCTCAAATTTATAGAAACAGTAGAACACTGGAGAGGAGGATGGGGAATGGCTGCCAACTAAGTCTTCCTTGAGAGAGAGGAAAGCATTGTAGAACTAACAAGAGGATGGTTGTGTAACATTGTGAATGAAATAAAAGCCATTAAATATATAATTAAATGAATGTATTTTGGTACCTGAATTTTATTTCAATAAGGCCACTTTTTTTTTTCAAAATCTCAGCACTAAAATTTGGAAAATTTCACATAAAATACCAGATTAACTTTTTCTGAAAAGATCCAACAATCTGACATGACCAGACACATTCCATCAAGGGGTTCTTCATTACTTAACAAGTACAGAGTTTTGAATTTTCAAGATGAAAAGTCTGGAGATGTTTCAAAACGATGTAAATGTACTTAACCCTACTGAACTGTACACCTAAAAATTATTAATGGGGTAGTTTTTGGTGTAGCAAGATGCTACTTGGGCCATTTTCATCCCATTATCAGAGCTCCTAGGTTCTAGTCCTTGCTCTGTTCCTGATTTTAGCTTCCGGGTAATATACACCCTGAGAGGCAGAAAGTAATGGCTCAAGAACTTGAGTCCCTGCCACCTATGTTGAAGGAACATTAGCAGGGTGCTGGATCAGAAGTGGAGCAGCCAGGACATGAAATGGCACCTATATGGGGATATCAGTGATGCAAGCTGCTGCTTAACCCTCTGCATCACAATGCTGGCAATTAAGGGTATTCTTTAATGAATATCATTATTATTATTTTTATTAGCTTGGTAGTCCTTAACTTATAGCCAAAGTAGAAGCAGAAAACTGGATTGGTAGAACTAAATAATGATGTATATCAGGTCTAACCATATGCAATCATAATACCTAACCACCTTTAATGAACAAAAGACAATTTTCATATTATTCAACATAGCATTTAATAAAAATCCAAATGTAACTAGAGTATGACATTGACATATTTTATATACTTTGGAATTCAATAGAAAATATACTTTATTTTAATATCCTGATGATATTAACTCTTTAGGGGCCAATATACATCATTCTGTTTCATCTGATTTCTGGTTCCTCCACTTACTAACTGATCTTCAGCTACAGTTTCCTTAGTGAAATGAGAAAAGATAAAATAGGACTAAGCTAGGCTTATGATAAATGAATTTTTGAAAATACTAACCCAAGGGCTGACCATAATAGGATCCCAGAAAAGGTCCATTCTTTCCTCTGGATGGCAACATGTGAGACAGGGTGGTTAACAGTGCATGAACCACAGTTAGACCTGAGATCTGGTTGCCCATGTAGGGCAGATTACTTCTTCTTACTGGGCCTCTGTTTCCTAATCTGAGACAGGCTATCTCAAAGGACCATGAGAACTAAGTACTGTATCAAATGTAGAACATCTTACATCTAAGACATACTCAATAAATTACCCTAACCAGGGCTGGCATTGTGGTGCAGCAGGTTAAGTCACAGCCTGATGCCAGCAAGCCATAGGAGCACCATTCTGAGTCCTGGATGTTCCACTTCTGATTCAGCTTCCTGCTAATTCACCTAGCCAATGTGCCTGGGAAAGCAGCAGGTGATGGCTCAAGTACATGAGCCCCTGCCACCCACGTGGGAGACTCTGCCATCCATGTGGGAAAGAAACCTAGATGGATGGAATCCATCCTTGGCCATTGTGATCATTTGGGGAGTGAACCAGAGAATGAAAGATTCTCTCTCTCTCTCTTTCTCTCTCTCTCTCTGACTCTTTGCCTTCCAAATACATAAATCTTTAAAAACATAAAAATAATAATAAATTACCCTAACCATGGATTTGCTGTTCTAAACTGTTTTCATAATCCCTTTTCCCCTCAGGTTTTTTATCTGGGGAAAGGAAAAGTACAATGAGAAGGATGTCCTCAGAAAACTAAATTGTACCTATCTTCTTTCCTCAGAATGCTTCTCCAACCATTATTCCTTTCCATCTGCCTATATCCTTGACCCTTGTTACCACTCATCCTCTGTGTGAAGCAGATTCACCCTATTTCTCAACTGACTCTTTATAATACTTCCTAAGTTCATGCAGCAAGACAATTATAGGAAGCATGGAAGTGAGCTCTAGCCCCGACATTAACTCATACAGAGCCTTGATCCAATCCCCTTTGAAGATTTTGGAGATGATCAAGAGTTCCTAAACTCCAGTTTTTGACCAGTTCAAAATGAAGCGAGGAAACTAAAGACCATTCATTATGTAGCTGTAACATTTCAATATATATATATATATATATATATATATATATATATATATATAACTATATTGCTATGAATTTTTATTTCAGGCCATCTTTTATGCTAAGATAATGTCCTTCCTCCTTTTTGTTTGTTTTTGAATGTCCTTTCACTTATGAAATCACAAGTAAATAAATGGCAGGTTTTATAAGACTTCCTCACTTGGACAAATAATGACCTGGCAACACTCCATCTCTCCCCATTTAAAAAAAAAGTACTACCTTTTAAGAGCCAAAAATATGAACCTTCAGGATTAATTCTAAAGATTTTTCTTAACCTGACATTCTGCTTTTCTAATTGGAATTCACCTAATTGGATCCTTAAGAGGTACCTTGGTCTGAAGATTAAAGAGGCAGCTCTCTCAGAGTCTCAATGAAACCTGCAACTATTCAGGTTTTGTCTTTAAATGTCTTTGCTGCACTAACACAAGCATGATAGCATGCATATTTTTGAGAAAGATAAACTTCCTTTTTTGCAATCTGGGTTATTTGAACTTCCTTGTAAGTATGAGCAAAGTGTGTTAGGTTAAAGAGTGGAACACATTGCCTAGAATTGTATGTATCAATGGAAAAAAATGTATTTCTGGTTTTCCCCACACAATGCATAATAACAGATTTTCTCACATGGCACTTTTAGCAACAGGATTTATAACTTTATGACTTGTATGGTTATAGGGTTAACATCTGTCTTCCTTTCTGGATGTTAAGCTCCATGAGAGCAAGAACAATGTCGGTTTGCTCATTGTTACGTAGCTGGGAACATAGTTAATGCTCCGCTAATGTGAATAAAGTGCTATGTATCAAAAGAAAGGGGAGGAATGCTAGCGAGAGCAAAGAAAACCTTTCAGAAGAAATGCCAGATAAGATAACCTCAAACAGAGGCCAATATTTCATCATATACCAATGAAAGATTACATGATACTGACTGTAACAATAGAATTGAATACTTTTTACTGTATTCTAATCTTTTGAAAGTTGGCAATCTTTGTATAAAAGGTAGCATCCAGACAGTTTTTTAAAAAAGAAAAAAGAAAAAAAAAAACAAAAAACAGAATTAGTCAGCTCTCCATACCCAAAAGCCAGTCTAGAAAAGGGAATTTCCTACATAGAATAGGAAACATACAGAGAGGACTATGAAGTCTTCACCACCAAAGAAAGTAAAGAGTTAAACATTATTCCAAGAACATTAACTGGGGAAAGCAGCAGGTACAACCTCGTGGTGATAAAGAGGCTGAGCAAGAAAAGGGCTTAAATGAGAGATAAGGAGCTCTATTTCCATCTACCTGCAAAGTAATTGATGAGGGAGTGAACTTAGAGACAAATTGTAGACCCGAGGCAGCTTGCTGTATGTAATGAGCTTCAGTATTCAATAGATCTGGACTCGACCCTCAGCTCTACTACTAACTAGGTGGTTACATGTGGCAAATTAGTGAAAGGCAATGAATCTTGTTTTTTTTCCATAGTAAAATGAAGATAATAATATCCCATAGGCTATTTTGATAGATAATACATGTAAAATGATAGATAACATATATAGCATGGAATCTAAAATGGTAATGGGCATTCTGGAGCACTAGTTTTCCTCTGCCCATTCTTTGTCTACTTTTTCTACTCTAGGTCTTCAGTGTTGCCTCTTTATGGAAGATACCTTCTCCTTGGTGCCACCTAGGATTTCTGCATATTATAAAATCTGACAGCAAATACTTAATTAGAATAATAACTCAAGGCATCTAATAGTAATGCTAGATTAGTTTAATCTGCACAATCAAGCCTTAAAAATTAAACTTCAGAGTCTTCATTTTTGTAATATGCTTAAGGCAATTTATCTACTTATTCTGAGTTCTCTGTTTTTTCCTTGAATTGAAAGAGAATTAAAGGTCAGGTTTATAGCTCAGATACAGATTACTTCCTACCAGATTCTCTATTGGAGTTGATAAATTCAGCCACATCCTGCCATCATGTAGATCCATTTGCTGTGGGAAGAGGCGGGTGGAAGTATGATGGGAGTGAAATGGAGCAGGAGCCAAGCCATTTCTTACTAGGTCCCAAGAAGCAGAACATTACACCATTCTGACCACCAGGTTTGTCAGCAAAAGGAGTCCGCTTGAGATCTGGTCTGCGGCTTACTAACATGGTGATCCTATTAACTCTGAGCCCCCAGAAGAAAATCTTGAACCTCTGAGTAGTGATAACCTAAAATCAATGCTTAGTAAGTGTTGGTTGAGGGGCTGGCATTGCAGCAAAGCAAGTAAAGCTGCTGCCTGCAGTACTGGCATCCTATATGATCACCAGATCAAGTCCTAGCTGCTCCGCTTCTAGTCCTGCTCCCTATTAATGTGTCTGGGAAAGTAGTGAAGGATGGCCTAAGTGCTTGGACCCTGTACCCACATGGGAGACCCAGATGAAGCTCCTGGCTCCTGGCTCCTGGCTCCTGGCTTCAGCCTAGCCCAGACCCAACTGTTGTGGCCACTTGGGGAGAAAACAAGTGGGTAGAAGATCTTTTTCTCTCTGACTCTCCTCTCTCTCTCTGCAACTTGCCTTTCAAATAAATAATCTTTTTACAAAAGATGTTGCTTGAATGAATACAGAAAATGACATCAGTAATTAACTTCTATGTGTTTCTGCTGCAGTCCTTTGGAAGTGTGGATGTGGGTCCACAGTATATATGAAGTCAAATTTAGGTAAGTTATCCCTGACCAATTAGTCAGGGATATGTGTGCTCCTGTTAAACAGGGAAAGAACTGGTCTGGAAGGCTGACATGTCATTTGTCATCTTTAATGTTCCTTCATTTCACAATCCCTTGATGGCTTCATATATCACCTGCCAGGGAATCTTCTGGAGAAGCATGACTTTAACAGTTTGTTCTGTGGTTCAGATGATGAATGAGATGGGTTAAATCGTTTAATTCACTATATGGCACCTAAATGTTAAAGCTGAAGAGAAAGAATGTCTGACAAATTGTTTGTTGTCATTAAGGTTTATTTCTCCACATGCCTTCGATGGTTTCTCCCACCCCATTCATTGTCCAATACACAAAGCTAACTATTGTAGAGAAGACAATACTAAATGGATGCTGGACAAATGATAGTGGAAGCTGTCTGGTGCATTATCCGATAAGTGAGAGCCAAATTATAATGTCATTAGATGGGATGCCTCAAGTTATTATAAAGTTATGCTTCCCACAGTGGCCATCCTTCATCCTCAGCATGGTTCTCTCTGGCATCTGTGTTCTCTCAGCAACTGCATTGTTTTCTATCCTCAACTGCATTGTTTTCTATCCTAACAGCTGAGATCAAGTTTAGAATTCTCTGTTAGGACAATTTTTAAACACTCAGCCAATACCAAGAGCTTGTGCTTTGGGTTTTGTTGTCATTACAAATATAAACCTAAGAAACCAAACACTACGTATTTTACAAATATAAACTGAAATTTTGTAAAAATGTTGACTGGTATTTAGCACAGCAGTTAAAGTCATAGCTGGGACCCACACACACCTCAGGTGGGAGTGCTTGGTTGAGTCCCAGCTGCTCCACTTCAGATCCAGCTTCCTGATCATATGTACCCTGAGCTGCAGCAGAAGATGGCTCAGAAACTTGGGTCCCTGTCATCCATACAGGAGACCAGTATGGAGTTCCAGGCTCGCTCTCTCTCTCTCTCTCTCTCTCTCTCTCTCTCTCATATAAATTTGTAAAAAATACAAATAAAACCTTTATATAGTGCACAGCAGTGGGGGGAGATATATAACCATTATGTCCCACTTACAGTATCTCCAGGGCCTCTTTTCTCCAGATACAAATTCTCTTCTTAGCCTGTATTTTTAAAAATTTACTTATTTTTTTATTTGATAGGCAGAGAGGCAGAGAGAGAGAGAGAAACAAAGAAAGAGAGAGCCCCTATTTGCTGATTCATTCTCCAAATGCCTGGGAGCCTGCTACTCAATCCTGGTCTCCCACTTGGGCTGTCACTTACTACTTCCCAGGGTGTTTACCAACAGGAAACTAGAATGGGAGCAAAGCCAGAACTCAAACTCTGGCAGTGTGAAAAGGGATGCAGGTGTCCCAGGTGGCATCTTAACCACTGTGGCAAACATCTACCCCAGACTGTGTTCTTGTGTGCATTTCATGCCCAATCCTTGGAACATAGTGACACTCAGGTAGTAATTAATGAATTAATGAGTGGAAGTACATTTAAATGTATGGATAGAGAAGTACTAAATGCATATTAGCATTAAATATTTTGCTAAATCTTCCACTGCTTTCCCAGGCCATAGCAGAGAGCTGGATCAGAAAAGGAGCAGCCAGGACCAGAACTGGCACTCATACGGGATGCCGGCACTTCAGGCCAGGGCCTGCTGCACCACAGTGCCGGCCCCAACATTATTATTTAAAATAACTTTATGAGGCCGGTGCCGTGGCTCAATAGGCTAATCCTCTGCCTTGTGGCGCCAGCACAGCGGGTTCTAGTCCCGGTCAGGGCGCCGGAGTCTGTCCCGGTTGCCCCTCATCCAGGCCAGCTCTGTGCTGCGGCCAGGAAGTGCAGTGGAGGATGGCCCAAGTGCTTGGGCCCTGCACCCCATGGGAGACCAGGAGAAGCACCTGGCTCCTGGCTTCAAATCGGCGCGGTGCGCCGGCTGCGGCGCACCGGCAGCCATTGGAGGGTGAACCAACGGCAAAGGAAGACCTTTCTCTCTGTCTCTCTCTCTCTCACTATCCACTCAACCTGTCAAAAAAAATGTAAAATAACTTTATGAGTTTATCTGCTTTTCTCAAATTTAAACAATATCTGAAAAACAGAGCTCTTGGTTTATTTGTATTACAAAGTACAAGGGAGCAAGAGCAAGCTTTATTCTTTTTTGTAGTAGACAGCACCCAGTGGTGCTATATGTCGTGATATATGCTATATAATTTATTAGTGGCTATCATTTGATCTCTTAAATAGAGCTCGTAAAAGTATCACTCCATGACTCTTGTAATAAGTAGCTCATTTTAGGTATAATCTTTCCATTTCACTGACTGTGAACACTGTTAAGTCAGATATATCAGGTTTCAAGTCTGTCCTGACTCTGCTAATGACAAATCATTTTAACTGTATGCCTCAGTTTCTTCAGATTTCAAATGCGAATAAAAGTAGTCTCATTGTACAGTCGTTACGAGAATTGTCCTCCTAAAAAAATTCAGCAGTGTCTGGCACTGACAGTATCTAGTAAATGCTTACTAGTATTGTAGAGTTGTCATTGATCTTAGTCTTGCTATTTTCATAGATGATAAAACAGAAAGATCAGATTGAGATATGCTGAGTTATAAAATACACATCAGTTTTTATTAAAAAAAAGATCTAGATAACATAAAATTTACATTTGAATAAATGTACATATCCAAGATATTCTGATGCTATTTTGAAGTTTTCTATTCAATCTAGTTTTGAAATTAAGCTAAATTAAACTTAACTTCCCTGTCTCACTACCCATATTTCAACTTCCCAATAGTCACTTATGGCTAGTTCCTCCCAAATTAGACAGCACAACCCTCTGCAGCCATGTAGTCAAGAACCTGCCACTCTACCCACCATGAAGCTGAATTATATTTTAAATTCCAGTATCGTGATACAGAAGGTTGAATAGGGTGGGACCAAGAAAAGAGATTGAGTCTATGTGACATCTCAAAGCTGATATAAAAGAGAAGAAACCATGTTTGAAGTGGTGATACCAATCAAAATATCAATGACATTCTTCTCAGATCTAGAAAAAATAATGCTACAATTCATATGGAAACACAAGAGACCTTGAATATCCAAAGCAATCTTATACAACAAAACAAAGCTGGAGGCATCATAATACTAGATTTCAAGACTTACTACAGGACAGTTATAACCAAAACAGCCTGGTACTGGCACAAAAATAGACATGGAGACCAATTGAACAGAATAGAAACTCCAGAAACCAATCCATACATCTACAACCAAGAAATCTTTGACAAAGGAGCTAAAACCAATCCCTGGAGAAAGGACAGTCTCTTCAACAAATGTTGCTGTGAAAATTGGATCTCCATGTGCAGAAATTGAAACAAGACCCCATACCTTACACCTTATATGAAAATCAACCCAAAATGGATCAATAATCTAAATCTATTACCTGATACCATCATATTACTAGAGGAGAACCCTGGAGAAACTCTACAAGCCATTGGCAGAGGCAAAAACTTCTTGGAAAAGACCCCAGAAGCACAAGAAATCAAATAAAAAATAGACAAATGGGATTACATCAAGCAAAATGTGTCTGCACTGCAAAAGAAACATTTAGCAAAGTGAAGAGGCAACCAACAAAATGAGAGAAAATACTTGCAAATGATGAAGCTGATAAAGGATTAATATCCAGGATATCTAAAGAGCTGAAGAAACCAACAAAAACAAAGCACACAATCCAGTTAAGAAATGGGTAAAGGTCTTGAAATGGCATTTTTCAAAAGAGGAAATTCAAATGGCCAACAGATACATGAAAAATGCTCAGGATCACTAGCCATCAAGGAAGTGCAAATCAAAACTACAATTAGATTTCACCTCACCCCGTTTAGAACAGCTCTCTCATATAGAAATCAACAAACAATAAATGCTGGTGAGAATGTGGGGGAAAAGGTATCCTAATCCATTCATGGTGTGAATGTAAACTAGTACTACCATTATGGAAGACAGTATGAAGATACCTCAGAAAGTTGGAATTAGATATAATGTGTCACCTAGCTATCTTACTTCTGGAAATTTACCCAAGGAAAATGAAATCAGCATATGAAAGAATTATCTGTACCCCATTGTTTATTGCAGCTGAATTCCCAATAGCTAAAATATGGGATCAACCCAGTGTCCATCAGCTGATAAATGGATAAAGAAATTATTGTATATACACTATGGAATACTACTCAGCTGTAAAATGAATGAAACCCTGTCTTTTACAACAACATGGTTGCAACTGGAAACCATTATACTTAGTGAAATTAATAAGTCAAAAAAAGACAAATACCATATATTTTCTGTGAGGTATGATAATTAATAGGGTATCTAAAATGTAATGTATAGAAGTGAAATTGACATTTTGAGTTTTGGTGATTGTTTATAGTCCTTGTCTCTACTGTTGAGGAACAGTTTTTTTTTTCTTCTTACTTATTTGTTGAACTCTTACATGATGTAGAGTTAATCTTATGAGTACTGAAAGTAGATCCATTGTAAAAAATTAGAAAGGCAATAGGAGAGAAAGGAGGTGGAAGTGTTTGAGCATGGGCAGTAGGCAGGGTAGGGTAGAAGTATTACTGTGCTCCTAAATCTGCACACATGAAGTATGTGAAATCTATACCTTAAATAAAATTTAAAAAAAAAAATCATGGTTAAAAAAAAGTGATGAGGGGTTAAGTGAGCCAAAGCATATACATGAAATAGAAGATTCAGGAGAAATAGAAGTAGGTGGTTTTACAGACTGATTGGTCCCTTTGTGCTTTTCTCTATGTTATCCAGTCTTACTGGTTCTTAACAGGACTTCTGACATATTGTTAGAAACCTTGGGCAGATGTCACAAACTGCACCAGCACAGTTCTTTTTTAATGACCAATAAATACAAAACTTTGGCATTGAGGGTGAGCGTTCCTCAGAAACAAAGTTCTCTGAATCAGAGGTTTGTTTTTTGATCGACATTTACTATATGTGTTCCACCTAAAGAAAGTCTTATTTGATTTCTAAAACAGAATAGGTTTAACGACCAAGTTCATTTATTTCTTCAATGATGATTTACCCAATACCACAGTAGACTGTGGACAGAGAAACCTTTGTCCTCATATAGTAGTATGTGCCAGGGCAGTAGGTTAGAAAAGAGACAATTTCATCTCTAGGTGATGCATCTTAGTAATAAGATCAATATGGGGGTTGGAGGCACAAAGGGGAGGAGCTTTGGTCTGACACATGCATTAAGAGGGAATTAAGAAAGACTTGTAGGAGAAAGTGTTGTTTGAATGGAGATAGGAAGAAAGACAAATTATTCAAGGAAGAAATTTCATGAAAGAGGAACAGCATTGTTAGGGTCTAGGAGAATAGCAAAGAGAGAAATACACAGGGAAAATTCAGTGTGGCTGAACTATCAAAATCAAGGTGAGTCAGAGAGATTAGGCTGCTGAATTAGACAGAAGCTAAATTATCCAGAACCTTGTGAGCACAAGGGAGAGCCAATGAAGAGTTGGAGAAGCTGTGATCAAATTTTTAAGTAAGAGCCATCATTCTGATTCTGATGTGGACAATGATAGTAAACAGGACAAGAGGCAGAGGGGCTTGGTAGAAGACCATGACACAATAATTTATGCAAGGTTGTTATGCAAGGGTGTTCTGGACAAGAACCTTAGCGGTAGTCATGGAGAGAAGAGATTTAGGAGGTAGAATTTACAGGATTCAGTAATAGATGGTGGTGGGGAGCAGGTAGCCAAGTCACGAACTATGCCCATTTCTGGCTTTGTAGTGTGGGAGGTATTCAAAAAGTATATGGATCATGGGTATTATAAAAAACTATTCATAAGTTTTAAATTTTTTGCACCAAAATAAACATCTTTTAATTCTAATTCATTGGGTCAGCAAAAAAAAAAGGAAATTGAATTGCTTGTGGAGAGAAGTTCAGATTTCAGCATTGTTGTATTAAGCCATCTTTGGAATACATTATTAACAATTTCTAATTGACAGGTATAATCACAGGTCTTAAGCTCAGACCAAAAAAATACCAATTTTAGCACGTAGAGAGTAAACTGGAAGTATGGTGATATGTGGAGATACCCAAGGGTACAGTATAGATGAGGAAGAGATCAAAGGCCAGCACAAATCCCTATGGAATGCCAACCTTTATGGGACACAGGAAGCAAAGCATACAAAAAAGAAGGGGAGCCAGAGGTACATGGGCAATTGCAAGGTGTGTCTTGAAAGTAAAAGTAAAAGGAGTGGTTACTGGTGTCAGAAACAAGCCCGTTGGCAACCTTTGTGAAGCCGATTTCAGAGATGAAGTCAGAAACCAGAATGCTGTTGGGTGGTGAAAAAATAAGAGAGAAAATTTGCGTTCTTTGGCTTCTTGCCTAAATTTCTCAGGTTAATTTTCAAAAAAATTTAGTATAGAAAGGGAGACAATTTTTTCCTCATGTACATGTCCAAAGCAACTCATAGGATCATATATCTGACCTCAACCAAGTACTTTAACCTAGAACAGTCATTAAGCAAGCTGTTTAAAGGGGAATGCTAAGGGACTGGAAGGGTGGAACATCAGATTAAGCTACCACCTGCGATGCTGGCATCCAGTATCAGAGAGCCGGTTTGAGTTCCCACTGCTCTGCTTCCAAACCAGCTCCCTGCTAATGCCTCAGGGAAGGAGAGGAAGATGGCTCAAGTTCTTGGGGGCCCTGCACCCATGTGGGAGACTGGATGGAGTTCCAGTCTCCTGTCTTCAGCATGGCCCAGTCTCAGTCATTGTACCCATTTGGAGAGAAAGCCAGTAAATAAAAGAGTCTCCCTCTCTCTCTTTTCCCCCCTCCCTCCCTCTTTCCTTCCTTCTCCCCGTCCTTCTAGCTCTTTGCCTTTCAAATAAATAAAATAAAACCTAAAAATAAATCGAGTGGAATGCTGAGCCTTTGTTTAGTCATTCTTTGGTTGACAGCTGGGAGTGGATTACTATTGGTTGATAGTCATTTAGGCTCTTGGAAACCTCCGATTAGGAATGGAGAATAGAAATTCTACAGTACTCCAATATCTCTCAGAAATTATCCAGCAGTGAAATCCCTGAGAAATTCACCCCTCATAGCATTTCCCCTTTCCCCAATTTGTGTCCACCACCCCTGATCTCCGTTGCACGCTCCACCTTCATAAAAGTCTATGTTAAAATGCGAAATCTTGGCCGGCGCCGTGGCTCAACAGGCTAATCCTCCGCCTTGCGGCGCCGGCACACCGGGTTCTAGTCCCGGTCGGGGCACCGGATTCTGTCCCGGTTGCCCCTCTTCCAGGCCAGCCCTCTGCTGTGGCCCGGGAGTGCAGTGGAGGATGGCCCAGGTGCTTGGGCCCTGCACCCCATGGGGAGACCAGGAAAAGCACCTAGCTCCTGGCTCCTGCCATCGGAGGAGCACGGTGCGCAGGCCGCAGCGCGCCGACCGCGGCGGCCATTGGAGGGTGAACCAACGGCAAAAGGAAGACCTTTCTCTCTGTCTCTCTCTCTCTCTCACTGTCCACTCTGCCTGTAAAAAAAAAAAAAAAAAAAAAAAAAAAGCGAAATCTTTTCAAGTTCTTAGCATCTCAATTAAAAGTTAAGCTTAATTAGAGTTGATGGGAGAAAGAATAGAATCCCATGAAGGAAAGGGACAAGGGCAGAGGCAAATGGCAACAAAACATGCCTTTTTTCAGTAGATGATTTTTACTTAGTGTCAGTTGCCTATGGGTCTCACTATGGGTCTCTTTCATAGCTATTGTAAGTCACATGAGAGCCACTTGTGTCACATTCTTCAGTTACTCCAGTTCCCATCTCTGGTAAACCTCAGTGGAAAAATGATCATCTGATAGATGAACAGACACATTTCAAGGGTCATTTCTAAAATTATTGTTTAGTAAAGACAGATCTGGAAAAAAAAATAAGATGTACTGATTTTCTTTCAGCCAGAAGTTTTTGCAAAATACTGCTGGATGGATAAATGGAGGAATGGATGGTTGGGGAGAATAAGGAAGAAAGAAGTACTGAAAGGACAGACTCCCAAAGAAGCCCTGTGGTTATTATCATGGTTGACCTTGTTTAGAGCACATTAGAGCACATTACATGCCATTCACTACATTGTTGGTAGGACAAGCACAGGTTTAGGAATAAGACGAATATTAGCTCCTGACTTGTGTTCTTAAGAAACTCACTCATCTTCCAAGCCTTGTTATCTCATCTGTCAAATGGTATTATACTGTGCACATTACAGGGATGTTATATGCATAAAAAGCCTTTTGTGTAAAAGATCATATATGTAAATTATGATGCACTATACATACATTAGGTATTATTCTGCATCTGAGGACAAGTTATCTTCCTAGAAGGAGGATTGCCCGGATATAACCTATTGTGAACAAGTGTGAGAACGTTTAATACACTAATAGCCTTAGGCCTCAAATCCTGGAGAGCTTATTAGTACTCATTAGTGCCCACATAGCAAGTCCTCACTGACCGCTTTGAGCATTTTGTATGCTATAATACTCTTTCATACTGCTGTCGGTTATTTTCTCCATACTTTCCTCAAAAGTACCTTGTTTTTCTCTTGCAAGCTCTTTCTCCATGCTTAGCTCTTCCATTTTATAAAGTAAATAATCATAGCCACTTCCACCTACTGACATACTTTTAATTGCTGCTCATACTTGAACATAGTGTTAAGCTTCTACTGACTCTGTAGAACACTGACAAACCTACTATGAGTGCTAATTAGGACCAACTTGAGCATACGTCAGCAGCCCTTTTACTGTTCTCTTTGAAATAGTTCCAGCTAGTCCTTTTAAATAAACTTCAGAAAAGAACTCAAATTAATTTCTTTCTCAATGTCCTATGGTTCAGAATTGGATTTTTTCCCCCTAGTGATTTCTGGTTAACAATCAAAGAGTTGCTTTTCTACACTATGATTTTAACTCAACTTACTGGGAGTGGAAAGAGTCAATCATTTATTCAAAATCTGTAATTATTTTTGTCTTACATTTCCTCTTTTTAAATATTTATTTATTTTTTGGAAAGGCAGAGTTATAGAGAGAAAGAGGCAGAGAGAGAAACAGAGAGAGAGAAAGAGAGAGAAAGAGGTCTTCCATCCACTGGTTCACTTCCCAAATGACCGAAACTGGGCCAATCTGAAACCAGGAGCTTCTTCCAGGTCTCCACGTGGATGCAAGGGCCCAAGGACTTGGGCCATCTTCCACTGCTTTTCCAGGATATTAGCAGAGAGTTGGATTGGAATTGGAGAAGCCGGAACTTGAACCGGCACCAATATGGGATGCTGGCACTGCAGGCAATGCCTTTACCCACTGTACCACAGTCCTGGCCCCATCTATTACATTTTCAGCTTCCCCAAAATGCTTTCCCTTCTCATTGAAGCTACTTCCTTCCCTTCAGGTATTTTTTTAAGATTTATTTATTTATTTTGAAAGTCAGAGTTACACAGAGAGAGGAGAGGCAGAGAGAGAGAGAGAGAGGTCTTTCATCTGATGGTTCACTCCCCAATTGGCTGCAACAGCCGGAGCTATGCCAATCTGAAGCCAGGATCCAGGAGCTTCTTCCTGGTCTCCCACGTGGGTGCAGGGCCATCTTCTACTGCTTTCCCAGGCCATAGCAAAGAGCTGGATGGAAAGTGGAAGCTGGGTCTCAAACCGGTGCCCATATGGGATGCCAGCGCTTCAGGCTATGGCGTTTACCCCATTGTACCACAGTGCCAGCCCCATGGGTGTCTTTTTTTTTTCTTTTTTTAAATATTTACTTATTCATTTGAAAATCAGAATTACAGACAGAGGGGGAGAGACACAGGGAGACACTATCACAACTACTGGTTCACTCCTGAAGTGTCCATAATGGCGAGGGCTGGGCCAGGTGAAAACCAGGATCCAGGAGCTTCTTCTAGGTCTCCCACATGTGTGCAGGGGCCCAAGCACTTAGGCCATCTTCCACTGCTTTCCCCATGCCATTAGCAGGGAGCTGGATCAGAAGTGGAACAGCCAGGACGCTAACAGGTGCCTATATGGGATGCCCAGGACACAGCAGCAGCTCTACCCAATATGCATGCCCCCTTTAGGATTCTTGTCAGAAAGTCCAAGCTAGGAATACTTCTGTGGGGGTTAAATTATCCAGACAGGCAGGACCATAATTTGCAGGTCCTAGTGGAAAATGAAAGTGCAAGATATTTGTTTTTTAAAAAAGTACTAAGAAATTCAAGACAGCAACAGCAGAGAATTCAGGCAAACACACAGCCTTATGTGATGATCATTTACTATTGCAACAAATAGATAGTATTGTTTACTTTGCCATCTTGGACTTCTATTTTTAAAATAAATGTATGCATTTGATAATCTCTGTAATGGGCTCCTGTTACATGCAAACTTTTTAGCAACTTGTAGTAATTCAGGAATTTTCCCTTTGTGTAAATTTTGAAACCCTTTATTTTCATCAATACCTACCTTAGCTTTGAATTGTAAAATTAATTGGAACTTTCAAGTGTAGTCTAATTCTCCTATGGTCATACTTTAGCCATTTAGCCATACATTAAGCCAAAATTTGCATTTATTGCAGTTTCACTTGTTAACACATGAACATTTATATTGTAGAGAGCTTTTAAAGTCTCAAAACACCAGAAAGGCATAACACGAAAGAGTACACAGTCTGGTAAAACACTGAAAGGATTCATGCGTGTTTGGGGACAACCTATGGTATCTCAATTGATTGTAAAACATATTTAATGCTAAATTTGATGGCATCATTACAGTGCCTTGTGTTCTTACATGCATATTTTCGGACCTTCTCCTCCTCCACTGGGCTAGCCACCACTTAGCCCGGCAGGAAGCTGAGTTTCTCTGCTTATCTGCTAAGCTAAGGGAGAGTGAGTGGTGTTGATTTTGCTGTATGTGGCCAATTATCTTGACCTTTATGATAGATCAAGCCGTGGCGGGACGGGGAAGCTGAGTCTCCCTCCCATTTACATCTCCTTCATGGAGAGAAGCACACGGTGATTGTGTCAGTTTGCGGTCTTATATTTCACTCCCCAGCAATGCACATCTTGAGACACTGTGATTAACATCCCTAATTCCTAAAAATTGACTTGCCTTGTTATAACTAAAGAGCCGTCGCCTAAAATACTTCACCCACTGTTCGAAAGGGTATTATTTTAGTTCCCTGGGGATAGGAAAAGTTTTCAACCCACCAGTGCAGGGATTAGTTTTATTTTAAAGTATTTAAAGTGTTTTTGATAACTTGGCTAAGAATGAGCCCAGTTCAGTGGCCTACCAAGAGCCTTTAAAGATGTGCTCCAAGCCCTTATCCAACTACACAATCTGTAAAAATGCTGATATTCTGTATACATTTGGAAATCAAAATCTACCTCCTTCATATGTCAGAGAAATTAAGGCACCTTCTACATCAACCACAGAATGATTTCATTTGTATAAATAGCTTTCTCTTTAAATAGGATTTTTGACTGAATCAACCAGATTTAATCATGTCTACTGAGTAACATGAGCACTTTTCCTTATTTCTCATATCCTTGTCCACTAAGCAAATAAAGGCATTTCTCTTTTTATTGAGTATTCATAATTGTCTATAATAATTTTTGAGAAACAGTTTTCTGATTCACTTAGAGTCAGAATAAGATTTTTTCTTGAGAAGACCAAAAGAGCATCATCTCTTCAGAAAATAGTATCTATTCAGCAGTTTCTTGACTGACTTAACCAATTTGACCAATTCTTGTGTATAGACATAGTTTGAGGCACACAGCTATTGTGAATAGGTTTTAAAACAAAACAAAAACATTGAATTAACCATTCCTTTCTATTAACACACTTAATTACACTAACTGGACTTCTTGGTGGTAATTAGGAGAAAGTGTGTTCTCTGTTTCATTACAAACATGTATAACGAAACCACCTGTCCACAATGTAGGGGGAACACATGCATTCTCAATTTTCCTTCATGGTTCTCCTCTTGGAGAGTTTGGGCATCATAACATCCCTCCAAAAGCAGCAGCACTGATGGGAGCTGGGGGCAGAGAACTGCAGTCCTCAGTCATGACTGTGACTCCCCTTGCCAATCACTCTTTACAGAGGGAGAAACTGAGGAAACACAAGACCATATTGATAAACCAAGCAGCTTAATCCAATTGCCATCTGGCTTCTGTGAATTCCTACGGTGTTTTCTTGTTGATGGTTGCTCCAAAATCAGCCACATGAGTATCCAACCTAATGCAGCAGAGTTAGTCTGCTCGAAGGCCATGCTACTGTTGCCCTGTTTGTACCTGCAACTCTTCACAAATTCGGGTAAAACAGAGTTCTCAGGTGACCCAGTTGAGACTTCAAGTGTCATGAGTTTAGCATATGCTCAAGTCACAGGTCCTAACTCCTCCTTTATGGACACATGACTGGTACCTTGCTGCTTAAAGAAGAGTGAAAAACTAGCCAAAGCTATACATTAGAGAAACAGTCGCTATGATGACGCTATTTGGGGTTTGATTGAAAAGAACTCTTAATAAGACACTGAAATGTTAACAAAGAACATAGCAGTGAGACCAAGTAGTTCACTGCTTTAAAGTAAGTAATAATTGTAAAAAGATAGAGAATAGGGTTTCTCAATCTCAAGACTATTGACTTTTGGGATTGGATAATTCCTTGTTTTGTGGGACTGGTTTGTGCATTATGAGATGTTTAGAAAAATCTCTGGTCTCTACCCAACAGTTGGCAGTAGTCTATCTTTCCCAGTTGTAACAACTAAAGATATTCCCCACCCCTTAAATTGCCAAATATCTTTTGGAGAACAAATTGCCTTCACTCAAGAACCACTGCTGTAGAGCACTTTGATCTTCCCAACACATCTGCTAGAAATTTTTATAAATCTTTATATTACAAATCTGGAAGCTGAGGCTCAGAAAAATAAAGGGGCTTGTCTAAGACCTCAAGTTCTACAAGTAGTAAATGATAGAGATGAAATTCAAACTCACTCAGATCTTCTGAAGCCGTATCAGGTTTTCTTTTTATACGCTACTTATAAAACAGATAACTTTTTAATGCACCATGCTACCTGCACTTCCTTCCATTGCTTCATTTGCTGTTATTTGGATTTCTTGATCTCTACATAGGTAGCATTAAGCCAAAATTTTTTCAGCATCCCAAGGTTCACCTAAAGTTCAGCATTTTAAGACAACATTTTCTCTTTTGGTCTTTTGTCCCGATAGCTCCAACGTTTGACATATTGACAATAGTAGGTTACTGTTGAGAAGGTAAGGTGAAGGAATATTTACACTTCAGCAGGGCTGAAGTCTCTTCAACTTAACCTTTCTTAACACTTCAAGTCCACGTTAAAAATTCATACTCTAGTAATGAAAAAGTAGATTCTCTTTTTGTTGTCAAAGTACTCAAGAAGACAAATTTTGGAAAAGTATCCACAGACACAAATGAAGAAATAGCTTTAATAACTAACTTCAGTTTATCTGTTTTGGCACATTAATGTACATTCTATGGCCAATGAGTACCTAAGCTACTATTTAATGTTTATTTATTTATGCTTCTCTAGAGTGAAACTTTTGTTACAGTACCTGAAATAAAATGGAGTATCTTTGTTGCATATGTCATGAGATAAAATATTATTCAATCAAAATAAATTAATAAGCAATGACCTCTAAATTCCATTTAGATTCTAAAGATCATTTGGGTTCCATGGAGTATTCATGATAGAACTTATACATAGATCTAGGTATCAGCAAGCCAACTCTATAATGACTTAGAATTATGATTTACTCAGCAAATATTTCAATAGAGAGGTGGCTATTCAAATTTCCATTTGAGATGCCTTTGTTTTAAAAAGGAAGATGGGAGATTGGCCCTGTGGTGCAGTGAGTTAAGCTACCACTTATAATTCCTACATCCTACATCAGTATTCCCACCCAAGTCTCAATTACTCCATGTCTGGTCCAACATTTTTTTATTTGACAGAGTTAGACAGTGAGAGAGAGAGACAGATAGAAAGTTCTTCCTTCCATTGGTTCACCCCCCAAATTGTCGCTACATCCAGAGCTATGCCAATCCAAAGACAAGAGCCAGGTGCTTTCTCCTAGTCTCCCACGCAGGTGCAGGCACCCAAGCACTTGGGCTATCCTCCACTGCCCTCCCAGGCCATAGCAGAGAGCTGGACTGGAAGAGGAGCAACTGGGACTAGAACCCGTTGCCCATATGGGATGCCAGCACCATAGGCAAAGGATTAACCAAGTGAGCCATGGTGCCAGCCCTGATGTCCAATATTTTATAATGTACCTGGAAGGCAGCAGATGATGGACCAAGAATTTGGGCCCCTGCCAGTCATGTGGGAAAACCAGATGGAGTTTCTGGCTCTTGTTTCAGCCTGGCCCTACCATTGTACCCCCATAAATATACACAATTATTATTCATCACTTAAAAATAAATTCAAAAATAATGAATGTGAAGAATTTTTATATTATGTGCATGTCTGAGGAGTGAACCAGTGGATGGAAGAGATCTCTCTCTCTAATCAAATATATAGATAGATAAATCTCTGTTGCTCTGTCTTTCAAATAAATACATAATCTTTTTTTAAAAAAAAATTATTTATTTCAGAGCCAGAGTTAAAGACAGAGGGAGAGAGAGAGACAGAGAGGGAGGTCTTCCATTTGCTGGTTCACTCCTGAAATGACCACAATGGCTGGAGCTGGGCCAATCTGGAGCCAGGAGCCTGTAGCTTCTTCCGGGTCTCCTTCGTGAGCACAGGGGTCCAAGCACTTGAGCCATCTTCTACTGCTTTCCCAGGCCATCAGGAAGAAGCTGGATCAGAAGTAGCACAGCCAGGACTCAAACTGGTGCCCATATGCTGGTGCCTCAGACAGAGGCTTAACCTACTAAGCCACAGTGCCTGCCCCAATAATGCTTTTTTTTTTTAATTAAAAAAGTTTATGTATTTTCACAAAAATAGATTCACAAAATATAATTCACAAAAAAGATTATGTATTTATTTGAAAGATGAGAAGTATGGACCTGCCAACCATTCTAAGGAAGCATATAGTTTTATTTAGATACTAGTGCCATTTTTTTAAGACAGAGTAATAGCACTTTGGTGGCTCCTCAGCAATTTCATTCCTTGGTATGAACCCAGAAGAATTGAAAACAGTGTTTTGAACAGATACTTGCATGGAAAAGCTAATAGCAACAACATTCACAATAACCAACAGGTATACAAAACAAGTATCCATCAATAGAGGACTGGATAAATGAAAGGCGACAGAGACATATAATGGAATATTATTGAGCCATAAAAAAGAATGAAGTTCTTTTTAAAGTGAGATTTGTTTATTAAGTGAGAGTTACAGAGAGAGGAGAGACAGAGAGGAAGAGAGATCTTCCATCTGCTGGTTCACTCCACACGTGGCTGAAACAGCCAAGGCTGAGCCAGGCTGAGCCAGGAGCCAGATTCTTTCAGGTCTCTCACATTTGTATAGGGGCCTGAACACTTAGGCTGTGTTCTGCTGCTTTCTCAGACCATTAGCAGGGAGCTGAATCAGAAGGAAAGGAACCAGGATTTGAACCAGCACCCATGTGGAATGTCAGTGTCACAGGCAGTGGCTTTACTCACTATGCCACAATGCTTACCCCAGAATGAAATTCTGATACATGCTACAACATGAATGAATTTTGAAAACATGCTAAGTGAAAAAAGCCAGACACAAAAGGACAGCTATTGTATGATTCCATGTATATGACGTCTAAACTATGCAAAGTAATATGACTAAAAATCAGAGGTTATGGGGAGAATGGGAACATGCGTAATGTTTACAGAGTCTGTTTGGTGTGATGGAGCTGTTTTGGAGATAGTGATGATGGTTGCACAATATTGTTAATGTGATTAATGCTATTGGATCATACACTTAACAATAGTGAATATAATGATATGTTGGTTTGAAATGACCTAGATGAAAGATCTCTGTGAGCGAGATCCCAGTGGAAAGAACAGGCCATCAAAGAAGAAGATAACTTTCTCTGAAAGGAGGAGAGAACTTCCACTTTGATTATGGCCTTGTCTAAATATGGCTGGAGTTTGTGACCTCAAGAGGCTTCCATAAACTTGGCAGTTCATGACAAGAGCTTCCAGTGATTACTGACATCATAAATAAGAGTGTCAATTGTTAAATCAACAACAGGAGTCACTGTGCACTTACTCCCCATGTAGGATTTCTGTCCTTAATGTGTTGTACTATGAGAATTAATGGTAAAACTAGTCTTCAAACAGCACTTTATACTTTGTGTGTCTGTGTGGGTGCAAACTTTTGAAATCTTTACTTAGTGTATACTAAATTGATCTTCTGTATGTAAAGATGATTAAAAATGAATCTTAATGAAGAATGGGATGGGAAAGGGAGTAGGAGATGGGATGGTTTGTGGGTGGGAGGGTGGTTGGGGGGGGGACTCTATAATCCAAGAGTTATACTTCTGAAATTTATATTTATTAAATAAAAGTTTTCTATAAAGAATGATAAGTTGGTTTGGTGATGGATGTATTTATTACTTTGCGTATTTCTACAAGGTATACATAAATCAAAACATATTGTACCCCATAAATATATAAAATTATTATTTTTCAAAAATGAATTAATAAAATAAAATTCAAAAATAATGAATGTGAAAATTTTTATATTATGTATATTTACCAGGAAAAAGTTTCAACTTATATAACAAATAAAAGGCTCAAGCACCTAACACAGAACCTATTTCAAAGCCATAAAGAAAAGCTCAATTTCCTAACAAATTTCAGACAAAGAAAACAATCAGAGAAGAAATATTAATGGCAAATAAACATACAAAACTATGGCAATATGATCATCCTGGCTTATAATAAATAATTCCAAAGGAAAGCAAGATACCACTTTTTTTTTTCCAAAAAGAAAAAGAAGAATAAAAACGGAAATGGACACTATGTAAGAGGGCAGATGAGGAACTGGTCATCATTTAAAAATAATGTGCAAGGGGTCGGCTCTGTGGTGCAATAGTTTAATCCTCCATTTGCAGCGCCGGCATCCCATGTGGGCACCGGTTCTAGTCCTGGTTGCTCCTCCTCCAGTCTGGCTCTCTGCTGTGGCCTGGGGAAGTAGTAGAAGATAGCCCAAGTCCTTGGGTCTCTGCACCCACGTGGGAGACCAGGAAGGGGCACCTGGCTCTGGCTTCGGATCAGCATAGCTCTGGCCATTGCACCATTTGGGGAGTGAACCGACGGAGGGAGGATCTTTCTCTCTGACTCTCTCTCTCTCTTTCTCTTTCTCTCTCTCTGTGGCTCTACCTGTCAAATAAATAAATAAAATCTTTTAAAAAATAACGTGCAAATACTGATAGTATCCACCCAAATTTTAAAATTCTTATTTTTATTTATTTTTATTTTTTGACAGGCAGAGTAGACAGTGAGAGAGACAGAGAGAGGTCTTCCTTTACCGTTGGTTCACCCTCCAATGGCCGCCACAGCCGGCGCACTGCATTGATCCGAAGCCAGGAGACTGGTGCTTCTCCTGGTCTCCCATGGGGTGCAGGGCCCAAGGACCTGGGCCATCCTCCACTGCACTCCTGGGCCACAGCAGAGAGCTGGCCTGGAAGAGGGGCAACCGGGACAGAATCCAGCGCCCCGACCGGGACTAGAACCCTGTGTGCTGGCACCAAAGGCGGAGGATTAGCCTATTGAACCATGGTGCCGGCCCCAAATTTTAAAATTCTTATCCTTTTACCCAGCAGTACAACTGTTAGCAATTACTCTGAGAGTCAGATACATGCACAAAAAGGATTTCTTCCAAGATATTTGTCATATAACACAGATGGATGTCTGACAATAGGAAAGAAGTTTTGTTAGCTAGGGGACATCCATAAGATAGAATGAATATGGAGCCATCATTAGCAATTATATTAACAAAAACATTAAATGGCAAAATATTTAGTAGAAAAAAATTTCATACAATGTTGTTAACTGAGAAAGCTTTACGTCTCTTACCCAGCTGGTTTTAAACAAATACATATGTCTAGAAAAAAGTATTGGATAGAAAGAAAGACACCAATAAGTGATTATCTTGAAGTATTGAGGCTGAATAAGTTGTATCGTCTTTTGTACCTTTCATATATCAAATTTTCTACAGTAAGTCCATATAATGCACAAGGATGAAGCATAAAGAAATAACTATTTACAAAATAAAGACTTATTGCTGAGAGCATCCTAGATGGCGGAGGCTGGGCTAGAGCAGAAGAGAGAATCCTAGCAGACTCTGTATGCCAGCCCTAAAATGACAGTACTTTCTGGCTCTCTCTGGACTGGGAGAGGAGTCCTTGCCACCAACAAGGGCTGATAATAAAGGGCCAGGGAAGCCTAGCCCACATCCAAAGGAGATCAACCTCAGATGGACATAGGGGCTTAGTACATATACTGTTGATTCTACTGGTCAACCTTATTAGAAGCCCTGTGCGAGCATTTGTCCTACCTATTGGAAACTTACTTGAAGAGTCTTCCAAAAGTTCTTGGAAAATACATATTATAAACAAGAACTGCATGGATCTCAAATTCTTTTGCACCAAAATAAACTTACTTATTGTCTAATTCAATTTTTAATGAGCCTTTTGAAATCCCCTGTATACCTTCCTGAGCAACACTAAATCATGAACAGGTTGACTATGTAAGATTCTGTATGGTTGAAGTCATCATATTTTTAATAAAAAATTAAATAGGAATTTTCTTCAAAAATCTGTGAACTTGGGCCAGCATTGTGGTGCAGTAGGTTAAGCCCCTGTTAGCAACATCACATCCCATATCAGGGCACCAGTTCAAATTCCAGCTGCTCCACTTCTTATCTAACTCCCTGCTACTGTACCTGGGAAAGCAGAGGAAGATGGTCCAGGTATTTGGACCCTTGGCACTCATATCAGAGGCCCGGGTAGAATTCCAGGCCTGGGTAGAGTTCCAGGCTTTGGCCTGGTACAGCCCTGGCTGTTATGGCCAACTGGGGAGTAAACCAACAGATGGAAGATCTCTTTCTTACTCTGTTTTTCCCTTTCTGTCTGTCATTCTGCCTTTTAATAAATAAATGAACAATCTTTATAAAAATATATGAACCTTATAAATTTGCAAAAGTTAAATCACATCTAGGTCTATATTTAATTAGTATCTTTAAATTAAAAATTGTGACTTTCACCAAAAAAGATTTATTATCAAGAAAATATTTGTACTATCATATGTGACAAAATTGTGGATCCCTTAGGATAAAGGTACATTTTTTGTCTTTATAAACATTATTTTCTTTTTTTTTATATATATATATAAAGCTTTTATTTAAAGAATATAAATTTCCAAAGAACAGCTTATGGATCACAATGGCTCCCCCCCCACAACCTCCCTCCCTCCCCCTACCCTCCCCTCTCCCGCTCCCTCCCCCCCTCCGCCCACATCAAGATTCATTTTCAATTCTCTTTATACACAGATCAATTTAGTACATATTACGTAAAGATTTCAACGGTTTGCCCTCGCATAGAGACACAAAATGATAATACTGTTGGAGTGCTAGTTATAGTATTAATTCACAACATTATTTTCTAATTAAAAACACTATCTGTCTAAGCAATTTAGGAGCTAGAAATCAACATGAGCTAAAACATTAAAGTGAATGGGGCCGATGCCGTGGCTCAATTTGCTAATCCTCCACCTTGCAGCACCAGCACACCGGGTTCTAGTCCCGTCGGGGCGCCGGATTCTGTCCCGGTTGCCCCTCTTCCAGGCCAGCTCTCTGCTATGGCCCAGGAGTGCAGTGGAGGATGGCCCAAGTGCTTGGGCCCTGCACCCCATGGGAGGCCAGGAGAAGCACCTGGCTCCTGGCTTCGGATCAGCATGGTGCACCGGCTGTGGCGGCCATTGGAGGGTGAACCAACGGTAAAGGAAGACCTTTCTCTCTGTCTCTCTCACTGTCTACTCTGCCTGTCAAAAAAAAAAAAAAAAAAAAGAGTGAATGGACT
This sequence comes from Sylvilagus floridanus, assembly GCA_949820135.1. Taxonomy (NCBI): domain Eukaryota; kingdom Metazoa; phylum Chordata; class Mammalia; order Lagomorpha; family Leporidae; genus Sylvilagus; species Sylvilagus floridanus. The sequence continues at coordinate 94,781,871 of OX463244.1, read as the reverse complement.
TCCCTCAACTCACAGATACCACTGTAAATATTGCAGAATGTGTCCTTTCTGATTTTTTCTGTATCTATTTGTTCTACACTTTAAAAATAGTTAACATTACAGTTAATCATTCACCAGTCTTTGACATGAACTTTTAACTTGCCACATTTTTTAAAGATTTATTTATTTATTTGAAAGTCAGAGTTACACAGAGAGAGGGGAGGCAGAGAGAGAGAGACAGAGACAGAGCGAGAGAAACAGAGAGAGGTCTTCCATCCTCTGGTTCACTCCTCAGTTAGCCACAATGGCCGGAGCTGCACCTATCCGAAGCCAGGGGCCAGGAGCTTCTTCCAAGTCTCCCACGCAGGTGCAGGGGCCCAAGGACTTGGGCCATCTTCTACTGCTTTCCCAGGCCATAGCAGAGAGCTGGATTGGATGTGAAGCAGCCAGGACTAGAACCAGTGCCCAGATGCGATGCTGGCACTGCAGGCAGCGGCTTTACCCATTACACCACAGCACCGGCCCCACTTGACACATGTAGAAAATGCTTCCGTGTCATTAAATAATTCTTCACAATATCATTTTAATGGGATATGGTTTTATTCATTTGGACTTATTTATTATGCTGTACTCAACCAATCTCCTTATTATCAGAAATTGAACTTGTTTCCAATTCCTACCATTATGAACAAGGTTGTCATAAATGTCCCTGTGTCTCTGCACATTCATGATTTTTCCTTAGGATAAATTTCTAGGAATGGAATTACTACATTAAGAGCTTGCAATATGAAAGCTTTTAATTCACGTTGCAAAACTGCTCTCAAGAAAGGCACTATCAACTTGTGCTCCCACCCGAAGTGCAAAGAAATACTTACTCCCCAGCATCCTCACCATCACCAGTATCACTTAAAAAGCTAGATCAACAGGTTGAAAGCAGGATCCTGTTATGTTTGGGATGTGCATTTCACTGACTGCTAGTGAAGATGAACTGTTTTCCTATGATTATTGATCACTTATAATGATGCTTTTAGAAATTCCCCATTCTTTCCCTTTGTTCGCTTTTCTTTTGCTTTATAAATGTTTTCCTCATTGATTTATAAGGACTCTTTTAATATGAAGAACATTACCTGACAGCCTGTTTCCTATACTTCAGGGCTTCTAGAAAATCCAGTAGATAGGCAAACGGGAATAGGAGTATTTCATCATAGAAGTGTTTTATATTATGTATGTGATTAAGCCCATCATATTATATATTCCTTCCTTTAAAATAACATGCAAGTTATATTAATTCTCTTTACTTTCTTCCACTGAATGTGTTCATTTCAGCATTTCAGAAGATAAAAATAGCCCAACTATCACAGAAAAAAGTGTAAAGGAATTGTGTTACTTAACTAAAAAAGAATTGAGAGTGGCGATAAACTCTGAAAATACCAGAAGACAGAGTCACCGTTACATACTCCCTGTGTCCTCTAAATAAAGAAGTCTGCAACGATTAATAAAAGGCCAAGTAATTTTGGTGTTAATGTGATCTCCTAAGAGTCCCCTACAATCACAGCTGGCAAGTAAGAAATCTATAAATCAACGAACCCTATAAGCTTTGATGGGGTCAGGCTGAAGACAGACTTAAATTTAACAGAAACAATTTGACTCAGAAAAGAGAACTTTTTGAGAAGAGCATAAGTTACTAAAGAATTGCATTGTGTTCCTCAAGTTAATTAGAATGCATCTTTTCTTAGAATTGTTTTAACCTCAGCAGGTGAGAGGTGTGGAGATGGGGTCTTTTATTTACTTCTCTGCCACTAGTAGTTACATACCCCTGGGCCTGGTGGAGATGAGAAAGGAGAGTCAGCCCCCAGCCCAGACCTCTTGCCTACTCTGGGTCTCTAGAGGGCTGACATTTTCAGTCACAAAGATATCCCCACAGCTTACAGACAATGCGTAGGGCCCAGTACCATGACATGCCACCCAGAGTGCACTGCAACTGGATAATTTTATAAATAATTTTATATGGAAATTCATATAGAATTATATTTGGGTGTGTGTTTTTAGCACTAATGTGTTAGTGTAATCATTTTTCAAGCAAAATTATTTTGCTCATTCTGCCTTAAAGGATTTTTTTTTAACAAACCAGGAGCCTCCAAATGTGAAAAGGGCCTGGGCTTTAAACCGACCTCTAAGAGGCATTTTGCCATGGATTAACAAAGTAGAAATGCTGAAAATCCCCTTATAGGGTTTGTTGATTTGCAGATTACTTACCTGGATATGTAATTGAGCAATACTGAGAGTGGCCTGCCAGTTGTGATTATGGGGACCTCCCAGGAGGGCACATTAATACCAAAATTACTTAGCTTTTTATTAATCAATTATGGGCTTCTTTATTTAGGGGACGCAGGGAGTTTGTAGCCAAGGAAAATCCACTACGGCTTTAGAATTTCTTATTAAGTCTTCTGAAGAATTTTCCCAAAATGTGATTAATAACGGAGTTCTGTGACATGATAAGGAAGCAAAGCATACCATTTGTAATTCTAAAAGAAAATTACAGGTAACTTAATTCCAAAAGCAGTCATAATTAGAATAGCAAGAGGTGCCAAGATAGAGTGGACTAAATCCTTTGGCATCTTGTGGCTACTTTGGAGAAATCATTACCTGCTTTAATCATTTGGACTGTATGTGCTGGGAATACATTAGTGATCAGGGGTTTGAAAGATGTGTAATCTGACTCTGGATGTCAACAAGATCACAACTCTAGATAGTAAATATTGCCCACTACTGATGATGCCTGCATAACTAACAAACTGGAATAATCCTACAGGTTGTAACTTGGACCTCCTTATATATTTCTGCTAATGAACTCTTTTGTGAGAGGGAACATAATCGATTTCTCTTCAGTAATTTATTCATTTTTTTCTATGTATCTCCCTCTTTTGCTTTTTAGTTCTTTAATTCTTTCCAGTTCAAATGGACTCAGATGTGGAACATTGAAACTGACATTTTGGTTTGCCTGCATACTTGTTTCAGAAAAGCTAGTCTTTCCTATTCATTAATATTAATGTAACAGGAAAATAATGTATTGGTCCAGGAGTTAATAAAACTTCCCTAAATTAACAGAATAGCTGCACACTGATTAGACTGTCTAGGACACAAAGCAGGTAGCGACTGCCACTAGGGAGAAAGGCAGAGGGACTCATTCATGTGATAGATATGCTTGATCCTAAAATGTACCAGATAGATTAAGGTTCCAGATGCCCTGGACATACCACCTTACCTGATATGTGGCCAACTTCAATGAGTTACTAACCTCAGTTCTCAATCTCCACTAGGAAACCACAAGTTCAAACTTGGGTTTGAAGTTATTAAGGGCAAACTCTGTTAATGACCAAAATATTTTTTTCTCATGTGAATTTCCAAACCCTAAAACCTTTTAAAAATGTTAAATCGTGTGAAGGGTGTAACTACTTTAAAATAAGTTGGCATTTTGAAAGTCACTTGTGGGGCTAATGTTGTGGCACAGGAGGTTAAGCTGCACTTGCAATGCTGGTATCCCCTATTGGAACACTGATTAGAATCCCAGTTGTTCCATTCTTGATCCTGCTCTCTACTAATGCACCTGGGAAAGCAGCAGAAGATGGCCCAAGTATGTGGGCCCCTTCCACCCATGTGGGAGACCAAGATGTAGTTCCTGACTCCTAACTTCAGCCTGGACCATACTTGGAGGCTGTGGCCATTTAGGGGGTAGACCAGTGGATGAAAGATTCTCTCTCTCTCTCTCTCTCTCTCTCTCTCTCTCATTCTATCTCCTTTTCTTTATAGCTCTGCCTTTCCAATAAATAAATATTTTTTCAAAAGTCATTTATTACTTGTACTGCAGATGCTATAGTTTATTGTAGAAAAGTAACTTGGTCTTTAGGTCCTAAAAATCTGATCCGGTGTTAAGATTGATTGGACGGCTGGTGCTGAGGCTCAATAGGCTAATCCTCTGCCTTGCGGCACCAGCACACCGGGTTCTAGTCGCAGTTGGGGCGCCAGATTCTATCCCGGTTGCTCCTCTTCCAGTCCAGCTCTCTGCTATGCCCAGGAGTGCAGTGGAGGATGGCCCAAGTCCTTGGGCCCTGCAACCACACGGGAGACCAGGAGAAGCACTTGGCTCCTGGCTTCAGATCAGCGTGGTGCACCAGCCACAGCACACGGGCTGCGGCGGCCATTGAAGGGTGAACCAACAGTAAAGGAAGACCTTTCTCTCTGTCTCTCTCTCACTGTCCACTCTGCCTGTCAAAAAAAAATTGATTGGACATTTAGTATGGAAAGCTATATATTGATGAGAAATTTGGGGAAATTAAGTCTACAAGTAGAATGACTACACATAGTTATCTGTTCCTGTGGTCAGAACTAAATGCATGTGAGACAACATCAAAATACGTATTAAAAATAGACATAATCCAACTCATCAATAACATGAAAGCCTCACTCTCCTCACCATTAGTCCAGGCCATGAACAACATGTTTCCATTCCAATAACTTCTGAAAACTAATTCTGTCTCCCTCCCCCCACCAAATGAAGGCTGGGATGGGGGGTGGGGAGCACAGAAGCCTGAACTGGGCTGGAGATGTATCATCTATAGCTGCTATGTATTGCCCATCCAAGGGAATACCAAAAATAGGATTACAAAAACTGGCAGGTCAGAATCAAAGCAAAGAGCTCATTTGGGTCATTTTTCCAAATGGAATTCAATGTGGAAAGCAGCTAAGGTATAAAGTTAAAGAAACAGAGACAAAGATTGCTACTGAATGGGGATGGGAGTGGGAGTGGGAAAAAGCCTGCAGTAGTTCCTCAGTCAGCAGTGGACATCTGTAGTCTTTTATTTTTATTTTCCTCTTGACTTTTTATGAATTGAGATAGAGGAATATTTAATAAGCATAATAAACTGTAAATGCAGCATGAGAAAAAAATGCAGATTCCTAAGCTACAGAAGAGTATTTAATGTTTGTTATTTAATTTGTTTTTATTTTTATTTTTTAAAATTTTTAATTAGTTTTAGGGTATTTTTTTCCTTTCTTGGAAACCTCCCTCCATGCCACTCTGGCTGGAGATCTTTGACTGTAATAAATCTTGCTTTTAAATCTGTCTGCATGGGAATTCTTCCTGGTGGAACAAAGAACTGACCCGCAACAAAGTTACAGTGAAAAAACAGCATCTAAGAGGAACCAGCTGCACCAGACACTGAATCTGCTGGCACCTTGATCTTGGAGTTCCCAGCCTCCAGAATGGCACTGAATACAGAGCCTATTACTCCAGGAGGCTGTGACTACAGAACAGTAAAAACTGCAGACAGAGCCTGCATAGCTGCATAGAAGTCATAGCTGCTGGGCAGCTACAGCATAGGTGCCCCAAAGAGGTATGAATCACTGGGAAAACTGGGAGACTCAGAGGAATAATCCTTGATGGTACATTCATCCAAATGCAACAATCATTGTTAATGTTTTTATAAATATTCTCAGATTTTAATGACATTACAATCATTATTGTAACATATAATAAAATGAGTATTATTTTGTATTCTAAAAAATTTTAGTTTTTAACAGATTCAATGTACTTTGTAGATACAATTCTAAGAACAAAATATTCCCTTCTTCTCTCCCCCTTTTTCCTTCCTACCCTTGTTCCTTCTCCCTTTCTATTTTTTTAGTTTTTGAGATAACATATTTTTAATTTACATTACAATAGAAAGCTTAATATTTCACCAAATAAGAAGTTTAACAAGTAAAAAAGCAAAAAGACTCTTGTTAGTGAGACTGTAGACATGGCAATAAACAATTATTGAATGCAAAAATGATAATTTCACCCATATACAGTAAATTTTAAAGTAATCACAGATCATTAAAACTATAGTAGTATCACATTCTTAACCATTTATTTGACAGTTACTTTAGTCTTTTCTTATCCAATTTGCAGAACTGCAGAGAGAGCTCTAGCAGTTTTTTTTTTTATTTTAATTTTTATTTATTTATTTTTTTTGGATAGGCAGAGTGGACAGTGAGAGAGAGAGACAGAGAGAAAGGTCTTCCTTTTGCCGTTGGTTCACCCCCTAATGGCCGCTGCGGCTGGCGCGCTGCGGCTGGCACACCGCGCTGATCTGAAGCCAGGAGCCAGATGCTTCTCCTGGTCTCCCATGGGGTGCAGGACCCAAGCACTTGGGCCATCCTCCACTGCACTCCTGGGCCACAGCAGAGACCTGGACTGGAAGAGGAGCAACCGGGACAGAATCTGGCGTCCTGACCGGGACTAGAACCCGGGGTGCCGGTGCCACTAGGAGTTTTTTTTAAAAAAGATGTATTTATTTTACTTGAACGTTACAGAGAGAGGAGAGGCAGAAAGAGAGAGAGGTCTTCCATCTGCTGGTTTACTCCCCAGATGGCTGCAGTGGTTGGAGCTGCACCAGTCCAAAGCCAGGAGCCAGGAGCTTCTTCTTCCAGGTCTCCCACTTGGGTGCAGGCAGCAGCTTTACCCACTATGCCACAGCGCCAGCCCCTCTCTATGTTTGAAAGTCACGGCCAGAAGGAAATCATGTGTATGTATTTTTGGTATTTCTTACCATCCAGTAATGCACACAGCCAAACATATGTACTCTCCCCCATGATTGCCAGTCCTGAGGTGAATGACTTTGAGACACTGACCTTGTGCTTCCTCTCTGGAAGAACCAGAGTGTGACAGTCTCAATGAGGAGAAATTTGCAGTTAAGCTGAAAATGGTCTCTTAGAAGTACCTTGAACTGGACCAAGCAATTGCATGTATGAAGCATGAACGTGCTTATCCAAAGAAACTAATAGAACTGTGAATGAGTCAAACCCATGGAAGCTATTAAGGGACACTGACAGCTTGAAAAGTCTATAAAATAAGCAGTCTCCTGAGCAAGCCAAAGCTTCTATGCTTTTCCAAGATCCACCTGACTCCCAAGCTGAAGCTTTTGCTATTGAGCATGAAAATTAAATGAAAACACAGTCAAGACGGTAAGCATTTGGTTTTAGTAGTTAAGCTACTGCTTTGGTCAATCACTTCCCATATGAGAATTCCTGGATTCAAGTCCCTGCTCTGCTCTGATTCCAGCTTCCTGCAAATGTGCACCCTGGGAGACATCAGGTGATGGTTGGGCCTGTGCCATCCACATGGGAGACCCAGACTGAGTTCTTACATCCTGACTTTGATCCTGGGGAGTGAACTAATGAATGCTCACTCCGTATCTGTCCTCTTTGTTCTCTGTTTCTCAAGTAAATAAGTTTTTAAAAATGATAACATAATAGAAGAAATTCTACTCAGAAGATTCTCTGTGTACATGTTATTACCTCCACCTACACCATCACCACAAAACCCACTGGTGCGCATGTCCATGGATAGTGTGTCCATCCCACTAATCAATCTGAAAACAAAAGCCTCTTATGACAATTTGTAATACTAGGAAGTTTTCTCTTCCTCGTCATGAAAACAGAAAGTTGATGTGCCAGGATCCAAATCAGCCTTGTTCAATTTCTACCTAAGAGGTGAGATGGAAGGTACAAATGAAAGTGGGGGAAAAGAAATATTATTTATACTTGTATTTGTTTAATTTCTCCGGAGACCTGTATTAATAGACTGTACTATTAGAAGAAGTAAATTAACTTTATACAATGTTTAAAGAATTGTGTATATGTGGGATCAAATGAGGGGAAAGGATAGTTTTGCCAAAGGCAACTGTTATCAAGGTTCTGAAATTAATTGGATGCTTTAATTGAGGTAGATTACTAGCTAATGCTTGCTTGAATACAGTAATTCTCCTATTAAATTATCTTTGAATAATTACCTGAAATTTCTCAGCTGCAGGGACTGATGGCTATTTAATTGCACAGTGATGTTGCTATATAATTACTTAACAAGGTGTCCCGTAATAGTTTAATTCCCTTTTACAGAAAAAAGTGCATGATAAAGTAACTACAAATACCTTTTTCATAAAAAATAAATTACTGTAGGTTTTTTCCATCAATGATTATTTATTATTTGAAAGTAAATTAAATTATTTCTATATTTTTATTAATAATTGAAGTATTGATTTTAAAAAATAGAGTAGAGCCTCTCTAACCCATAAAATAACATTTCAAACGTTTAGAATTGTCATTTTAAAATTTTGCTCATCATGAACATTCTGTCTCGTTATTAGATATGCAAGAAACCACTCCTTTCTCATCATTTTTATTGCAAATTTTATCTAAAGTTTTCAAATTAGGTATACAACATTAAATGAATAATTAAATGCTTTTTAAATACTGTTGTATGTCACATTACAGAGGTCTGACAGGAAGTTAAATGAATTGTCTGGCAAACAATCTACAAAGAAGGAGTTTTCACCGATACATTAGTGTGTCAGCATTTAGAATATTGCCACAGACATTATTGAAATATCAACAACAAAATCATCTGACACTTAATCACGTAAATCTAATTGATGGCTATAATAACCACAACCTGGCTGGCATTGTGGTACAGAGTAAAGTCACTGTCTGCAACCCTGGTATCCCTTATGGGTGCCGGTTTGAAACCTAGTTGCTCTGTTTCCATGCGGCCATGTGGGGAAAGAATCAATGGATGCAAGATCTCTGTCTCTCCCCTATCCCTGTATTTATTTGTTCCAAATAAATAAATAAATCTTAGAAAATAGAATAAAATCCTGGAGCCAGCATTGTGGCATAGCAGGTAAATCCACTGCTTGTGATACCGGCATCCCATATGGGCACTCCATTTCCAATCCAACTCCCTGCTAATGGTCTGGGAAAGCAGCAGAAGATGACCAAAGTACTTGGGCTCCTGCCAACCATGTGGTGATCCCGAAGAACCTCCTAGATTCTGGCTTCAATCTGACCCAGCCCTGGCCTTTTGAGATCATCTGGAGAGAAAATCAGCATATGGAAGATCTCTTTCTCTCTCCTCCTCTTCCCTCCCTTCCCCTCCCCTCCCCTTCTCTCCCTTCCCATCCCATTCCCTCCCACCCCTCCCCTCCCCTCCCCTCCCCTCCCCTCCCCTCCCCTCCTCTCCTCTCCTCTCCTCTCCTCTCCCTCTCTCCCACATCTCTCTCTGTAACTCTGTCTTTCAAATAAATACAACTTTTATTTAAAAAATGAAAAGCAAAGAACACAAATTTTGACTGTTTTTCTTTCTTACGTAACTTAAAGAGCTGAAGAAATTATCAAAAGGGCACAGCTGATTGGAATGTTAACTAAAACAGCAAGTTACTGTCAGTGCATCACCAGTCTTAGCACATTGAATATATTTCTAGGCTTTGTCCTACAATGATTTAACATTATATACATGACCTCACTGCCAGAATAATTGCTTGTTAAGCTGGCTAACACCAAAATGTGTTGGAAAAAAATTAGGATTAAAAATTTATTTATTTATTTATTTGAGAAGCTGAGAGCGAGCCTCCACCTACTGGCTCATTGGAGCTGGGCGGGGCCTGAAGCAGGTAGTCAATCTAGGTGTCCCATATGAGTGAGGAGTCCAATTACTGGAGCATCACTTGCTTTCTCCCTATGTCTGCATTAGTGGGAAGCTGTAATTACTAGCTGGTACCAGGAATCAAACCCAGGCACTCTGATTTGGGATGCAGGTTTCTTAACTGGTATCTTAACCACTAGAATAAATGACTACCCCAGGACTGAAAATTATTTTCATAAATTAAATTAGTAACATTAACAAGATGAGATTTGACAGATGTAAAGCAATTCCATTCACATATCGAGGACAGACAGAAATCTTCTATCCCAGTATGACAGTACTGAGTCATTGTGGAAAACTAGATAAATATGAGGCCTCACATTAGGTATCTTTTCTAAATAAACCTAATATTGAAATGCATACAATTGGTCAAACTCTTTATTTAACATAAAATTATTCATAGATGTATAAATCCAATTGAAAATAGATCCCAGTAAAAATTAAGAGTGGGAATAAGAGAGGGAGTCGGCACACATTCTCACGGACTTATCCCTAAGGGTAAAGCTAAAAACTTGCCATGGGACTCCAAATCCCACTAAGCTGGGTGGTACTAATGCCATCTTATGTGTTAAAGTGAGCATATTAAGTGCATAATTGATCATATAGATAGGATTAAGTGTCAAAGGATCACATAAACATGATTAAGTGTCTGGTAATAACAATAGATACAATTAAAAAGGAGAGAATGTTCCAACATGGGAAACAGTCTACACAGCAGACTCATAGAATGACAAATGCCCTAACCAGCACTCTGACCTCAGAATCAGCTCTTAAGGCATTTGAATCTGGCTGAAAAGCCCATGAGAGCATTTCAGGCATGGAAAGCCAAGACACTGGCAAAAAATGATCTACATGAAGGATCCCTGTGAGTGAGACCCCAGTGGGAAGAAGAGGCCATCAAAGAAGGATGTACTTTTCTCTGAAGGGAGGAGAGAACTTCCACTTTGGTTATGGCCCTGTCTAAATACTAATGGAGTTTGTGTACTCAAAAGGCTTCCATAACCTTGGTGGCTCATGTCAAGAACCTCTTGACATCAGTGATATCTGATGTCATAAATAAGAGTGTCAGTTGTCAAATCACCAACAGAAGTCACTGTGCACTTACTCCCCATGTAGGACCTCCATCCTTAATGAGTTGTACTATAAGAATTAACTATAAAACTTGTTTTCAAACATGTTCTACTTTATGTGTCTGTGTGGATGCAAATTGTGGAAATCTGTACTTAGTATAGAGTTGGTCTTCTGTATATAAAGTTAACTAAAAATGAACTTAATGAAGAATGGGATGGGAAAGGGAGTAGGAGGTGGGATGGGAGTGGAGGTAGGAGGATGGGTATGGGGGGAAGAACTGCTAATTCCTAAAACTTTACCTATGAAATTTATATTCATTTAATAAAAGCTTTCTTTTAAAAAAAGAAATGCATAGGTAAGTATATAGAAGGCTCACCATCCTAAGCACTGGTTGAGACTGACCTTTGATGTCAAATTAGTTTTCAGTTTGATTCCTAAATCATAGCTCACAGATATGATGTATGCATAATAAGGGTCAAAGAACAATAAGCCTTTCAGTGTCTACAAGTTCTTTGTCCTGGCTCCACTATGAATAGTTTCATCCCACTTGTGATACAGTTTTGGGATCAGATAAAAATGCTGCACAGAATACCTCCTGTGCTTATTGTGTCGGCACCCGTATGAGATACCAGCACTGCAGGCAGTGGCTTTACCCACTACACACAGTGCGGGCCCCAAGGATATGTACTTTTGACTCCAGGAGATCTCTTTCATACCAGGAACCCAGAATCTAACAACCTCATCCCATGGAAGTTTGCAGCTCATGAAAACTACGTATGATCCACTAAACCTTTGAGGTTAAAATGCAGTCTTGGAATTTTATTAAGAAAACAGTCAGGAAATTTGATCATGACAGCCTTTTAGGACCTTAAAAAAATATTTCAAAGCCAAACAGAAAGCGGTTGCTACAGAGTCTGTCTGCATTAGATGATGCAGGTGAGGAGGGAATGACAGGGACATGGGAATAGTGATAATAGGAGTAGGGAGATGCAGAAGGGAAGCAATGGTCAATGTGGTCCCCAAAAAGTTGCATACTCCAAGATATAATCCTTTGGTTGCTTATGAAGGTGGAAATTGCCACTCTTGGGAATCTCTGTTGAAGAGAGGATGCTACAAAGCAGTATGGTTCTACCTCTAACCAGTGAATAAAATGGAAAGTGGGTAGAGAACTGTCTCAGCAACTCCCTCCACATGGCAGCCAGCCAGCCACACTTGCAGTGTGCATCTACCCATGGCACACCTGATCTAGTGACTGCCCTACTGAAGTGCAGGGCTTAGGCCGATCAAGGTACAAGACACCCCTCCTGGGATGGTGGACTCATTTGCACTTTGTATAATCCAATTGTTTATTTTTCTCATAACTAACAGTAGTGCTATGGTAATGATAAGCATATATCCAAAAACAGAGGTTTCCTCCAAATACTATAATGTCTTCTTTCTCCAAGTAACAATTGTGGGTCTCTCTCTCTCTCTCTCTCTCTCTCTCTCTCTCTCCTTCATTCAGAAAATATATCATGTGCATCACCAAGAAATATAATATCTTTATCTTTTTTAAGAGTTCTTAATTTTATTTATCTAAAATTGGAGTGCTTTTCCAATAATATGATTTAACAAGTGGGTGTGGTAAGTCTGATACCACTGTTGTGTTTGACTTCAGAATCAACTGTTCATTTTTAAAAATAGATGTAGTCCTTGAATAAAATGAATAGCCTGATTTATTAAGAATGGATTTTATTTTCTATATATGGCTTTTCATCAAATGGAAATAAATATCTCAGAATTAATTATACAGGAAATCTTTCCTCAACCCACATATCCGCTCACCCTTAAAATAAAACAAAATGAAATTTTTTCATGTAGTTCCAAAAGGAAGGAGACATCGTCTCAATAACGTGTCTGCTGCCAAAAGATAAATGTCAAATTAAATGTACAAGACAAAATAGAAATGTCTTTCTCAGGAGAAGCTGTTTTATCCTGCAGGGTGTGGGTGTGTGTTTACAGTGGTGTCACTCACTCGTCAGTGACTGAGATCGATTCTTCATTGGGATTCACATCTTGACCATAAATGGGAGACCACAATTAGGTCGAACTTTGATCAATCTTCCTGCCAACAGATCTGGAATCACATTTTAAGCCTGATCTGAGCTCCTGTTCTTCCTTTATTTCTACACAAAAGCTTGGAACCACAGCATCATCGAAGCATCCTTGAAATCGTTTGTGTTTCACTGGTGATGTGAGATATGGCAATTCTTTCATTCCACAAAGTAGATGGGCTTTTTTCCACTTTCATCTAAGAAGAATTACTTAACCTTTTATGACCTCATTCTCTCATCAACAGACCTAGAATTTTGACTACATTGAGTAGTTCCCAAACTTTATTGTCCTTAACAATCACCTGGGAACGTCTTTAAAATGCATTTTCCTAGGCTCCACCATCTGCAATTCTGGTTCCATTGTACCGTACTGAGGTGGGTCTCATTCAATTGTATTTTCAACAAGTACTCCAGAATAGGCAGACCCTATTTTTGTGAACATGGCTTCAGATGATCTCTGAAGTCCCTTCCAGATTCTAATCTCTGCAATTAATTCATGAAATCCCAGAGCTGGGAGGTCTTTTAAAGATCAAATGAAATAATATATAAATTGACTGAGTCATACAAATGAGTTAGTGTATAAGATATAATATTAAATAGCTAATATTCATTAAGCAATGTTTAAATATGATCAAGCTTTATATTAAGTCCTTTATAAATATTAACTCATGGATCTTCAAAAAAAGTTAGAAAGAAAGTAATATTATGTCTATTTAATGAGTGTGGAAGCTTAGGCACAGAAAAATGAAGCCATTTGCTCAGAAGGTGGCCTTGGGAAGTGGATAAGCTCTTGCTAGCCTGAAAAGAGCACTCTTGGGCAGAGAAGAAGGAGCAAAGGCCCAGATATGCAGAAATTTATCATTATAAATTTATTATAACATTCCAAATTAGCAAGAGCCTGGCATGTTTCACTTAGCATGTTGTCCTCTGGTTCCCATAACAAGATTTTCCCCCTTTTTAAGGTTGAATAATATTCTATTGGGTGTACTCCCTATTCTTTATCAGTATCTAATCACGGATACCTAGGCTGCTTCCATTTCTTAACTATTGTGATTAATGTTGTAATGAACATGCGAGTCAGGTATCACTTCAACATATTGTTTACTACACGATCTCACTTCAGGGAGGATCCAAAACAGGTAAACTCATGGAAGTGAAGAGCAGACTGATGGTTACCAGAGGCTAGAGGAGGGGCAGGAAGCTGTAAAAGATATTTCTCAAAGGGTACAAAGTTTCAGTTAGACAGGAGGACTATGCTCTAGCAATCTATTGCACAGAATGGTGACTACAAGAAATTATAATGCATTGCATATTTCAAAATTACAAATGTTTGGCCACAACAAAATAATAAGAATGTGAGGTGATAGATTGATTAATTAGCCTAATTTAATCATTTTACTTTATAAGCGTGTTTCAAAGCATTACATTCGTTATATCCCATAAATACATACCATTATTATTTTTCAATTTAAATTATTAAGTGAAAAAGAATTGGAAGTGCTCTTGTGCCTGGATCCCAAGTCACTTTGGACAGTGTAGGAGGAGGGAGCCAGGTGAGAAGCAAAGATGGTAGGGATAGAGCTTTGATATAAAGCTATGAAGATAGCTTAGGGTCTATCTTATGGAGATACTTAGATATTAAGGAATTGGGACTTTTTTCCTTCAATACCTTCTACTTTTTCTTTTCAATATATTGTCAAATTACGATGAAAAGGCAAGTTATAATTATAATGCATATGTCCTTTATAAGCCAGTAATTCCACTCTTCAAATTTTAATTTCATTCATAAACAGGAATGAGCTTTAGAAGATATGCACAATGCAGTTTTCATGGTTATTTATGACACTAAAACTTTGGTAGTAACCTAAGCGTTGGAGATTCTTGCAATAAATTTTTGTATATGTGTATAATGGAACATCATTTTGCCATTAAAATCTTTTAGAGAAATATTTAATGATGGGAATATGTACATGATACATTAACATTTTAAAGATTATCAGCGGTATACACAGCATGATTCTAATTCTGTGAAATATATAAAATGTGTGTGATTTGTGTGATTGAGAAGGCTAAAACATTGACAATAAATGACTTCAAAACTTGTCCACAGAGCTTTGCTCAAGAATGACTAGGTCTGAAGTCTAGCCATATTTTTGAAGAGTGTGATGGTTGTGTAGCTGGGGTGATGATCTACTTCCTGACAACAGCTGTTTGGAGTTGGAGAGTTTGGTACCTTTCATTCCAGTAGCAGCAGTCTGGGTGTGCTCTCTGTAGCTGTCCCACAGCATTAGCTGTAAGGGGAAATGAAAAAAATGGCAGATCCTTATGGTGCCCATCATCAAGAAGGACTTCCCTAAAGCCCAGGCAACAGGGGAGTAGGTCTCCAAAGTAAGACAGGAACAGTTGAGTACCAACTCTGCCACTTCATGGTGATGTGACTTTAGGCAAGTTTCTTAATTTCTCAAGGTCTCATTTTCTTCATCTGTCAAATTAAGTTTACAGTGGTGCTGATGTCATGGGGTTATGGTGGGAATTAAAAGAAATCATCCTGTAAAGCACTTAACAAAGTGCTTGTCATATTGCAAGTACTCAATAAATACTAGCAATAACAATAACAATAACAAGAAAGCTGTTGGTTTTTAAGGGAATTCATCACTAGGCCAGTACCAAGCTGTGCTCAATGAATCAGTAGTTCCTTGAAATAATAATGGAACTCTAAAAAGGAGGCAGGATAATAAAGCCACATAAAAGTAGGACACTCTGGCTCAAAGAAAATTAAATAGGATTTTTATTATAGAAATCTTCTAAGCCTTTGATAGCTGATATTTTTGGTGAAGCCACAAAACAGCAACATACACAGCACAAGATTTCTTACTCCATTTGCACATTGATGTATTTCTTGGGGGTCCATTAAGTCCTGAGAACTCTTTAGCAAACTCTCCACTGGGCAAAATACTGGGTATTCTTTAAATTTCACAGAGAAGTGGGAGATTCTATTAATAAACAACATGCTTCCATCCGAGACTTTGATTAGAGGTGAAAATGCTATATTCTATCATTTTCAAAGTCATATAACATCCCATGTGCTAGAAAAACCCAAGGCTTTAGGAAAAGAGAGTTATTTTCATAATATTTGATATTAACTAAAACAGACCCATAGATGAACAGAAAACACAAGCTTATTACAAAACATAAAACATACATACATGCAGCCTTAATGAACCTCTCCAACTTTCTTCCCACATTTTACTTTTTCTGTCCCTTGTCACCTAGTTGGCTACTACACAGCCCTCAGGCTCACCATAGATACCACCTCCCTCAAGAAACTTATTCTGCATAAAGGGATCCACAGACCTTGTTTCACCCCATCACAGCTCCACATGCAAATGACAACTCCCTCCTGGCACAAACAATGTCCTTTTCACCATTGAGTCTCCAGAGGTTCGCTAAATACCTAGCATGTTGACAATGCCAAATAGATTTAGTGAATCAAATCTCAACACAGAGAGCATAGCTAGATTTGAGGAAGGGCAGAGAGGGAGGGAAGAGAAAGTCTCACACAAGAGAACAGGCAAGGAGAGGCTTTGGGGAGCAGAGACCTGCTTGACAGGTGCATTGCAGCACGGCTCTAGCTTGTAGACGAGGCCAGGAAAGGCAGCAACTATCCTTGTAACCCTGGCGAAATCAACAATAAGGGGGACTCAGAGGCTGCCAAAAAGAGGATCCCAGTTTTTCTAGGGATCACCCTGTTTATCCTCAGCTGTGATGTGCAACCATTCAGCCTGCAAGGGAACTGTTGTCCTACACGAGTACACTTGTTTGCAAGTCAGTAAAATAACACTAATGAAAATCAGCACTCCTGTCAATTATTTGTAGATTTCTTTAGAAAATATGGTTAACTGTGTCCTAAGAGCAGCTCCCAGGTGTTAGAAGTATGACTGGACATTCTTGATAGGGGAATTGTATAAAATGGTCACTCAAGTTGCAGAGTTCTTATTGTGCCATAAGGCCAGCTTGCAGAATGAAGCCTGAAGCATGTTTAATATTGAAGTCCCGTGCTCATCCCCGTCTGTCAGCCTCCTCAGTTCTTTATAGTTGGAAGTCTCAGAACTTCCCTTGCTTCCTCCCTCTCCCAAAGAGTCATCGAGTACAACTGATTTTATTTAAGTTGAATACCGTGTTTTATTGTGTTTTTAAATGACTAAAAAGGGAAACTTGTAGAAAAGTTGAAAGCAGATAAAGATACTGAAGCAAGGGGAAAAGTCATTCTTGAGCCCATTGTTTATATTTTCGAATGTGTTTTTATGAAATTTTCCAACAAGTCCTGTATGTCTTTGAATCCAGATATTCTGTTTTTTCAGATTTGTAAAGTTTTTTTTAAAATTTAATTGACAAATAACCATTGTTGGAGTGATAGATGCCTGATTATCCTGATTTGATCAAATCTATGCTTGATGCTCTTGCTGTCTCTCATTCACTACAACTTTGTGATCTTTCCTCACCTGAAATAAAGTATTGTCTGTGCCTAAGGACACAGGGTAGATCAAGACAAGCATGACCCTGCTGGCATGGAGACCACAGCAAAGTACGCATGTCAATATCTCCTTCCTTTCTTTCATACAAGGAGTCACACAGCTGACTCCATCTTCCCCCTCGGCTTTGTATCTCGAAGACCATTTGACATCGGTTCCTCACTCTTCTTTACTTCGTTTGTGATTTCCTGGTATCCTTGCACTGTAATATAACCAGTCCCTGCTATTGCATAGTTGAGGTGCATCCCATCTTTTACTGTTTCAAACAGCACTACAATAAACCATCTTGAATGTATGTCATTTCATGCATGTGGACAAACGTGTGAGAAATTCCAGAAAGTAAGACTTGGGTAGAAATTACTAGATTGCCTTTCCAAACAACGTTCCATCAGCAACCTCTTAGAACATCAATTTCTGCACCTCCTCCAGACACCTTTATTCTCTTCTTTCAACCTCTTGGTGGCCTAGGGCAATCCTGTAGCCCATGGAACTGAGGAGGAACGGGAAGGGGAAGATTTCTTCCTGTTCTGGCCACCCAAGGAACTTTTCTTCAAGGAGGTCTGCATTTATTTTTAAGGTGCCTTTATTCCTTAAAGAAAAAAGAGAGAGAAGAGAAAAAAAAGCCCCACAATGCTAATAGTAGGTGCCACAAAGAGGGACAGATTTCCTTCCTGTATTTCCAACTAAACCAACCACTTAAAAAGATACGGGGCGCCATTCAAGGTTGTTGGAGCAATAGGGAGCACAGGACTGATCTGCAATCAAATGGCCACTCCGGAGAGCAATCTGTGTGCTTTTACCCACAGAGCAGCCAGTTTCAACTGGAACATACACAGAGCCCGTTCTCCGACTTCTTTGTGCGGTGGTTCGGCCCCATCTTAGAGGCTGGGGCAGGTTAGGAGAGAGCGCCCGTGTTGTACAACAGTGTGTCTGAGCTGCCCTTTATGCCTACCTATTTCTTTCCCTGCTTTCACCCCTTTGTGTGTTTTTAATGGGGATAAGTGTGAGATGTACTGGAGTGCAATCACATTGTGGTCTTAAAAGGATCTCTGATGATAGAAAATATGTCAATTTATTATTTCCCTCGGGACCGAGGCAAAAAGTACAAAGGTTCAATGGATGATGAAGGTAATACTTGCGCACTGTAGAGCGTTTTTCCCACAAAGGATTTTAAGGTGATTTTCCTTTAAAAAATATTTTAGTTCCATTTTGTAGGTGGGAGACAAGAAGATTTTGTCGTGGCTAAAATGTCCTAGTGCTGGGACCCTGCATAGAGTCAGCCTCTCCATGACGTTTCCGGCCTCTTTTCACTCCCTCTGGTGGAATTTCGTTCCTCACATCAGGGGTTTGTACAGCAATAGCAGGCTCAGTCCTATTGTACGCCATCTCTTGGGTACCAAAGCCACAGTTTCATCAAATCTTCAACCTGATGGCTGTATCTCTGATCAGAGCTGGCTCATGTACCTGCAGTTCCAGTTTCCTTAAATAACAATTAGCCCTGAAGATCCCGGGTTGCTCTTGAATGCAGGAAGCACTGGCTGGTGCAGCTCAGCAAGGAGGTGGCCACTTGTTATTTGTCACGCGGGGTCATTCATAATGAATCAACAAAGCATCGACAATAGTTTTCTTGTAAACTGAACAAACCTTATAAATGGTGTGTGGTCTCCCCTCCCCCATGAATTAGTTCCTTTGTCCTGAACTGTGTGGTTAGCCCAGATATTCATTCGGCTTTGCTGGGAGAGTAACAGAGTCTAGGGAGGCACCCGGAATGTGCAAGACAAGTCGACATTTTGCATTCTGGTCCTCGGTATCAGGGCTGCAAACGCCTCATTTGTACTGTGGGAAGTCAGAGAAACAAACATAGGTGGGAAGCAGAGAAAACTTTCTAGACCATCTGGGTGATCGATTTTAGGACAAGAATGTGATGGCTACTTCCTCTCTTTTATCTGTGCAACCATGAGAGGAAATTAAGGCTACAGAAATGGTTTTTAAAATGCGCTGTGAGGCTGCTTGAAATTCATTGTATGACTGCCTGTTTCTTAAAAACCGAAGTAAGAAGGGCGAAAGTACTTAGGAGGAAACTAATTGCTTTAAGCTTTTCCTCCTCAGTGTATGCTATTCTCTGCTGTTATGTAATCTTGGATATTGACCAACTGAATGAAAGAAACAGTGTCTTACTTACAGTTAATGGACAAACATCATTTACTGCTGGCGTTGTCCTTGGCTCCTGCAGTGGGAGGTGGACAGGAGAGATTTCATGGTGAAGTTCACCGCAGCTTAGAGTTCATCAAATCAGCCATATTATCAAAACACTGTGACCAAAAGTCACAGAATTGATAAGAACAGATTTATGTGGAGGGAGTTTTTTGAATCTTGAAGTGTTTGAATGTTGCATCTTGTCTTTATTAAAAGGCAAATTATGTTGGCATAATTTTTGACATGTTGTTACCAGATAGATTGTGTGTTGGAATGTATTTTAAATCAAATTGATAGATTGTTACATGAGAAGAACTGTAATTTTCAAACTTGCTTTTGTATGTAAAATTATTTATACAACTTTATTACATTCAGATATAATTTTACTTGATGGTAAATATTCATTAAGATATATGAAAATGGTTTTCTCCTTTAGAAAGAATCCCCCAAATCACTGCTACTCTGTGAAAATAAGTCAATGATTAAGATCACATACATACCCATTTGGTATGTATATTCAATCCAGAATTGTTTTAGGGTTGCTGTAGCCATAGAGTTTTCAAATAAATTATTTGAATATAAAAGTAGATTATGTATTTCCCCTGTGGCTGGCCAAATGTCTTTTCAACAAAGGGTAAAATAAGAAGGCTATTTTTTGTGTAAAAGAGTGATCTTTTTAGTCATGCTTGGCTGCCTTTTCAGGACTGTCTCCATTTATAATGAGATATTCTTGAACTCATTTGAACCAGAAAGTTTAGTAAATTTGTGGTACACTTTTACATAAAATATCATGATTTGTTTAAATGGCTCAGGATTTAAGTAAAGGGAGAGTATGTTGATAATTGTTTTGATTTCTATATTATAATTTTGAGCTGACATGTATATTGGATAATATCTAGAATATTGGAAGTATATTTATTATTTCATACTTCTTGGCAGTTCTTCTAATTTTATGTTATTATGTGCTTAAAGATATGCTTGCTATTCAAATCTCAATTGAAGCTATCGTAAAGGCTACTGTAACAGTAGTTTTTAAAGTTGTATTTGCCAGAATTCTTGACATTGAAAGGTGGTCATGGCCCTCCCATAATAAACAGGAAAGTATTTCCTATGGATTTTATGAAGTCAATTGATTTGTATGCAAATTTGTAAGTATCAACTTTTTTCCTTTGCTTATTGAGAGAATATAAAAAACAAGAAACAGAAAATAAGCCCTGAGGATGGAACTACACATGTGTGCGCACAAACACACATACACACAAACACACATGTAGTGATGAAGAGAATCTGTTTGAAAACCTGAAAGTAAATTTTAACATGATCATTAACATATGAGAATATATCTGTATTATTCCCTTTAACATTCTCCACCTTTACTTATTGTTCTAATGTACCTGAAAGTCATTAAAAAAAAGCTTCTTCAATGTTTTTCTGCAATTACAAGCAGAAAAATCTGTTTATAGATCCAAAATCAACTAACATTCCACTCATTTCCAATTTTATTTCTATAATTGTATTTTGAAACAGTCAGCTCTCTTGTTTTACATGGATATTTCCCTGAAATCTCCTATTTTCTTTTCAACTACTCTACAACAAATGCCAATTTTTTTTCTATTCTTTTGCCTTTCCATGATTTTTACAGCACATGATGTGTCATAGCCCTCCTGAAATTGACCATTCTTTTCAGAAAGATTTTTTTGGAGGGGCCTGTGGTGCTCAACTGAAAAAGTCACCCAGTTAAAATGAGTTACTTCATTTCCAAATAAAAACAATAGTGTTTTCATGCCTGCACTTATTATTATTCTGAGAATGTACTAATTTGTTACATCCAAGATGACGGTTCGTTGGGTCTGTGAAAAGGGCAGTGTGCCAACTGTAGCAGGGAAGTAAAAGGACTTCTTTCATGGCAAGTAGTGGGACAGAAAGTAACCCGCAGTTCTGGTGGGTATCAGGAGGCATGGTGCCAGCAGAGTCATCCCAGTATCAGGGTCTCCTGTGTTGGGTTCTGAATCAAGCTAAAACTGTGATTTTACTAAATGTCAGCCTGGGCAGCCAAATTTTCATGCCTGCTACTGCTCTAAGGAGCGACTGATAAATGTTTTATCCCTGTAGGCACTGGCTGATGTGGCACAGGATTTTGAATGTGTGCAGTGCTTATTACTTTTGGCATTAAGCTTAGATAATTGTCTACTTACCCTGAGCCGGTAATAGCAAAATAGAAGTGAAGTAGGATATTTTTACAAAGTAAAACTACAAAATAGATTTATCTGTATTCCTATGGATTTTTTTTATTGTTCTCCTTTCCTATTAAATTTGAATGATAATGAAGTTTGAATCCATACCTTTATTCGGCTCTAAGCCAGGGTGGTCTCATAATTTTGTTTTACATGCATGACATTGCTTAAGGTCATTAGTTGTAAATCGTAGTATAAAAAGGCTGAAAATATATTCAGCACTTTGTAGTTTCCGAATACACATTTAAGAGCTGCTATGAAAAGTCGAGACCTACATGGCAGATTTTCTGGCACTGAATGGTCAATTTAGTGATGTAGATTAGTGAATCCAAACAGTTAGCGGAGAAGGACTATAATAATGCTTTGATATTCCCCCCTGTTGAAGTATATCCTAGTTTGATCCATTTTGTTATTGTAATATTTTTGTTTGCTCTGTGGCAAAATCTACTTTCTTATTTTTAAGAATATAACCTACAAAAAAGTATCAGTTCTTAAAAAAATAATGTTCATCTACTTTGGTACAACTTAATAAATGAAAAACAGTTTCTGACTGACAACATTTGCTTTTTATTTCATATGCATTTATCCGGTTTTTTTTAATGTGAAGTTCTAATTCGAGGTTTTTATTTTAAAGGGAAATATACTTTAAACAACATTTAAGCACAACCATTTTGGTATTACTGCTACTAATGATAATGGTTATCTTATTTTATCTATCATGATGTAGGACTGACTTAAAATTGTGACTGACTCAACTTAGCATTTTGAGTCATATTTCATTTTTGCAACTATTCATTTTCCTAGGAAATGAAAACAAGTTCTGCTTTTTGCAGTTTTCACCAGTTATGTATTTGATTCTATCGACAACTTCAAAATTAAGGGTTACATATATTTTTCTTCTTAATTCCAAATGGAAGAGAACTGGATGAATTCACAATGAATACAGCTGAAAATTGGAAGATTGGAAAATTGTTTAAAAGTAAAAACAAAAATACACCGTTGTAACAGATTTTAAATGAAGTAGGTTATCAAGTGGACTGCTAATTTTTTGCTTTTCCAAAATGTTGGATATTTAACCCTCAGAATAATTAAATATTTGTAATAAAGCAGTTAATTCAAGCAGTTTATTGCTGTAATTTGCAAAAGTACATTGAGCTGCTTTCTTTTCAGCTCATTGATGGAGGAACAAACATTTCTTTAATAAGACTACAGCACATTCTAATTTTGTTGCAAAAGCTTAGATAAGGATCAGGCCCCCTCTGAATCACTGCATTGACCTATGACATTGAAAGTGCTGAAGCTCTTTGGCAAAAGAAGAGTTAGACATTCATTATTATGCACAGGACTTTCCAGTTCTAAAGGGGCTCTGTGCTTTCTCTCAGATAGACTTTGTTTGTTGGAAATGAGAACTGTATTTTGGCAGCAAAGGACCAGAACTGAAGCTACTCTGCAGGCAGACTCATTATGACATAATCCTTCATTAATCCTCATTCTCTATTAATAGATCATGCAGAAGTTTTGCTTTGGTTGATCATCTTCGTCAAGGAGCTATGGAAAAGCACTACCGGTGAAATGCCCACCTCTGATTTTAAAGCTGCTGGTTTATATTCATCTTTATTAGTTGCAAAAATTAATAGTGAAAATAATCTCTTGGGCTTCAGTGTACAAATGACATATGAGCACCTAAAAACTATGATGTAACTGGATCTTGGTGTTTGGAGAGTAAAGCTCACCTGGAAAGAAAATATACCACTCAACAACTTCAAAACAAAACAGGTTTATCAGGCTAAAATTTCTCTCTGGTGAAATAAAAGGGTTCTAGTCATAGAAGCGTGGGAATAGTAGCTTCATTTGCTTCAGAAAACAAGTTATCATATAAAATATGTATGTTGCTATTAGTAGATTTGCCTTTTGATGCTAAGCCTTTTGAGGTGGGTGAGGGAATTATCTACTGTAGAAAGATACATGTGTGCTTGGTTTTGTCCAAATTAACTGCCCAGATCAGAGGTTGGAACTCTAACCTCTGATTTTAGGTTTTCATTATGCTTTTTTACAGACATTTGATACTTTTATATAACTGTATTTAGTGAAAATAAATAAATGTGCTTTGCTGGAGTTTTTATCATTTTTTAAAATAAAATTTTGTAACATTTTTGAGATCGTGGTTCACCGAAAGTTTCCCACAGTAAACATAATTCATCATGTCAGCCTGATCATCTCCCTAAGCTCCATGACCTGCCACTGTCACTATGTGCCAAGTCTTGGACTTGTCATTGTTGATAGAGCCCAAACAACATTTGAAGGTGTAGTATAGTGCCATTTGTAGAAGATTTCAATTCTATTTCTTTCATCTTTACTCAACAGAATGAATGTTATATAAAATGTGATCCATAGTAAGGTTATTTTGTGAAACAGTATATAAATTTTCCAGAAGAATATGCTGGGAAACCTTTTCCAAGGGTTGGCAGATGATTGTTCTGGTAGGAACATGCTCATAGTGTTGAGTCATTCTTGGAGATTTTCCCTCCATTGGAACTGGCTGGCTGGCTCAGGTAGAGCTGTCATCATAATTACTAACACTTGTAATACTAGAAAATAAAATGCTATGCAAAAGATTGTAGAAACATATTTTTATGATGTCTTGTACATATCTGTGAGTTCTACCAAACTCAAGGAAGTTAAGGAAGCTATCCATGGACATACAAATTATAATGGCTTAATGTCTTCTAATTCAAGTCTTCCCATTGCTTAATGCCTTTATTTATAGTCTAGAGTAGTAAAGTTTGTTGAAAAACTACTGTACATTGACCACTTGCCTAGGCACTTTATATATTTTATTTAAATTAATTTTCAGGCTAAAGATCTAAGCTAACTGGAAAAGAATTACCATAGAATTCTAAGGCAACAGCTGTTTTCTAAGCCCTTGATCCTCAAAGTGTGCTAGAATCTGGATGTGAAACTTCTCCAACCTCACCAGAGGTGATCAAAAGACAGTCCAGTCAAGATCAGAAAAATCAAAATATGACTGGGACTTGTGATGTGGCTGTTCTCCTTTTGTTCACAGAAATGTCTAGTGATGAATAGTAAAGTGACATAGACTATATGCACATGCCGTTCAGCCTTCTTCATAGCAGCAAAGTTTCATACTTTTAAGAATCCACCAGGAACTCTGAAGTTTCCATGGCCAAGCTGAGACCTACAAACTGGAAAAGCCAATCGTGCTCCTGTGGTCGACAACTTATCAGAACCGTTTGACCAGATCTTCATTCATTTGCTTTCATTTGAGGTTTTAGTTGGCAGTCAGGACATGTGTCATTAGCTTGTATTTAAGAAGAAGTTTTACAACAAAACTAGTGTTGCATTTGAAGAAAATAAGAATTAGAAAATGTTTAAGACATTTAAAATTTAATAAAAACTTACGTCATAGCAACTTGGTGTTTGCTTTTCTTGCTAAATTGTCTGGTGTTTGGATATTTAAGTGGCACAGAGCTCCTCATCAGACTATTTTAAATTGATCCTGGATGGAACTCATCCTTGCCTGTATTGTTTTCCCATTGCTACAGTAATAAAGTGACACAAACTCAGTGTCCTAGAATAACACAAATTCATCGTACAGTTTTGGAAGTCATACATCTAAGATGGGTCCCCAAGGTTGAGTTCCTTCTGGAGGCTCTAGGAGAGAGCTGCTTTATTGGCCTTTCCAGCTCTCTCCTCAGTGACTCTTTCCTCAATTTGCAAAGCCAGCAAGCAACAGAAGATCCAGTTTCTTTCTTGGAGCCAGCATTGTGGTGCAGTGGGTTAAGCCACCATGCAATGCCAACATCCATTATAGGCACTTGTTTGAGTCTCAGCTGCTCCACGTCCAATCCACCTCCCTGCTAATGCTCTTGGAAGGCAATGAAGGATGACCTGAGTACTTGGGTCCCTGCCACTCATGTGGGAGACCCGGACAGAGTTCTAGGCTCCTGGTTTGGCCTGGCCCAGCCTTGGTCAAATTTGGAGAATGAACCAGCAGATGAAAGATCTCTCTGTCTCTCTCCTTCTCTCTGTAACTCTGCTTTCAAGAAAATAAATAAATCTTTTAAATATATTTTTTTCTCTGTCCTTTGTCTTCCATTGTCACTTATCTTCTGTCTTACTCTTACTTGTGCATCTCTCTTATAAGGACGCCTCTGCAGTTACATCAGATCATCTGGACAATCCAGGATAAATGAACTGTCTCAAAATATCGATCACTTCTGCAAAATCCCATTGCTTCCAAGGTAGCATTCCCAGGTTCTGAAGATGAAGGTGTGGACATCTTTGGGGGGCCATTACTCAGCCTGTCACATCCCCTGATCTCAAAGAAGAAAAGTGGACTGCTTTTCATTTCCTCAGGCATCAAACAGTGCTGAGATCATTAGTTCTCCACCTCAGTTGGGAAACTTTATAAAATTCTGATGCCCTAGACCAATTACATCAAATGTCTGGGCATTTGTCACAGGGAATCATGTATTTTTACAGCTTGCCAGAAGCTCAACTGAAGTTGAGAACCATTTTTAAATGCATCCTTTTCTCGTTAAAGGCCCAACTGGTATATATCGTTGTGATATAAGAAAGCACCTTGGGGCCGGAGCTGTGGTATAGAAGGTTAAGTCTCTGCCTGCAGTGCCAGCATCCCATATGGGTCCTGCTTCTAGTCCCAGCTGTTCTTCTTCTGATCCAGCTCCCTGCTGATATGCCTGGGAAAAACAGCAAATGATGGCCCAAGTCCTTGCACCCCTGACCAAACATGAGAGACCTGGAAGAAGCTCCTGGCTCCTGGCTCCTGGCTCCTGGCTCCTGGCTCCTGGCTTCAGCCTGACCCAGCCCTGGCTGTTACGGCCAGGAAGGGCGTGAACCAGAGGATGGAAGACCTCCCTCTCTCTCTTTCTCAGTATCTCTGCCTTTCAAACAAATAAATAAATCTTTTTTTAAAAAGTGCCTCAAATTTAAACTGACTTCAAATTTTATAAAGAGGCAGATGTAAATGTCTAAAAGAATGTGTATTTTAATGGCTCACTAATTGTTTATATTAGCTTGAGGATGTTATAATTAAAAGGATAAGATATAGATAACCCATTCTGTATCAAGTTCATGCCTTTGATTTAAATTACTTAAATCCTTAAATGAATGTTGTTTGCTTTGGATGGTAAGTTAAAAAGTATTTTTCTCTTTAGAATTTTTTCTATAATACTGTGAGTTAAACTCAGCATCTCATATGCTATTTTAGGTGTAAGTCAATGATACTGAATATAACCCAATATTCTGGAATTGAAATTGGCTTAACAATGACTTATATGAATCTGGAATAATTCCTGCCTCTATAATTCCATTCTTGTGTATTCACTCAAAGTTTCCTCCTCTATATGACCAGAAGGCTATAGCGATTTGGGAAGGCGTATTTTGGTTGAAATTTGATCGTTCGATTTATATATAGTCACTGAATCATCAAGACCTTTAGTCATGACTTGCATAATCTCAACTGTTCCTGTATATTTTTATATCTATTATGTGTGTGTCTACATGCTGAATGTTTACATCGTTCGTAGATTCTTTTTATTATTTCTCTTACCCAATATCAGAGAAGATCAATTGTGTACAGTGCTCTATTGAGGATAGCGTGTTTTTTAGACAGTAACAAGCTACAATTTATAAGAGCAATAAAATGGTCACTTGGTATTTAGGTTTTGATGACACAAAGAAACTAAGGAATACAGTGGCTGAATTTTACAGATGAGGACATATGGTCTAACAATAATGTCTGCTCTAGTTCTACCCAGAAGAGGGATATGGAAAATGTTGCATGCATACTAAATTCCTGAATTGTAGAGGGTGTTTTTCATAGCTTATGGGAGCAGCAAGTAAAACATTTGAAATCAAAACTGCCTTTTAGAATTACTCCTAAGTAGCCTTGGTTCTAAGTCACTTTTTAGATTCTTATTCACAACTTAAATAATAAGTAGTATTTATTACAACTAAATACTAATGAAAGAAACAAATAATATATAACATCACATTGCTCAACTGTATTTGGTTTCAGGGTAAAAGAATGTGTTCGTTAGAATTTTGATAAACATTAAAATCAATTTTTAAAAACCACAGAGAACTTGTTAAACCAATATATATGTAATAACTAAGAGCTACTGCCTAGCACTTTAAATAAATTCATTCATTTAGTTAACTCAGAAAAATTATCTGATATAAATACAGATAAAACTTAATTTTTCAGATGAGAAAGCCAAATACTAAAGAAATATAGTAACTGAAAATCGAACTGGTAAGTGGCAGAATCAGCAAGCACACATAAATGTGATTCTTAACTGGACCCGATCAGTTCATGCTAGTGCAGTTTTTAACCAACTTTAAAGTGCATTGGATTCGTAATTGTGAACATTAGAATCCTAGACCAAGAGAAAATAACAAGCATAGGCCAAAGGGTTGGGATCAGCGTGGTTTGCAGGACACACAAGATTCAAATGAGAGATTTTGCAACCAAGAAGATGATTTCAAGAAGTTTGCTTTTTCCTTTGCAATTATATCATGTGCTTATTTAGCATACATTCAAGATGATACTGAGTCCTCTTTGTGTGTGTCCCACTTTGAAAATCCTAGTCATTTGGAGGTAGATTAATTTGTTCCATTGCATTATTTGCCTGTAAAGAAAATATTTAAATCTTACTTTCACGAATTAGTGTTTCTCAAACTGATGCTTAAATTAGAAAGATTGGATTTCCCTGATTGTTAAAAAATATTTGTCCAGGATTTTACTTTGTATCATCTGAATCTAACTCTCTGAAATCAGAGGAATCTTTTTTTTTTTTTTTCAAACCCATCAGATTTCTTGTGCTTCTTTCCTTATTCATCAAACATTAGCTGAAGTTTCCACAATATGCAGTCACTGGCTGGCCTGGAATACGTGATCATTGTCAAATAGTTTGGGAGGCTGAATACTTCACACCCATGCACTTGCATATTAGAGAAGTTGTACTGGAAAAAAACGTGTTTCATATTGTTAAACCAGCATTTTCTAAATATATTTACCCAGAGAGTGCTTTCTTCAAAAAATATTTATCATCCTGGAGAGTGCTTTAAGAAAAAAAAATGGATATTACAATGACTTCTTTTTTTTGCATGCCAAAATGCAATCAATAGTTGGAGGGATTTGCTGGTGATACACTCATTACCTTTTTATAACTATCAACCCTAAAGAGGTAAAGAGTAGAAGACTCCTCGTAGATTATCCATGTATTTACCTCTGTTCTTGGAAAGTCCAATCTGTGCCAGAGGAAATCTGAGTTTTTGTGTTTCCATAGAAGTTTTACTAAGCTGAAAGGATCCTAACTTAATATTTTCTACTATCTTCAGAAAGACACAAATTCAACCAACTCAACTACCCTATTATAAATTTTGGTAGACAACTCAGTATCATCATCTTGGTCTCTGTCTCATGCCATTTTTCAGGTTGTCTTTTTTTAATTCTTAATGCAAAATGTATACTTTAAAATATGTAATAAAATAAAAGAAATAAAAATATGGAATAGAACAAAAACATATAAAATATGCAGTAAAAACCTAGTGGACTCCCTGTTACTGCCAGGTCATTACCATTCCCCAGGAGTATTTCTGTATTCTTTCCATGGCTTTTCCCATATATTATATATGTGTGTGTGCAGAATGTGTGTGTGTGGGGGGGGGAAGACATGTATAATATGCAATGTATGTCATACGTAACATATACTTTTTTTTACAAAAATAGCATCATGCATTATTCTAAAATTAACTTTTGTCTATATTGCCTGTGGCTTCTGAAGTTTCCTTGACATAGATCTTTTAACACATTTTACAATATTTAAAGCACGTTGCCATGAACTGTATAAATAATAACACCTGGGCCCAAGTCTTAAAAAGGATTCAAATGAGTAAACTGCTTGCCCAAACATCTGGATACCACTTGTTTAGTTAATAGTACCTCAACACATTATTAAATGAAGATGTATTCTCATGCATTAGTTATAAATTTGCCAAATGATGTTCACAACTGGGTTCTATATAAACACATTTTTGCAAATCAAATACTCTTTAAATATGCTACAAGTGATTACTATTTAAAGGAGAATGGGTGCAAATCATATCTTTAGACCTAAGTCTTACTGAAAAATGAATAATTGCCCCCTACTTCATGAGCCTGAGCGATAAAAATATAAATCAAGTATGTGGGCTTTATGGAGACTTTATAACCACCCAGACAACAATAAACAGATTCTTACTTTTCAGGGTTTCTACTTTTTCATTTATAAAATAATGATCAGCAAGAAAGATAAAGGTAAATCTTCTACAAAGGAGAACATTTTTATACAAAATTATTTATTTTTCCTCTTTCTTCCTATGAGTAGGATAGCAAATGGAAAATATTTTGCTTTATTTATACAGAGCTATTATTTGGCAAATTTTATATTTAAAGCAAAATATTAATTTGAAGGGATTAGCAATAATTACATTTTTAAATTATATTTACTAACAGCATGGAATAATGGCTACCAGGAGCCGCTGGGTATAGGATATGGGGAGACATTGGTCAGAGAGTACAAACTTCCAGGTACAAGATCACAAATTTGGGGATCTCATGTGCAGCAGGCATGGTGATAGAAGTGTTAATTAAATTGATTGTGGTAATCATCACACCTGTACATATATTTCAAATCATCATGTTGTACACATTGAACATACTTAACCTTTATTTTATAGTTAAATTTTTGATTTTTAAAAATCAAATTGTATCCACATTCCTTTGTAAAATAAAATGAGTCATGTATTTGATAAAAATGCTCAGACAGTAAAGATAAAAATGAAAAATAAAATCTCTGTCTTCAAATCCTCACCATCAGCATGCAGTGCCATGCCTGAAAGATAGTACCTTGTGTTATCCCTTCTGAAAAAAAATCTCTTATACCAGATACATACATACATACACACACATTTATATATATAAACTCCTTTGGGTTTTTTAAAGATTTATTTGAAAGACAGAGTGATAGAAAAATGGAGACATAAAAAGACAGAGAGAGAGAGAGAGAGAGAAATCGTCTATCAGCTGATTCACTCCACAGATGATCATAACAAGCCAGGACTGGGCCATCATTAAGACAGGAACTAGGAACTCAGTCTGGGTCTCCCACATGGGTGGCAGGGACTCAAGTACTTGAGTAATCATCTGCTGCCTCCCAGTCACATTAGCAGGGAGCTTCAGCAGAAAACCAGGTCTCTGATATGGGATACCAACATGGCAGGTGCTGGCTTAACCCACTTCACCACAAT
The DNA here is from genome assembly GCA_949820135.1 of Sylvilagus floridanus. NCBI lineage: Eukaryota > Metazoa > Chordata > Mammalia > Lagomorpha > Leporidae > Sylvilagus > Sylvilagus floridanus. Next base: position 94,750,910 of record OX463244.1, on the reverse strand, counting down.
GCCTGCCACAATTGCCTTTTATATTATTTCCCAAATAGGATCATACAATGTATACTATTCTGAACCTTGTCTTTTGCTTAAAACTAGTCTTCAAACAGTACTTTATACTTTGTGTGTCTGTGTGGGTGCAATCCGTTTAAATCTTTACTTAGTATATATTAAGTTGATCTTCTGTATATAAAGATAACTAATAATGAATCTTAATGAAGAATGGGATGGGAGAGGGAGTAGGAGATGGGATGGTTTGTGGGTGGGAGGGTGGTTATGGTGGGGGGGGGGACTGCTATAATCCAAAAGTTGTGCTTTTGAAATTTATATTTATTAAATAAAAGTTTTCTAAATATATATATATATATATATATATATATATATATATATATGTTAAGGGCTAGGCGTTAGACATAGAGGTTAAGTCACCACCACTTGGGAAGCCTGCCTCCCGTATCAGAGTGACTGATCAGTCCCAGTTCCTCTGCTTCTCATCCAACTTCCTGCTAATGCACACCACGAAAGGCAGCAAATTATAGCTCAAATACTTGGTTCCTTGCCATCCGTGTGGAAGATCCAGATTGATTTCCAATCTCCTGGCTTTCGCCTGGCCCAGTCCTGACATTGAGGGCATTTGGAAAATAAACTAGCAGATAGATGATTCTGTCTGTCTTACTCTCTCACCATCCCTCCTCCTGCCCTCTGCTTCTTTGCCTTTCAAATAAAATGTTTAAAATGTATAAAATAGTAATAATAATAATAATACACGTTAGAGCTCTTACAACAATGACATATTCAGATTTATTTCATTCTTAATGCAATGCATTCTTCTTTATGACTTTACAATAATTAACCTAGTATCATATTTATGCTAGCCATTGTATGTGGACACTTAGGCTATTTTTATCTTCTTACTGTTAAAAACAATGCTACGGTGAACATTGTATGCACTTACCTTGGCATAGTTTGAAATAATATCAATAGGTTGAATTTCTAGCTGTGCTGTTACATAAAGAGGCTCTATAATATTTGAGGCCCAAAAGCACATCAGCAAGAGCCCTGTAATACTAGTGGTGAGAGTGAAAATTGGTGCAATGGATTATATATTAACAAAATATGAAATCCATATATAGTTTTATCCAGAAACTTTGCTGTCAGAGACTGACCCTTGATCAATACAAGCTTCATTTCTTATAGATATAACTTCCCACATTATATCTATATATTATAGGGTTAAGAATATTGGAGCTGAACAGGAATGTGGGAAATATCTATTCCAGTTCCTGAGGTCCAAGGAGGTTAAGTTACATAGTGAACAGGAGTCCAACAGAGAAATTCTGCCCTAGCTGCCAGATATTTTCAAAGAAATGGACAATTAGACACATCCTTTTCCTCTCAGGCTGCCATCTCATTGGTCATAGTCACTATATTGCTATCTCTTTTCCTTGCTGTGTCTGCCCTTGTGTTGTTTTGTTAGATTTTTATCAAAGGTGTATCTCTGTAGGTTTCAGATCCCAGGAAAACTTTTCACCAGAGGATCCATTCAGAATGATTGAGGGCAGGCGAGAACAAGAGAGTAACCAGGGTGGTAAGCCTTAGGAAAGTGAGGCAGTAGCCCGGCATCTATCCTTTGTAGAATGGCAATTGAAAAAACCCTGTTTTTATATACTCTCACACATTTCTGACTCCCAACATGGAGAGTTTTTCTTCACATTTAGCAATTCTCCAGCAACTCTCTGGACACCAACTGGGTGTCCTACAATTCAGTTATGACACTAACAACCCAGAGTTAGCACAGACCCCGCAGGTTAGGGGCTCAGTCTCATTTCAGACACCAGTCACAGGTCCCTGACTGTCATCTGTGCTTCTGACCAACAGCCATAAATGGCTGGGTTCCACAGCTGCCTCCTTGGGTTCGACAACTTGCTGTAATGGCTCACAAACTCAGGGAGTCACTAACTTAGGTTACCAGTTTATTACAAGAGATATTACAGAGGGTGAAGACGAACAGGACAGGTGAAGTGTACAAAAGTTGAAGTCCAAAGAATCCTAAGCACCAGAGGTTTTGTCTCTGGAGAGCTAGGTACACCCACCTCCTAGCACATGGATGTGTTCACCAGCCCAGAAGCTCTCCTAACTCCATCCTTCAGGGGGTTTTGACCAAGCATATCACATACACATGGTTATTATTAGCTCATTCTACAGCCCTTCTCCCCTTCTTAGGGGAGAAGTCTGAAAGTCTCAAGATTCTAATCATCATGGCTTTGTCTTTCTGGTGAGCAGCCCCCATCCTGAAAATATCCAGAAGCCCCCTCCAAAAGCCACCTCACTAGAAAAAGAGAGCTCCTTTCACTCAGAAAATCCCAAGGTTTTGGGAGCTGTGCTAACATTTTATATATATATATATATATATATATATATATATGATTATTATTATTATTATATCACAGATGGGAATTAGAAAGGTTCAGGGGTCAAGGTGGCATCCTTAATCACCAGGACAGTTCCTGATCTGTGGTGACTTTGGTCACTCTAAAAAGTAAAGGCAGTCATCAGACATGGGTTTGTGATGTGAGTCATAGATTTCCTCAGCAGGTGTCAGTAGTCTTGTCAATAACTTCATGTTTGTAGATTTTTAACATTAAACATTTGAATATTTGATATATGTGGCCCACTGGAATCAAGACATCAACAGGTAATTCTCACAAAAAAAAAAAAAAGGAATTACAGATGATATCCTACCTGTAATGGTTCAGCTTATTATTTTTTGACTTTATCATGGTTCCAAACCAATACATATTCAATAGAAATCATACCTAGAATTTTGTATTTTCATCTTTCCCTGGGCTAGCAATGTGTGGTGTGATACTCTCTTATGATGCTGGGCAGTGAAGCAACCACAGGTGCCAGTGTGTTGAGAGGGAACAACCAATTCTCTATAGTGTGCTGTGTTGCTAAGTACGATTTCCAGTAGGTTTATTAAGTGCATCTTTTGGCTTGCATATTTTTGATTTATGATGGGTTTTAGGGGATGGAGACCATTGTAAGCTGAAGAGCATTTGTATAGTCATTCAAGTTTCAACATTGCCAGTGATAGGAAAGTCACTAGCTCACAAAGAGCATTCATTCTACATGCATTGAGCCAACTCTCGGTTTAGACTGAAAAGTCCCAAATAGAAACAAATATAAAAGTCAGAGGCTGTTTAGGAGACTCTCTGTTTAGTGCAGGTGAAAGTTAGTGAGGCCTGAACTAAGTCAGCACCAAGAGAGGGAAATGGAAAAACAAATTTGAAACCTATTTAGAAGTGATGGCTGACTCCAGATCCAAGGGGAGGAGCTTTGATTCTACCTCTTGATAAGAGTAGAAAAAAATTTATGCATCTTTAATCTGCCACACCCTCCTTTCTTTCTTTCTTTCTTTCTTTTTTTTTTTTTATTTGACAGGTAGCATTATAGACAATGAGAGAGAGAGACAGAGAGAAAGGTCTTCCTTCCGCTAGTTCATTCCCCAAATGGCCGCCACGGCTGGAGCTATGCCGATCCGAAGCCAGGAGCCAGGTGCTTCTTCCTGGTCTCCCATGCAAGTGCAGGGGCCCAAGCCCTTGGGCCATCCTCCACTGCCCTCCTGGGCCACAGCAGAGAGCTGGACTGGAATAGGAGCAACCGAGACTAGAACCTGGTGCCCATGTGGCATGCTGGTGCTGCAGGTGCAGGATTAACCAAGTGAGCCACGGCATGGGCCCCCAACACCCTCCTTTCATCTTCTGTAAGTTTTTTTGTTTGTTTGTTTTAAAAGATGAGCTCAAGAGAAAATCAAGGAATCTATATGATTTCTTTTAATTTTTAAAAATGTCTCTTTTTTTATTTGTCTGAAGACTGAGAGATGGAGAGAGATTATCCATCCACTGGTTCTCTCCACAAATTCCTGTAACAGCCATGGATGGGCCAGGCCAAAATCAAGAGCCTGGAACTCAGTCCAGGTCTTTCATATGGGTGAAAGAGGCCCAAGTACTTGAGTCATCACTTTCTGCCTCCCAGGGCGCACATCTGTAGGAAGTTAAAATGGAGAGCAGAGTGAGCACTCAAACTCAGGCATTCCAACAGTGGATGTGGGAGTCCCGAGCAGCATCTTAACTGTTACACCTGCCCCATTTCTCCTAATTTTTAAACGCAGAGTTGTGTGCTTTCCAGTGAGGTGTGTTATAATCCTCTTAGTCATAAGATCTTTCTTTCCTTTTTGAAGTAATCTTTTCTCCACAGAATAATCTGGATCTTGTATCTTAACTTCTAAAAATCCATTTTCCTGAATTCTAAACCATGCTTTTCAAGTGTTCATGTGCACACAAATCACCAGGTTATCTTGTTAAGAAGCAGGTTATGATTCTACCAGTCTGGCTTGAGCCTGAAATTATGCATTTCTTTTTTGTTAATTTGAATTTTTCTATGAATATAAAGAGAATAGATTTCATGTAGTTCACAGATACAGTTCTGAGAATATAATGATACTTCCCTCTCTCCACCTTCCTTTCTTTCATTTTCATTTTGAATTTTTGTGATAACATTTTTTAATTTACAGTCAAAGGCTTAATGCTCCACTAAATAAAGAGTTCAACAAGTAGAAAGTGGAAAGATCACTGTTCAGCACTAATATAGACAAGGCTATAAACAATCACCAAATAGCAAAATGTGAATTCCACTCATATACATTACATTTTTTATATTCTATATATTAGCTACCACAAATCAGAGGAAATGTATGATGTTTGCCTTTTTTGTTCTGGTTTATTTCACTAAGCATAATGATCTCTAGTTGCATCTATATTGTTGCAAAAGACTAATTTTAATTCTTTATGGCTGAGTAGTGCTCCATTATGTGTGCTTAGGTGTGGTGATGGCATAATCACGATGAATTTATATTGAGAGCTTTTCTTCTTTGTTTTTCCCATAAATATACCCAATTATTATTGGCCAAAAATCATGTCTGGGGGAACTCTATTAGCACTATCATAATTTCAATTTTAATTTCTGGGTATCTTTTTATCCTTCCTGTTGCTGCCAAGATTCTCCTTCAGTTCCACCAGTTAGAGCAGATTCACAAAGCTCAAGCCAGACTCCCTTTTCGAGGTTGAAGGTTGATGTGGTCAAGCTCTTCTGGGAAACTTGGAGCCAAACTAAAATATCCTTTGGCTGATAAGACAGACACCAGTTTCAAGAAGCCAGTTTGTATTTCTCATTTCAATGACTGGATTTTTCATACTTCTTCAGTTTTCAAGTTGTTTTGATACACCTGTGGCCTTTAGTTCATTTCTGTTGTGGTTTCTACAGTCCTGGTCCTCCTTTGCTGTCAGTACTTTGCCTCTTGCTGTGCTCACACAAAGCTCTGTGTGGCCTCATTCTCTGCTATGAATGCTAGTATCTCAAGACTCAGAAAATTCATGTCTAACCCACTACAATGCTGTTTATATTAAGGTCCTCACTTCTTTAAAATGTAATTTACATTGCTTGGAGTCACATTTCCTATTAGCTAGTATGATGCTTATTTGGCCACAAGTTAATAGTGGACCAAATAGGCACTATGGCACAGCAGGTTAAGTCACCACCTGCAGCGCCTGCTGCTCCACTTCCCATATGGGCGCTGGTTCGTCTCTTTGCCTCTCCTTCCCTCTCTGAAATTCTGCCTTTCAAATGAATAAATAAATCTTTCTTAAAAAAAATAGTGGACCAAACAGAACAAATGAAATAAAGATAGAATTTTGGAGACATTAGACCTGAGGGATGATAAAAGCCTAGTGTGTAATTTATTGTTGGGAGAAGAGAGGATGAGGACAGTGCTGGCTGACCGAAGGCTAGAAGATGTCCAGTTCTATCCTGACATTTGCTGAGGAGTAGGAATGTACATGGCGTACATGGTGGCATTAGGTGTTCTGGGATATTAAGGATACACAAATCATGATTTCAGGCCTCATGATGCTCACAATGTAGATAGGGAAATGGAAAAGAACACAAAAAGCAGAAGGCAATGCTATGGGAATTACTAGGAAATAAATTTCTTTCAGTGGTGGTAGAGGGGATTGAGAAAAGTTCACAGAGGTGATTGTATTTGAGCCAAAACTTAAAGGATGGACAGGAATTCAATAAACAAGAATGAATAGTAAGTTTGCTATTATCATCCACAGAGGTAGGAAAATGAAAGGCATACACAGGGAATGTGTGATTAAATTGAAAGATGTCCATGAGGCTGTAGAATTGAAAGCAAGGAAAGTAAACAGACCTTTCTATGATTCTGTTAGTGGCATACATCCAAGGCCAATGCCTCTCCCTTTTTAAAAGCTTACTTCATTTCCATAAGGCCTCCTGATCAAGAAGCACTGCACCACATCACAGGATTTTGTGCCTCTTGACAAGTGTAGGGGAGAAGGTTTTCTTCTCCTCTTGTGCTCCACAGCAGGGTGTCTCCTCCATAGTCCTCATCACTCTCATTGCCTTGATCCGCAGATTCATTTAAAATTAGTCTTCTACCCACTTATTGCTTATGTGTTGGAACTACTGAATGGATAGCATTATTTAGTCAGGTCTTAATGAAAACAAAAATATGTCATGGGTGTGTCTTTTCTCTCTTTTCCTTGTTTAATTTACTTTTAATTTTATTCCATATTGTGATTCATATAGGATATGTCAATTTTTTACAAAAGATATTGAAAGAAACTGATTGAAAGATTCTCTTTGAATTAATTTGACTTGAACATAAATTGTCATATTCTCACTTTTCCCTAGTCTCAAATGTTAATATCTGTTGATTTTTTAAAAAAAAATTAAAAAGATTCTTTGATTTTTGATAGCTCTCCCTAGGTTTAAATGTAGTTATTATCTTAAAAGCCAGAAGCTCTCATTTATAGGAAAATATATCATCATTACATTTGGACTAACAAAATATAATATTTCTTTGTATGATATCATTGATTTGTGGAATCTAAAAACACTGATCTCATAGAAACAGAATAGTAAGGCGATTATTGGAGGTCGGTGGGTTATGGGAGAAGTTGGAAATAGGAATGGGCGAATGTTGATCCAAGAGTCCAATGTTTCAGTTAGACTGTATGAATAAGTTTTAGTGACCTGTTACACTGGATGATGATCACAGTGAATAATAACCAAATTTGCTAAAAGAATATATTTGCTAAAGTAAAATAACCAAAATTGTTAAAAGAATAGTTTTTTTAGGGACTAGGCTTTTAACTCAGCAGTTAACCCACCAGTTAAGATACCTGAATCCCTCACTGGAGTATCCAGTGTGCTAATGCGCACACTGGAAGTCACCAGCTGATGGAGCAAGTAATTGGGCTTCCACCACCCATGTGGGAGACCTGGATTGAATTCCTAACTCCTGGCTTCAGACACGCACAGCTATGACTATTGCGGGCATTTGGGAAGTGAGAGCTCGCTCTCTTTCTCCCTCTCTCATTCTTTCTCTCTCTGCCTCTCAGTTAGATAAATATATATTTAAAAGATTAGTTTGTAATGCTTTCACCCCCCCCCCCACACACACACAAATGACAGCTTGGTGAGGTAATGTGTTACTTGGCGTGATTGAATCTCACCATAATGTATTCATAAATTAAAATATCACATTGCATCCCATAAATATACCCAATTATTACTGGCCAAATAAAGCAGAAAAACTACAATATTTCAATTCACTGTAATGTCCAAGTGACTATTCATGTGCATATTGAGCACATCGTAGGTCACAGATCATTTTTCATCCAAATATTTACTGATAAGGGTAGCTGGCTTCAGTTTTCACTATTGTTTTCTAGTCTTTTTCAAGATGTGAAGGCAATACATTTTTTCCTTGCCTCCATCTGCTTCCCCCCACCCTTTTTTTTTTTTTTCTCACAGCATGGAAACTACAGTTACAGCTTAGCCTGTTTTGCTTATGGAACTGTGCCAAAAGCAGTTTTGAAGGTGTTTTAAAAATGAAGACATCTGGCAGCTGGCATACTTACAATTCATTTGCCAGAGACAAGTTGCACGCTGCTGGAATTTTCAACTGAAGGTCACGCACCAGGTAAGAAAGCAGTCAGGTGGAGCCGGTGCATAGGAAGCCACATATTGAAAAATTGTCAGCTCTGTGAAGTTGGGTAGGGTTACATCAAACAGCACGCTCAGCTCCTTGTATACCCAACCCCCACTCCTTGTCACTGTGCCCCTTCAAAAGAGGTAAAAGGGAAAAACAGTCCAAGCCAAGAAAATTAACAGGGGATCATAAGGCTGTGACACATCAGCAGAAGTCTTGGCAACTAGGCAAGAGGAAAGGTTGCTGAGGGAATAAAAGTGAAAAACAGAATCTGAAGCAGTGTTGGACAAACATATTTCCATCGGCTGAATGCTTCTTCAGTTTTTCAGAAAGAAATAGCTGGAGGAATTTTGTGTTTACAGCGTACCTCATCAGTGACTTACTCCCAAAACCCAGTGGATGCTCTCTGCCTAAAGATTTCCTAGGTGTTTGATAATAGCATCATAGCACTTTGCATTTTTTGTTTGTTTTAAAATCGTATTGTGACTGAGAATCACTAAAAACTAGTGCTACTAAAACCTAATTTCCAAATCAATTGCACTTTGTGATTTTGTATTTCTACAAAATGAGACTGTGCTCATGTGGTCTTGTTGGTTTGGAGTTTTGTTTTGCTTTGCTTTACTTTTGCTGCTACATGAATTTAACTGCTGCAAATATGGGAATTTCATAACGAGAGTAACAACTGACCTAACAGAACAACAGAAATTACCTCAGCACATTGACAGCCTCTAACAAATTTGAGCACTTTAATGTGGACCTTACTGCTGGACCTTATTGCTATATAAGCAATAGATTCACATTTAAAACACAATAATTAGAGATTATTTATACTAGACGTCAATATATTTCCATGCAACAAGTCTAGGATTTTTTCCTTCCATCCTGTGTTCAGTCCTGTTGTCTTGAGTGACTGTTCTTCTCTGCTCAAGATAGTAGGTGTGGAGGTATTGATTAAAGGAGAAGGAAAAAGGAGATAGGTTTGTGTGGTGGAAACAGTGGACTCTCCTCCCCTTACTCCAAATGGAGACAGAATTGCTGACCTTATAGAGATTGCAAACCTGTGGCCTAAGTGTTGGATCTAGTCCCCCCAAACGTGCGCTTGGTACAAGAACTTTCAGCCTGCGGGGTAACTACAGTTTATAAATAAATTACCTGGAGAATTTACATTACAATAAAACTCTGGATTTCCAGTTTCCTTGAAAAAGTCACCAGATCAGGCCTCACTGCCCTTAGACCCTCGTGAGAACAGTCTGGGGGCCCTGGACCCCTTCAGATGGAACAGTAGGGGTAGGGAACAGGTTCTGTCCTGCCATGCCAGTTCTCTCCGGAGGCTGAATGCAAGTTATCATTTTGTTGCATTCCTGCTGTTAGCATCCCCTCTCTCCCCAAACCCCACTGAATGGAGAAGAAAATGTTTCTTGTATCTTTGGCTCTGTCAAAAGTGAGAAAATGGACATTAGGCCTGAGGGACGAGCTCTTCTCTTCTCAGGCCCCTGCCCACGGCGACCCTATTTCTCTAGATGATTCTGGTCTTTGGGTTTGCTTCCGTTCCTCCTGACACTTCCCCTCCGTCCACCTCAGGTTCTGTAGATTGAGACCCCGTGGGTCAAGCTGCCTCTGGCTCAGCCAGGGATTGTTAAACATCAGAACTGCAGCAGTCACAAATGGAGGCACCTGAAAGACACCCTCCAGCACACTGAACATTCTGGGCGTGGTGGGGAGGTGGATGGCGGAGGCACGGAACTGTTGGATAACATTGTGTCACCCAAAAATGCCCTTTCTGTTCATAAAAGTACTCATACATTGGTATTATTCCCTTTGAGAGATTTTTGTTCTACCTTCAACCCTGCTTCTTTCATTGAAATTTCACTACTACAACATCTGGGGAATATTTTTCTTCTGATTTTTAAAAAGAAAATGCCATAAACACATATGGAGAGAATGGCACCTGGTAGAATTGGAGATGTCTGCCTGGGACTTTAATGATTGGGTATGAATTCAATGAGGCACTAACTACTCTTTTCATATGGCCATCCATTTAGTATAATTGCTCCCTAAGAAGAATTTTGCAGTTCTGAGAATTGTAACCTATGGGAAATACTAGAAAACTCCACTCCTTGTAATCTAAGCTGAAGACTCATGAGCTGAATTATAAACACTTGGACATGAATTTTAGCAGGAATATTAATGATATGTCAGGCCTTCTTGTTTCCTTTTAAGTGTGATTGTTTGTGTGTTTGCATTTTGCCAGGGAAGTCCATATCAGATGACATCTCTCTGAAATCCTGGCTGGTTTTCCTTCCTCACATACAGATATGCATTCAGAACTTCTAATGTATGAAGTAAAAGCCTAGGAAGTATCATTTCATTACACAGGATTGTGGCCTCTGAAATGATCTGGCAAAATGACTTCTACAACATTACCCCTCATTCTATGGTGGATTATTTTAGGCCATTTTTATTTCTGCAAAATTTCATTACTGCATTGAAGAAAAGCGAAGTATAGTTTATATATAGCAAACATAACCTCCAGGAAGAAGCATCAAAAGGGAGTTTGGAGATTGAAAGATAGACTACTGGAAAAAGGACAATTCCTGGTGTGAGTGTGTGTGTATGTGAGAGTGTGTGTCTGTGTGTATGTATGTGTCTCTGTGTGTGTGTGTTGGCAGTAGAGTTTCAGGAATTTAATTGATGCTCTTTAATATTCAATTTAAAAATTATGTAAAGGTACTTAATAAGTGAAATAAAATTAAATTGAATAAATGGAAGGAACTCTGCACATGATCATATAAAAATACAATCTAAAATTTCGGAGAACAGAGCTAGTTACATGTTTTTGTGGTGGGAATATTCTCTGTTATTCTTGCAACAAATTTTACCAGGTATCTATTAACACAAATTTTACTGAGTAAATACTATGTATAAAGTATTCCACTTAAAAAAGGAAGTTACAAATACCTCAAAATCTATTTTATTCCTACATTTTATAAAAATACATTTTATCCTTTTTACATTTATTAAGATGCATTTCATAATATATTCATTGACAAATATAATTAATGCCTGACATTTTAAAATTTATTTATTTATTTATTTATTTGAAAGACAGATCTACGGGAAGAGATAGAAGGGAGAGACAGAGAATATTCTCACCACAAAAGACCTGGATCAGAAATGTAGCAGCTGGGACTCTAACTGGCACACCTAAGGGATGCTGGCGACTTTATCTGGTATGATACAACACCAGTCCCCCATGTGAACTCTTAAATCTCTCTGAATCCAGAGAGAGGCAATAATTCTCATTGCTTTTTAACCACAGAACTATTATCAAGAAAACATATCATAAAATAAATACAAAGCAACTTATAAACTAGCCTCATTAAAAGGTCAAGCACTGGGGCCAGCGCAGTGGTACAGTGGGTTAAGTCTTGGCCTGCAGCACCAGCATCCTATATGGGCACCAGGTTCAAGTCTTAGATGCTCCAATTCCAATCCATCTCCCTGCTATTGTGCCTGGGAATGCAGCAGAGGATGGCCCAAGTGCTTGGGCCCCTGCACCCACAAGGGAAACCCAGAAAAACCTCCTGGCTCCTAGCTTCAATCTCTTCTAGATTTGGCAATTGCAGCCATTTGGGGGGAGAAGAAACAGTTGGAAGATTCTCTCTCTCTCTCTCTCTTTTTCCCTCTCTGTAACTCTGACTTTCAAATAAATGAAGTAAATCTTTAAGAAAGAAAGAGATAGAGAGTTCATAGCAAGCAAATAAATAGAAATACTTTCCTGACTGAATGCTTTAACCTGCTTATGCTGGGAGATTGTTACATACACTTTATTCTTACTATTAGCATTAAGATATGTTAGTTCCTGGAACACATGGTTCTGCTTTTGGAGCATTTGCACTGGATGTTGCCTTTTTAAAAAAATATTTATTTGAGAGGTAGAGTTATAGATAAAGAGAAGAGAGACAGAAAGAAAAGTCTTCCATCCACTCCTCACTCTCCAGATGGCCACGATGGTCAGAACTGAGCCAATCCAAAGCCAGGAGTCAGGAGGTTCTAACAGGTCTTCCACGCAGGTGCAGGGGCCCAAGCAATTGAAGCATCTTCCACTGCTTTCACAGGCCATCAGCAGAGATGGGTCTGAAGAGGAGCAGCTAGGATACAAACCGGTGCCCATATGGGATGCTGATACCCCAGGCAGAGGCTAGGCCTACTACGCCACAATGCCCCACCCCCTGGCTAGTGCCTTTGCTTAGATCACTCTCCCTCCAGATATCCACACAGCCCCTTCTCTAGCTATCTTCAATTCTCTACTCAAATGTCATGTTCTCAGTTGAACTATGTGTATTTCTGAATCTAGCCAAATGTGAGGATAAAACAAAACCATACTAAGGATCCAGTTCAGAAATATTGAAAAAAGTACTCAAAATAAAGAACTTTTCGGGATAAAGTCATCGAATAGCAGAAATAGAAGATATAAAGAAACCAGTAAAACTTAGTTAAGTATAAATCCTTACAGTCTTGTACATTATTTAAAATAGTAATAACCTGTATCTAAACTCAGAATAGTTTAACACATGATTTGAAGGTGAAGCCAGAGTTGGTAAAGAAGAAAATGATAACATTCTATGGGTTGCTGTCTTTTATGAGACAGTACACACTTGTACATTTAAACATGAGTTACAATTTCAAGCCTAACCAATATAGAATAGAGCAGTATATAATTTTTTAAATCTTTGAGGAGGAGAAAAAAACTTACAGAAAATTCAGTCAACTGCCAAATAGAGGGAAAACAAGAAATTTTCTTTAAAAAATGATGTATCAAATGTTTAATAGTAACATTATGTTCAAACATGTTATTATCACCATTAATATAAAATCTTAATTCTCCTATTAAAAGACAAAAAATATCAGATTTCTTAAAATTTAACTGCTTTCTATTTGCAAGAGAAACTTTCAAAACATAACATATTTTGATTAAAAGAATAGACAGAAATATTTCAAAGAGATAATAGCTAACACAAAGACCAGTCGAGGAAATAGTAATATGACATAAATAGGGCTTTGGGGCTAAAATTATTCAATAGGACAAAGAGGAAAATTTCGCATTACAAACAACATTCTACCAAGATATCAAAATCACACATTTTATACCCTTAACCATGGAGCTATTAGAAATGCAGGTAAATGCTATTAAATCCATTATCTCATTGGAAAGATGTAGTACAGAGCCTGTCTGCCTCAAGGAAAGATGCGCCTACTCTGAACTCTAGAGTTAGGTCTGATTGAACTTAAGGTAATCTCAGGGACTCCCTCTAATTAATGATTTTTTGAGATCCCACATAATGAGAAAAAAAGGCAAATTTTGCTGGAAATTTTTTGAAAAGTTCTTTACTCTTAAGGAAAACATCAAGAAGCCAAACTTACTTCCTCCCACAAGACTGAGCAAGGAAGAATATATCCATGAAGCTTTTCTTATCCCTGAAATTCCTCTTACATTGTCTAGTAATTTCCTTACTATATGCCAGAGAATGTTCTGGGGACTAGGAATACACTGTGTAAAACAGACAAAACTCTCTGCCTGTGAAACATTCTGCTTGGGGAGACAGAAATAAAATAGAAAGAGTCATCATTATGATGCAGTGGGCTAAGCTGCCACCAGCAATGCCAGCATTTATATGAGCTTTGGTTCAAATCCCGGTTACTTCCAATCCAGCTCCCTGCTAATGTGCCTGAGAAGTGGAAGGTGGCTCAAGTGCTTGGACCCTACACTTATGTGAGAGACACAGAAGAAGCTCCTGGATCCTGTCTTCAGTCTGGACTAGCCCTGGCCATTGTGGCCATTTGGGGAGTGAACCAGCAAATGAAAGATTCTCTCTCTCTCTCCTTCTCTTCCTCCACCCATGACTTTCAAATAAATAAAAAGAATAAAAGACATAAAATATACAGTATGACAAATAAATAAAGCAGGGGAAAAAAGAATACAAATGCATGGGGTACAATGGTACAATTTGAATAAGATAGAGAAGGCCTCCCTGAAAAGAGGGTATCTGAGCATATTCTTGAAGAAGAGAGGAGGAAACCATATTAACATTTAAGACAGAAGGATTCCAGGAACAAGAAAAAAATGGAAAGAGAGTATGGAGACCAAAGTGGCCTGGAAAGTTCAGGGGAGAACAAGGAGCCCTATGAATCAGAATGAGCAAGAACCAGAATCATAGAAAATAAGGTCAGAGAGATAATAGGGTGCCAGATTGTGTGGGCCTTATAGCACATTTAAATGGCTTTGATTGAGAAGCCATGGGAGGGTTTAGAGGGATGGCATGGTCTTAGTTTTATTTCAGCAAGATAACTTTGGTTGCTGGCTTGATGAGACTGTCAGTTGACAAGGAGAAGTTAGGAGTTTATTGGAATAATCCAGTGAGAATTGGCCATGGCTTGGACCAGGATGGTGGCAGTGGTAATAGTAAAAAAATAGTTGAATTCTGGATATATTTTGAAGGTGGAATCCACTCTCCTGGTGGACAAGGATGCAATGTAAAAAAAAAAAAGAGAGAGAGAGAAGTCAATAAAACTCCACAGTTTTGAACCTAAGCAATTCCTGAGACTAGAATTGCCTTTAATTGACAATTGAAATTGGTTTGGGGTAGAGGTGGAGAGAGATCTGAGATGCAGTGTAATTTTATGAAGTTTGAGATGCCTCCAAGTAGAGATGTCAAATAAGCATATTTGATATGTATAAAAATATTGTGTATTTTAGTCTGTATTTCAGGAAAGACTGGTTTGATGATTAAAAAGCTGATGAGTTATCAGAATTCACATGTTATTTAAAGCTATGAGATTTGTGATAGGGTCATTAAGGAAGTAAACGGAGAAAAGAAAAGAGATAAAAGGACCTGGATGTGGAGAACTCAAATGGAAGATTTAGGAAGGTCAGTGGGAGGGGAACTAAACAGGGAGGGGGACTGAAAAAGAGCAGCCAAGTAGATAGGAGAGAACCCAGGGAAGAATGATGTCCTCAAAACTAATGGAACAAAGTGTTTTAAGGAGGAGGAGCAATCAGCTGAGCCAAATGCTGCCAATAAGTTAGGGTGACATAACAACTAAGATAAATCTCTAAAGCCATCTTGCCAGATTCCAATCCAGCCTTGCCATGTATTTGTTTTGTGGCCTTGAAAAAGTTACTACACCCCCCCCCCATCTGTTTCTTCATCTGTAATATGGGAATTACACTGGCTTCTATGTCTCATGAGTTTTGTGAGGCATAAAATTTGTTTAAAACACCTAAGCTAATGATAGGGAACAGTATGTTCCTATTAAACAGTAGCTATGATTATATTGCCACTAATAATTGTAGCAAGTAGTAGGATTAGAAAGAACAAGGCATGGGAAGCAGTCCACACAGCAGACTCATAGAATGACAATCACTTTAAATAGACCTCTGACCTCAGAATCAGCCCTAAGGCCTCCTGGTCTGGCTGAAAAGCCCATGAGAACATTTCAGGCATGGGAAGCCAAGACACTGTGGCAAAAATGTCTTACATGAAGGACCTTGGTGGGTGAGACCCCAGTGGAAAGAAGCAATCATCAAAGAAGGAGGTACTTTTCTCTGAAGGGAAGAGAGAACTTTTACCCTGCTTATGGCTTTGTCTAAATACTGATGGAATTTGTGGATTCAAAAGGCTTCCAATTTTAGGCAGCTCATGTCAAGAGTCTCAGGTGATCTCTGACATCATATATAACAGTGTTAATTGTTAAATTAACAAGAGTCACCGTGCAGTAACTTCCCTCTGTCCTCAAAGAGTTGTATTATTCTTATGTCTAAGTGCAAAAGATATTTCATTCTTGGGTGCTTCTTTAAAGTTAATTAAGTTTCTTAAAAAAATAGAAGTGAAATTAACTTCAAGATGCAATGACTTTGAACAGCCTTTGCTCAACTGTTGAGGAACAATTTTGGTTTTTTGTTTGGTTTTTGTTTTTGTTTTTTTGTGCAAATTGTTGAACTCTTAGTATAGAGTTGGTCTTCTGTGTATAAAGTTAATCGAAAATGGATCTTAGTGGAGAATTGGACTGGGAATGGGAGAGGGAGACAGAGAAGAGAGGGTGTGGGTGGGAAGGCGGTTACGGTGGGAAGAATCACTATATTCCTGAAGTGTACTTATGAAATACATGAAGTTTGTGTTCATTAAATAAAAGATTTCTTTGGGAAAAAAAGAATAATGAAAAGACTGAGATTTGACCATTGGATTGAGAATCTGGAGGTCATTTATGATATGGACAAAGAGTAATTTTGGCTTAGTGGTGTCAACAAATGACTGGAAGGATTTTGTGTTCAAGAGATAGTGGGAGAAGATACACTGGAGACAAAGAGCATAGGAACTCTCATGAAAATTTTTTCTTAAAAAAATAAAGGTGAATAGGGAAATAAGTTGATAGCTACATGCACAAGTTTTATGGGAGAATTTTTTTACTACAGAAGAAATGATAGGCTTTGAACATGAGTGTGTTGATTTTGAAAACACTAAGTCAGAGGTTGGTCTTAGAGGCATCATTCAGATGTACTGTTGGCAGACAAAGATGGAGGGAAGAGGAGTACTATAAAAGGACTGATTTCCCATCACCACCCACTGAATGTACTTGTCATTATGTATCTGTCACATTCGAGAACATTAGCTCCAAACGAAAGACCTCTTATTTTGTTCCTTATACTCTATCATCTCAGACAATACCCCTCACCTAGTAGGCACTCTAAATAAAAATACTTATTAAATGAATAACTATTTCTGGTGAAAATTTGAGACTCAGAGAAGTTGTCAATTGAATACATAGCTCATGATGTCAGGATTGGATCTAATGCCTGAGTGCTGCTTCCCAGTTGGTGAACATCTCTGTGTTGTGATAACCAGGATCTCAGAATTCACGCACTGATCCCACAGCACAATTCTTCAAAACATTTTTCCATATTTTCAAGGGTTGGAATGAGGCAGAAAGGATGGAATGACTTCCCACCTATGTTCAATATTATCTGAAATCACCTCAAGTTATTGTAAACACCCTTTTTATTCTGTCAAAAAGATAAATTTTGTTGATAATGTGGCTTTAGATAATTAAAACTTGCAAGTACTGAAAAAAATCTATAAATGATCTAATGCAATTAGTAAGTTGTTGAACAATACAAATGAAAGTGAAATTTTTGAAACCATAAATCTTAACTTTCTTCTTATTGTACACAATGTCCACTTTTTTCAAGGACAACAAACAATTGAAAACATGGAAATGTGATTCCTTGTGGTAAAACATTAAATTGTGTATGAATATAGCAGATACTTCCAGAAAGTTCACCAGAAATAGCACTTTTTGTGCCATTAGAAATAACCTTGATTCTCTTATTCCTCAATTTACTGCAAACCAGATACAGCACATGATTAAAAGGTTAAGAGAAGAATTACATTTCTCTGTAATATTTTACTCCTGGATGTTTAGTAGCATTAGTAAATAGCAATGAATGACTTTATCCATATATAAGACTACCACTCCACACATATATACATTTTTCACATGATGTTTAGAATGGCAGTTTTTTTTTTCCCCATCCACAAATAAATGGAAATCTTTGCCCAAAAGAGGAGAGTTGAGGAAATAGTCTTACTATGGCCAGAGACCATAAAATGAAGCAAATCTACAGAAGTCTCCTTTAATTATAATTACTAGGCAATCTATAATAACATACAAATAATATTTAACTTAGCATAGATGGAGACTTATAGCATTCCTATATATGAAATTAAAATTTGAGTCTCACTTATGTAACTATAGACATGTCCCTCTTGCTAAATTCCTGAAAAACATAATATTGTGAAATAGGGCAAATAGTTAACCAGAGATTTTCTTTTTCTTCTTAAAACTCCTGATCATTTGACTTAGGAATCTTATATTCAGAAGACTACTCCAAGAAAATAATCAAAAGGAAGGAAAATGCTAAGTGATGGAAGATGTTCATTGCAGTATTTTTTACATAACTGTAGAAGAAACAGAAAAGAAACCAAGATTTCCAACATTAAGGAAATCTTTAAATAAGTTGGAATCTATCCACTTAATATAGTAATATGTAATCATTAAAGGCATAGTATAAAATAATCATTATACAGAAATGCATAAGTTGGGTGTGTGTGTTTCACTGAATAGTTTAACCTCAATCAAATCAGCTATGTTCATATATGGTCATATATATGCATGTAACTATGTGAATGCTACCTGAGCTTAATGGTAAGAAAAAAAAAAACAATAAGTGGCACCTTTCATAAAATCTTGTCTTCAGAATGCTTGATTCAATCTCTTCGCGCCACATGACACATTGATAAAGACTTATAGGTTCCGGGGTAATTATAGGTCACACCTAAGTAATCAGCAGCTAGGCTTTTTCATTCACTGCAGCTAGCTTCATGAAGCAGAGAAATTTGCTTTATTGATTCTGGGTGTTTTGCTAACCTCTTCAAGTCATTTTGGAATCCTTTTTCAGGCGGTATGAAGTATCTCTATATTCTAGTGCACATCTTTGCTATAGAAATATGATTTTCAGCTTTGGAGCTCAAGGATGCATTCCATGTATGAATAGGAGTCTTTGTGCCACAAGAGTAAAGTCATCAGCTTCTATGCTGTGAAGAAGAAATGTTCATCTTCTGATGTGCATATATGTAAGCCACCTCTTTAAAATCAGCCCCCTTAAATGGCACTGAGTATGCTTGTGTGTATGACACATCAATGTCCATTAATTGCATGAAGAGAAAACTGAGATTCCAATGGCAAAATCTGTAAAAGTAGATATACAAAGAAAAGTGGAAGCATCTGTTTAATATATACGACATTAGAATTTAATTTTACCTCTGTGATGCTTTTGTGTGGCTGCAGTGTTACAGCAAAGCACATAAGCATAGCCGTGCAGTGTCAGCAGGTGCATGCCACCAAATTACTGCTTTTAATTTGCATATTCATCTGCTAAGAAGCATGTCATTATCATATCAAAGGGATACTAAGCAACATCTAGCTTGGAGAGATGTGGCATAGTTTCAATAGGAGCAATTAATGCGAGATGAGGACTCTCTTTCTGTCATGTCTCCCAGGGCTAGCTGTAATCGGGCTGAGTATTGGATACCAATAAGACCGAGGGCCCAGTTGGCACAGAATAAGAGAAGAACTGGAAAGGGAGCCTGCCAGTCCTCTCCAGTGTACATTTGATGGCAACATGGTACTCTGGGCACTCAGAAGAATCCTATTCGTATTATTGACGCTGTCTGTTTGCACCCATCTGTTTCAATTGTCATAAAATGACCAAATGCAGTCCCAAAGAAGTTACATGTTAAGAAAAGAAGATACTTAATGTTAAGTGGCATGTAAAGGAACTATGAAAGAGCCTTTAAATTGGGCTTGCAAATATGGGCTTTAGTACTTTGGTAAATTTTATTTGAACAAATATTGTCTTCCTCTTGCAAGAATTTATTGAATACCTACACAAGTCAGGTAGTATCAGACCCTGGCGGGGCAGACATGAATTAGCCACAGAGCCCAGTCTCAACAACCTGCAGTTGATCAGGGTAGATAGACAGGTAAGCTAAGCAAAACTTCAACAATATTTACTTTTTTGTCATTTATAAACTTAGGAGGGATCACATACATGCAAAGCTATCTTTTGAACTTGATTGTAAAGATACCAATATCACCTCTTTCAAGGAAAGTCTTTTAAGAACAAGATTTTTAATTTTACTTTAGATTTGGAAACTCACTTTCCCTCTTTTAATGGTAGTAGTTGTAAACACTGTACAAAATTAAACACTTGAACAATTGAAATATATTTTCGTTGTTCTATGCTTCTCAATCTTTCATTGGATGCATTAAGTAGGGGACTTGTATACAGTAGGCACTAACGATTAGTTGCTTCTTCCAATGTCTAGGATGTTTTGTTACATGCACAAAATTTCATTGACTTACTCAATACACATTTTTGAATAGTAATTATGTGCCAAAAGCTTCTATAAGCACTGAAGATATTGGTATAAACAGACTGAGCCAAGCACTAGCCCCTGCATTTACACTCATATTTGCTTATCTGTGTGAAAATATGTACCAAGCACATTCCTTTTGGAAAGTTCAATGTCACTCATTCAATAAGCATTTAACAAGCACCATGTGCACACCAGACAAGGCAATGAAAGTAACATAAAGTTTTTCTTGGAAACTATAAATCAGCATTGAATACTCCCCCCCACACACAAAAAAATGGCTTCCAAATGGCCAAGAGACCTAAAACTGAATGTTTTATGTGAAACAAAACTTAAAAATAAGAGTGCATTTTCTTGGGGGTGTCCCATCTTCCAAGTAGTTTCAGACATCTTTCAGACTAGACTGGTTAACTCTGTACATCCTTAGAAAGTTCATCAACTCCTTTACTTATCAATTGTTGTGAAAATTGCGGGGATGAGACCTTTGGGAGTATCAGATCCAGCCCATTATGTACATCATCTTATTTCATAATCAGAGACTCCTCTGATACTAAGTTTTCAGTTTAAGAAACCATGTCTCAGACCATTCATGTGTCCCAAGGTGACCCAGTTGGGAAGTAGCTGTATAGGACTGGAACTCCAAATTTCCTTGTGCCAAATATTTGTTGCATTCACAACATGTTCTTTGTAGCATGGACTTAATATTTCAATATAATCTAATCTAGTTTGGGTCAATGAATGTGAATTTTCAGAACTAACTTACATGATTTGCTTAATCATTTTGAACAAGAAAAATATCTATCCAGTATCACTCTTTATCTTATTATAGTGGGAGTTAAGTGTTACATGATATATAT
The DNA here is from genome assembly GCA_949820135.1 of Sylvilagus floridanus. NCBI lineage: Eukaryota > Metazoa > Chordata > Mammalia > Lagomorpha > Leporidae > Sylvilagus > Sylvilagus floridanus. The sequence continues at coordinate 94,729,995 of OX463244.1, read as the reverse complement.
AGTATCAAAACTATTGATATTGATTGTTCAAGTGAGAGGACAGATAAGCCATGTTTGGAGCACATTGTGAATGACCTTCTGGTTGTACTTTTTGGAGCTTATTTTTATGATTTAAAATACTGTACTGTACTGTACTGTACTATCACCTTCTCCTTATTTGTGTTTACCATATACTTTTTAAAAAAACATATGTTTTTTAACTTTTATTTAATAAATATAAATTTCCAAAGTACAGCTTTTGGATTACAGTGGCTTCCTCCCCCCCCCCCCATAACTTCCCTCCCACCTGCAACCCTCCCATCTCCCGCCCCCTCTCCCATTCCATTCACATCAAGATTCATACTGAAATGTTATGGCTTGGCAAGGCCATACATTTCTAGAACATATTGAATTTTATGTAACTCTTTTCCCTTGAATTAACAGCAATTTTTAAAAAGGGGGCTAGCGCCATGGCGTAGTGGGTAAAGCTGCCACCTGCAGTGCTGGCATCCCATGTGGGCACTGGTTCAAGTCCCGGCTGCTCCACTTCCAATCCAGCTCTCTGCTGTGGCCTGGGAAAGCAGTGGAAGATGAACCAAGTCCTTGGGCCCCTTTACTCATGTGGGAGACCTTTAAAAAGTTCCTGGCTCCTGGCTTCAGATCAGCACAGCTCCAGCCATTGCAGCCATCTGGGGATCTAGGGAGTGAATCAGTGCATGGAAGATCGCTCTCTCTCTCTCTCTCTCTCTCTCTCTCTCTCTCTCTCTCTCATTCTCTCTGTGTAACTCTTTAAAAAAAGAAAGAAAGAAAGGAAAAGAGCTTAAAGAAAAAAATGACAAACAAAAGGAGTCTTTACCTATATGTTGAGACTCTAGTTTACTTTTTTATGAAGTAGAAAAATTTATTTTAACCTTAAACTTACTATGTATTTAATTAAACTTACACTGGAAGTTTTTGTTTTGCATTGTTTTAGTAAGTTGTTTGTTTGGTAGAGTTGAAAACACTACTCACTGGAGCCTACAGACCTGAGTTTAAATCCTAGTCGTCTGAGAAAAATACTTAGCCAGTAAGGATGTCAGTATTTTCAACTGTAAAATAGAGAGTCTAGGTGCTACCTCAGATTGCTTCCAGATTTAGCTTTCTATGATCCTATGAAAAGAAGATGCAAGTGCCCTACTTTAGATATAGTACATAAAATATTTATATAGCCTGTACTTCCCAAATCCTTCTTTCCTGCAAAGAAATAAAATTGTTACGTTTTTTAAATAATATCTTCAAGCGAACTAGAAATATGCAATTATTTATTGTTTTTCTTTCACAAAAATTGATTGTACTATGGCCTTGATTGTTTATTTATTTCAAGTTGGATGAATGGAAGGATGGAAGGAAGGAAGGAGAAAAAGGGAAGAAAAAGAAAGGATGAAAAGGAGCCAATTTTGTTTAAATGTGTGTTAAATATACACAAATAATCATATTGTCAATTTTAAGTCCTATGATTTTGTTTCTGCCATAGAAAAACAAGACAAATGTTAGCCTTCAACAAATGCCGATTCCCAGTCACAATTACTGCATCCTTCTTCTAAGTGAAATGATTAGTTCTACAAAACCTGGAATCCACAAAAAAGTTTATTTCCCCAGTTCTGTCAACAGGATCAATTTTTTTTATTTTAAAGATTTATTTATATATTTGTTTGAAAGGCAAACAGAGAGAGAGAGAGAGAGAGAGAGAGAGAGAGAGAGATACACTCCATCCACTGATTTACTCCCCAAATGGCCACAAGAATCAGTGGTGGGCCAGGTGGAAGCCAGGAGCCAGGAACTCCATCCATGTCTCCCATGTGGGCAGCAGGAACCCAAGCACTTGAGCCATCTCCCACTGTTTTCCCAGACACACTAGCAGGAAGCTGGACCACAAGAGAAATAGGCGGGTTTCGAACCAGCGATTACATGGAATGCCAACCTTGCAGGCAGCAGCCCAACCGCTAGGCCACCATGCAGGCCCCAATCTTCAACATCTTTTTAAGATTTATTTTATTTATTTGAAAGGCAGAGTCACAGAGAGAGAGAGGGAGAGAGAGAGAGATCTTCCATCTACTGGTTCACTCCTCAGATGGTCGTAATGGCAGGGCCTGGGCCAGGCCAAAACCAGGAACCAGGAGCTTCTTCCAGATTTCCCACAGGGGTGCTGGTACCCGAGCCATTGGGCTATCCTCTGCTTCCTTCTTAGGCACATTAACGGAGAGCTGGATCAAAAAAAGGACAACCAGGACCCAAACCAGCACCCATATTGGATGCTAAAATTGCAGACAGCAACTTTACTAACTACATCAGAATGCCAACCTCTATATTCAGTATCTTTACCAACTCTTCAAATATGTTTCTAAGACTTTATGTAACTAACAAGGTAGGAAACTAGTTGTTCTATTTTGTATACCTATTGTTCCTGGCAAAACTTAGCACAGCAGAAATTCATTGTATTGAAGTCCCAAATCCAAACACTCCTTTCTCTAAGACCCGCTTTATCTTCTCAGCACATTTCCTAATTGTGTATGCATCTTTTTTTAAAAAAATGTATTTATTTATTTGGAAAGCAGAGTTACAAAGAAAGAGAAGAGGCAGAGAGAGAGAGAAGTCTTCCATCTGATGGTTCAATCCCCTGCTGGCCACAACGGCTGGAGCTACATTGATCTAAAGCCAGGAGCCAGGAGCTTCTTCCAGTTCTCCCATGTGGGTGTAGGGGCCCAAGAACTTGGACCATCCTCTACTTCTTTCGCAGGCCATAGCAGAGAGCTGGATTGGAAGTGGAACAGCCAGGTCTTGAACTGGCACCTACGTGGGATGCTAGCGCTTCAGGCCAATGCGTTAACCCGTTGCACCACAGCACTTGTGTATGCATCTTAACCAACCCTCTAGTACTTGAGAACAGACACTATTTAACTGATCTTTGATTCTGGGAGCACTTTATACATACAATGTTTTCAATAAACTGTTGTGTAGAGGTGGCTATCATAGAACAAAGGGTTAAGCCACTATCTGGGACATTTACATCCCATGTTGGAGCAACAGAAATCAATTTTATGAAACAACTTACTACTATATTATTTATCACTATCAAGCCGAATATCACTTATTTGTCATCTACTCCAGATATTTGTATATTTTATAATTGATTTGTTAGCCTTGCATTCACACAGAGCTCTTACAGATCAATTATTCTTTTCAAAGGAGTCTTTGTCTATGACAATGTCTTGCAAAGTTTCTTCAATGTTCTTCACTAATAATTTGATGATACTAAGACATAGATTTAGATCTTTGATCCATTTTGAGGTGATTTTTGTGTAAGCTGTAAGGTGAGGGTTTTGTTTCATACTTCTGCTTGTGGAGATCCAATTTTCCCTGCAACATTTGTTAAAGAGACTCTTTGCTCCAGGGATTGATTTTAGCTCCTTTGTCAATGATTAGTTGGTTGTAGATGCATGGATTGATTTCTGAAGTTTCTATCCTATTCCATTGGTCCCATGTCTATTTTTGTGCCAGTATCAGACTGTTTTGATTATAACTGCCCTGTAATATGTCTTACAATCTGGCATTGTGATGCTTCAAGGTTTGATTTTATTGTTTAAAATTACTTTTGCTATTCAGGTTCTCTGTGTTTCCGTATGAATTTTAGCATTGCTTTTTCAGATCTGAGAAGAATGTCATTGGTATTTTGATAGAGAAAACATTGAATCTGTATATTGATTGGGGTAATATGAACATTTTGATGATGTTAATTTTTTCAATCCACAAACATGGAAGATCTTTTTCTGTGTTTTTTTGTCCCTTCTGATTCTTTATTTAATGTTTCATACTTTTCATTGTAGAGATCTTCCTTCTCCTTGGTTAAATTTATTACAAGGTACTTAATTTTTTTAGCTATTATGAATGGGACTAATCGTACAAGTTCTTTCTCAGCCTTGTCATTATCTGTGTATAAAAAAGGCTATTGATTTTTGTGTGTGAATTTTATATCCTGCAACTTTATCAAACTTTCTTATGGGTTCCAATAGTCTCTTAGTGGAGTCTTTTGGTTCGCTTTAGCTAAAAGATCTACTACTATTGAATAGCAGTGGTAAAAGTAGGTATCCTTGGCCGGCGCTGCAGTTCACTAGGCTAATCCTCCGCCTTGTGGCACCGGCACACCAGGTTCTAGTCCCGGTTGGGGCACCGGATTCTGTCCCGGTTGCTCCTCTTCCAGTCCAGCTCTCTGCTATGGCCCGGGAGTGCAGTAGAGGATGGCCCAAGTCCTTGGGCCCTGCAACCCCATGGGAGACCAGGAGAAGCACCTGGCTCCTGCAATCAGCGGCCACAGCTTGCCGGCTGCGGCGGCCATTGGAGGGTGAACCAACAGCAAAGGAAGACCTTTCTCTCTGTCTCTCTCTCTCACTATCCACTCTGCCTGTCAAAAAATAAAAAAATAAAAAAACAAACAAATAAATAAATCTTTTTTAAAAAGTGGGTATCCTTGTCTGGTTCTGGACATTAGTGAAAATGCTTCCAACTTTTCCCCATTCAATATGATGTTGGCTGTGGGTTTTTCATATATTGCCTTGATTGTGTTAGGGATGTTCTTTCTATACACAATTTAAGATTTTTATCATGAAAAGATATTGTACTTTATTGAGATTATCATATGGCTTTTATTCTTCAATTTGTTAATGGGATATATCAGATTGATTGATTTGCTAATGTTGAACCATCCCTGCATACCAGGAATACATACCACTTGGTCCAGTTGAATGATCTTTCAGTTGTATTGTTGAATTCTATTTTGCATCTATGTTCATCAGGGCTATTACTCTATAGTTCTCTTTCTTTTGTTGTACATTCTTCTGGTTTATGAATTAAGGTGATGCTGGGCTCATTGAAGGAGTTTGGGAGGATTCTCTCTCTTTGAGTTGTTCTGAATAGCTTGAGAAGAATTGGAATTAGCTCTTCTTTAAAAGTCTGGTAGAATTCAGCAGTGAAGCCATCCAGTCCTGGGCTTTTGTTTGTTGGGAGGGTCTTTGTTACTGATTCAATCTGTCTTGATTATTGGCCTGTTTAGATTTTCTGTCTTCATGACTCAGTTTTTGTTAATTGTATGTGTCCAGAAATATATTCACATTTTTAAAATACACAGTCGGACATTTGGCATTACAAAAAAGCAATGCAATTATTGAAAGATTTACTGTTGAAAATATATAGTATGTTGTATTATATAGGCAAAGCATTTACCTCCTAAACTGAGTTTGATTTGACCAATGGAGTCTGTATAGCCCTGTTAGTTAAAATACTGAAACAATGCAAATATTTGAATTATGGTGCCTGTTTGCTGTATGTTTCAAGTGTCTTCACACAGCTCACTTTCAGTTTTACCTGTATAAATGCCCTGCCAGGCCTTTGACTCAATTCAACAGTTAAGTTTTATTAGGTCTCACAAACAAAGCTTGTATCTTTTTTTAATGCCTTAGGCTTGTTTTAGGTTCCACACTCAAAGCTTAGTTTTATCACTCAAAATATACTAAAACTGGTTATTTTTTTTAAATGAAGAATCCTTCTTCATTAACTGGTCAAAATTTGGTTGGGGTACTAGTTTGCATATGTAGAATGTCTATAATATTAATGCATTGCATTAATGCATTATTGCATCTGATTAAATTATTAGGAAAAATCCAAAATAACTTTTCTGTGGATCAGTTGAAGCACTGGGCCTGAAAAAAAGGAGGATGAGAGTAGGAAATATGATTATTTACTCACGGCAAAATGGGACATAATTTTTACTTTAAAATAAACTCCATGCATTATAGATGAGTATTTGTTTTTAGAGGCCTCATTCAATCAGGAAAAAAATGTGCAAATTATTTCCTTCTCTTGGATTACGTCTTTACCAGTAAGTGTACTGGAAATGATTCTACATTAAAGTGGGGTTTGGTAGAAAATGCGGCGCCATCTAAAACTAGAGCATTTGCTTCAGACTTGACTTTTTATTATGCACCAAAAAATTATGAAGATCAACTATGAAACAAAGCTTACGATTGCTGTGCTCTCTATTTCTGTGAATAGAGCACTGGGTAGTAAATTCCAGAATTTGTATATTCATCCAAAATTGGAAGCTAAAGAGGCACTGAGTTTGCTAGAGTGAAGGCATGGGCATGTGGAGGCCTTATGAGCCCCTTTTCAATGGGTCTATATTAATCATTCAGCATCAACAGATTCTGTTAAAATATCATTATCCAGTTAAGTTTAGCTCTACTTCTCAAAAGTTGGCCTCCCCAGCCAGGGGTTCTCATTTGGAAAAGAAAATTCTGTTATGGATAGAATGTCAAAGAAATAGTAGGTACACAAAAACAACATATTTTCCACATCAACATATATAGGGCCCTTATATTCGGTCCCTTCTGCCAACATAGTTTTACCAACTCTCATTCTCATTCCTTATAAATACATTAACTCTAGTAAGAGCCAACATTACTAGAATTTCCTGAATTCAATGAGCTGTTGACAGGTAAATGACCAACTGTGTCAGTAAATGGCCTTGTATGTTGTTAGTGAGTTTATGGAAAGTTTAATGCCACCTGGGTTAACTGAAAATTCCAAAAAATTTAAAGATAGTTTATGTCATTTCCATGGGATCTTTATAATTCCATAAAACACTGAGTGCAAATGAAAGCAAACTTACTAGTGATGGTTTTATATAATGAGTATACTTCTGTTTATATATCTAAATGTCTGTCTCCTCTCCCAAAATAAAGGCAGGAACTCTATTGTCTTTGCAACCTTTACTGTACTATTTATACTACTATGCTCCTCTGCACTTACATGTGATCAGTAAAAGTTTCTGAACTAAAATGAACAGTTGGTTCCTATTATGCAGGATACTTCCTGCTTTCCCAGGATGGCTGTTTTCCCTGAAACATCTATCAAATGCTGTAATTTCCATGTGTGTATTTGATGAAGAGACTCTGCTCCAACTATAAACACTCTGACCTGATAGTAGTTATCTAGAAAAACCTGTATAATAAACATTGTGTTGCCTGGTTTCTGGATTGAGCACTGGAGTATTTTAGAAATATTAGAGTCCATGGTATAAAATTAATTACAGAGATTTCCTCCATTATTTGCAGACAGCTTGGCTTAAACTGTTTTGTTTTTTAAAAAAATGGTAGAAGGATGTTTTAAGAAAGTAAGAGTATGTACCAATTACAATTTATTCTTTGACCTTCTTTAAATGCAGGTTAAATCTGATATATATGTGTTACTATTAATAAATCATATTCATACAGTAGTTCTAATATACACATTGTTTTCTCATTCATAAATTTCATAATACTCACAATTCCTATGGGGGAAAAAAACTTGAGTTTTAGTTGACAGCAAGTATAAAGTGAACAAATAAATGCTCAGTTGCCAAGAAACCAAATGCAACTCCAGACTACATTAATAGAAGTAAGTGTCTGAACAAAGGAGGTGATAGTTTCATTTGGTCTGTACCCGTTAGAAGACATCAGGGGCATTGTGTTCAACTATGGACTTCATTGAGTTTTAAAGAGGGATGTTGATTGACACAACTGGAGATTATCCAGAAGAGAGCAACTCAGAGGGTAGGAGTTTGAAGCCAAGTCACATGAGGAACAGCTGAAAGATCTGAAGATATTTGGTCTTAAATCAGAACAATACCGAACTGAAAAGCTAGCAACAGAATTGAAAAATTAATAGAGCCATCATAAGAAGTAAAAATTAGGCCTAAATACATATGCTGAAAGCTGTATATTTTGGTTCAATACATTTTTAATGTCCTAACAAAAGCACTGCTTTCAAATGACACAATGATTTCCTTATCACTGGAAGTGGTAACTCAAAATCTACATGATCCCATCTCAGGAATACCAATTCCATCATCTGTTAGCTGATTGTAGAAAAGTTCCTCTGCTTCTTTGAGGCTCAGTTCTCTAATTTTCTTTTTTTTAAAGCTTTTATTTAATGAATATAAATTTCTAAAGTACAGCTTATGGATTACAATGGCTTCCCCCCCCCATAACTTCCCTCCCACCCGCAACCCTCCCCTTTCCCACTCCCTCTCCCCTTGCATTCAAATCAACATTCATTTTCAATTCTCTTTATATACAGAAGATCAGTTTAGTATATATTAAGTAAGGATTTCAACAGTTTGCCCTCACATAGCAACACAAAGTGAAAAATACTGTTGGAGTACTAGTTATAGTATTAAATCACAATGTACAGCACATTAAGGACAGAGATCCTACATGATTTTTTTTTTAAAAATTGATTAATTTTCTATGCAATTTCCAATTTAACACCAAGGTTTTTTTTCATTTTCAATTATCTTTATATACAGAAGATCGATTCAGTATATACCATGTAAAGATTTCATCAGTTTGCACCCACACAGAAACACAAAGTGTAGAATACTGTTTCAGTACTAGTTATAGCATTACTTCACATTGGACAACACATTAAGGACAGATTCCACATGAGACTTAAGTACACAGTGACTCTTGATGTTGATTTAACAATTGGACACTCTTGTTTATAGCTTCAGTAATCTCCCTAGGCTCTAGTCATGAGTTGCCGAGGCTATGGAAGCCTTTAGGGTTTGCCGACTTCGATCTTATTCCAACAGGGTCATAGTCAAAGTGGAGGTTCTCTCCTCCCTTCAGAGAAAGGTACTTCCTTCTTTGATGGCCCATTCTTTCCACTGGGATCTCACTTGCAGAGATCTTTCATTTAGGTCTTCTTTTTTTTTTTTTCCAGAGTGTCTTGGCTTTCCATGCCTAAAATACTCTCATGGGCTCTTGAGCCATATCCAAATGCCTTAAGGGCTGATTCTGAGGCCAGAGTGCTATTTAGGACATCTGCCATTCTATGAATCTGCTGTATCTCCCACTTCCCATGTTGGATCATTCTCTCCCTTTTTGATTCTATCAGTTAGTATTAGCAGACACTAGTCTTGAATGTGTGATCCCTTTGACTCTTAGATCTATCAGTGTGATCATTTGTGAACTGGAATTGATCATTTGGACTAGTGAGATGGCATTGGTACATGCCACCTTGATGGGATTGAATTGGAATCCCCTGGCGTGTTTCTAACTCCATCATTTGGGGCAAGTCCAATTGAGCATGTCCCAAATTCGTGGCTCAGTAGGCTAATCCTCTGCCTGCGGCACCAGCACACCAGGTTCTAGTCCCGGTCAGGGAGCCAGATTCTGTCCCAGTTGCCCCTCTTCCAGTCCAGCTCTCTGCTGTGGCCCGGGGGGGCAGTGGAGGATGGCCCAGGTGCTTGGGTCCTGCACCCACATGGGAGACCAGGAGAAGCCCCTGGCTCCTGGTTTCATATCAGCGCGGTGCGCTGGCTGCAGCGCTCTGGCCACAGCAGCCATTGGGGGGTGAACCAACGGCAAAAGGAAGACCTTTCTGTCTGTCTCTCTCACTGTCCACTCTGCCTGTCAAAACCAAACAAACAAACAAAAAAACCTACACAGAAAACTGCAAAATATCATTGATAGTTCTCTAATTTTCAAAATTGACTTTTAGAAAGTTGTAAGGATTACATGAGATGATGCAAATCAAACATCAGCACTGTTTGCTCATAGTATGATCTCAGTGAAGGGCAGCATCATTATCAAAGTTGCTTGAGAATGGCTTCTCTAAACCATGCAGCAATAATGGTGGAGGATAATAAGATTAAGACCTAACTTCTTAAACCTGCTCAGCCAAAGATTGGCAGAGATTAGTGAGAAAAACTATGTCTTCGACTATACTATATTTTGATTGATTTTAATGATTCTTTTTGTCTTGAATCTTATTTTAAGACTTAGTAAGGAAATTACAATTTTTGTTAATAATCAAAAAATGTTGACTACCTCCCTTACTTTATGGAATGTCATGGAATATCACTTTAGTATTTGAAAAGTAGAATTATTCAAAAAGAGAAGGCACATGTGGAAGAGGGTGGCAGTTGAGTGAAGCCAAGACCGAGTTGGAGTTTGTCACATTCCTTATACATGAGAAATAATTTAGGACACTCAAAGTGAAATTTGTAGACGAGAAATGTAATGTATAGCCCAAAGGCAGCACAGAATTGACAGGAATTGGTTCCATTCAGATCACAAACATTTATTAAATACCATGTAAGACTGAGTAATAAAAGCTGGATGTAGGAAATAGAAAGATATTTGTAGGAATTTATCTCTGCCCTGCAGATTGTATACAGTGGAGTCTGAAATATAGAAATACATAGAGATAAAGCAGGTATTTAGCCTAGCAGTTAGGATGCCTGTATCCTACATCAGAGAGTACCTGGGTTCAATTCCTGGCTCCGGCTCCTGACTCTAGCTTCTTGCTAAAGAAGATCCTGGGAGGCACCAGTGATGGCTCAAGTAACTGGGTCCCTGACACCCTCATGTGGGGTCTTGATTGCATCAGGCTGCAGGTTTTGCCCAACCCCCAGGCAGTTCGGAAGACATTCCAGACATTTGGGGAGTGAATCAGCAGATAGAGCTCTCTCTCTCTCTTTCTATCTTTATCTCTATCTCTATCTCTGTTTCATTTTATCTCTCAAATAAATCCTTTTTTTAAAAAAAAAAGTAACTAATCTCTGGATGATGGTTTTTATATCTTTGCTTCACTTTTCTGTATTTTTAGAATAAGTATATAGAAAATAATTCTTTTTAAATAAATAAAAATATTTGAAAATTATTCTTTTAATGACATTTCAGCAGTCTTTTAAAGCTTAATATGTCAACATATTTTTAATACTCAATAGGTAGCTAGAGTGTTCTTTTGTTAAAAAAAGGATTTATTTTATGTATTTGAAGAACAGAATTACAGTGAGAGGTAGAGACAGAGAGAGAGGGGGATCTTCCATCTGATTGTTCATTCCCCAAAAGGTTGCAATGGCCAGAGTTGAGGCGATCCAAAGCCAGGAGCCAGGAGCTTCTTCTGAGTTTCCCACATGGTGTAAGGGCACAAGGACTTGGGGCATCTTTCACTGCTTTCCCAGGCACATTAGCAGGGACTGGATCGGAAGTGGAGCAGCTGGACTCCAACCAGCGCCCATATGGGATGCTGGTGCTGCAGGCCTTGGGTTTTAACCTGCTGCACCATAGCACCAGCATTGCTAAAGCATTCTTAAAAGAATTTCTTTAATTCTGAAAGTCATTTCAGCTGTGAAAATTCCATCATTCAGGTACCCCAAAGGGGAAAAAAGATGAACAATTTCATTGTAGTTGAGAAATGATTCTATTTTTATGGAGCTATGTAGCCAGAATAATTCTTTTCATCTTCTGGTTCAATGAAAGTCTCAACTCTACATTTGTTGAGTGTATTTTTGCAACCCATATACAATAAATTTGGAAGAAGTCAGGGATCTAAAAATGATGAAAGGAAAGTTTCTCCTTGTACAATTATCCCTTGAATGCTAGTATGACTATGAGAAGAGGGAAGTACCTTTTAAAGAAAGAGTCAAGAAACTACTTGGGAGAGAAAGAGGATGGAGAGATCTCTGTTGTTGGAAGGAAATCTTTATAACAGCATAATTTTGTGCTAGAGATGAAAAAGTTACTCCCCAAAAAGCTAAATGCAGATTGTGAAATGACTAGGATGTGACCCTCCGAGTATCCTGGGCAATATGTGGCCTGACCAGTGTTCGGCAGAACCTGAACTGGTCACCTTTACTGGAGCCATGTGACTCAGATAAGAAGTCTGAGATGCACCTTGGAGTAGAGGGTGGGAAGTAGAGGACAAAGATAAAACCCAGTGTTTCTGAAAAAACTGGCATTCAAAGGAAGCATAGAAACATATGGCTTGATGTGGTTCACTACTGAAGACATAGCCCTTAATGAAAGGTCTCATAGTTTCTCCATCAGCTGTCCCCTTTCATGCAAATAAGACGTTAGAGAATATTGGCGATCACGGTGATCATAGAAGCAACTTTTAGAGAGGGATACACAGCCAGGGAAAGTGGAAGTCCTCTTGAAAACCACACCGAATTAAACATGGTAATGAACAGCTCTGATCAGTTTACAACACTCCTTCCTCAGAGCTCTTCCATGCCACACCCTCCCCCCAACCAGGGCCTGTGGAAGGAAACCCAGATGGCCTAGCTTGGGATTCAGAATGTTCCGTGGAGTGTCTTCAAAATTATTTGCAACTTGACTTGCTAGTGCTGTCCTTCACACCATGTGCTCCTGCTCAATAGTATTATACACTAGATATCCTTGGCTTTCCCATTCTCCCATCATTGTACACAACATTTCCCATTCTCCCAACATTGCACATTCCTTGTTGTTAGAAATCTGCACTCAACGATCCTTCCAAGCCCCAATTCAAGTGCCATTTAGTCTAAAAAGCTTGACTTGTTCCTTACCTCTGCCGCAAATGATTTCTCCTGGTTCTCAACTTCCTCGTCCGTACATCTCTTAGTGTTCTTTCGTTTCAATCTAACCAGCATTAGTTTATCATACAGCATGTATGAGATGCTCTGTTCTAGTAGTTATACACCCCCCCACACACATATTCCATGTCTTCAAGAAGTTAATAGTATAAATTAGAAATAGGAAGCTAACTAATAACCCACTGTGAATCAGTGTGGAAAATATGAGAAGTGTCTACTAAATATACCCATGGACCCAAAAAGTGATCTGTCCCCGTCTCAGTAAGTGCCATCAGTCACTCGTTGTTCATCCTAGAGTCCAGTCATTGTCTTAAACCCCATATGCAGTCTGTCAGCAAGCCTGGAAACTGCATTTCCAAAATGTAACCTGCACACAACCCTCTTCTCCCGTGTCCACCATGCCTGATCATTCTCCCTGCTTGTCTCCCTGCCTCCAATTTTGCCTTCCTGCAACCGTTCTCCACCGAGAAGTCAGCATGATCCTTCTAAAACATTAATCAAATCCTATCTCTCTGCTGGTGGTGAGTTACTACAGTGGCTCTCAACTATCCATAAAATCAAAACCTCTTTCTACAGCCTGCAAAGTCTTGCATGATGCAACAGCTGTCACCCTCATTAACCTCATCTTCTACCTCTTCATTCTCTCCACTTCTTTCCAGCACACTGATCCTTGATTCCGTTCTGATGCGCCAAACTTCTAACCTTGGCATCTTTATACTATCTGTTGCCCCTGCCTGAACTTTCTTCCCTTGGATCTCTTCACGGCTCTTCTCATTATTCATTATTAGCAATCCTGTAAGGTAGATGCCATTATTATCAGCCCTCTTTTACAGATAAGGAAATTGATATACTGAGAGACTACGTAAACTGCCCAAAGTTAAGCAACTATAATGTGTCAGAACAAGGAGGCAAACCTAGAGTCTGACTCCAGAGCACTTGTACTTGATGCTTACACAATAAAACTCCTGCAAATGAACTCAGTGTTAATGCTTATATGCAAAGATGATTGCTCAGAAGAAAATATGGTACAATAGGATTTTGAAAGACAAAGAGTTTGCCAGGGAACAAAGGAGCAAGAGATATTGTAAGCTGAGAGGTGTGTGTGTGTGTGTGTGTGTGTGTATAGCAAGTGTGGTAATTACTAGTGAAATCTTCAAAGTTTTCTCCCTGAAATTTGAAATAGACATGTATGCCCTCTATTATTACCATTCAAAACCCTGTTTTTCAAAAACAATTCTATATTTATAATTCCATTTTTCCACAAATTTTTTGAAGTACCTTCATATATTGGCATATTTGGAAGAGTGGATGGAATAACTTTAAGAATCTGTCTAACTCAGTTTTCCAAACTTTTCTGAACCAGGATTTTTTTCAGTAGAATACCTTTTGATATCTTACTGGATCCCATTTCTTGTAACATATGCAAGTGCTGATTAATGCAAACAAAATGATATGAAATGTATAATCAAATCAGAAAACTTATAAGAAAGGATCATCCTTGGGGCAAGTATTTGGCAAAGACTTTCAAGTTGCCTCTTGAGAAGTCAGCATTCCATATTGGAGTGTCTGGTTCTGGCTTCTCCGCTTTTGATCCAACTTCCTGCTAACGTACACTATGGGAGGCAGCAGGAGATGGCCCAAGTATTTAGGTCTCTGCCATCCACATCAGATGGAATTCTGGGCTCCTGACTTCAGTTTGGTCCAACTCTGGCTGCTGGCAGCCACTTGAGGAGTGAGCCAGCACGGATGGAAGATCTGTCTGTCTTCTCTCTCTAGGAATTTTAAATAAAATGAAAATTACTAAGTTTTAAAATTTTAATAAAAAATTATTTCTTTGCTTAAGTTGAGTCTGATATCTCAAATGATAGATACAAATATCCTGAGTTTGATTTTCAAAGCACACCTTATCAATTCATTTTGATATCTTGGTTTAAAGCCTGATTTTCAACAGAAGAATCATCTGCAGTAGAAAATATTACAGAAAAAAAAACTGGTGTGACCTATATGTCTGTTACTATCCCACCAATTTCCCTGATTCTACACAAGCTCAATCAGAACTAACACCCTTTAATTATCCACTAAAATAGTCGTTTTCCAGTTCAAAGCATTCAAGACCTACAAAAGCTTATGTTTGGGGCAGTGATTGACAATACTCCTTTGAAGGTGGGGACCAGAGAAATACAGCTAATTCCTCAGTAACTATTTCTTCTTATGGATGTTCTTGTAATCGGAAAACATGAACTCAGCTTTTGTAAATATAATTCATCAAGTTGGAATGTTTGATTGTTAAGTGAGTCAAGGAATTCACAAAAGCAATCTAAATGAAAATATACCATCAGGTTATTGCTTAGTACCATTTGGTGTAATTTGCTGACCCTAGTATTTGTCAGTTTTTCTAAAAACACATGGATTCTACTGCAATCTTAATTTGCAAAATTGTAAGAAATCCTTACCAGGGCAAATTACTCAAAAGTTGAAAATTGACACTACATTTAAGCATTGAAAAAAGATTGCCTATTCTCCTTTTAAATTCTACTTTTCAAATATGAAGTTGACTCTTTTTCTGGTGTCACAAAAATGAACATTCATTCCATGACCTTTTAAAAATGTACCAAATACTAAATAGCTCTAGATCAATATTGACCTTCTGAATGCCATTAATTAAAATTACCTATACAGAATTGTAGAAGGCTTTCCAAGATATTTCACTCTCATTTTTTACTTGATTTACTCTTTTCACCTCCATGTATAAGTGTGTGTATGTATGTAAATATATGTCACATAATTTAGAATTAATGTTTAAGTTTTTATTTGGCATTGCTTGAAATACAGATGGACCTTAGGAGAATTGCCAGGTTTACTTTATTAAAACATTCTATCCATGACTGGGGCAATATCTTAACCTTATTCGTATAAATATTGGAATTGTTCAAAGACTTTTAAAATTCTCCCTAAGTAGTTAGATTGTTTCTAGCTATCAGTTTATAATTAAGCTATGGGTTTGTTGAATCGAAGTCACAGAATGCCTATGTAATTTCTGTATTCCTTTGAAATTTACTGAGATTGTTCCCTGAAACATAATGGTAGTATATTTTTTTAAATGTGTAATGCCATTTGTGTATGATATTATATAATTATGTATAGCTATCTATACTTCTTATTAAAATTTTATTTATTGATATTATTATTTTGGCACTTTAATCAAAATATTTTTTAAAAATATTAAAAAGGTACACTAAATTCTTCCAACAGGATTATGGGTTTTAAAATATATATACTTGCACTTCTATAGTTTTTGCTTTATGTATGTCAAGGCACCATAGTTAAATGCATAAAATATGTAATTTTTATATCTTGATAGATTGGCTTATAATGTTAACTTTTCCTCTAAGAACTACTGAATAGTTTTAGGGCCACAGTCTAATTTATGTCATTTTTCTACTTCCTTAACTGGTCTTTCTCTGTGTTAATTAGTCTCCTCATTCAACAAATATTTACTGAGTTCTTATTATTTACTAGATGTGATTCTAGGCACCGATGATAACAGTGATGTAAATGAAAAGCAAAGTCTTTGACTACTGCAGTGATTAAAAGAAATATTAAGTAATTATGATAAAGTATAATAAGTATGACTATAGGAAATATAGTTTAATGGCTCAGAAGCTAACTGGCCTTTGTTTATTTGTTTAACAAGTATTTTTTAGTGCCTAATGTGTGCTAGTCATTGGTCGAAGAGCTAAGAGTGCTACAAGAAAAAAAAAATCCAAGACTGTTCTCATGGAGTTCCCATTGCATCAAACCTATAGTCCTTAACAATACCCTGCACCTAACCAAGATTTTCCAAAGGTGATTTTATCACTCATAGAACATGCGATGATTTAGCTGGTACACAGATTAATGCAATAATAGTTACATATTTCTATTTATGATTATGTTTATTTATGACTTATACAGTCTTTTTATTTTGTTTTTATATACATAATGATCCCCTGTGTACTCAATTTATTTAATTTGTAAAATTTATGTTCTGTTTTAAAAAAAGCATTTAGGAAGCAAGTTAGATTGTTTGTAGACTTGGCAAGTTTTAATGATGAGCATATAACCAAAAATAGGAATCACAACTTTCAATCAAAATCAGATGTTATCTAGACATCAAAGGTGTAATTCCATTGCCCAAATTCTCTGAATAAACTTTTTATTATTTTAAAGGTTTTACAATTACATGCCATCAATTCAATTTCTTTTTTTAAAAGATTTATTTTATTCATTTGAAAGGCAGAGTTCCAGGGAGAGAAGGTGAGACAGAGTGAGAGAGAGATCTTGGATCTGCTGGTGCACTCCCCAAATGGCCACAACAGCCAAGACTGGACCAGACTGAAGCCAGGAGCCAGGAGCTTCATCCAGGTCTCCCACATGGGTGCAGGGACCCAAGCACTTGGCACGTCCTACGCTGTTCTCCCAGGCACATTAGCAGGGAGCTGGATTGAAAGTGAAGCAGCTGGGATCCAAACAGGTGTTCATATGGGAGGCTGCCACTTCAGGCGACAGCTTACCCCTCCATGCCACAAGGAAAACCTCCATCAATTCAGTTCCAACAAAAGAAAACAAATTTAAAACATTCTTTGCTCCTCTCTTCTGTAAACTACTTGAACGTAGGAAAGTTCTATCTTATTCATACATCGCAACACACCTGCACTTAGTAGGTCCTAAATAAATACTGCATGAAGGAATGAAAGAATTCATTAACGAAATGGCAAATGCTCTGTGGCACCATTCAAAATACAGCACATTCTGGCCTGACTAAATGTAATTAGCCACAGGGCAAGAGACAGAACAGTCTCTGTGAACCAAGTCCACAAGAACAGTTTACAAATGTGCCCTAAAGAGTCACATCTGTCTTTCTAATAAAAGTAACATAAAACAGATTAACCTCTTTGCTGTGTAACTGCAGACCAACTGGTTCAGCTTGCCTTATACCACTGCCTTAGAATAGCAGAGGTAATAAAAAAAACTTTCACCAAGTTGTATGTATTTTTGAGAAGTCTGATTAAATTAAGAGCCCATTAAATGAGCTTTTACCACTACTGGAGTCTCAGAATTGTGCTAACTATTCAAAAAAAAAAAAAATCCACAGAAACTGCAAATCATAGAGTATTCTCTTTGAGTCTGTAGAAAATGTTTAAAGTGTAGGGAAAAAGCAGCCTTTGAAAATGGCATCCTGAGAATTTGGTGGAGGACAAAATTCTAAAATGCTGAAATATGCTTACCTTTCATATTTCCTGTGGGTTTAGAATAAGGTTTTATTTCTCTTACTTAAAAAATGTTAATTCCTGCATCTTCTTCTACTAAGGGAATCATTTTCTATTTCTGAAAACATTGGAGAATTAAGACTAGTAAACTTTTTGCTAATATAACATTTTAAGGAATTATCTAATTTCAAAGAACTGAAGTCTCAATTATGATAAATAACCTATATTTTTAATTTTTGACATGGAAATTTCAAGAACAACTCTGCAATGGGCAACCTCTTGCAACCACATCAGTTCAACGAGGAATTAGTCTCTTTTCCTTTCCAAACTATGATTTTCTTACAGTTGCCAACACACAAATGAAGTTAATATCCTGGTCCTGTGCATGTCATTCTTGAGATTTATTGTCAAGGGTTGTGAGAAGTTTTGTCGTGAAACAGATTGGTAAATGCTCATCGCCTTCCTGAATCTACTTGGTAGAAATGGGATTCAGACATCTAGGTCCGAAAATAAATTCTCCCAGAGCTTACAAATCAAACAGTGGTCATCTCTTCACTTTCTCTTTTGCTGGGCTCCGGTATGAGTTCAGCAGGATAAGATGAATATGGGCTACTTAGTTTTTAAGCTTGCTATTCTTCAAGGAACACGTATATAGCTTCTTCAATTGCTGGGAAGAGGATCTTACCTAAGTCCACTGTAAATAAATAGCTTGACAAAGGGGGAAAAATGACTTTCCTCCCCTTGCTAATACACCTTTGAGACACACTGTGTCTAGATCCACTTACACATAGTTGCTCTGTCAGTCCTTTGACTCCTTGGCAAATCAATCAAGGAGGCCACCATTTCTGTGCCAGGAAACAAATGATTTCTTAGAGCTGACTGACACGTCCAAGATAAAAGAGCCTCTATGAGCATATATTTTGTGAAGCAGAATGATGGGAACTCACAGAGAGTGTGCCCTCCAAAGACCAAATAAGCAAGGATTAGTTATTAATTTATTTATTTGCATACTTGCAGTCACAGTTTTGTTGGGGTCATGTCAAGTAAAAAGAGATTAGAGGGCAATTTTCCACAAAAGCTCTAAAGAAGCATGATGTTACTCTGTGGAAGTTATTTGATTGTTCTACATAGTCTTCCCTTTCGACTGGCATTTAGAGAACCAGACACACAGGCTGCGCCCCACCGTCCTGCATGATACCATTTCTTCCTGTTCTCCTTATCTGTAGCTGCGATGATGCACAGCTTTCTCTTTTTTCTTTCTTGTGGGTTTGTGCAGTTTCTTGATGTTTGTGACAGGCCACGATAGGGGAAGCTTTTATCACCGTGGGGTTTGGAGGCCTCAGTAAATTGAAAATTGCAAATGAAATCCACTGGGCTTGAATTCATCAGCTATTATGTCAGATGACCTTTGGCAGCTGCTGATAAAAATGAGAGAATGTTAGCTCTGATCCAATTTTCAGCACTAACCATTCCTTTTCAAATCCATTCACAGTCAGGCAGCAGACACATGGGAAGTGAAAATGATAGGGTTTCAAGAGAACGGCATTGTGTTGCAGATTAAGATTTTCTCCCCCTATTTCTAGAGGTCGGCCCCCAGGCCCCTGTCTGGTATCTACCTATTGTCCAATCAGTTTCAATATCTGCTTCAGAGGACATGTTAGCCATCCTTACAGATAAGTGCTTACAGGAGAGAATGTTGCACTTAATAGTTTTGCTTAGAAGGCATCAAGGGTCGCAGTGTAGCAATATTGACTGGCACATGTTAGTTTAATCTGACATTCTAAAGAATGTGACACTAGATTCTTTCAGGGTTGTTGATCTCTAGGTGATTTTTGTTACCAGCTCTGGTTTTAAAAAATTTATTTTTGCACAACCATTTATATTCATGAGTCAGAGATATTCTAAAATTTCTATCATAGGCAACCCAAGGCAGCCTGAGCTTGTCTAGATAATAAATGGATGCCAAAATTATGAGAATGGGGAACAAATGACTTGTGTGTATTCTCTTCTTGCAATTCAGTTAAAAGTAAATGTCATCAATGGTATTTAGGAGCTAGATTATCCTGAAGTAAACGGATGCCCATTGGCTGGTAGACTCACCATTAAATACAATAGATTTTTGTGATTCTGGGAAAATGAGTTAGACTTGTTACTTCTGCTGAGGTAGCATGAACTAGCAAAGTAATACTGATGAATGGTTGAGTCATCAGTATTATTTCCTGTCTATGAAACATAGTGCCATCTGAAAATGAAGGAAACTGACATTAATTTTTTTCCCTAATTTGACTGTGTTCTGAAAGGGAAAAATAAATCCTCCCTGCACTCCTTTGAAAATGCCAAGGTCACTAAGGGAACAGCCCCAAACACAAGTAAAGTTGAGAAACATTAAATAATTGAAAACCATTTATCATTATAGACATTCCATAACCACCCCAACAATCTAATAAACTAAAAATTATTAAATCTACATTCCTCTAGGTTTCCTTGATATGCATTATTTTTTTCATTTCTACATTTGATGTTTTGCTGTTAACATCACATAAAAATAACTGTTCATATGTCACTAGGGTTGCAAAAAAACTTTCATGACAAAGCAGGTTCTTTCTTCCTGACACACCAATCCAAAGCATTATGGAAAAATAAAGATGCTTAGATGCTTCTAAATGCCAGTCTTTGTAATATAGTTCTCTAAGCTTTTTTGATATGGGAAAAAGTATAGATTAAGATATAGAATATACATAGATGCAGACAGATATGTACATCTTACTTTTAAAGGGTAATTTAAAATTAGCAATTCACTGCTTGCTTCATTACTTTTTCCTTATACTCTTAAATTTTCTTAAGAGAAAGCAATTATCTGTTGTTTAATGAGATGTATAAAGAAAATGTTTAACAGTGGTTTTCCCAAAAGAAAACCCCATGTGCACATTGAAAGTCAATTTTTATCAAATAATATTTTAAGTACTCAAAGTCAACTTGTAAGTGATGATGAGGTCTAAAATTAATCATCAACCATCCAACAACAACCCAAAAATTAAAAGAGTTCAGTGGATTTGGAGCTGGCTTTGCTTACCCCAGATGATCTGATAGTCTAGATTTTCTTTAACTAGTGAAAGCACATATTTTAGTCTCAGAGATTTAGAAAGCCTTGTTACATGATTTCCTGGCCTTGTACACCTCTGTCCATCTGGACGCTAAGGGAAGTGAAAACCTTTGCCAGGCTGAATCTGAAAAATACCACTACAGCTAATTTAGGTGGTTAAGACAAAGCACCACGCTGACAGAACAGACAGCAGCTCTTATCAAAATGATGAAGTCTGCACTTCACAAGTTTATCAATGACTGTGGTCACACATCACTCGATTCATCCATATTCATGGAACCGGACTTTTTCTCTGAGTTATAGATCCCTCAAATCCCTAACTTCCTTTTAAGTTTGGATGTTGCCAGTATTTCTAAAGAAGTAAATGATTTAATAATGGGCATGCTCTTGGGGTCTGCAACTGCGACAGCCCCAGGCATTCAGCTTGGAGCCAGTCAGTTAGCAGGTCCTTGCCAGAAGAAACAGCAGCACCCACACTTGGCTGTGCCCTAGGGCCTGGCTTTCAGCCACTGTGATCTGCATGCTCTGTTAGATGGGGCAATTAGATAGGCCTGTTAAGTCTTATGTCTTCATTATTGATTTATAGTATGAACTCAGCATGATTATTGAACCAGACCAGCCAGTGAAACAATCGAGTCATTGATCCTTACATAGGCATGTATTTCCAATTTAGATTTGGAGAGGAAATACATGGGATATATTATTATTTCTGGTATTTTGTCCAAAGGCTTGAACAGAGATTTGGATAATTCATTGTTCCCACCTCCTGACTTTTCCACATTCCCATTCCTCCTATAGCAGCAGCGTCCAACAGAACTTTCTATTATGATGGGAACGTTCTACTCTGTGCTGTCCAATGGTATAGCCCCTAGCCACACGTGGCTATAAAGCATTTGAAATGTGACATATATGACTGAGAGATGGAATCTTCAATTTTAGTCCATTCTAATTAAAATAAGTTTAAATAGCCACATGTAGATAGTGGCTATCATATTGGACAGTGCAGCACTCTATGGCATACTGACCTCCTCCTGGCAATAAATTGTCAAAATTCATCTGTTTTTCATGATACTGCTTAAATAGTGCCTCTTTTATAAAGCTTGTACTGATATCCATCATGTCCACATTACCTTTCTCAGAATATATGTTGTTTGAATATCACTGATTATTTTCTTCCTTGTATTGTGCTTATCTGCTCTACTAATAGTATGCATAGATTTCAAAATATTATACACCAAAATAAACTTATCTTTTAGGTCCTTTCTATTTTTAAGAAAGCTTTTATTTAACAAATACAGATTTCATAGGCACATTTTTTATAAGCTTTTTGAAATACCCTCCTAAACTATAAACTGCTTGATGATAGAGGCCATGCCTACCCAGTGATATGCTGTGTCTGTTAACAGATATTTGAAAAATTAAACTGAGTTGTTGGTTTTATAGGTGAGGGATATCATTAGGCTTTTGGTATTTTATTACTACATGCTAATTAAAGAGGCACTAACACATTATTCTTCTCACATTCCCTTTCAAAAATGAGTTTAAGAATACTCCAATTGGGGCCAGCACTGTGACAAAGTAGGTTAATCCTCCACCTGTGGCGCCAGCATCCCATATGGGCACCAGTTCTAGTCCCGGCTGCTCCTCTTCCAATCCAGCTCTCTGTTATGTCCCGAGAAAGCAGTGGAGGATGGCCCAAGTCCTTGGGCCCCTGCACCCGCATGGGAGACTGGGAGGAAGCACCTTGCTTGTGGCTTCAGATTGGAGCAGCTCTGACCGTTGCGGCCATTGGGGAGTGAATCAACGGATGGAAGACAATTCTCTCTGCCCCTCCCTCTCACTGTCTGTGACTTTACCTCGAAAATAAATAAATAATCTTAAATTTAAAAAAAAAGAATATCCCAATTATTGTCCTCTCCTGGTTTAACTGTTAGCACTCGGGTAGAAATGTAAAATGAAAATATATTTTCTCCTTCTGAGGATAGAAAACTTGGCACATTTCTTTCTCATCTTCAATGACAGCAATACAATGCTATATATATAATTTATATATTTTATATATATAAATATTAATATTTATATATATGTAGGAAGAACTCAGTAAATACATCTCTACTGAATTAATTAATATATGAGAATTACTACCCAACTTTCATAGAGTATTTGAAGTCTTGAACCCACATGTGCTTATATGGGTTTCTGATGTTAGAAAACTTACTTCCAGAACATTCACATAAAATTTGACTCAAATGTAGACTCTAAGAACTGTTTTTCATCTTGATCATGGTAGTGGTTACACAGCTGTTATGCCTTTCAACACTCAGAACGATATGCCTAAGAGGATGGATTTTACACTATATGAACCTTTAAAGGGGAATGAAAAGCTACAGACTTCAGTGCACGCTTATGATACTTTGGTAGCACTCAATAGTAGTGATATGATACACAATTTTATTTTGTGGTGTCATACAACACCTGGTTGGTGTTTAGGGGTTTAGTCCAGTGATCCGAGACAGTTACTACCGTGCTTTAATTAAAAGAGTACTGGATTTGGAATTAGAGGACTTTGTCTTAAAATTGTTTTGGGGTCAGTAGTTTTGAAACAATGCTTGGGATGTCCACATGCCATATAGCAATATCTGGGTTTGAACCCCAACTCTACTTCCAGTTCCAGCTAATGTGCATCCTGGGAGGCAGCAGATGAATGTTCAAGCACTTGGGTCCCTGCCACCCACATGGGAAAACTGGACGGAGTTTTAGGCTCTTGGCCCAACCCAGGCTATTATGGGCATTTGGGAAGTGAACCAACCAATGTAAAATATCTGTCTCTCTCTCTCTCTCTCTCTCTCTCTCTCTCTCTGTCTCTCTCTACCTTTCAAATAAATTAAAACAAAAATTAAATACAACAATACAAATTATTCTAGTTACTAATTAGGAACATTAATAATTTTTATTAGTGCATTATAATAGTTTATACTTAATGAATACATACAATTTCCCAAGAACTGTTCTCAGGACTGTATAAATGGTTAGCTCATTTATTCCTTAATAACCCTATGAAGTCAATATCATTATCCCCACTTTATAAATTAGAATACTGAAGCACAGAAAGATTAAGTAACATGCCCAAGGTCAAACAGAAATTAAAATGACTCTTGGTCATATTGGTTCTCCATATTATGGATCAATCCATTTGCTGTGTGTAGAACTGGATTTAGGCAGTACATACTAGTTCTTTCATATTACCATCTATGAGCTCATATTCTCCTTAATAAAAGATAGTATTTTTTCCACCTCAAAGAGAGCCAAACCAGGTAATTGTATGGCTATGCAATTACTCACCTTCTAATAATGTTTAGTGATGGTGCTTGATATCTTACAGGAAGGTAGAAATGCCTTTTTGAGAGTTGGAAAACCATATACCCCAAATTTGCCTCCTTTACTAACAAGTGGTCCTTCTCAATCCTGTTTTCATAGTTAATTAGAAATGACCACACCTAAATAAACCCTGGGAAGGAGATAATGAAGACTATAGTCTCCCAACAAATAACTAGACAGCAAAATCTTCCGGGTCCTTTTTGGTTTTGTAAAAATCTGGGAAGAAGAAAAGGAAGGGCAGAGAAGAAGGGGAGAAACTAAAGGGTTGAAGAGAAAAGTGAAAGAATTCCCCAGGATTCACTGTGAGGAATCTTAATTCAGCCAAGAGGAACCATTCCAGCACTTTCCTGTGCCCCTGCCCTTTCCATTCACTTTAGCTGGTTACTTTTGAAGTCACAAAATGCTGGCCACTGAATGTGTTAGTAGTGTAGTGTTAAAAAAAATCAAATATTTCATATCAGAGCATTTTAACATTATTTCTTATTTCCAAATAGGTATACATGGAATATGTGGGATTTTTTAATGAGTTTAAAGTGCTATACCTAATACCATTTTATGCATCTTATACCTATTCATTTGTCTGTGAACAAATTAAAATACTTCAATAGGACCACATTTCTATGCACTTTAGTTCATTAGTCTATAAATATCCCAAATTATGTCCAGATTTGTGACTATAGATCAAACTTTACTTATCAGTATCTTCCACCAACATATTGCATTAATTTCCTTTTCATAATCATTCAGATGAACAAGAATCAGTGACTTTGAAGAGTATGGGTGAGCTGGAGACCTTAAAAAAGGAAATTGATCATAATAAAACATAAAATAATTGCTGAACTTCCTCACACTTCTTGTGGACACTCTCTCCAGAGGAAACATACAGGGCTTATAGTTTTCCTTTTTAAGGAGCTAAGGAAAGAAATTTTCAAAGTGGAAAGGAAATTGTTTCAATCCATGTGGCTAAAGAATATTACGTATGACTCATGTCTAAAATTGACAACAGCCATCCCTTTTGACTGTGAATAACACTGATGGTGGCAACAGCTTCTATTCCTCAAGTGTTCACCTTATGTAAATGCATTGCAGAGTAAATAACTCTCGCTACTGCGATTAGTAAGCCCTCAAAACCCACTGGTCCTGCTTACACTTCATCATGAGACTTAGTTAGATGAACTTACCTAGATTCTGTGGTGCTGGGAAATAACAGTTTAGCACCAAACCAAAGCAAATGGTTGATGAGCACACACTGGGAGTCTGTCACAGCCAGCCACTATGCTTTACTATTCACTCACTTAACCTTCACAATAACCTGCAAGGTAGACACTATTAACTTCAGTTCATAAATGAGAAGTCAGAGATGCAAAAGTTTCAATAAGCCACCCAAGATCTGCAGTGAATGTTGGGACCAAGATTCAATAAGGGAAACAAAATTTTATAAATGAACATGCCAAAAAAAATCTCTGAATGGACAAAGAACATGAAAAAAATAAGAATGAAGCCTATTAACCAGTCTATGAGAAATGTTCAGGCTTAATAATAATTAAAGAAATGGAAACGTAAGAGGCAAAAGGCTGTGAAATTAACAACAAAATGTAATACTATTCCTATGCTGACAAGGGTGTGATAGAAAAAAAATTACAAGAAGAGTCACCAAAATATTATAGTGGTTGTTTTATCACGGTAGATGTATGGGTGATTTTTTAAACCATGTCCTTTTATAAACACTTACATATACATATATGTATACATATACATATACATATACATATACGTATACGTATACGTATACATATACATAAAAAGACAGCCTCTAATGGCTTACAGGAAATTCCAATTTGGGCTGTGGCAAAGCTGTCACCTCAAATAAAGACTATGCCCATGCAGCTGAACATAGCAGTTTAAATAAATATGAAAGCATGCATGAGCCAAAAACTGCTACCATTGCTAGACCAAAAAATGTACTTTTAATCTAATATAGCAAGAAAATAAGATATTTATTTCTGTGGATTGTGCACTCTGTCCTTTCATGGCATTCATGTAACTTGTGCATTTCTTTCTTTTTTTAAAAAAGATTTATTTATTTGTTTGTTTATTTTTTTTTTGACAGGCAGAGTGGACAATGAGAGAGAGAGACAGAGAGAAAGGTTTTCCTTTGCCGTTGGTTCACCCTCCAGTGGCCACCGTGGCCGGCGTGCTGCAGCGGGCGCACCGCACTGATCCGATGGCAGGAGCCAGGTGCTTCTCCTGGTCTCCCATGGGGTGCAGGGCCTAAGCACTTGGGCCATCCTCCACTGCACTCCCTGGCCACAGCAGAGAGCTGACCTGGAAGAGGGGCAACCAGGACAGAATCTGGTGTCCCCACTGGGTCTAGAACCCGGTGTGCCGGCACCGCAAGGCGGAGGATTAGCCTATTGAGCCATGGCGCCGGCAACTTGTGCATTTCTTAAGTTCACTTCCACAAAGAAATACTGGTTTTGCCATGTGTAAAGCTGTTGGAGCATTAGTGGAGAGAGGATGTTATCACATAATCACATAATTTTAAAAAAGAAACCATCATGTGTTGCCTACTGATAATATCAGTCACACGGAAAGCAATAGCAAGACTGTAAACGCAGGTAAGTGGTTGAAAAAGATGAGATTCTGAGCAATGGGGCAAAGAGACAGCAGTTGGTAGGGCTGCAGGGTGGAGGATGGAGCATTCCACAGCACTCCTGTTTCTACCATTTAAGGAAGTCCACTTTCAGGTCAGCAAGCAATTCAGAAACGACTCTTTTAACCAAAAAGGAGAGTGCCGAACTACCTCCTCTGTCAACGCAGCACATCAGAGAGCACACATTGAGAGACAAGTCATTTCTAGTAGTTTTTGATATTGGAAAAAACAAACTATCATGAAAGTCAGTTGATGAAAACTTATTCCTTTAATTCAATTGGGAGAGACTGAATTAATATAATCCAAATATAATCTATAAATAGTAAAATGTCCTGAAATAAGAAAGTGACCTAAACATAGACCAGCGTAAGACCAGAAAAGAATGGCAAGAGCAAAATAAAATCTAAGCAGAAGGTTCTCTAAACTGGGAGAGGCAGGGGACAGGTCTAATTTGGTTGATATTTCCCTCATCAAGACACAGTGGGATATTTCATTTTTAAGTCCCAATTTACTAAATCTCAACAATGGGTTTGCCTTGCTAACCACAAATAATGATTCTTAAAAAGCAAATTTCCAGATTCATACTTATCAAAGAACTTGTGAGCCACAGGCATTTTTAGAACATGGAAAAGCTATTTGCTGCAGCATTTTTTTTATTTTACTGTAATAATTCCCCAAATGTAGTTCATATAGTACTGATTCTGAGATATAATAAAATACCACCCGAATGAGGATCCTGTGCTGCTTGCAATGAATTATTAAAAGATTTATTTATAACAAAAGTTTTAGAGCCTTATAGAGTAGTACTTACTATGGCTCTGCAATGGGTAAAGGGACAAGGAAAATACAATGTTCAGCATTTCTCCAGTGGACTCGGTTCTTTTGTCATGAAATATGTTGAGAGGCCAGTGTCTTTTGGGTCACACTTGGCAAGCAGTGACTGGCTTCTCTTCTCTGTACCAAACTATGCCTCTCTTTGTAGTTGTGAGGGAGGATAATGCAGTCATTAGAAGTGTGGACTTGGATCCAGATACTAATGTTTAAACACAGACCCTGTGACCTGCTTGAGCTCTAGGACAAGTGACTTGATCTCTCCATAACCCAGTGTCTTCATCTCTAGGGTAGGGAAAATAGCAATACCTAAATCTGAGTGACCTTTAACAACTAGATATATTTCAAGAATGTACAACATTTTGTAGCATATAGTAAACCCTCCATATTGACTCAATTATTAGCAGTTACACCTAATAAGAATTGGTCTTTCCTAGGAACAACTGCAAATCTGTTTTGATCTATGCTAACATCTTTATTGTATGAGCAATTTTTTTTCTTCAGACTGCAAATGAGAAGCCCATCATTTAAAATATGTATTTATTTGAAAAGCAGAGTGAAAGAGAGAGGGAGAAATAGGTAGAGAGTGATTTTTCCATCTACTGGTTCACTCCCCAATGCCCACAACAACTAGGGTTGGTTAAGCCGGCCAAAGCCAGGAGCCAGGAACTCCATCTGTGTCTCCCACATGGGTAGCAGGATCCCAAATACTTGGGCTACCATCTGCTGCCTCCAGGCACATTAGCAGAAATCTGGATCAGAAATGGAATAGCTGGATCTCAAACTACCGCTTCAATGTGGGATGCAGGTGTCTCTAGTCATGGCTCAACCTGCTACACCACAACGCTTGCCCCAAACCCACATTTTAAAAGTCTAACATTTACAGAGGTAGGCATTTGGTGCAGCAGGTAAGTCACCACTTGAAACACTTGCATTCTTATGAAGGCCTAGGATTTAGTCCAGGCTCAGGTCTCCAATCCAGCTTTGAAATAAATGTGCATCCTGGGAGGCATCAGGTGATGACCAAGTACTTGTATTCCTAGCACCCACGTGGGAGATCAGACTGAGTTCTAGGCTCCTGGCTTCAGCCTGGCCTCAGCTCTGGCTATCTCAGGCATTTGGGGCGGGAACCAGCCAATGAGAGATCTCTCTCTCTCCCTCTGTCTCTTTGTCTTTCAAATAAAACAAAAAATTAATTTTGAAGCCTGAATTTTTGCAATTAAAACCGAGGAAATTTTCTTTTTTTTAGCTTAAAAATATGCCATTTGACCATTTTTTTCCTCCGACAATGCCAACTCTTACCATGTTGATGTAATATACTGATGAATGAAGTTACTTTCCTCTTTGTTTTGCCAGTAGGGCTTCCCAGATGACTAGAACTTTCTAATGAGGAATCGCTCTTAAATTCCTCACCTGTAAGCACCCCAGAGCAAGGGGACTTGGTTATGCTTTGCAGCTGATGATGTTCTCACAAACATAACTGCACCTGGGGTTTCTCTTACACAGTTTTCATTTAGCCTGGGTTGTCTCCTTGCCCTCATCTTGAGGTTCAACTGTGTTTACGTTCAGCCCAAAGCAGGAAGTATTAATTATTTATTCTTCCTTTATTTAAATCAATGTCATCCCTTAAGAAGAATTTCAAGTGATTACTAGAGGCTGGGAAGAGGAAGAAGCAGGGTAGAGAGAGATTAAATAAAGTGTACCAAAACACAGGTAGATGGAAGTAGCAAGTTCTAGTATTCCACAGCACAGTGGGGCAACTATAGGTCACAATAATGTATTGTGTACTGTATAAAGAATTGGGGGGAGGAGTTGGTAGGTTCCAAACAAGGAGGAAGGATGGAGGTGCTGTTTGCCTGATCTGATCAGTTATACTGTGTATATATGTTAAAATACTTCACTGTGCCCTGTAAGGATATACAGTGTTATTTCTTGGTCCAAACTTTTTAGAAATATAAGAGGCCGACGCCGCGGCTCAATAGGCTAATCTCCGCCTGCGGCGCCGGCACCCCGGGTTCTAGTCCCTGTCAGGGCACTGGATTCTGTCCCGGTCGCTCCTCTTCCAGTCCAGCTCTCTGCTGTGGCCCAGGAAGGCACTGGAGGATGGCCCAAGTGCTTGGGCCCTGCACCCCATGGGAGACCAGGAGAAGCACCTGGCTCCTGGCTTCGGATCAGTGCAGTGCACTGGCCGCAGCGGCCATTGGGGGGTGAACCAACGGCAAAGGAAGACCTTTCTCTCTGTCTCTCTCACTATCCATTCTGCCTGTCAAAATAAAAATAAAAAATAAAAATAAATGTAGAAAGAATTTCAGACAGATCAAAAAGGACTATTACCATTAGCTTTCTACTTACCACATTTTGTTCCCATATCATCTGTTGCTCAGGCACCCACTCTCTCCACACTGCCCAGCACCCATTGCCTAGATTCTATCTTTTTTTTTTTTTTGACAGGCAGAGTGGACAGGAGAGAGCGACAGAGAGAAAGGTCTTCCTTCTGTTGGTTCACCCCCTCAATGGCCGCTGCACCAGCTGACGCACTGCGCTGATCCGAAGCCAGGAGCCAGGTGCTTCTCCTGGTCTCCCATGGGGTGCAGGGCCCAAGCACTTGGGCCATCCTCCAGTGCCTTCCTGGGCCACAGCAGAGAGCTGGACTGGAAGAGGAGCGACCGGGACAGAATCCAGTGCCCTGACAGGGACTAGAACCCGGGGTGCCAGCGCCGCAGGCAGAGGATTAGCCTATTGAGCTGCTGTGCAGGCCTAGATTGTGTCTTGTTAACTGCAAAGACCTTTATTCTATTCCTAGATTACAGGTAATCAGATTTCCTGCATTATAAATATTTTAAGGAATATTTGATCTAGCTCATTTTATAAACTCTCTTGGGGAAAAAATAAGGAAATACAAAAACAGTGATAATTTGGAAAACAAATGATGATGGTTAGTATGCTCAAGAAATCATACCAAGTTTCATCTTTTTGCCTAGAAAGGAAAGGATATTGCTTGCAACTTTCTTGTAGGAAATTTTTGCCCAAAAGATTTTCAGTTTTCTGTTTAGTATTGTAATCAAAGAATTAGGTGGAACTTCTTCATTAATTCCCACCAGTGATAGATACTATCCTTGTCAATCAAAGATGAACGGAGTGCTTCCCGGGCCTTTGAAGTTTGGACTTCTAAGAATCCAGAGAACACAGACATGCTTAGACTTATGAAGCACAGCAAAGCTGCAGATGAAGTTAACGTGGTTTCTGAGAGGCACATAATGTTTGGGGTGTTGTGACTCAGCGCTTCACTTGGACTTTCCCATCTCAAGAATTACAAGGAAAAAAAGATTTACAAGACCCCAAACCACAAACTAATTTTTCTGATACTATATGTTCTCTCAGCTTTCATAAATAATATTGCCCAATGTTGTATATTTTTCATTATAATAAAATACATGACATATAATATACAATTTTTACTGTTTTTAAGTTGAGATTTATTGGAACTAATTACATTCATGTTGTTCTACAATCATAATCACTATTTTCCAAACCTTTTGCATTACCCCCAGCAGAAATTCTGTACCATTATGGAATAACCCCCCCTCCATTATCCTTACCCCAAAACCTCAGCAACTATCATTCTACTTTCTGTCACTGTGAATTTGCCTATTCTAGATATTTCTTTTTTTTAATAAATCTTTTTTTATAAATGATCATTAATTTAAGTATTTCAAGTATTGTTTCTTTTTTTTTTCTTTTTTCTTTTTATTTTTTTTTGACAGGCAGAGTGGACAGTGAGAGAGAGAGACAGAGAGAAAGGTCTTCCTTTTGCTGTTGGTTCACTCTCCAATGGCCGCCGCGGCCGGCACACTGCAGCCAGCGCACCGTGCTGATCCGAAGCAAGGAGCCAGGTGCTTCTCCTGGTCTCCCATGGGTACAGGGCCCAAGTACTTCGGCCATCCTCCACTGCACTCCCGGGCCACGGCAGAGAGCTGGCCTGGACGAAGGGCAACGGGGACAGAATCTGGTGCCCCGACTGGGACTAGAACCCGCCGCAAGGCAGAGGATTAGCCTGTTGAGCCACGGCACCAGCCTTATTCTAGATATTTCATGTACATGTATCTGTTTTCAGTTCTTTGTGGTATATAAGTAGTAGGAGGGGAATTTCTGGGTAATATGATAATGCTGTGTTTAGCTTTCTTTTTCTTTTATAGTTGAGATTGTATTGATTGAGTTGAAGATCAGTAAACACATTTCAATTTGTACACAATTTTTTAAAGTTTATTTATTCAATCACCAATTTATTTATGTAATTTTAAAGGCACAGTGACAGAGAGAAAGAAAGAAAAATCTTCCATCTTCTGGTTCATTTCCCCAATGCCCACAAAAGCCAGTACCAGCCTGAGTCAGACAGGAGCCTGGAACTCATTCTGGATATCCCATATGGATAATATGAAACCAAGGATTTGAGCCATCACCTGTTACCTCCAAGGGTAAGCAATAGCAGGAAACTGGAATTGGAATTAAAGTCAGTACTCAAACCCAAGCATTCTGATGTTGGATGTAGGTGTCGCAAGCAAGTGCCTAACCACTGACCCACAATGTCTGCCCATATACACAGTTCTCGGTATAATACTAAAAATCTAAAAAGCCATGTGTTGTGATTCTTTTTTAAAGTTACCCCATGACTTTCCAGCTTAGATTTGCGTGGAGACTTTCCTTTAGTAAATATTAAGTACAAATACCTTCCAATGTTAAGAAGCTATTACATAAGTCAAAAATTCAAAATTTAATATATCATTTATACTATATACTCAAATGTTCTTTCACCACACATTAATAAATTCAGTTAACAAAAATGAGAGTACCATGACCAAAGATGTTACAGAGCGCATGTGGTCCTTACAAGACATCAATCAAGGAGTAGTATTCTTCAGGAAGTGATTGTACTAACAACGATATGGGAATAGATGTAGTTGAAAATGTTTAAGACATATTAAATCCACAACTATGACAACTATGTCATTTAGTATGATTTGTAGTCTAAAAATGATTTAAACTCTTTAAAATGTCATTTATAGTTTAAAAGGTAGATGAGGTGGAATTCCCTCTTAAAAATGTTTCTAGAGGGACATAGTTTTCAAATATTTTCTCCCATTCTGCTGGTTGCCTCTTCACTTTGTTAAGGGTATGCTTTGCAGTGCAGAAGCTTCTTAGCTTGATGTAATTCCATTTGTCAGTTTTTGATTATTTTTTAAAGATTTATTTTTATTGGAGAAGCAGAATAACAGGGAGAGAGTGAGACAGAGAGAGAGGTTTTCCATCCATTGGTTCACTCCCCAAATGTCTGAAATGGCTGGAACTGGGTTGATCCAAAGCCAGGAGCCAGGAGCTTCTAGGTCTCACATGTGGGTGCAGGGGCCCAAGCCTTTGGGTCATCTTCCACTGCTTTCCCAGGCCACTAGCAGGGAGCTGAATCAGAAGTGAACAGCTGGGATTCAAATCAAGACCCATATGGGATGCCAACACTGCAGGCAGAGGCTTAACCTACTATGCCCGCTGGCCCCTATTTTTTTTTTTATAAAGCTTTTATTTAAAGAATATAAATTTCCAAAGAACAGCTCATGGACCACAATGGCTCCCCCCCCACACAACTTCCCTCCCTCCCCCCACCCTCCCCTTTCCCGCTCCCTCTCCCCTTCTGTTCACATCAAGATTCATTTTCAATTCTCTTTATACACAGAAGATCAATTTAGTACATATTACGTAAAGATTTCAACGATTTGCCCTCGCATAGAGACACAAAATGATAATACTGTTGGAGTACTAGTTATAGTATTAATTCACAATGTACAGCACATTAAGGACAGAGATCCTACATGATTTTTTTTTAAAAAATTGATTAATTGTCTATGCAATTTCCAGTTTAACACCAAGATTTTTTAATCATTTGCAATTATCTTTATATAAAGAAGATCAATTCAATATATACTATGTAAGGATTTAATCAGTTTGCACCCACTCAGAAACACAAAGTGTAAAAATACTGTTTCAGTACTAGTAATAGCATCACTTCACATTGGATAACACATTAAGGACAGATCCCTCATGAGACGTAAGTACACAGTGACTCCTGATGTTGATTTAACAATTTGACACTCTTGTTTATGGCGTCAGTAATCTCCCTAGGCTGTGGTCATGAGTTGCCGAGGCTATGGAAGCCTTTAGGGTTAGCCGACTTCGATCTTATTCCCACAGGGCCATAGTCAAAGTGGAAGTTCCCTCCTCCCTTCAGAGAAAGGTACCTCCTTCTTTGATGGCCCCGTTCTTTCCACTGGGATCTCACTCGCAGAGATCTTTCATTTAGGTCTTCTGTTTTTTCCAGAGTGTCTTAGCTTTCCATGCCTAAAATATTCTCATGGGCTCTTGAGCCAGATCCGAATGCCTTAAGGGCTGATTCTGAGGCCAGAGTGCTATTTAGGACATCTGCCATTCTATGAGTCTGCTGTGTATCCTGCTTCTCATGTTGGATCATTCTCTCCCTTTTTCATTCTATCAGTTAGTATTAGCAGACACTAGTCTTGTTTGTGTGATCCCTTTGACTCTTAGACCTATCAGTGTGATCAATTGTGAGCTGAAATTGATCACTTGGACTAATGAGATGGCCTTGGTACATGCCACCTTGATGGGATTGTATTGGAAACCCCTGGCACAATTCTAACTCCATCATTTGGGGCCATTCCGATTGAGCATGTCCCAAATTTTACATCTCCTCCCTCTCTTATTCCCACTCTTATATTTCACAGAGATCACTTTTCAGTTAAAATTTAAACACCTAAGAATAATTGTGTGTTAATTACAGAGTTCAACCACTAGTACTAGGATAAAGAAAAAAAAAATACTACCATGGATAAAGTATTACATTGTACAACAACAGTCAGCACAAGAGCTGATCGAGTCACTGTTTCTCATAGTGTCCATTTCACTTCTACAGGTTTCCCCTTTGGTGCTCAGTTAGTCATCGCCAATCAAGGGAAACAAATGATATTTGTCTCTTTGGGACTGACTTAATTCACTGAGCATGATGTTTTCCAGATTCCTCCATTTTGTTGCAAGTGACCGGATTTCATTGTTTTTGACTGCTGTATAGTATTCTGTAGAGTACATGTCCCATAATTTCCTAATCCAGTCTACTGTTGATGGGCATTTGGGTTGGTTCCAAGTCTTAGCTATTGTGAATTGAGCCGCAATAAACATTGCTGTGCAGACGGCTTTTTTGTTTGCCAATTTAATTTCCTTTGGGTAAATTCCAAGGAGTGGGATGGCTGGGTTGAATGGTAGGGTTATATTCATGTTTCTGAGGAATCTCCAGACTGACTTCCATAGTGGCTTCACCAGTTTGCATTCCCACCAACAGTGGATTAGTGTCCCTTTTTCCCCACATCCTCTCCAGCATCTATTGTTGGTGGATTTCTGAATGTGAGCCATTCTCACCGGGGTGAGGTGAAACCTCATTGTGGTTTTGATTTGCATTTCCCTGATTGCTAGGGATCTTGAACATTTTTTCATGTGTCTGTTGGCCATTTGGATTTCCTCTTTGGAAAAATGTCTGTTGAGGTCCTTGGCCCATCTCTTAAGTGGGTTGTTTGTTTTGATGTTGTGGAGTTTCTTAATTTCTTTGTAGATTCTGGTTATCAACCCTTTATCTGTTGCATAGTTTGCAAATATATTTTCCCATTCTGTCGGTTTCCTATTCACTTTCCTGACTGTTTCTTTTGCAGTACAGAAACTTTTCAATTTGATGCAATCCCAGTAGTTAATTTTGGTTTTCAGTGCCTGTGCTTCTGGGGTCTTTTCCAAGAAGTCTTTGCCAGTACCTATGTCTTGCAGGGTTTCTCCTATGCTCTCCAGTAATTTGATGGTGTCGGGTCGTAGGTTTAAATTTTTAATCCATGTTGAATGAATTTTTGTGTAAGGTGAAAGGTAGGGGTCTTGCTTCATGGTTCTGCACGTGGAAATCCAGTTTTCCCAGCACCATTTATTAAACAGACTGACCTTACTCCAGGGACTGGTTTTGGATCGTTGATCAAATATAAGTTGGCTGTAGGTGTTTGGATTGATTTCTGGAGTTTCTATTCTGTTCCATTGGTCTATCCATCTGTTTCTGTACCAGTACCATGCTGTTTTGATAACAACTGCCCTGTAGTATGTCCTGAAATCTGGTATTGTGATGCCTCCGGCTTTGTTTTTGTTGTACAAGATTGCTTTAGCTATTCGAGGTCTCCTGTGTCTCCATATGAATTTCAGCATCATTTTTTCCAGATCTGAGAAGAATGTCCTCGGTATCTTGATTGGTATTGCGTTGAATCTGTAAATTGCTTTTGGGAGAATGGACATTTTGATGATATTGATTCTTCCAATCCATGAGCATGGGAGATTTCTCCATTTTTTGGTATCCTCTTCTATTTCTTTCTTTAAGGTTTTGTAATTTTCATTGTAGAGATCTTTAATGTCCTTAGTTAAATTTATTCCAAGGTATTTGATTGTTTTTGTAGCTATTGTGAATGGGATTGATCTTAGCAGTTCTTCCTCAGCCGTGGCATTGTCTGTGTATACAAAGGCTGTTGATTTTTGTGCATTGATTTTATATCCTGCTACTTTGCCAAACTCTTCTATGAGTTCCAATAGTCTCTTAGTAGAGTTCTTTGGGTCCCCTAAATAAAGAATCATGTCGTCTGCAAAGAGGGATAGTTTGAGTTCTTCCTTCCCAACTTGTATCCCTTTAATTTCTTTTTCTTGCCTAATAGCTCTGGCTAAGACTTCCAGCACTATATTGAATAGCAGTGGTGAGAGTGGGCATCCCTGTCTGGTACCAGATCTCAGTGGAAATGCTTCCAACTTTTCCCCATTCAATAGGATATTGGCCGTGGGTTTTTCATAAATTGCTTTGATTGTATTGAGGAATGTGCCTTCTATACCCAGTTTGCTTAGGGTTTTCATCATGAAAGGGTGTTGAATTTTATCGAATGCTTTCTCTGCGTCTAGTGAGATAATCATATGGTTTTTCTTCTGCAGCCTGTTAATGTGGTGTATCACGTTGATTGTTTTGCGAATATTGAACCATCCCTGCATACCAGGGATGAATCCCACTTGGTCTGGGTGGATGATCTTTCTGATGTGTTGTTGCAGTCTATTGGCCAGAATTTTGTTGAGGATTTTTGCATCTATGTTCATGAGGGATATTGGTCTGTAATTCTCTTTCAATGCTGCATCTTTTTCTGGCTTAGGAATTAAGGTGATGCTGGCTTCATAGAAGGAATTTGGGAGAATTCCCTCTTTTTCGATTGTTCTGAATAGTTTGAGAAGAATTGGGGTTAGTTCTTCTTTAAATGTCTGGTAGAATTCAGCAGTGAATCCATCTGGTCCTGGGCTTTTCTTTGTTGGGAGGGCCTTTATTACTGATTCAATTTCTGACTCACTTATGGGTCTGTTTAGGTTTTCTATGTCTTCCTGGTTCAATTTAGGTAGGTTGCATGTGTCCAGGAATCTATCCATTTCTGATAGGTTTCCCTGTTTGCTGGCATACAAGTCCTTGTAGTAATTTCTGATGATTCTTTTGATTTCTGTGGTGTCTGTTGTTATATTTCCTTTTTCATCTCTGATTTTACTGATTTGGGTCTTTTCTCTTCTTTTTTTAGTTAGTTGGGCCAATGGGGTGTCAATCTTGTTTATTTTTTCAAAAAACCAGCTCCTCGTTTGGCTGATTTTTTGTAATGTTTTTTTGGATTCAATCCTGTTGATTTCTTCTCTGATTTTGATTATTTCTCTTTTTCTACTAGATTTGGGTCTAGTTTGCTGCAAATTTTCTAGATCCTTGAGATGCATTGAAAGCTCATCTATTTGGTGCCTTTCCAGTTTCTTGATGTAGGCACCTATTGATATAAACTTTCCTCTTAACACTGCTTTTGCTGTATCCCATAAGATTTGGTATGTTGTGCTGTTATCCTCATTTACTTCCAGAAAATTTTTGATTTCTCTTTTGATTTCTTCAGTGACCCATTGTTCATTCAGGAGCATGTTGTTCAATCTCCATGTGTTTGCATATGCTCTAGAGATTCCTGAGTTGCTAATTTCCAACTTCACTCCCTTATGGTCTGAGAAGTTACATGGTATGATTCTAATTCTTTTGAATTTGCTGAGACTTGCTTTATGGCCTAATATGTGATCAATCCTAGAGTAGGTTCCATGTACTGCTGAGAAGAATGTGAATGCATTACTTGTAGGATGAAAAGTTCTGTAGATATCTGTTAGATCCATTTGGGCTATAGTGTTGTTTAAATCTACTGTCTCCTTGTTGATCTTCTGTCCTGTCGATCTGTCAATATCTGTGAGTGAAGTATTGAAGTCCCCCAGTACTATTGTGTTGGGGTCTAAGTCTCCCTTTAAGTTTCTTAAAAAATTTTTTAAATAAACCTGTGGCCTGTAATTAGGTGCATATACATTGAGAATTGTTATATCTTCCTGTAGTATTGATCCCTTAATCATTATATAGTGCCCCTCTTTGTCTCTCTTAACAGTTTTTGTGTTAAAGTTTATGTAGTCCGATATTAAGATGGTTACACCCGCTCTTTTTTCATTTCTGTTGGCGTGGTATATCTTGTTCCATCCTTTTATTTTCAGTCTGTATGGATCTTCGTTGGAAAGATGTGTTTCTTGTAGGCAGCAAATAGATGGTTTTTGTTCCTTAACCCAATCAGCCAATCTCTGTCTTTTAACAGGACAGTTTAGACCTTTAACGTTCAATGTGACTATTGATAAGTGGTAAGTTTGCCCTGCCATTTGC
Source organism: Sylvilagus floridanus (assembly GCA_949820135.1). Classification (NCBI taxonomy): domain Eukaryota; kingdom Metazoa; phylum Chordata; class Mammalia; order Lagomorpha; family Leporidae; genus Sylvilagus; species Sylvilagus floridanus. The sequence goes on along the minus strand of OX463244.1, from coordinate 94,691,544 downwards.
CAGATATTTTCTAATGTATGCTTTGAATTCCCTGTGATCTTTTGCCGTGAGGTTCCCTTCGTTTACCTTCTTTCATGTTGATGGTCGTGTTTCTGTGTTTCTGTGTGTAACACGTCTTTAAGTATCTTTTGCAGGGCTGGACGAGTGGCAACAAATTCTTCCAATTTTTGTTTGTTATGAAAGGTCTTTATTTCACCTTCATTCACAAACGAGAGCTTTGCAGGGTATAATATTCTGGGCTGGCAGTTTTTCTCTCTAAGTACCTGGGCTATGTCTCGCCATTCCCTTCTAGCTTGTAGGGTTTCTGTTGAGAAGTCAGCTGTAAGTCTAATTGGAGATCCTCTGAGAGTAATCTGACGTTTCTCTCTTGCACATTTTAGGATCTTTTCTTTTTGCTTCATTGTGGTGAGTTTAATTACAATATGTCGTGCAGAGGATCTCTTTTGGTCATGTTTATTAGGGGTTCTATGAGCTTCCTGGATTAGGATTTCTCTGTCTTTCTCCAAGCCTGGAAAGTTTTCTGCTAGTATCTCCCTAAAAAGGCCTTCTAATCCTTTCTCCCTCTCCATACCTTCAGGAACACCTAGAACCCGAATGTTGGGTTTTTTAATAGTATCCTGTAAATTCCCGACGATATCTTTTAGTTTTCTAATTTCCTCTTCTTGTCTTTGGTTTGACTGTTTCCTCTCCTGTTCTCTGTCTTCTAGGTCCGATATTCTCTCTTCTGCTTCACCCATTCTGGTTTTAAGGCCCTCAAGATTGCTTGTCACTTGATCTATTGAATTCTTCAATTCATTAAGATTTTTTGTCACTATCGTAGCTTCTTGTTCTACTAGTTGTTTCATTTCGTTTTGATTTCTCCGTAGTACTTCATTCTCGCGAGAGAGATTTTCTATCTTATCCATTAAGGATTTCTGTAGTTCAAGAATTTGTTTTTGAGAACTTCTTAATGTTCTTATCAATTCTTTGAGATCTGCTTCTTGCATTTCTTCTATCTCATTATCTTCATAATCCTGACTTGGGGTGTCTTTTCCGTTTGGGGTCATCATAGCGTCTTCCTTGATCTTGCTCCCTCGGAATCTGTTTTTATTTGGCATTTTTTTTTTTCCCCACACTCTTTCTCTGGGTTGTCAAGGTAACGGAGTTTGTGTGCGCGGTGTGTTCCCAGTTTTTGGATCCCCTTCAGGTTTCTACAGCCTCGGGTTTTTGGTTCCGTCTGCCTCAGTGATGGGCGGGCGGGCGGGCGCACCTTGTCCCACTGCGTTTAATCTAGCTCGAATTAGCAGGGTGGGTGACGAGAGAGACTAGTGTCTGTGCAGGCTCGCCTCAATTGTGCTGTTTCCCCCGTGGGGGGTCTGCTTCCCCCCGCCAGTGTCTCGGGATCCCTGTATCGGCCCCCGTTCAAGCGCTCAGTTCCAATGGCGACTGTGTTCCGCCCGGCTTCCGGTTCAGCCGGCGGGCGCACGCCGTCCCACTGTGTTCAGTCTAGCTCGAGTGAGCAGGGTGGGCAATGAAAGAGGCTAGTGTCCGTGTGGGCTCGCCTCAATTGTGCTGTTTCCCCCGTGGGGGGTCTGCTTCCCCCCGCCAGTGTCTCGGGATCCCTGTATCGGCCCCCGTTCAAGCGCTCAGTTCCAATGGCGACTGTGTTCCGCCCAGCTTCCGGTTCAGCCGGCGGGCGCGCTCCGTCACACTGCGTTCAGTCCAGCTAGAATTAGCAGGGTGGGCAACGAAAGAGGCTAGTGTCCGTGTGGGCTCGCCTCAATTGTGCTGTTTCCCCCGTGGCGTCTGCTTCCCCCCGCCAGTGTCTCGGGATCCCTGTATCGGCTCCCGTTTAAGCGCTCGAATCCAATGGCGACTGTGTTCCGTCCGGTTCCCGTCCCTCCCGGCAGCTCCCATGCCACTAAGGCACGATTTGCCGTTCGCAAACTTACTTTCCCCTAGGTCCTCTGCGTCTCATTCACTGGGTCCGGAAGAATTTCCACTGCATTTTTTTCCGTGAGATTTTTCCTGAGGCTACAGTAACTCTGTTTTTATTAAACTATCTTTTTGCGGACTGCTAGTGCGCGTCCTCACTATTCCGCCATCTTGGCTCCGCTCCCGCTGGCCCCTATTTTTTACTTGATTTCCTGTGCTTCTGGTGTCTTTTCCCAAGAAGTCTTTGCCCATGACAATATCTTGCACTTTCCCCAGTGTTCTCCTGTGATACTTTGATGGTATGAGGTCATAGATTTAAATCCTTGATCCACTTTGAGTTGCTTTCTGTGTAAAATGTAAGGTGAGGGTCTTGTTTCATACTTGTGCATGTGGAGATCCAGTTTTCCCAGCACCATTTTTTGAAGAGACTGTCTTTTCTCCAGGGATTGATTTTAGCTCCTTTGTCAAAGATTAGGTGGTTGTAGATGTGGGGATTGATTTCTGGAGTTTCTATTCCTTTCCATTGGTCTTCATGTCTATTTTTGTGCCAGTACCAGACTATTTTGATTATAACTGCCCTGTAGTATGTCTTGAAGTCTGGTATTGTGATGCCTCCAGCTTTGTTTTTGTTGTTTAAAATTGCTTTAGCTATTCTGGGCCTCTTGTGTTTCCAGATAAATTTTAGCATCATTTCTTCTATATCTGAGAAGACTGTCAGTCTAACTGGAGATCCTTTGAAGGTAATCTGGATGCTTCTCTCAAGCACATTTTAGAATCTTTAGGTTTTACTGTTGAGAATTTGACTACAATGTGTTGTGATGAAGATTTTTTTCTGCTCACGTCTATTAGGAGATCTATGTGTTTTCTATACGTGGCAATCCCTTTCTTGCTCCAAATTAGGGAATTTTTCTGTTATTATTTCACTGAATAGGCCTTCTAATCCATTCTCTCTTTCCAAACCTAAGACCCGTATGTTGGGTCATTTGATAGTATCCCGTAAGTTTTCCAATTTCTTCTTTTCTTTGGATTGACTGAGGTATTTCCAAAGATTTGTCTTCTGTTTCAGATATTTTTTCCTTCTGCCTCACCAAATCAGTTGTTAAGGCTTTCCTATTTTTTTTATTTGATATATTGAATTGTTCATTTCTAATATTTCAGTTTGATTTTCTTCAAAATGTCTCACAGGAAAATTTTTCCTCTATGTCATTATATAGATTACTTTAACTTATGAATATGCTTCTCACTGCTTTTGAGTAAGCCTATGATCTTCTCTTGAATTCCTTTTCAGGAATTTCATCAGTCTCTTCATCTTCACATTCTAATATTGAAGTGTTGTTGCATTGCTTTTTGGGAAGTCATGTTGCTTTCTTGTTCTTGTTTCTTGTATTTCTGCTTTTATTTTTAGGCACTTGCCAAAACACTTGATTTTCTCCACTGGTGGATTTTTATCTTTGAACTATTCCTCTAGTTCCTTTGCCAATTTCTTAACTGAATTGGTTGTTTTTCTTATTGTTGTTGAGTTTTTTAAGTTGCTGATATGTTCTGGATATTAATCTTTTGTCAGATAGGTACCTTGCAAATATTTTTCCTCATTCTGTTGGATGTCTCTTCACCCTATTGTTTCATTTGCTGCTCGGAACCTTCTGGGTTTAATACTCCATTTATTTAGTTTTGCTTTTTGTTGCCTGTTCTTTGGGAGTCTTAGCCAAGAAGTCATCACCTACATCAGGATCTTGGAGTGTTTTCCCTACATTTTCTTACAGTAACTTCAGAGTCTCAGGTCTTATATTTAGACCTTTGATCCACCTTGAGTTGATTTTTGTATGTGGTAAGATGTATGGATCTAATTTCATTTTTCAACATATATACAACCAGAAGTTTTGCAAGCACCATTTATTGAAGAGATTATCCTTATTCCAACGTATGGTCTGAGCACTATTGTCAAAAATTGGTTGGCTATCTGTATCTAGATTAATTTCCAGGCTCTCTATTCTATTCCACTGTTACATGTGTTAGTTTCTGTGCCAGTACCATGCTGGTTTAATTACTGTAGGCTTTTTGGTATTCTTTGAAGTCCAGTATCATGATACTTCCAACTGGATTTTCCCCTTAGGATAACTTTGGCTATTCTGGGTCTTTTATGATTCTGTATGAATTTTATAATTATTTTTTCTAATTCTATAAAGAATGTCATTGGCATTTTGATGGAAATTGCACTGAATCTGTAGATTCCTTTAGGTAGTACAGACATTTTAATGATATTGATTCTTCCAATCAATGAGCAAAGAATATTTTTCCATTTTTTGTGTTCTTGCTGATTTCTTTCATCAGTGTTTTATAATTTTCATTATAAAGATACTTCACTTCTTTTGTTAAATTTATTCCTAAATATTTGATTTTGGTGGCTATTGTGAATGGAGTTTCTATCTTGATTTCTCTTTCAGTAGGTTCATCATTGGTGTATAACCAAGCTACAGAATGTCCACATCCACCACTCTTATTCATCATAGTACTAGAAGTATCAGCAAGAACAATTAGGGAGGAGAAGGAAATAAAGGGCACCAAAATTGGAAAAGAGGAAGTCAAAATATCCATGTTTTCAGATGACATGATACACCTGGAAAAACCCAAACAGCTCATCAAAAAGCTCTAAGAACTATAAACCAATTCAGTGAAGTTTAAGTTTACAAAATAACTCTGACTTTCAAATAAATAAATAAATCTTTTTAAAAAAAAAAAAAAAAGGAGGTGGATAGGTTACCTAACCCACTAGAAAAAGCTAGGAGTTCAGTAGAAATTGCCACTCCCTTGCTATTCTCATGAGAAGATTGGAAGCTTTCAAGGAGTGGGCAGGCAAGCACTTCCAAGCTTGTTAAAGAAAACTTTTGTGGGGAATATTTTCCACCCTCAATTTCCACTTACTACCTGTTAACCCATCTGACTCCTCACATTCCTCCCTCCCCAGAAGAATGAATCCTAACTTCTAATACAGGGTTCCAGCAGGCGATGTCTTCCCAACAGGAGGTAGATTCTCGAGGGGGACAGCAGTGCCAGCTTGCAGAAACTGCTTCCATCCAAGGTTTCATGTGCAGGGCCATCTAGAATTTCATTGTTTCAAGCCTGGAGAAAATGAATCTAACAAGCACTTTAAACTCACAGGGTCTGAAACAAAGGGCAGAGTCATTATTAGAGGACCTAAGAACAGTGCTGTCTAAACCTTGAGCAGGTTATCCAATTGAGAGGCAAATAGAAACTGACAGAAGGGGCCTGATAATAATCGGGTGGGCTTTAAGGCCTGGCCAGGTATGAGACCCAGGCCTATCTATCTCTTCACATGGGGTAATGGAAGAGACATCATAAGGGAGGTGTGAACCTCCTTAGGAAAGGCACCCTGTTGATTCCATTACCCAGCTGGCCTGAGAGGAGAGCTGGTACATGGTCTCTCTAAAGGAAATTTACAGTTCTTCCTGCAATATTGCTGACTCGACTCGGCCATCCCCTCCACAGCAGTGGTTGCTTTTGGATGCTGGGCTGAGTGAAAGGCTTTTCAGCTTACAGCCAACAAGGTCTGCAGCTCTGACCCGGGAGTCCTTTGACTCCAGGGCAGTTCTGTCTCCAGTGACCCAACTCTTGGCTGGAAGAACTGCCAGGGCTCTTCACAGGCTGACTTCTGCTGACACCCTGGCTTTCCACATCAAAAAACCAATGCAGTGGGCTGGCCTGTTGGATCTCCTTTATGGCAGATCACTGTGTAAAGCAGCCATTAATTGGCCTGCCACCTATCTTTACATTGCTTCTGCTGCCTAGCTTCCTCTTCCTCCTGGTTTTTGTTAAAGCAGACCAGAGGAAACCTTTAAGAAGATGCAAGTCAAGGTAGTGCTCAGTTCTATCTCTAAACTTTAGTGGCCTGAACTAGAAATCTGTAGTCACAGGCATGTTCTGATAGTGGTTTTTCTGTGATATGGACAATCAATGCTCATGAGGGGAGTTATGTCCTCACTTTAAAACTTACTCTGTGGGGCCAGCGCTATTGCATGGCTGGTTAACCCTCTGCCTGTGAATCTGGCATCCCATACAGGTGCTGGTCTGAGTCCCAGCTGCTCCTCTTCCAAGCCAGTTCTCTGCATATGGCCTAAGAAAGCAGTAGAAGATGGCCCAAATGCTTGGGCCCCTGCACCCATATGGGAGACCTGGAAAGCTGCTGGCTCTTGGCTCCTGGCTTCAGATGGGCCCAGCTCCAACTGTTGCAGTCATTTGGGGAGTGAACCAGTGGATGGAAGACTTCTCTCTCTGCCTCTCCATTTCATTGTCTGTAACTCTATCTTACAAATAAATAAATAAAAATATTTTTTTAAAAAAAACCCTCCCTTCATTTGCTTTGAAAAGGGAGGTTTTGCTTCCTTTATTTTTGAGAAACTTTTTATCTCCTTTTTAATTTCTTCAATGACCCATTGATCATTCAGTAGCGTTTTGTTTGATTTCCATATAATTATGAATCTTGTTTTGTTCTTCTTGTTTTTGATTTCTGGTTTTATCCATTGTGGTCTGAGAAGATACATGATATGATTTCAATCTTTATAAATTTAGTGAGACTTAATGTATGGCCTAATATATGATCTATCCTAGAAAATGTTCCAAGTGCTGATGAGGAGAATGTGTATTCTATAGCTGTTGGGTGGGATGTCTGGTAAATGTCTTGGATCCATTTGCTCAGTAGTCAATAGTATGGTTCAACTCCAATGTATCTTATTGATTTTCTGTCTTGATGATCTGTCCATTGATGAGAGTGAGGTGTTGGAGTCACCTATTATTACTGTATTAGAGCCTGTTTGTCCCATTAGGTTTAATAGTATTTGCTGTGTATATCTGGGTGGTATTGTGTTGGATGCATATATATTTATGACTGTTATATCTTCTCACTGAATTGTCTTTTATCAAAATATAATGTCCTTCTTTGTCTCTTTTTACAGATTTGATTTGAAGTCTGGTTTAGCTGATATGAGGGTAGTTCCTCCTACTCATTTTTGGTTTCCATGTGACTGGTATATCTTTTTCCATCCGTTCACTCTCAGTCTATGTGTATCTTTATTGGTGAAGTTAGTTTCTTATAGACAGCATAAAGTGGGGTCTTGGCTTATTATCTATCCAGTCAACCTAAGTCTTTTGGCTAGGGAATATTATTCATTTATATTCAAGGTTAATATTGATAGATAAGAATTAGCTGTGGCATAGTGGGCTATCTCTGCCTGTAGCATCAGCATCCCATATGAGTGCCAGTTCAAGTCCTGGCTGCTCTACTTCCAATCCAGCTCTCTGCTGTGGCATGGGAAAGCTGTGGAAGATGGCCTGAGTGCTTGGACCCCTGCATGCACAAGGGAAACTTGGAAGAAGCTCCTGGTTCCTGGCTTCAGATTGTCTCATCTCCAGCCATTGTGGCCATTTGAGGAGTGAACCAGTAGATGGAAGACTTCTCTCTCTCTCTGCTTCTGCCTCTCTGTAACTCTGCCTTTCAAACAAATAAATAAATCTTTTTTAAAAAAAGAAGTTTGCTATTCCACAATGCCAGCAGCTCTCTTTCATTTCCAAAGGATAGCTTCAGTGGATATGATATTCTTGGTTGCAGGTTTTTCGGTTTTTTTTTAAGACCTTGACTATCATCCCACTCTCTTCTGGCTTGTAGAAGTTAGCTGCTGGTCTAATTGGTTTCCCTTTATATATAACTTTACATTTTTCTCTTAGTCTCTTTATGATTCTCTTCTTGTTCTTACTTCTTTTTTTTTATAACGCTTTTATTTAAAGAATATAAATTTCCAAAATACAGCTTATAGATTACAATGGCTTCCCCCCCCCATAACTTCCCTCCCACCCGCAACCCTCCCCTTTCCCACTCCCTCTCCCCTTGCTTCACATCAAGATTCATTTTCAATTCTCTTTATATACAGGAGATCAGTTTAGTATATATTAAGTAAAGATTTCAACAGTTTGCACCCACATAGAAACACAAAGTGAAAAATACTGTTGGAGTACTAGTTATAGTATTAGTTCACAATGCACAGCACATTAAGGCTTGTTCTTACTTCTGACAGTTTAACTATATTATGCCTTGGAGATGATCTTTTCTCGTTGAGTCTGCTTGAGGCCCTTTGAGCTTTTTGTATCTGGATGTCCATGTCTCTTTCAAGACCTAGGAAATTCCAGCTATTATTTCATTAAGCAGGCTCTTAACACCTTTTTCCTTCTCTTCTCCTTAGGAATATCTACAATAGGAATATTCGGTCATTTAATGATATCCCATATTTCATATACACTGTCTTTATTCTTTTTAATTCTTTTTCTTTTTAATATTTGCCTGATTAGGTTATTTCAAAATCTTTGTTCTTGAAGTCAGAAATTCTTTCTTCCACTTGATCTATTGAGACCAAGCTCTCAATCATATTTTTTATTTTATTTCATTGGTTGAAGATTTCATCGCCAAAATTTCTATTTGGTTGTTTTTATTGAGTTCTATCTATCTCCTTAAAATATTTTCATTTATGTCACTCATTGATTTCCTCATCTCTTTAATCTATCTGTATTCTCTTGCATCTCATTGAGTTTCCTTACAATATTATTTTGAATTTTATTTCTTTCATTTCATAGACTTCCTTCAGTTTGGAATCTAATCTAAAACTATTGTTTTCTTTTAGAGACATCATGTTACCTTACTTCTTCATGTCGCCTGTTCCATACATTGATGTCTATGCATGTGGTATAATAATCCCTTCTTCTGTATGAACTAGAACTGGAAAGTTTATGGTTCAGATGGAATTAGGGTCAGGGTATCACTTGTCTTGTTGCTTTGGCTTTGATTCTAGGTGAGCCCAGAAGTGTAGTCTCTGAGTGATTTCATTTGCTTTAATCAATGGTCTATCATGCTGCAGTTTGTGAGAATAGAAGTGTAGTTTTTAGATGGCTGTGGGTTTCCTAGACTGTGTATAGTTAGTCCACAGAGAGTTTGGTGTCATTCACTCTTGGGATTGTGATAGCTAGGGCCTGTTCTTAGTGCTAAGAGAGGCAGAGATAGCTGTTCCTTCATCACAATGAAAAATTAGTCCCTCATTATTTTCCAAACCTTAAATTAGCCTCTCAGTTTCTCGTCACTCTCCAACTCTCCCTTCCCAAATTTTCTGGACATCTTTGGTAAGTTGGTTTTTATGGTTTCTGTGGCTCTGAAAGACTATCTCCACAAAGATCTCAATATCACTCATGCAGCATGACTTTCTACTCTTTCTTTTGGGCTGATTCAAAGGTAAATCCCAGCCCTTTCTGATTTCCACCAAAACACCACTCACACTCAGACTACACTGAAGGTCTGGGGTGATGGCCTATGTTAATAACCCAGTCACAAAAAAATAGAATATTAGATTTCACTCTTCTCAAAAATGGCCCACAGCCATTTGTAATGATTGGTAATCCAGTCTCCCACCATATCATATATTCCCTCCTCTCTTTAACTTCACTGCTCACTTTATTATACAGAGCAGTTTAACCCTCTTAAATCTAAAGTAATTTTAGATATCCCATTGCATATCAACAGATTCATTCTTATGCTGTGTCTCATTTCTCCATATCTCTACCCAAAGGAAAAGAATAGTAAAGATGTTTTGCCCTCCTCATATGATTAGGTCACCTCCCTTAGAAGAGGGAAAAAGTAACAGTCAGCTTGGGTCTTAAATAATAGTCTCTCTCTCTCCTCCTCCCTGCCTCACTCTTTCATAGCAGTTTGTTTTTTGTTTGTTTTGGTTTTTCAATGGATTTCAAGTGAGTGGTTTTTTAAGATTTATTTATTTGAAAGGCAGAGTTACAGAGAAGCAGAAGCGGGGTGGGGGCGGTGTCTTTTATCCATTGGTTCACCCCCCAGATGGCTGCAATGGCTAGAGCTGCGCCTATTCAAAGCCAGGAGCCAGGAACTTCTTCCAGATCTCCCATGCAGGTGCAGGGGCCCAAGCACGTGGGCCATCTTCTATTGCTTTCCCAGGGCACAGCAGAGAGCTGGATCGGACGTGGAGCAAACGGAACTAGAACTGGCACCCAATGGGATGCCTGCACCACAGGTGGTAGCTTTACCCATTACACCACAGTGCTGGCCCCAGCATAGTACAGTTTGAATACTTAAATACTTTATACTAAAAGATAGAATATTATATATAATACCCTAATATCATAGTTCCAAAATATAACAGTCTAAGATAGTGAACTTAGTCGATAAATTATGTGGTCTGATTGCTTCGCCAACTGGCTGTTTCTCCTTCTGTCTCTCCTTCCTTGGCGTTTCTGATTGTCCATAATACAACAATATTGAAATTAGGACAATTAATGACCCTACAATGGCCTCTAAGTGTTCTAGAGAAAAAGTGTCACAGGTCTCTCACTTTAAGTCAAAAGTTATAAATGATTAAGCTTAGTAAGGAAGGCTTGTTGGAAGCAAGTTCTGTTTGGAGGTACTTGGAAGCACGCCAGTGAAGTAGAGTTGCAGCTCTCCTAAGAAGTTGGAAACTTAAAAAATATTATCAAGACCATTGATAAAGCAGAAGATGGGGAACTTTCAGAAAATTGAGTTTGGATCATCAGAGGGAAACCCACTAAAAGGGGCAGTCTGATATCAATAACAAAAATGTTTGTATAGAAGCTGCAACAAGTTATCCACACAACCTAGCTAAGATGATTTATGAAGGTGGTTACACTAAAGGATAGATTTTCAATAAAGATGAAACAGACTTATTTTGGTGGAAGATGCCATCAAGGATTGTCTAGACAAGGAAAGTCAATGCCCATCTTCAGAGATTCAAAAGACAGGCACAGCAACTGATGCAGCTGGTGACTTTAAGTTGCAGCCAGTGCTCATTTACCATTCCAAAAATCCCAGAGTCCTGAAGAATTGGATAAAATCTGTTCTGCCTATGCTTTATAAATGAAACACCAAAGCCTGGGTGACAGCACATCTGAATACAATATAGTTGACTGAATAGTTATTGAAAACTACTTCTCAAAAGAAAAGATTCCTTTTAAAACAGTACTGCTTGGGGCCATGTTTCCTCTCAACTGGCCTGTCCTTCACTTGGAAAATATTTTATTTTTAAGATTTATTTATTTATTTGATAGAGTTACAAAGAGAAGGAGAGGCAGAAAGAGAGAGAGGTCTTCCATCTGCTGGTTCACTCCCCAACTGGCCGCAATGACTGGAGCTGCGCTGATCTGAAACCTGGAGCCAAGCAGTTCCCAGGCCATAGCAGAGAGCTGGATCAGAAGTGGAGCAGCTGGGACTCAAACCTGCGCCCATAAGGGTTGCTGGCACTGCAGGTGATCCCTTTAACACTTAATCTTATCTATATGATCACTTTAACAATTAATATCGTCACTTTAACACTTAAGATGGTGTTTTTACCACCCATGGGATTTGGAGTTCCATGGCAAGTTTTTAAACTGTACCCTTAGAATCAAGTCTGTAGGAATGCATGCAAACCATACAGCTTTACAGTTATAAACTTCCTCCTCCCTCTCTTATACCCACTCTTATTTTTTACTGAGATCTATTTTCAATTGACTTTCTACACATATGACTAACTCTATGTTAAGTAAAGAGTTCAATAAATAGTATGAAGAAGAGAAAAAAAAAAAACCTGTCCCTTGATAGTCAAGATAAAGACTGTTTAAGTCATTGCTACTCAAAGTGTCAATTTCACTTATACAGATTTCCTTTTAAGTACTTTACTAGTTATCATAGATTAGGGAGAATAGATGGTATTTGTCCCTTTGGGACTGGCTTATTTCACTAAGTATGAAATTTTCTAGCTAGATTCATCCATTTTGTTCCAAATGACTGGGTTTCATTTTTGTTACCATTGTGTAGTATTCCATAGAGTACATAACCCATAATTTCTTTATCCAGTCATCAGTTGATAGGCATTTAGATTTATTCCATGTCTTAGCTATTGTGAATTGAACTTCAGTGAACATGGGGGTGCAGATTACTCTTTTATTTGCTGATTTTATTTCTCTTGGGTAAATTCCCAGGGGTGAAATGGCTGGGTCATATGGTAGGTCCATATTTAGATTTCTGAGGTACTTCCAAACTGTCTTTCATAGTGGTTTTACCAGTTTACATTCCCAGCAACAGTGGATAAGAGAACCTTTTTCCCCACATCCTCACCAGCATTTGTTGTTTGTTGATTTCTATATGAAAGCTATTGTAAGGGAGGTAAGGTGAAACTTCATTGTGGTTTTGATTTGCATTTCTCTGAACTCTAGTCATCCTGAGCATTTTTTCATGTATCTATTGGCCATTTGGATTTCCTCTTTTGAGAGATGTCTGTTTAAGTCCTTTGCCCATTTCTTAACTGAGTTTTTGATTTGTAGTTGTGGAGTTTTTTGATCTCTTAATTTATTCTGGTTATTAATCCTTTATCAGTTTCATAGTTTGCAAATAATTTCTTCCATTCTGTCAGTTGCCTCTTCACTTTGTTAAGTATTGCTTTTGCAGCACAGAAGCTTGCCAATTTGATGTAATCCCATTTGATAATTTTGGCTTTGATTGCCTATGTCTCTAGGGTCTTTTCCAAAAACTCTGCTTATGCCAGTTTCTTACAGGGTTTCTCCAATATTCTCTGAATTGATGGTATCAGGTCATAGCTATAGGTCTTTAATCCATTTTGAATGAATTTTTGTGTAGGATATCTGCATGTGGAAATCCATTTTTCCCAACAGCATTTATTGAGGAAATTGTCCTTGCTCCAGGGATTGGTTTTAGTGTCTTGGTCAAATATAAGTTGGTTGTAGATGCTTGGATAGATTTTCTGGTGTTTCTATTCTGTTCCATTGATCTATTCATCTGTTTTTGTACCAGTACCAAGCTGTTTTGATTATAACTGCCTTGTAGTAGGTTTTGAAATCTGGTATTGTGATGCCTGACTTTGTTTTTGTTTTATAAGATTGTTTTAGCTATTCGAGATCTCCTGTGTTCCCATATGAATTTCAGCATCATTCTTTCTAGATCTGATAAGAATGACTTTGGTATTTTGATTGGTATCACATTGACTCTGTAAATTGCTTTTGGAAGGATGGACATTTTGATGATATCGATTCTTCCAATCCATGAATATAAAGATTTTTCCATTTTTTTGTATCTCCTTCTATTTTTTATTTAATGTTTTGTAATTATCATCCTAGAGATCTTTAACATCCTTGGTTAAATTTATTCCAAGGTATTTGTTTTTTTGTAACTATTGTGTTTTTTAGTTTTCTAATTTCTTCTTCTTATATTTTGTCTGGCTATATAATTTCCTGTGTTTTGTCTTCTAAGTTGGATATTCTTTCCTCAGCTTCACTGATTCTGTTTTTAAGGCTTTCCACTGCATTGTTTTTAAGGCTTTCCACTGCATTTTTTAATTGTTCTATTGAATTCTTCATTTTCACAATTTTAAGATCTCAATTTCATGTGAGAAATTTTCTTTCATGTCAAGTATGGATTTCATTAGTTCATGCATTTGCTTCTGATTAATTCTAAGTAATTCTATGATCAATATTTTGAATTCATTTCTGGCATTTCTTTAATTTCATCATCTTCACATTCTAGTACTGAAGTGTTGTGTTCTATTAGAGGCATCATGTTGTCTTCCTTATTCTCATTTCTTGAATTGGTATGTTTGTTATTCAGCATTTGTGGAGATACTGGTTGGTTTCTTCTTTGTTTTTTTTTTTTTGTTTGTTTTTTGTTTTTTGGGTTTTTTTTTTGCCTTGGTGGCTTTTATCTTTGGGCTCTGTCTGTGTTGATTAGTGGAGTGCCTGCTTTCAGGGAGTACCTAAAGGCCTGTGATGGGTGTGGCCAAGGAGCTCTATTCAGTGCTCCAGGGTGAAGGGCATGTCTGAGGTGCAACACCCAGGTTTGGCATGGTAAATCTTTCTTTGTTTTTTTTTTTATCAGATGGGAGGTTGGCTCTTTTCTGTTGGCACAGACTCAGCTGAGCTCCTTTTCTCAAAGGAATCAGTGCCTGAGCACTAGCTCCAGTGGGTATATTATTGGTCCACTCTTCCTCAAGAACCACAAAAAGGATCTGTGCAGTCCTTAGTGTAAGCTCAGATTCTTCATAAATGTTCCTTACCAGGTAACCAGGGAGCCCTATTGTGTTGAGCCTCCCATAGTGACTTCACAAAGTCCCAGCCACACCCTGAGTCTTCCCATGCAGTCTCAATGTTTTCACAGTCCTGTCACACAAGCCTCCCACAGTCATGAGCACTCAGCCCTGTATGTTCTCCCGATCAGACTCAGGAGTCTCTACTTGGGTGGTTGCTGGGCATGGACATGAGCTGGCATAGCTGTTACATATGTCTAAAATGGTGCCTGCTTTCTATCAGCTTATTACATGACCCCACTGCCAGGTGATCAGAAAGTGAGAAAACATGCCCCTCACTCTTTATTTCTCCTCTAGTTTGGTGGGTACACTATGCCCAAGGATTCCCTCTAGGCTCTTCTTGAAGCTTTTTTGCCAGTGGCTTGGGCTGCTACAGTCTGGTTTCACCTTACTCTCCAATGCAGGTGCAGAGGCTCTGGGCTGCTGGGGTCCTGACTTGTGCGTGTCCTTGCCCTCCACATAGGTCCACTGTGTCCTTCCAATTTGCATAGAGTTTCCTCTCCTGTTTTCTCCCTAACTCTTCTCAGCAAGAGCATTAGAATAAGATGTATAGCCTTAGGATGTTAACTGTATTACTGCAACCTCAGAATAAAACTTTTAATGAGTTGACAAGTTGCTTCATGTAGAAGAGCAAATGAAGTGGTTCCTGGAAATGTGATCTATTCCTGGTGAAAATGATGTGAACATTGTATGAAATGGCAACAAAGGATTTAGAATATTACATAAATTTAGTTGATAAAGCAGTGTTGGGAGGGAGTTAATTGATCTCAGTTTTGGAACTAGCTATACTGTGGGTATAGATAGCTTTAAATAACCTTATGCTACAGAAAAATATTTTGTAAAAGGAAGATTTAATCGAACACTACCCTAGGCTTACCAAGCAAGAGTCTCATCAGGCAGCAGCGATCAGCATCATGTGAGACCCTCCACCAGCAAAAAGATTACAACTTGCTGACAGCTTAGATGATCATTAGTATTTTGTTAGTTACAATTTTTTTAAGTTTCTTTTTTTTATTTGAAAGGCACAGAGACAGAGTTCCTATCCACTATTCCGCTCTCCAAATTCCCACAGCCAGGGCTGGGCCGAGGCCAAAAAGTCAGAAACTGAGAATTCAATCCAGGTCTCCCAGATGGGTGAAAGGAACCCAACAACTTAAGCTGTAACCTGTACCCTCCCAGGGTCTGTGTTAGTAGGAATATAGAGTTGGGAACTAGAGTGGAAATTAAACCCAGGACTCCAATGTGGACATTTCAACAGTTATCTTAACTGTTAGGCCAAATGCCCACCTTCAGTATTTTTAATCTATGTACACTTTTTAGACATAATGCTATCGAACACTTACTTCTGTATCCACTGGGAAACCCAAATAATGCATTTGACTCCCTTTATTGTGATACTTTATTATAATACTGTGTAACCAAGCCTGTAATGTCTCCAAGCTTTGACTGTAATTGTAATTATTTGGGAATGAAATTAAAATATTTTTCTTTCAATTTATATATATATATATATATATATATATTTTAAAAGCTACCTAGTTTTATTTAGGTTAAGACATTTATGTTGACACAAATACTTATTAAGCACTTTGGATCTTACTGTTTAATAAATGAAACTTTTTAAGTATTTCCTTTCACCTACAGGCATTAAGAAAAAAATACTAAGAAAGTTTGGGAAACTCTGGCTCTACTCTATTGAAGCATATTTAACATTTGAAAGATAAATAAAGTAACTAATACAAATATCCAGATAACCATTATTACAAAAGGCCTTAACTAAAGAGAACATTATTATAATGAACTTTGCCTCCTTCTTAATTTTTATTTTTAACATGAGAGACAGAGAGACAGGCAGGAGGAGAGAGGGAGAGAGCTCTAATCTGCTGGTTCCCTCCCCAAATGCCTGCAACAGCTGGGTCCATAGCCAGGGGATTCAACACAGGTCTGCCACATGCATGACAGGAATCCAATTACTTTAACCATTACCACTGCCTCCTAACATCTACATTAGCAAGAGTGGAACCAAGAGCTGGAGCCAGGAATCACACCTATGTATTCTGATGTGTGATGTAGGCATGTTAACTGCTAGGCAAAAAAACTACCCTTTTTAATGTAAATACCTAAGAAACTTTTAAGGGAATTAGCATAGCTCACTTGTGCTTCTATAACAAAATCCATGAGACTGGCTAAGTCATAAATATTAGAAATGTGTTTCTCACAGTTCTGGAGACTGAGAAGTCCAAGCCAAGGCATCAGCAAGTTTTGTGTTTGGTGAAGGTCTGGTCTCTGCTTCCAAGATGGCATCTTGCAGCTGCCTCCTCCAGGGAGGATGACTGCTGTGTCCACACCTGGTATTAAAGCAGAAGGGCAAAGGGGGCCAACAGCTCCCTTACTCTTCTTTCATAACGGTGCTAATCCGAGTCATGAGGGCTCTGCCCCATGACTCAATCACCTCCAAAGACTTCATCTCTTAAAACTCACACTGGTGATTCAGTTGCAATATAAGAATTTGGGGTGGTGCTGTGGCATAGCAGGTAAAGGCACTGCCTGCGATGCCAGCATGTGCGGACACTGGCTCCTGTCCCAGCTGCTCCACTTCTGATCTAGCTCCCTGCTAATGTGCCTAGGAAAGCAGCAGAGGATGGCCCAAGTGTTTGGGCCCCTGCCACCCTCATGAGAGACCTGGAATAAGCTCCAGGCTCCTGGCTTCAGCTTGGCCCAGCCCCAGCCACTGGGGCCATTTGGGCAGTGAACCAGCAGATGGAAGAGCTCTTTCTCTGTCTGTCTCTCCCTCTCTCTGTAACCCTGCCTTTCAAATAAATAAATAAATCTTAAAAAGAAAGAAAGAATGAATGAATGAATTTTGGAGAGTACACATTTTGACCATAACAGGTCTAAATCAGGAAAATCTCAGTTTGATTAATAAAGCTATTCAAAGAAACAAGACATTCTGCTTAAATGTTGCTCTTCAACTGAATGTAGATAAAAATCATGTTTCAATCATTTTTTTCTGAAACCTAAAAAGAAATATGTTGGCCATTTGTCTGTCTTGATAGGTACAATTTAGTAAATGCAAGTTAAAATTTTTTTGGTGTTTAAGTAACTTAATAAGAAGTTAAGTTGTTTGCCAAAGGCTTCAACCACAGTGAATGCTAGGACCAACTCTTGTATGCTGAGCCCCTCTCTGTTAGCAACAGGCTCTTCTAATCAGGAGTTATTTCTGAACCACAAATATTGCAGGTAATAAACAAATGGCTTAAATATTACCTGATTAAAGGACATTCCCTGGAAATCAATTCTTTGAAGTAGTAGTGGAACTGTGAAAATACAATTAGACTGGAAGATAGAAGCCTGACATTCAAGTCCCAGATTCATCACCTCTGGGCATTGAAAATTTCAGGCCTTATTACTTTTCCTATAAAATGGGCTGTTGTTAGAGTTAAATGAAACAATGTATTAAAGACTTCCCTGTATGTTTTAAATATCTCAATATAATCTCTATTTCTTATTTGGCTCTCTCTCCTAGAAGTGTAGTGTAGAAAGGAAACAATAAACCAGAGAGTCAAATACATGACTGTCTCTTCTATATCATGGTTATTCACACATTTCCCCTGTCATATCTTCTAGTCATGTCCCTACTGCCCCTGCAGGCCATCATTAGTTTCTTAGATTTTTTTATTTCCAAAGAATAGTGACTCATTCAGAATTTTAAAAGCAATCAGTAGAAAGTGTAATTGGGTTGACCCAGCAATTCTGCTTCTCCCAATATGCTATCTAGGGAACACTAACAGCTCAATGGGGATCAATAAGTTTGGGAAACACCACATATTTTATTAGAGAATAAATCTTGATGGGCATACACTCTGAGAAATCCTGGAAGAAAGATATTTCTTTAATTTAGCTCTGCATTTCCAAATTTATTGACTTCCCCCAAATCCTTTTCACCTGGTTGTTAGGCTATACTATTTAAGAGTGTGAGCTCTGGATTCACACTGCCAGTTCAGCTGCTTAGTCATGTAGTTGAATTTCTCTATTCCTTACTTTCCTCATCCATAAAATAGAAATAATCAAAATGTAAAGACTTAGGAGCCATGATTGTGAAAAATGCATATAAAGCACATACTAAGTGTTCACCAAATTTAGCTATTTCCCATTTGCAGAACAAGTTTGAAAATTCCATCCTAAGTAATCAGACAAAAGAATAAAAATGCATACATAAATAATCACTGGAAGTCCAGAAAGTGCCAGAGAAAACACAGAATTTATTGTGAGACTTCCAGGTAGCACATATCTGTGGAAAAGAGGGTCTGCAATCTTGGCAGTCTGGAGTTTTCATTCAGTTCGGAAAGAGCAGGCAGCTGTGGGGCCGTTGCTGGGATCGCTGATTCCTCTCTAGTGTTTGCAGACACACAGATGGGCGGCAGAAGGATAAAGGGAAAGCTGGTGCTCAAAAACAGAGAAAGGGAGGGCAGCGGGACAGGGAATGCTGATGGCGCTGCCCCTCTTACCCCAGTCAATGAGAGGGAGCATCTATCTTTTCATTAATTTAGCCCCTTTCCTCACCACACAGAGAGAAAATCAGTTCTTCTTAGAAGTTACTATTCCCAAAGAAAGATAAATCATATTCTCTTTCTTTAAAAGAGGAGGAGAATTATGGAGGGGAAACACCAGCTGTTTTTTTTTTTTTTCTAAAATGTGAAGTGTGTGAGATCACAAAAGAAGACACTGTAGTGTGAACACAGCAGGCTTCATGTAGGTTGGGGACTTAGAAAATTCCTAAGGAACACTAGCCAGCAAATATCGCCATTTCCCATATCCTTGCATAGCTGCAAAATATTTCACATGCTACTGAAGAACTTTAATTACCGAAAATCACTTCAATGTGATTAGTAACAAGTTCTTCATCTTTACACAATGGGAAAATGGAAGATTTTTCAATATTAATGTACAGTAGAGAAACAAGTATGGTTGCATTTTGATGATCAAGTTTTCCTCTGTCTAAAAAGGAATGAACTATGATATTGTCTGCAATGTACCTTGGCCACATGTTTTTCTGTGATTAACCTGTCTCTTTAAAGTGTGAATCACACGATTAATACCTGGACAAGAGTGTATGGTTCATCAAATACCTGAGGTATTTTTCCTTGTTGTAATAATGTTTATTTCTCCTGAGTGATGAGTGTTGGATTCATTTGTTCATGGCTTTCTCAGGATGATTTATCAATGTCAGTGATACTTAGAGATCTGAGAGCAATCAATGTTACTTCAAATTAAGTTAGTATGGAGTCTGCTAAGGGCATCTGAGCAAATATTGCTTCTGGCATGGTTAAGATCACTTACTTTGTGACTGCAACTCAAGAGTCTGTTGCATTTTTGTGGGCAAATTGAAGAAACAATATGGAGCACACAAAAAATATTCTTCCAGTTCAAATGTTACACTTACACAAAATTAGCTAGCAGAGCCAAGAAAAGCAATGTAAGTCTAACCTTTTTGTTTTTCCTTTTCTCTTGCATGCACTAGCTGTTTGATGTTTTGTTTTGACATTACAGAAATTTAAATTGAACGTTGTTTATTGTGGAAATGAAAGTATGTGATTGTGACTATGACATCTTTCTAAATTCATCAAAATCATCAACTATTGTGCCATCCTCTGATAGTTCTCCCTTTGATCAGATGAATCTCAAAACTTCACTCTTGCATAGTAGTTGCAGAAATGAATCCAGCTCTTTCAGCAGGTTCTGTCTAGATGCCCAGTCTCACTTCCCAGTCTTGCTGATGGGAGAGAAGGGATAAAAAAGCAGGAGATAAAGACGCCTCTGCTGGCTTGGGAGTGGGAAGTGGCACAGTTGATAGGTACAACCTCACATAGGCAGAAATTTGAATTTTTTGAGATTACAAGGTGAGAAAAACCACTGCTCATGCGGACTTTTTTTTTCTGGGAACTTAGTGGTGCATGCAAACTGTCATGGATATGGGTTGATATCCATTCACTCATCACTGAAAAAAAAATGTTCTTATTACTGTCTTTTGACCAGTATGAGATTTGTCAGCCTGCAGTTTTAGTATGGCTGAAGAGATATGAACAATAGCTTCCACTCTCCCAAAAGGATTATCAGCCTGTTTTATTTCAGTCTTGTTTGTTTGTTTTGGTATGGGAAAGAGCGCTGTGTTGGGAAGCAGAGTGCAGCACAGTGACCAAAGGACACATCACACTCCAAAGACACACAGGATGTTTGCTAAAAAAAAATAAAAAATCAGCTGGAACAAGGGTTCCTGTAGGCAGCTTCCCATCCACACCTCCCTTAGTTAGGGGTGGAGAAAACTCAAGCCATTATCCTGAAGGCAGCTGTGGTCCACTAGAGACAGAGCCCCTCAGAGGTGCCGCCTTGTTTTTTTTTTCAATCTTCCTAACTGTTCTATTTTTCTGATTTTCTTCTCCTTCCTCCCTCTCTTCCTTCCTTCTTTTCTTCCTTCCTTCCTTATTCCTTCTTTCATTCCCCTCTCTCTTCCCCTCTCTCTTCCCTCACATCCTCCCTTCTTTCACCTCTTCTTCTCTCACTCTCTCTCTCTCTCCCTCCCCCTCACTTTGAGGAAGTATGTTTTCAATTGCTTGTTCTTTAAAAATTCCCAAGGTATTTCTGTATTGAGGAAAGCTGGCTCCATGTAGAAATCAAAATACATCACTCTTGATTTCCAAAGCAATTGCATTTATCTCTGGGCAAAAACATCGAAGTCAAGCTTCTTGGACACTTAAAAATATTTAAAACGGATAAAAGCTTTCCAGTGGTGCAAAGTCTCCCGTGGGACTGTGCTGTACGTCGTTGCAGCATATTAATACAGAACTCTTCAGAGTCTTAATTTACTTGAGCAGCCCCTGAGGTAATTCATGCCAGGGAGTGGGAGGGAAGGTTGGCAGCCAGAGAACTTGATGCCAAATGGCTCCTTGCTGGCAGCGGCATCTGGATGAGAGGTTGGCCTGTCTCCGGAACTCTTGGCCCACAGCACAGTTGTCTATACAGACGGCTGTGTATCTGCTCAACAGTCCAATAACTCTGTGTGTGTGTGCATGTGTGTGTGTGTGTATTTTGGTAAGCTATTATTTCTGGGCCAAAGATTTCCATGGCATTTTTGCATCTGTTGGCGCCGGTTCTCTATCTGGCTCCCCCATTCCCACCCACTGCTACTTTTAGTTTTTTGATCAAAAACACTGCACATAAATGGAAATGTATTCTGAGAAGATATCTGTTTTGGGGGGGTTGGAGGATTTTTTTCATAAGTCCCATAAAGCATATATTGGTGAGGCATTCACACCAATGGACTATCTTCCTCTCCACAAACTATAGATAAGGGTGAAAATGTCAATCTTAATGCAAAAATTGTCTTGATATTTTGGATGGGACTTATAGAACTACCAGAAATTACTTTGTCAGGAATATAATGAGACATTGAAAAAATTGGTCAAGTTAATCTCTCAAGATTTGCAGAGAAGCAAAATTATTTTACGGAATGTAGTAACTTCAGTGTAATTTCAGGAATTGACACACATGCAATCAGCAGGCTTGTCCATGTCCTACCTTATCTGCAAGCTTGCAACTTTTAAAACTTTTTATGCTCTGCCATCTTGAAATTATTTGCTTCAAAGGTGCTGCTACACTAATTCAGTTTGGACAATATTGTCTTGTTCCTTTATTGAAATTACTGAGAAATAAAAAAATCAATAAAATATCTTCCCCAAAGACTCTGTTTCCTACCCACCTTTTTTTGATGAAAAAAATTAAGAACAGAATTGCAAACAAGTAACAAAAACATCAGGTAAAATAAGTTAAAGCCAAATGAAGGTCCATAGTGTTTACTACATGGGGTATGTCAGGAATGTGGCAGTAAATAAGCAAGCTCTACTTTTATGTATATCTGACAGAAACACATGAGATGAACTTAGTGTTTTGAAGCTGACAGAATCCATGGCAATCATGTAATCCAAAACCCCACTTCCATATGTTTTTGATGAGGAAACTGACTTGCTCACAGCCACATGGCAATGGATCCTAGAACATAGGTCCAGTTCTTTCTTGATGCTCCTATTCATGCATCTAGTGTTGTGACATGCTTAAAGTGAAATGGGCAGGGAGAGCTCTTTAAATGCCATGGCACAACTTCATGTGATAATAACAGTGAATCAGGATGAGGCAGTCACTGTGTGATGGGACTGAGAAGTAGACTGGATTTGCCAAAGCGACAGGTTGCTCTTTTCAACTAGAGTGGCCAGAGAAGGACTTCCAGAAAGCACCCCCAAGGTCAGGCTGCAGATGTTGCAGTGGATTGTGCAAAGGGCATTTACTGCTAACACTTGGTTCTGCCCATTAGAAATCTCTATGAAGAACGAAGGTTTGTCCAGAAGCTTTTGGGTGGTCACAGAGTCATCCAAAGTGGCTCCCACACAGATCCAAACATTACTGAACTGCCTCCATTATGGTCCGAATGCCGTGGTCTGAAGTGGGGCACTACAATTTTTTACATAGTCATGTTAAGTGAAGTTATCCATACAATATAGTGTTGTCTGCTTCTAGCCCTGTAGAGAAGAGCCTCTTTCCAACTTGGTAGTAAGTGAAATAAAATTGTTTTCTGAATTAAATTAGCTAATCAATGTATGATGAATAATAGCCATCTTAATTTTGATCGTCAACAAATAGAATCAGTTAAAAGAAGCTGAAGGATCTCCAGGCCAAAAAGATTTCTCTAGAGCCTAAAGGAATTAGCAAATGTGAAAAAAGAGTGTGTTGATAAGAAGGGAAGTTTGTCAACTCTAAAACACAAGTGAAAAAACTCAAATGAAGAGGCAATGTGCATCCCGTCATCATCCTACAAAATGGCCAAAGTTCCACTTATATTAATTATGCTTTTCTATTTTCTATATTTTCTGATGTTTTGATATAAGAGGCCTTGCTAGTATTGGAGAAACTGTCCATCCCAAGGCTTGCTAACTTAGAGATATCAAACAACTTGCCTATGAGTGAGACTTTCATAAGCAAATCTATAAATCCAAAACCTAAACCCCCAAATACCTCATATATATAGCTCTTACATTCCAAGCCATTATCCAACTACTCTAGTATCCCTAGGAACAGGCAACAGACAACTAGGGGCAGAGCCCATTGAAATTATTCAAACTAACTAATCCTAGACCTGTTTACCCTGCCTCTCTCATTCCTTCTCTGGAAACCACAATAAAGGCCCTTGCCCACATTTTTACCAGCTCTCCTGACCAAACCTAGTGCTTCCCTAGGCTTCCCTTTTAAGGGATCAGAAAGTATAAAAACTTCTGCTTTCACACCAGTTCCTATGATGTCTGCATGTCTTATCATATCTAAACAAAATAAGTCTTGGTAACATTTTAGAACATCGCCAGTCTAGTGCCAATGGCAATGAGCTGGCACATCTCTATTTGCCTGAAGTCTTTGAACAATCTAAATACACAACTCTCTCCTCCTGATTCCTTTCCAGTCTTCTGAAATGATCTTCTGCTCTAACTCAGCATTTCAGGTGCCATGTTTATAGGAACAGAATATTCTTGATCAGTCCTATCATATTCTCATTGATGGATGAATAAATGAGATTTCCAGGTTTCTACATGAACTTTGTGGGCTTCATAACTGTGAGTCAATTCCTGAAAAATCTACTCTTTTTTAGCATTAGAGATTTTTTAAAATATTTATTTATTTGAGAAGCAGAGTTACAGACAGAGAAGGGGAGAGACAAAGAGAAAGGTCTTTCAATCACTGGTTCATTCCCCAATTGGGCCAGAATAATCAGAGCTGGACTGATCTAAAGCCAGGAGCCTGGAGCTTCATCTGGTTTTCCCACGTTGGTGCAGGGGCCAAAAGGACTTGCGCCATCTTCCGCTGCTTTCCCAGGTGCGTTAGCAGGGAGTTGGATTGGAAGTGGAGCAGCTGGGACTCAAACCAACATACATATGGGATGCCAGTGCTGCAGGCAGAGGCTTAACCTACCACTACATAGTGCCAGCCCCAGAAAATCTACTCCTGATCAAGCAGACATTAGACTTCTGGGCTATTACTGTAAGTGTCAGAATCTAGCACTTTGTTTATCACAGTGTAGTCCATGGGCCAGCATCATAAGTATCACCAGGTACCCTGTTAGGACTACAGACCTACAGAGTCAGAATTTATATTTTAACAAGATCTCAAGTGATGTGTATGTACATCCCAGGTTTTTCTATAATTTGAGAGATGCTACTCTTGGGCAGGACAAGTTTAAACTTTTCTGGAAAAGACCAAATAGTAGGTATTTCAGGATTTGTGAGACATATGGTCTTTTGTGCTGTTTCAGCAAAAGAACATCCATAGACAATATAAACAAATAAGCTTGACTATGGTGCAGTACAACTTTGGGTATAGATGCTAAAATTGGAACTTCATATACTTTTCACAACACATTTTAAAAAAAAAATTTCTCAACCACTTGAAAATGTAGAATCGATTCTTAGCCTACAAGGCTTTACAAAAAAAGGAGGTAGGCCAGATCCTTCTGCCGGACACTATTTACCTACTTCTGATCTAGATCTTGGAAAAGTCATTTAGTGCCAAGTCATCCTGGGAAGCCAGGCTCTTTTTCTTTTCTTTTTTTTTTTTTTTCAGGCTCTTTTTCTTGACCCAGCCCAAAATCCAGTGTGCTGAGTAAGATTTTTCCTCCTTAAATTTCCTGAGATAGGTTTCTGTCTTTCTTTTTAGCAAACTTGACAGCGCATACTTCAGAATTTTTCATAATTAAAGTTTATAATTAAGACATTATAGGACTACAGGAATTCCATAACATAGATGTAGAAGTTGACAGAGAGAGCTAATGAAACTGTAACATAATTTGCAATACCAATGTTCTGGTCAAACAGGCAATTTCTAGTTATTTCATTTGGATGCCTGGGTGGTCTATCCATAAACAACAATAACCATTGAACCTTACTATGACCATGAACTCACATGCAGCAAGGGTGATCAAAGCCCTCATAACAAAGAACAGAAAGAAGTAGGCATAGAGGCCTGTTAACCTGATTTTTAATTCGTATTTATAGATACCAGATGGCAGGAATATTCTTCTCTCCTGATAGATACTCTGTCACCATTGGAATCACAATCACCAGTCAGCCCTACTACCATTTAGTTTACCCATTAGTGCAAAAATGTTCTGGCCACAACCACTGGATTTATTTTTCCCAAAGAGATAAGGCAATTGACCTTATAATTGTAACTAGTGATATGAAGTGAATTGAATGTCCTTAGCGTCATTACAGATAAAACTGAGGTTTCTAAGACCCCTTTATTTATGTTTTCTTATCCAAATAGATTAGCTCTAGAAGTTGATCCATTATGAATTAAATATGATACAAAAGAAACATTTTCCCTAAGGTACTTGGAATCTGGCAGCTTTATTACTTCTCAACACTATTTTAAAGGTTGATTATTTATTTGAAAGTCAGAATTACACAGAGAGAGAGGAGAGGCAGAGAGAGAGAGAGAGAGAGAGAGAGAGAGATCTTCCATCTGCTGTTTCACTCCCCAGCTGGCCGCAACAGCCAGAGCTGCATCGATCTGAAGCCAGGAGCCAGGAGCTTCTTCCAAATCTCCCTTGCAGGTGCAGGAGCCCAAGGACTTAGGCCATCTTCTACTGCTTTCCCAGACCATAGCAGAGAGCTGGATCGGAAGTGGAGTGGCCAGGACTCGAATCGGAATCGGTGCCCATATGGAGTGCCAGCACTGCAGGCAGCAGCCTTACTCACTATGCCACAGCACTGACCCCCTCAACACTATTTTAAAAACTATCATTGGGGGGCCAGAGTTGAGGCACAATGATTTATGCTGCTACTTGTGAAGCCAGCATCCCATATCCGAGAGCTAGTTTGAATCACAGCTGCTCCACTTCCAATCCAGCTCCCTGCTAATGCACTTGGGAAAGCAGAAGACAGCCCAAGTGTTCAGGCCCTAGCTACCCAAATGAGAGACACAGATAGAGTTTCTGGCTATTGTGTCCATGTTGGGAGTGAACCAACAGGTAGAAGATCTCTCTCTATATATATATCTCCCCCACACCCTCCCTCTCTTTGTCACTGTGCCTTTGAAGTAAACAAAATATTTTTTTAAAAACGCTTAGCCTGGCCGGCGCCGTGGCTCAACAGGCTAATCCTCCGCCTTGCGGCACCGGCACACCGGGTTCTAGTCCCGGTCGGGGCACCGATTCTGTCCCGGTTGCCCCTCTTCCAGGCCAGCCCTCTGCTGTGGCCCAGGAGTGCAGTGGAGGATGGCCCAGGTGCTTGGGCCCTGCACCCCATGGGGAGACCAGGAAAAGCACCTGGCTCCTGGCTCCTGCCATCGGAGGAGCGCGGTGCACCGGCCGCAGCGCGCCGGCCGCGGCGGCCATTGGAGGGTGAACCAACGGCAAAAGGAAGGCCTTTCTCTCTGTCTCTCTCTCTCTCACTGTCCACTCTGCCTGTAAAAAAAAAAAAAAAAAAAAAAACCGCTTAGCATGGCAAAAAAAATGCTTATGAAAAATGAATAAAAACTATCATTTAAGGTGAACATTTGGCATAGCAGTTCAGATGCCATTTAGGATGCCTGTATGTCGTATCGGAGTGCCTGGGTTGAGTCCTAGCTCTGGTCCTGATTCCAACTTCCTGCTAATTCACACCCTGGGAAACAGCAGATGACATTTCTAACACTCAGACCCCTGCCACCCACACAGAAGCCCAAACAGAGTCTCTGGTTCCTGGCTTCTCTCTTGCCCAGCCCTGGCTATTGCAGGTATTTGAGGAGTGATCCAGCAGATGGGAGATTCTCTCTCTCTCTCTCTCTCTCTCTCTCTATATATATATATATATATCCCTCTCTCTATTTCCCTCCCTCTAACCCCCCTTTCAAATAAAATGAAAATAAATCATAACATTAAAAAAACTATAATTGCACTGTTCTGCCTCTTGGTACTTTCAATCTCTTTTTTAAAGATTTATTTATTTGAAAGGCAGAGTGATTCAGAGAGGGAAGGACAGAGACAGAGAGATCATCTGCTGGTTCACTCCCCAAATGGCTGCAGTGGCCTGAGCTGGGCCAGGCTGAGTCCAGGAGCCAGGAACTCCATTCTGGTCTGCCACATGAGTGGCAGGGACCTGTGTACTTGGGCCATGTCCAGCTGCCTTCCCAGATGCATTAGTAGGATGCTGGACCAGAAGTAGAGGAGCTAGGACTCAAACCTATGCTCCCACAGGGCATGCCTGTGTCACAGGTGGCAGCTTAACCCACTGTCCATCACTCATTCTCTAAGATGGTTAATACCAAACGGATGTGTAATAAGTTACCAAAATGAACTTGTCCATTGCTCTTTTTATTTTTGTTGGTCATATTCTGTTGTTAATTCTCTCATAACCCCAGAGCTTTCTGAAGACTTGGAGAGATTCAGGAAGAAGGAACAAGCTGTCCTCTTCCAGACTCTTCCCTACTCCGTGAATTCCAACCTCTGTGCCTCAGAGAAGCACACTGAGATACCTGCTACCCTGAGATATGGATGATCTTAGTTTACACTCAGGGATAAGGGAGTGTAACTTCTAACAGTTGTTTCATTTTTAAATTTTTTGTTCGTTATTTTGGAGTCTGTGGAGGGAAAAGATAATTAGCGTAAAGAAATTCATCATGTGAAACAGAAACTATAGGTAATTTGGCTATTAAAATGTCAAATGGTGGGGCCGGTACTGTGGCGCAGTGGGTTAACGCCCTGGCCTGAAGCGCTGGCATCCCATATGGGCGCTGGTTCAAGATCCGGCTGCTCCACTTCCCATCCAACTCTCTGCAATAGCCTGGAAAAGCAGTAGAAAATGGCCCAAGTCCTTGGGCCCCTGCACCCACGTGGGAGACCTGGAAGAAGCTCCTGGCTCCTGGCTTTGGATAGGCGTAGCTCCGGCCATTGCGGCTAATTGGGGAGTGAACCATCGGATGGAGACCTCTCTCTCTCTCTCTCTGCCTCTCCTCTCTCCTCCGACTTTCAAATAAATAAATAAATCTTTTTTAAAAATGTCAAATGGTTGAGTTAGTGAAAAATCATTAGCTACTGAGCACAGTCCATGGCAGGACTATGCTAGCACACTTACCATACTTTTTCTCATTTAGTCATCATGGTAACCCTGGGACGTGGATTGGAAATGCCCCCATTTACAACCAGAGGGAGGGAAAGGTCGGACAAATCAAGTAATTTACCCAAATGCACAGCTTAGTCAGCAGGACCAAAGTCCGAAACCAAGGCTTTAGGATTCCAAACCCCACAACCTTAACCTTCCCATACGTAATACAGAAATCAAACTGAGGCCAGTGTTGTGGCGGAGCGGGTTAAGCCACTGCCTGCGACTGCCGGCATCCCATATGGCTCAGGTTCGAATTCCAGCTGTTCCACTTCCAATCCAGTTCCCAGCTAATGTGCCTGAGACAGCAGGGGAAGATGGCCCAAGTCCTTGGGCCCCTGCACCCACATGGGAGACTGGGAAGAAGAAGCCACTGGCTCTTGGCTTCAGCCTGGCCCTGCTCTGGCCAGTTGCAGTCAGTTGGGGAGTGAATCAGTGAAAGAAAGATCTTTCTCTCTGTCTCTCCCACTCTCTGTCTGTAACTCTGCCTTTCAAGTAAACAAATAAATCTTTAAAAAAATAAAAAGCTGAAACTACCACAGTGAAGGCGATGGCTTCTTTTGCTGTGTCCTAAAAAAAGAGGACAAGCTGGTTTCCTTTCATGGCTCACGTCTTGCTTGCCTGCGTATACAATTTGACTCTGGATTCATACCCAGACAGCGCATACAGGTTGTTCACCTCGTGACCAATCTGTTTGTAACCGGTCAGCTCAGTAGCCAATCTAGCTGGCAGTGCTTTTGAATAGCTGGAAGATGGTCCCTTCATTTCTGCAGAGACACAGGGTTGAGGGAACTCACATCACCAATGTTTTTAGGGAAAATATCCAACTCAAAGCAGAAAAATAATCAATTAAAAATTTAAAGACAAGTGATCATCACATGTTTGAAGTTTTTAGCATGAACATTCCTTAATAGTTATTGCTCACACATGTAAATGGGTATAATGAATATATATGCGCATATGTATACACACGCTCAGATTACTAGCAGGTGAGCATAAATTAAGCCAAGTGTGAATCCTGTTTTGTTTTCATTTGGTTTTTTTTTCCCCCGTCTTTTCTTCCACACCTGGTGGATTTAAGCCCCTACAGGTCATCTTGTCAAAATACAATTTTGGTTCTGAAATAATATAACAGAACAGAAACAAACACAATCCATTAGAAGTCACTGCCAATGTTGCCAGATAACTACAGAAAAATAGAGTGTCTCAGACAGAAATATCAATAACTTTAATGCATGCGATTTGTTAACAGGGAAGAAAACAAGCAAACTTGCTCTCCGCTGACTGTCACTAATATTTATTCGTCCAGTGACTGTTAATCAAACCAAGTTTACAGTCCCGTACAGCACCTGTCACAGGTGCTGATCATTAATCAGCTATTACAGCAGTTTATTCTGCTGCTGACAACTCGCAATTTTCCACTGATTCAGCTAGTTTGTCAGGTGGGAATTATGGCATAGCGCATGTGACAAAACACATCACCCTTTTTTTTTTTTTTTTGCATTTTCAGGCTTCTCTCTCCTGCTTTCTCCCCCTTTTTAGACAAACAATATCTGGGAACTCAGAAGTAATAAGGCGGAATGCATAATTAATTACCCAGCTTGCTCTAATTAGGGATGAATAAGTTGTGTCCCTCTCATCATCACAAATGTGGTGATGGGTAATACCAGTTTATGCTGTATTAACTGCAAATATGCAATCCTTCTGAGAGCACTTTTGTTGATGAATTTGATGAATGTGACAATAATTAGCAGAGACAGATGAGAGCTAAATTACTACTGACAATGTAATGCTATCCTGCTCGAGGGCCTGGGAACGTGGCAGGATAACATGGCAGGGACCTGGGCCTCGTTTCTAATTAATAGTCTTTTTTTTTTCTTTTCCTTTTTTTTTTTTTTTTTTTGCCAGTGGGGGGGGAAAAAGGAGTAACGGTAATTGTTTTCGTCAAAGGCTGCAGGGAGTTATCAGGGTAATAAAGTTAATTAGCAGAACAAACATCCTTTCACTGCCTTACCAGTCTGAGGAGAAGAGGGTAATTCAAACTGCAGAAAGATATGAGGAGATGGGATGATAAGGAAAAAAATTTTACACAGGAGACCAGCAGAGAAGAATGAGCTTCTGCCTCCATTTCTCTTGCTTGATGCATGGAAAGAAATTAGCCTCTTTCTTGGGTTCATGAAGTGGCTCATGTCAAGAACTTTATTGTTATGACTCTAAGTTTGGGAACCAAAGGTGACTTAGAGCAAATTCCGCTGTTTACTTCTCTGGCTTCTAAGTCGCGGTAGGTTTGTTCAACGTCATCTTTATTCAAGTGGCACTTCCCTAATATCTGAGGCCTAGAAGAAAGTTCTGCTATTTGCCAAAAAACATTAGCTGCATTTTTGTCCCACAGAAACCTGTTTTATTCTCTGAATCTTTTGAAGAAATTGTTAAATAAATGACCTCCACGAAGTACTATTTGTTTATTCTTCTGTGTAGATTAAGAAATTAAAAAAAAAAATTTAATGCATGTTGCTGGGGCCAGCACTGTGGTTTAGCTGATTAAGCCGCCAACTTCAACACCAGCATCCCAGTACTGGTTCATTTCCCTGCTGCTCCACTTTCAATCCACCTCCTTGTATATGCACTAGGAATGCATTGAAGGATGGCCAAGTGCTTGGGCCCCTCCATCCACATGGGAGATGAAGCTCCAAGCTCTTGGCCCAGCCCTGGCTGTTGTGGCCATTTAGGGAGTGAACCAGTGGGTGAAAGAGCGCTCTGTGTCTCTCCCTCTCTCTTTGTAACTCTGCCTTTCAAATAAATTTTTTAAAAATCTTTTTAAAAAAAAAGCATGCTATTTTATCCTATGTTTATAGTCCCCAAAGTCATTTTTATGAAACTATTTTTTACTTCTGTCACAATATTTTAGTATATGAGTAACCAATCAAAACTGAATATTTTAATGAATCTGTTTTACATTGTAGTTTTATTCAAGTCACATTAATTGACAAAAGCAGGTGCAGCACAAAAGTAAAATACCCAACAGACATTCTGAAGTTTTTTGCAACTTCATTTTCCCTCAATAAATATCATAAGTGCTTAGCCTTTAAACATCAAATACTTGAAAAAAATGTTTACTGCTAGGTAAATAAAAGAGGGTGGAATCCTGAAGTCTTCAAAAATAGTATCTATGAAAAGTGGATTTTTATTCCTATCAGGTACATTTTAAGACGTTTTTTAAAAAATTGTGTATTTTCATTTCCTTGAAAGGCAGAGAGAGAAGCGGGGGGGTGGGGGGCAGATCTCCTGGGTCATTCTCCAAATGTCTGCAAGAGCCAGAGCTGGACCAGGCCAAAGCCAGGAGCCCAGAATTACACCCCAGTCTTCCACATGGGTGGCAGGGGCCCAAGCACTTGAGCTATTATCTGCTACTTCCCAGGAGGCATTAGTAGGAAACTGGATTGGAAGCAGAGTAGCCAGGGCTTGAATCATGCTCTAATAAGGAGTGTGGGCATCCTAAGCAGGGATTTAACCCACTGTGTCATAATGACTGCCCTCAAAACATTTTCTATACTTTATGAATTTTAGTTATCTCATAAGCTTTACATATTTACCATGCATATCAATGTACCCACATTCTTTTGTTGTCAGAGGTAGGAAAATAGCATTCCATGACTATGTTTAATTCCCAGTTGAAAGCATAGGAGAAAGTAAGTGATGGGCTCCTTCTTCTGTGTTTGAGATCAGGGCACCAGGCTGACTCTCCAGCCAAGACTCCTGGATGATAATCTTCCAACCAAAATGGTGAAACTTCTAACAAGATGGCCTGAATTCCTAATATTTTCATTACTGAAAGTACTGTTGTAGTCCACAAAGACAAGAACAGTGTGAGTGGAGGACATAACATTGAACTAAGAATGGGAGACTTGAGCTGTTTCTGTCTCTGCCACTAACATGGTGTGAGCATTTTCTGCCCACATCTCTGACCCTCGATTTGCACATCAATAACACTTTGTTGCCTCACCAATCTCACAGGACTCCTATTGGCACAGAAGATATAGTTTTTGTGTATTGGCAATCATGGTGTATTCTATAAATATATCGTTAAGATTATCATACAATAGAAAAAATAGCGGAAATAACTTTCAGAAAAGCTATCTCTTTTTAATAGCCCTCTTGTACATGATTAGTCAGAAACCACAACTCAAAAATTTAACAGCAAGTTTTTTTTTAAGAGGAGCTAAAATCCAGCCTAACTTTGTGATGTCGTGGTAAATTTATCCAAAAAAAAATATTGTAAAGATAACTCAAAGTCATCTGATCAAAACTACCTTCCTTTTCAAGACTAGAATAAAACTAATCATTTGTCAATATAACAAAACCTATTAGTTTGCCAAGCAAATGTCTACTTGCAAATATCCAAGTTTTTCAAAGATACATGGGAACAGGTACACACACTTATTTGTTTTAAATTGCTATACTTGGCCTGGTGACTTTGACAACATTTTTAAGTTTTTAACATGTAATCAAGCATTATCTTTAAGTAAAAAAAAAAAAAAAGTAACAAATTATTTTGTTACTTGTCAGCTAGCCAATATTTTTTGAAGTTTACATACCAGAAGAGAGAGAAACTATGAAAGAGCTAACTCAAGAATCCAAATATGAAACAGTCTCTTTCTAGAAATAAACGGGAAGGAGTAATGGGAGGAACACTTTTTTTCCTTTGGGACCTATGCTGAATTTATTGCATATTTTGGTCCTTTCCTCTCTAGCCATTTCCTCCTTCATTGGACCACAAAGTGTTTCTTTTTGGGAAAGTAAGGGAGTCCAGTCAGCAAACTTCATTGATCTCCAAATACTATTGAGATACAAAACTTGCTGTGGAACTCTGACATGCCAGAAGCCACTAGAAAGAGAAACTTGATATTCAGAACCTTAAGAGTTTCTTCTCATCTTTGGATAGAGACCAAAATGATATTTTCAAGTAAGTAATAATTTCCAACATTAGCCTTGTGGGCAAGCTCAAAACACCTTAGTGAATACACCTGGGATTCGACAATTGGATAGTCTAGGACCTGGCTGTGCGTACTATTGCTATTATTATGAATTTGAGGAAATTTAACTATTTTTCTTTTTACTCTCAATTCTCAAGTCATTTTTTTTAGAAAGAATTTTAACAAAATTGCAGTCCCTAAGGGCTCCAGCGGGCATTTTTGCATCTTATCTAAGTGCAAAAGAGTGTTTGGTGGTTAGTTAATTACAAAGGACTAAAAATAAACCGTGGTTTACTTTTTCAGATTTTGAATTACAAAATTATTTAAATGTTGTTGGTAATCGAAGTGCTGCATTACTATGTAATGAAATTACAATACTGCTTAATGACATTAGGAAACAGCATGCAAAAAAATATTTGTACACAAGGTGGTGATGTTAGCAACCAAGCACAGTGCCTTTATTCTGGTAGAAACCTCAATAAATAACAACAGATTATTTTCCTGAAGTGATCACCAAAGGATATGTTCAGTTGTTCCTATAATGATGGCGTGTAAAGAGACAGAATCGCATAGAAAACCTGTCAGCACATGTCATTGGAGTAGAGGGAAAGGGCAAATGACAAGAAAGAGTAAAACCACGAACACAGCAAGGACTCCAGAACCCAGCCTTAGTGCACAAGTTTCTGTTGACTCTGTTTTGGATGCGTAAGTTCAAAGAAATGAATCCTAAATGTAAAGTTTCTTCTGTAGCTCTTAAAATACGCCAACTGTCCAGGCAGAAAATCTTTGCCTCAAAGCCCGCCCCTGCCTTTACAAATAGGCTTCCTTATCCCAGCCCTGACTGCAACTTAGTCCATTCAGTCCAGTGCCTTTCGTTCCAGTCATGTTCTGTGTATGGAAATTCAAGATTTTAGATGTATATTAGAATAATTCAGAGCAACTGAAAAGTAAAGCCATGAATATGACTTACAAACGATTTCCCATGAAATGCTGGAAATTCCTGTGTGTGAACACAAATGCCAGCTATTTCCAATGCATCAGGGATTAATATTGACCTGTTGGATAATAGTGTCATTATATTTAGCCCTCAAGATTTATTTATCCATTACAATGAAATGTACTTATTCCCATATTTTTTTAAAAGTGAATGGAGGCATAAGCAAGAAAACAGATCTGGTTGGTGCTGGGTGGAACGCATGTGTGCCATGAACCAAAAAGGCAGGCAGATGTGTTTTCAATTTTAGGATTCTTCTTCCAAAATGAAAAGAGTAGCAATCATTACTTGCAAGCTAGAAAGAGAACTATCTGTTTTTGAATTGTCTAAGGATGAGTCAGAAACTTAGACCCAAAGAAAAGTGATAAATAGCGACAACAGATGTTTGTAAACCTGTGCTCCCCTGTTTGGTGTGGCTACGTGTTGTTTTGCCTTGATGTGCTGTCAGCCGCCTCTCACCTGGGAGCAGTGATATCTTATCAAAGCCCAAACAGTTCCTCTTCACCACAGACAGATAATAGTGCCTTTCAATTTATCATGCTGAAAGTCTAACAGAACCATGGGAACGATTGGTCAGGTGACAGCTTGATGGACAGTTTGACAGCCCTTAAAGCATCATGGGAAATGGCTGTCACCTGATTTTTCAGAGTGACCAGGGAGATAACCTTCAGAATGACGAGGAAAACAAAAATCTGAATATTTGTTTAAGTCTGGTGGCAGCATCAATGCTCACTAAGGCGATAATGAGTATGAATTTAGATGACTCAAAATGTTGTTAACGAACCTGAGGGATTCCCAAGTCCAAAAGTGCCCTCCATCTCCTCGGATGCTTTTTAGGTTTTTATTCAAATGTCATTTGAAAAATATATAGGGCTTTTGATCTTAAAGAGACACAGTCAAACATTTGAGTTATTAGCCTCATGGCTAAATACCAGGGGTCTTCAGAAAGTCTGCAGAAGTATGTATGATGAAAAAACTGCATGAATTTCAAAACAGTTTTTGCACTATAATAAGCTTAGCTTTTGCTTAAATTTTACATGAACTTTTTGAAGTGCTCTCATCTATTAGCTGACAACTAAAATTCTATGGATTTTGGATCTGCTTTCCTTTTGACAAACTTTCTGTACACTGAAATATATTTTGCATATTGCAATTCAAATTAGAAAGCCTATTTTAAAGAATCATTTCAACCAAATTTTACACTTTGGACTAATTCAGTCTCATAAGCACCAATTAGCTATAGAGGAAGAAGCAAAGTAAGAGAAGCCAATATGAAGATCTTTGACAGAAAACAAAACATTTGAATCTGTATTTATTCATTCATTCATGCAGACAACAAACAGGAATTGAATATTTGTTACACAAAAAGATCTCTGCCGGACATATAAAGAGGAGAAAGATAAAAGCCCAGCTTTCAACTTACTCATAGCTTGAGAGTGAGAACAGATTTTTAGATAATAGTAGATGGCAAAAGAGATATAGGTCCAAACCCACTGCCTTCCTGTTGGCCAAGCTTACACACTGTTGCGTAAAAAGCTGCCACTTGCATTATTTTCCCTTGCGTACGTATTCACTATAGGTTTATGGCCTAATCTGAAGAAATGCTGCCTGAAAATTTGGATTCCAAAGAAAAAAGAAGACTCAATGCTTATACATTTATCAAGTGCCCCCTAAACTTCAGCAATGATTCCCAAACCAATAAGATGGTAAACTTGAGATGTAGTTCCTATGACTGATAGGACCCGAGACATCGTAACTCTCAAATCCTTAGATATCAGGGCTGCCTTTGTTTTTTACTTGAAAATTATTTCTAACATACAGAAGATATAAAAGAATTCTACGAAGAACTCCTTTATATACTTTAGCTAAAATTCATCAATTATTAACATTTTGCCACATTTGTGTTTATCATTCTTATTCTCGCCATTTAACTATCCAGATAAATATTTTTCAATAATTTTAATAGGAAAAAATATTAAATTGTGTCTGATTCATCTTTGTACTCTTTTATAAATCCTAACAACTGCTCCGTATATATTTAATAAATATTTATGAATGAATAAAGAATTAATGATGCTTACTCTAAAACTAGCCCTTGATCTTTTAGATTTGTGTTTATACAAAAATACCAAGTGAATTGTATTTTTCTAAAACAGGTAATATTTTATAAATGTTAATTCTCTAAAAAACAACATATGATCACTAAGTAAACCGATAAAATAAATAATAAAATAAAATAAGGAAATTGCAGAAGAAATGTCAAGTGACTCGCTACAAGAAGTAAGAGATGAAAGCTTCCTACAGGTGCTGCTGGCTTTTTATCTTGCTCTGGGACCAAAATATCAACCATAGATATTGGACAAAAAAAGCAGAGATTTAAAACAGAGACTGCCTTTCTGAAAAATAGTCTAGCACCATTGTTGAAATTGGTACCATTTGGCTGCCTAACACTTTATGGACACAACTCTGCTTTCACAAATTTGGATTTGGATCCACATTCCTACATGATTTTCCAAATCAAGTTGTACCAAAGCCAGACAAGGCAGACAAATGGTGAAAGCAGCTTTAGTGTTTTCCAGGGATGTGAAAGAAGCCAGTAAATAATTAAAATAACTATTAACAACAAAATGTTCTACATGTAATTCTTCAC
Organism: Sylvilagus floridanus; assembly: GCA_949820135.1. Taxonomy (NCBI): domain Eukaryota; kingdom Metazoa; phylum Chordata; class Mammalia; order Lagomorpha; family Leporidae; genus Sylvilagus; species Sylvilagus floridanus. The sequence continues at coordinate 94,654,672 of OX463244.1, read as the reverse complement.
CAGAAGGCACATTATTTGGAAAAAAAATATGAATCTGAAGTTTGCAAATGAAAAACAAAGTGATTTTGAATATCATAGGCAAATTTAAATACTAGGAGAGTGATAAAAACACATTGTGCTTATTTCATATTGGGAGGGCAAACTGTGGGAGGAAGATTTATAATAATTGATACATGGAGAAGGTCCAAGATGCTACAGAACAACTGAATTCAGAATCATTTCTGAATCAGAGCTGTGGTTAAAAAATGCTTTTCCTTTCCTTGTTGAAATAAATCCATGCAGCATCAAGTTCTAATAGGGCCCAGATGTAGTCCCTAGTTCACCTGATATGAATTAAGTTTCATTGTTAACAACTAATGTGGTCGTTTAAGCCAAATAAATAAGCTAAATATAAAGGCAGTACCAAAAGTCTTATAACGCATTTCATAGTAATGCCAAAATCTGTTGTCTGGAAACTTAGAATAACAACTAGTGTCAAATTTTTAATCAGACTCAAGTTTTCACAGGATAATTTTCAGACTAAAAATTCCACAAATATGAAAAAGATTGTCATAAAACCATATAAATTAAAACATATTCCATGTACTTTTCCATAATAAATTTTAATATGTAAAGTCAGTTCTGCTATTAAATGACATAAGGGCACAAAAGTCTTGGGTTACTGGCTAGTGTAGGTTATATGAATCAGGGACTTTGTAAGTGCTATGCTTACTTAGAAAGTATAAAATTGGTGATTTTTAAAAGATTTTATTTTTTTATTTGAAATGTAGAAATAGAGAGAGAGAGACAGAAGAAAGAGAGTGATATCTTCCATCCGTTAGTTCACTCCTCAAATGGCTGCTACGTCGTGGGCTGGGCTTCGATGAAGCCAGGAGCCAGGAGCTTCCAGGTGTGCGAGATGGGTTCAGGTGCCCAAGCACTTGGGCCATCTTCCACTTCCTTCCCAGGTGGATTAGCAGAGAGCAGAACTGGAAGTGGAGCAGCCATGCCTTGAACCAATACCCATATGGGATACAGGCATCGCAAGCAGTGTCTTAACCTGTCTTAACCACAGCACCAACCCCTAAAATCGGTAATCTTTCAGCTCAGAGCAAACAAACTCCACTGCCTGGATTACTTTGCTAAGGTGCAACAGGGTCTCCCATGTGAGGCAAAAAGAGAATCTTGTATCTTGAAGATCTTATGTCTTAGAATATCAGGAAATTAGCCATTTCTTCTGCTTAGATATGTACGCCTTGCTTCAAATTCTGGATTCATTTTGCTTTGTTGTTCTGACTTTCCAAACTTAGTAGTTCTTGATACTTGAAATGCAAAAATTTCTACTTGAAATGCATTCTTTTATGTAATTGTTTTTCTTTTAATTATTTTTAATGAGTAAGGACTGTAGCTTCTATGGCTAGAAAATGGGTTGAAAGTTTCAAAATCCTATAAACACATCATATTTATCCTGGCCCTTTCTAGTAAATTGGAGGCTTGTCAGAGAAATGGATCAATTGGCACCCTAATTTTTAAGAAGTTATATAGAGATTAAGATGGCAGAGTAGGGAGGGAACCTGGGGCTCTAGTCTAGGAGAAGATAGTTTTAAAAAGTGGAAAGAGTGCAGTCTCACGGAAGAGTTAGGGAGAAAACAGCAGAGGAAACTCTATGCAAATTTTAGGGACACAGTAGACCTACACAGAGGGCAAGGACATGCACAGCTCAGGACTTCACCAGCCGAGAGCCTCCACACACACACTTTCCACATTGGAGAGTGAAGTGAGACCAGACTGCAGCAACCCAAGTGACTGGCAAAAAAAAAAAAGCTGTAGGAAGAGTCTATAGGAAAACTGGCTTGGAGTCCTGTTGGGGATAGTGTGCCTGCCAAACTAGAAAAGAAAAAACAAAATGGGGGGAGGGGGGCACGTTTTCTCTCTCATAAATCATCCTGCAACTGTGTCCTGTAACAAGCTGATAGAGAGAAGGTGCCATTCTTACAGGTACACCAGCTCATGTCTGTGCCCAGCAACCAGCCAAGTGGGGACTCATGATCTGGTGGGGAGAACAGAGGGGCTGGATGCTCGTCACTGTGGGAGGCTTGTGTGCTGGAACTGTGAAAACACTGAGGCTGCTGGGAGGACTCAGGGTGTGGCTGGGACTTTTGGTTGTCACTGTGGGAGGCTCCACATACTCAGGGCTCCATGGTTACGTGATGAAGAACATTGATGGGGAATATGAGCTTACACCGATGACTGCACGGATCCTTTGTGTGGTCCTTGAGGTAGAGCAGACAAATAATATACCCACTGGAATAGTATATAGGCACTGATCTCCTTTGAGGAGAGGAGCTAAACTTAATCTATGCCATCAAGAATGAATCTCTCCTCTGATTAAAAATGAGAGAGAGAAAAAGCGAAGAGATTTACCACGCCAAACCTGGGTGTGTCACCTCAGACATGCCCTTCACCCTGGAGCACTGAACAGAGCTCCTGGGTCACACCCACCACACAGCTGAAAGTATTGCCTGAAAGCAGACACTCCGTTAATCCACTCAGACATAGTCCAAAGACAAAAAACATCAAACAAAAGGAAACCAATGAGTATCTCCACAAATACCAAAAACAAATGCAACAATTCAAGAAACAAGAGTAAGGAATACAACATGATGCCACTAAAAGAGAATGCACTTCAATATTGGATTGTGAAGATGAACAGATAGAAGAAATGCCAGAAATGGAATTGAAAAGATAGATCATAAGATAACTTAGAACTAATCAGAAGCAAATGCATAAACTAATTAAATGCATACATGACATGAAAGCAAATTTCTCCCACAAAATTGAAATTTTAAAAAGAAATAAAAATGAAATCATTGGAAATGAAGAATTCAATAGAACAAATAAAATGCAGGAGAAACCCTAAACAACAGAATCAGTGAAGCAGAATAAAGAATATCTGGCTTAGAAGACAAAGGATGGGAAATTATAAAATCAACCAAACACAAGAAGGAATTAGAAAACTAAAAAAAAATATTGTAATCTACAGGATACTATCAAAGGATTCAACATATCAGTTTAGGAATTCCTGGAGGCAAGGAAAAAGAGAAAGGATTAGAAGGCCTTTTTAGTGAAATAACAGAAAATTTCCCTAATTTAGAGAAAGAAAGGGACATCCAAGTACTGGAAGCACAAAGAACTCCTAATATACATGACTAGAAAAGATCTTCACCATGACACATTGTAGTCAAATACTCCACAATAAAACATAAAGATTCTAAAATGTGCACGAGAGAAATGCCAGATTACTTTCAGAGGATCTCCAATTAGACTCATAGCGGACTTCTCATCAGAAACTCTACAGGCTAGCAGAGAATGGTGAGATATATTCCAAGTCTTAAGAGAAAAGAACTGTCAACCCAGAACACTGTACCCTGCAAAGCTCTCATTTGTGCACAAAAGTAAAATAAAGAGCTTTCATGACAAACAGAAATTTAAAGAATTTGTCACCACCAGTCTAGACCAACAGAAAATGTTTAATGATGTGCTGTACACAGAAACATAGAAAAATGGACATGTTTACAAAAGAAGGTAAAGGAAGTAAATATGCCAGTAAAAGCACAAAGGAAATTCGAAGTAAAAAATAGGAATATATTTGGAAACATGGCAAGGCAAAGTAATTACTTATCAATAGTCACCTTGAATGTAAATAGCCTCAATGCTACAGTTAAAAGACACAGACTGAATGAATGGATTAAAAAAATAAAACCCATCTATTTGCTGCCTACAAGAAACACATCTCACCAACAATGATGCAGACAGACTGAAAGTGAAAGGATGAAAAAAGATATTCCATGCTAACAGAAACCATAAAAAGAGCTGCTGTAGCCATCGTAATATTAGACAAAATAGACTTTAACACAAAAACTGTTAAAAGAGACAAAGAAGGACACTGTGTAATGATTAAGGGATCAATTCAGCAGGAAGATGTCACTATAATAAACGTATATGCACTGAATACAGGGCACATGGCTATTTAAAAGAAATGTTAAGAGATCCAAAGGGAGACGTAGACTCAAATATAATAGTAATGAGGGATTTCAATATCCCACTTTCAGCAATGGACAGATCAATGAGACAGAAAATCAGCAAGGAAACAGCAGAGTTAATCAACACTATAGACCAAATGGACCAAACAGATATCTACAGAACTTTTCATCCTGCAGTTGCAGAATACACATTCTTCTCAGTAGTGCACAGAACTTTCTCTAGGATTGATCACATGATAGGCCATAAAGCAAGTCTCAGCAAATTCAAAAAGATTGAAACCATACCATGCATCTTCTTGGACCACAATGCAATGAAGCTGAAAATCAGCAACTCAGGGATCTCTAGAACGTATGCAAACACATGGAGACAGAATAACATGCTCCTGAATGAACAGTGGGTCATAGCAAAAATCCAAAAATTTCTGGAAACAAATCAACAATAAAGTAATAAAACAATAAAACATAAAAACTTGTGGGATACAGCGTTAAGAGGAAAATTTATAGCAATTGATGCCTACATCAAGAAATTAGGAAGACACTAAATAAATGAGCTATCAATCCATCTCAAGGATCTAGAAAAAAACAACAGCAAATAAAACCCAAAACCAGCAGTAGAAAAAAAATAATTAAAATTAGAGGAGAAATCAACCAAATTGAAACCAAAAAACAATGCAAAATATCCAAAAAAAAATTGAAGAGCTGGTTTTTTGAAAAAATAAAATTGACACACTGTTGGCCCAACTTAAAAAAAATGGGAGAGAAGACCCAAATCAATAAAATTAGAGATGAAAAAGGAAATGTAATTACAGACACCACAGAAATAAAAAGAATCATCAGAAATTACTACAAATTGCTGTATGCCAACAAACCAGGAAACCTAGAAGAAGTGGATAGATTCCTGGACACATACAACCTACATAAATGGAGCCATGAAGATATAGAAAACCTCAACAGATACACTACCAAGAAGGAAACTGAATCAGTAATAAAGACCCTCCCAATAAAGAAAAGTACAGGACCAGATGGCTTGACTGCTAAATTCTATGAGACATTTAAAAACTAACTTCATTTCTTCTCAAGTTATTCAAAACAATTGAAAGAAAGGGAATCCTCCCAAATTCTTTCTATAAAGCCAGCATCACCTTAATTCCTAAACCCAGAAAAAATGCAACAAAGAAAGCGAACTGCAGACAATTTTCCCTGATGAACATAGATGCAAAAATCCTCAACAAATTCTATCTAATCGAATCCAATGACCCATCACAAAGGTCATTCACCCAGACCAAGTGGAGTTTATCCCTAGTATGTACGGATCATTCAACATTTGCAAATCAATCAATGTGATACATCACATTAATATACTGCTGAATAAAAACCATATGATTCTCTCAATAGATGAAGAGAGAGCATTTGATATAATACAACACCCTTTCATGATGAAAACTCTAAGAAAATTGGGTATAGAAGGAACATTCCTCAACACAATCTAGGCAATTTATCACAAACCCTATTGAATCCTATTGAATTGGGAAAAGATGGAGCATTCCCACTGAGATTCAGTACCAGACAAGGATGCCCACTCTCACCATTGCTATTCAATATAGTCCTGGAAGTTTTAGCCAGAACCATTAGGCAAGAAAAAAACTCAAAAGGATACATATTGAGAAAGAAGAAGTCAAGCTATCCCTATTTGTAGATGACATGTTTCTATATTATAGGGTTCCAAAAAATCCACCAAGAGACTATTGGAACTCACAGAAGAGTTCTGTAAAGTAATAGATATAAAATCAATACACAAAAATAAATAGCCTTTGTATTCACAGGCAATGGCATGGCTGAGAAAGAACTTCTAAGATCAATCCCATTCACAACAGCTACAAAAAAAATCAAATACCTTGGAATAAATTTAACTGAGTCAAAGATCTCTATGATGAGAAACAAAACATTATAGAAAGAAATAGAAGATACAAAAAATTGAAAAATCTTCATGTTCATGGATTGGAAGAATCGATATCATCAAAATGTCCATTCTTCCAAAAGCAATTTACAGATTCAGTACAATACCAATCAAACTACCAAAGACATTCTTATCAGATCTAGAAAAAATGATGCTGAAATTCATATGGAAACACAGGAGATCTCGAATAGCTAAAGCAATGTTATAAAACAAAAACAAAGTTGGAGGTATCACATTACCAGATTTCAAGACATACTACAAGGCAGTTATAATCAAAACAGTCTGGTATAGTACAAAAACAGATGGACAGACTAATGGAACAGAATAGAAACACCAGAAATCAATCCATTTAGGTCTGGCTTTTAAATAAATAAATAAAACTGAACATTGCCAATTTTAGAAAACATATAGTCTCTAAAGATAAGAAAAAAGATTCTTTGCCTACCTTAGGAAAAAAAAGCAAATACAAATTTTCCCTTAGCTTCCCCTATAATTCCATGAAACAATAGAAGTCTGTTTGCGATTATGTTGTTCAACATGTTTATTATAGATATTGAAAACTTCAAAAGACATGCAAAAACATTATTTACATACTGTTACTATGAAATCAAGGAGGGAGGATCTTTCCAGATATTGTGTTCAAGCTTATGATGTAGATCATCTCATTTAATCCTCACAACCCTATTGTGGTTGGTACTATTATAATGATTTTATTCTTCTTGTTGAACAGATGAATCAAGGGTAGAGTAAGCACCCTGATCAAGGTTTCAAAGCAAGCTTTGTGGATGAAATTCCCAGTGATCTACATTATGCTTGTTTGGACTTGAGTTTTTAAAACTAGCATTTTTCCTGAAAGATAACAAAAAGAATGATACACAAAATTTGTTAGGAGGAATAGGTTCAAGATATCTATTGCTCTCAGTTGACGACAGTTACTAACAAGATGTCATAGACTTAAAAGGTGCTGAGAGCAGATTTTGTGTTCTTTCTCACCAAAACAAAAAAGTGCTAATGTAATGTGTGTGTTAGTCTGATTTATCCATTCCATAGGGCATATATATATATATATATATATATGTCAAAACATTATTATATATCATTTGTATACAATTTGTAATTAAAATATAAAATTTAAAAACTAGTTTTAAATATTTAAAGCATTTACTTAGACTAATGTTTCTCAATATTTTTGGGCCTCAGAAACCCCTTATATACTGTAAAATTATTAAGATCCCAAACAGCTTTCATTTATGTGTTATGCCTATCAATATTTATTATATAAAAATTAAAATGAGAAATTAGAGCAGTTAACTTTGAAAATAGCAATAAAAATGCATCCTATGTTAGCATAACTCATATACCTCTTGAAAACTGACTATTATGGGGCCAGCACTGTAGCATGGCAGATAAAGCTGCAGCCTGCAGTGCCAGCATCCCATATTGGCACCAGTTCAAGTCCTGGCTGCTGTACTTCCAGTTCAGCTCTTTGCTATGGCATGGGAAAACAGTTGAAAATGGCCCAAGTTCTTGGGCCCCTGCACCTATGTGGAAGACCTGGAAGAAGCTGCAGGTTCCTGGCTTCAGATAGGCGCAGATCCTGATGTTTTGGTCATTTAGGGAGTGAACCAAAGGATAGAAGACCTCTCTCTTTCTGCCTCTGCCTCTCTGTAACTCTGCCTTTCAAATAAATAAATAAATAAATCTTTTTTTAAAAAAAGAAAAATGACTATTATTCCTGAGAATTATATTAATTAATAAGATTATTACTAGAAAGGATAACTATTATTTCATAGGAAAGGGGCATTATTTTACACTTTTTATGATTCTCTACAAAATGTGGCTTAATAGAAGGCACTTGAATGTTCATATCTACTTTTGCAACCAACAGCTGTACTGATGTGTTATTTTGAAGTATTTCACAAAATTCTGCCATATAGAAAATGTGTAGTTGAAAAAGGTAGAAGTGTTTTAATAGTTTTTTCAGATCATTATGGGTTTTATTATTTGATACTACACAAAAATTTGACAAATATGATTGTTTGGGTTAGTTTCAGTACAAAAATTTTTTAAGTAAGCATTTCTCTCTTTTTTAAGATTTTATTTATTTATTTGAGAAGCAGAGCTACAGACAGAGAGAGAGACAGACAGAGAAATCTTCCATCTACTGGTTCACTCCCCAAATGGGCACAATGGCCAGAGCTGAGTTGTTATGAACCCAGGAGCTTCTACTGGGTCTCCCAAGTGGATGCAGAGGCCCATATAAGTGGGCCATCTCGCATTGCTTTCCCAGGCCATAAGCAGAGAGCTGTAATGGAAGAGGAATAGCTAGGATACAAACCAGCACACATATAGGGTGCCAGTGCTGCAGGCAGAGACTTAGCCACAGCACCAACCCCTCAGTACAAAATTTGAAACCATATCAATGGGCTTTCTATGTGCTCTTACACTAAATTCCATTGATTACTTGGCACTTTGAGTCTTTTACACACATATGATTTTGAAATATAACGTTAGTCATCTTGAAAATACAGATTCATTTCAAATCTTCAAATGTTTATACATTTCATTATGAAACATTAAAAAAATCCACATTGACTAGTACCACCACTAGTCTCATCACAAAGTCTGCTTGCCTCAAATAACTGCACCAGTAGTTTTCTTGAGAGTCATTCAGAAGAGCTCATAGATATTTTTGTCATACAGAATTTTTTCCAAAGATTCATTTATTTATGTGAAAGGCAGAGTGTTTGTGTGTGTGTGTGTGTGTGTGTGTGTGTGTGAGAGAGAGAGAGAGAGAGAGAGAGAGAGAGAGAGAGAGAGAGAATCAGTCTTCCATCCACAATGTCACTCCCAAAAGGCCACAACAGCCTAGCTAGGCCAGGCCGAAGCCTAGAACTCCATCCAGTCTTCCACACGGCTGGCATGGGCCCAAGCGCTGGGCCGTCTTCTGCTGTTTTCTCACATACAGTTGAAGGGAGCTGAGTTGGAAGCAGAGTATCCGGGACTCAAATCAGCTCTCCTAGGGAATACTGGTGTGACAGGTTCTGGCTTAGCCCACTACGCCACAACGTCATCTCCCACAGAATTTTTTTGAAAAATTGCTCTCAAGAGTCAAGACTTAGCAAAATTAATGGCTAACTGCTTCATCAATTCATAAGTAAAACTGGCTTTCTCCTTACTTGTTTATTTAGTGTAAATGTGTGGCAATGAAGAATACCATGACTGCTAGTCCAGTTTAGTGCTACTGCCTTAAGTCAGTAGCAGTTACACTTATCACTACAAAATGCCAACACAGTGAAAAAGCAAGTGACTTCTCAGGATTATAACATAAATAAGTGTTATTATAAAACTACTAAGTAACATCTTAGTAGTACTATGAAAGCAAATTTGACTTCACAGACCTACCAAAAAGCTGCCAGGGACTGTATAGATCTGCAGAGTACGCCTTCAGAACCATTGATTTAAGGCTTCTACTCTTTTTCTACCAATAAAATATTTCATGAGCAATTCTAGAAGAAAAATTGAAATACAATAGAGAAGTATCACTATGTTCCTAAATCTGTATGTATGAAATACATGAAATTTGTATAAGTTAAATAAAATAAATAATAATAAAAATGAATAAATAAAAATGAAAAATACAATAGAAAATTTGCATGTAGAAAAATTGTTTCTGTTCCATTAGTCTTTTTTTAAGATGAAGTAAAATGTATTGTGCCAAAGCACTGATATTTTAGAGTTTGTTTCAGAAGATAGTAACACATGGATCTACATTCATACATGTATACACAAAAACATACACCTTCGTAGACATATACTAGAAGCATATGCACTAGAAAGTTAAAAGAGGTGTTCTCTGGGTGACAGTATGAACAGATTTTATCTGCTTTTTAAAATTTTTTTGTTTGTATGTATCTCATAAATACATTAGGAACATAGTAATTCTTCTCACCACACCTGCCCTCCCCACCCACTCCCCATTCCTTTAGTTCTTGATTCTTCTTTTTATCCCATAAAAGCTAAGCCATTAAGTCCCAAGTTTTCAATTCTGTCAATATTTCAATGACATATTTATTTCAGTTACACAAGTGTTATATTTGTTGTTCAGTTTTTTTGCCCTGTATATAGGATAATGGGACATAGAAGGTTAAAACCTGCTTTTATGCTATAAAATTCTATGCTATGTAATTCATATGCTATAAAATTCTAAATTCATTCCTTTTTAATCACTTGTCTGGATTATCATGGCCCTCTGTCTATGCCTATAAGGTATGACACCGTTTTGAAAGTTGTTTTAGCAATATATTAGGAGGAGGAGAGAATAAGCACTTGATAATATTTCAGTCTGTGAATTAGTTACTGTGTATAAGCTGCTCAGCAGGTGAAGTCATTCAGGTCAATAGGGCATCTTTCACTAATCAACCTCTGCCTTAATTTACTAACTTCTCAGTGCCTCCCAAAGTGAGAACTCTACGCAGATCCATTATTTGTATTTCCCAATTTGAATAGATTATGAATATATTATGATGCCATTTAAAGATATGCAGATGGTGGATATTAGATCTTTCCCATAACTAATTCAAGGATGAAATAATATATGTTGTTTTGAAGTCAATTGTCATGGATAAATGACAGAAGCTGGCTCTAACTGAACCTGAGGTGAATTCCTTTACTCTGGGCCATTGTAAACTACTTAATTCTCAAAGTATCTCCTTAAAATAAATTTTAAAAGTTATTCCAACTAATCCATTATGAATAAAGGTTAAGGGTTTAATCCTACAATTTTATAAATCCATGGTGTCTAACAAATTACATATTTGTTTTACACTATTATCCAAATCAGTTCCTAAATGTTCTTAAATACAAAGGGTTGTTGCTTAAATATAAGGCACCTTATGATCTGTGAACCCTTCGTTTTTTAAAAAATATTTTATTTTATTTATTTGAAAGACAGAGTTACAGAGAGAGGTAGAGACAGAGAGAGAGGTTTTCCATCTGCTGGTTCACTCCTCATATGGCTGCAAAGGCCAGAGCAGCACCGATTCAAAGCCAGGAGCCAGGAGCTTCTTCTGGGTCTCCCACGCAGGTGCAGGGGCCCAAGGACTTGGGCCATCTTCTACTGTTCTCCCAGGCCATAGAAGAGAGCTGGATCGGAAGAGGAGCAGCTGGACTAGAACCAGCGCCCATATGGGCGCTTCATGCCAGGGCTTTAACCCGCTACACCACAGTGCCAGCCCCTGAACCCTTCATTTCACACTTTTAATATGTTGCTAGTTTCTTGATTATTTTCCTTCTTTTTCTAGCTTCAATCAAATAGTAAGTGATCGGAAGAGTGGGTGCTTGGCCAGGCAGTTAAGACACCAACTGAGATGCCCATATCCCAGATCAGAGTGACTAGATTCAATGCCAGTTCTGGCTCCTAACTAATGCAGACCCTGGGGGGCAGCAAGTGATGATCAAAGTAGTTATGTCCCTGCCCCCCAAGTGGGATACTTGGTTTGAGTTCCTGGCTCCTGGTTCCAGCCTGGCACAGCCCCTACTATGGTAGGCATTTTGAGCGTGAAAAAAGAACCCGCTCATATGTCAGTCTCTCTGTCTCTGGATCTCTGACTCTACAATAAGTTTTAAATATGCAGTGTACTTTTGTGCTCGCTAGTAAGTTAGTAGATTGATTCATTCAAATATTCATTACTGAACACTAGTTGGCTACATTTTCTTTCTAAAGGCATACTTTTCACTCTAAAGAGAATATATTGTGATATATCCTTATATCTGTTACACATCTAGGTTTTTTTTGTACTCCTTGGGGCATATTAGAAACAACAACTACCCAAAACTAAAAACAAGCTTGTGCCTTTAGTCTTGGGATCATATCATGATTTCCACATATAGAACAATTGAATAAGAAAAGGTTACAGATAACAGAAACCTGAAGAGAGCTGTCCAACGACTCTCCTCATGCCATAGTTCAAACACTGGTTTGAACTTCATTTTCCCAGTATAATGATTTTAATCATGTCTAATTTGTAATTGGGGATTCCACACTGGAATTGATCTCATTGCAGGATGAGAGTAAGATTAATATGAGAACAGCAAGATGATGGTCAAACTAATCTTTCAAAAGTCGGCAGATAACCTTATCTCAAGAGAAAAAATATTATCCAGTGACCATATGTTCTAAAATAAAGGTCTTGCTCCTAATCTCACTTTTCTATCAAGGAAACTGTAAAAACATGATAAAATTGAAACTATTACTTGAAAATTGAAGGGAAAATTGAGGTATTTTATTTAAATGTTGTTCTTTTCTCCAGTCTGCTATTTGTTGATTTTTTACATAATATAATTTCAGGGCATTTTGATAGAATTTTGTATCTGAAAGAAATCTTAATATGATTTGTGCTACTGGCCTGAAAGTTCAGAGGCAACATTAGAAATAGTAAGCAATATCTGAGTAAAATGTGATGGTTCTGACAAAGGTGTCCCTATCATTTCTGGCCAGGTTAGTCAATTGTACTGAAAGTGGTCTCTTTCATCTTTATGGAGTGTGTTTATCTTCTCCTGTTTCCTGTTCTTTTAGAAACCATAAGTCTATATTTTTTTTTCTATTTGAGCAAAGAATTTATTCCTTTCCTTCTCCCACTAGATGACTGCATTATGTCCCTTCCAGTTTTATGAGCATGTAACTGTATAGTAAAGCTGAATTTAATATAATTTATTATGAATGCTCATATATTTGAAATTCCAGAAGTATTTGTGGAAAAGGAACTAATGATATGCACTACCAATCTTTTAGAAGATATTGCTGCCATATGATCTGTTTCATGAACATTTTAGCGCCTGAAAACTCTATTAAAAGCTGATACATTGGGGATAGATTGACAGCCACACAGCTGTGGATGGACAGGTGAATGCATGGATGGATGGATGAGTCATCATGAAGGTGTTGATGTGTGTGTATGTGTGTGTGTGTATGAGTGAGAGAGAGACAGAGAGAGAGACAGAGAAAGAGAGAGCCTTAAACCATTTTGTTTCCAAGGCTTTGTATGACAGACATCAACTGTCTTGCTAAATGCTTCTGTAGGAGCCTTTCCACTATTGTTCTTCTATGAATAGTCTACTGGGGTCCTCTGGATTCATGCCAGAGTTTCAGCCAACTTAGATACTCATTAATGGTGATATTTCCATGCTTTGGTTTTTTGCATAGCCACTAATTCTTATATTCCTTCCACCTCAGAGCAGCACTAGACTGATCAAATAAGATCATTCTATTCTTTGTTGTTGTTTTGAAATGAGCTAGAGAACAGGTTACCATATTGGATTTTGGAAAATTATGTAAAGAATCAATAAGTATTTTTTCATTTGAGGGGCAGACAGACAGATGAACAAAGAGCTCCCAATCACTTACTTGTTTATTCCCCCAAATGCTCACAATGGCTGGGGCTGGGCCTGGCTGGAGCCAGGAGTCAAGAACACAATCCAGGTCTCCCACATTGGTGGCAAGAACCTAATTACTTGGGCCATCACTGATGCTTCCCAGGGTCTGCATTGGCAGAAAGCTGGAGTCAAGAGCCAGAACTGGGAGTGAACCTAGGCACTTCAATGTGATGATGGATGTCTTCACTGTAGGCTCAACACCTGTTCCAAGTCTTTAAATAAGCATTTACAGCTCGTTTTTTAAAGAAATTTAACCCTGGGCTGGTGCTGTGGAATAGTGGGTAAAGCCACTGCCTGCAGTGCTGGCATCCCATATGGGCGCCAGTTTGAGTCCCAGCTGCTCCACTTTCGATCCATCTCTCTGCTATGGGTTGGGAAAGCAGTGGAAGATGGTCCAAGTCCTTGGGCCCCTGCACCCACATAGGAGACCCAGAACAAGCTCCTGGCTCCTGGCTTTGGATCGGCGCTGCTCTGGCCATTGCAACCATCTGGGGAGTGAACCAGTGGTTGGAAGACCTATTTCTCTGTTTCTCCCTCTCTCTGTGTGTAACTGCCTCTAAAAATAAATATACAACCTTTAAAAAAAAGATGTTTATTTTGATACCAAAAAAAATTAAATCATATATACCAGAGATCTTTAAAAAAACTTATATAAAATGTTTATTATTTTTTAAAAATTTCACATGGGGCCACCAACATTGTAAACACAGTAGGTTAAGCTGCTGCCACCTATAATGCCATCATCTCATATCAAAGAATGGGTTTGAGTCCTGGCTGCTCTTCTTCCAATCCAGCTCCCTGCTAATGTGTCTGGGAAAGCGGTGGAAGATGGCTTATCTTTGAGTCCCTGAACTCACATGGGAGATCTGGATAGACATCTAGGCTCCTGGCTTCAGCCTGGCCCAGCCCTGGCCATTGCAGTCATACAGGGAGTGAACCTTAAGATGGAGGGTCAATCTCTCCTCCACCCTGCCCATTTATCACTCTACCTTTCAAGTAAATAAAATAAAAATTCCAAAAACATGGATTTTGACATTTTTGCACCAAAATAAACATCCTTTAATTACACTTTTCGTGAACTTTTTTAAATACCCTTGTATTATGTGTACATACAAATAACATAATGTTTACATATTGGGTTTTACAGTACTTTTTGTGTATAAAATAAGAAACTTCATGTTTTAAAAAACTAATAAAAAAGATAACCTATATGTGATTTATAGTTATTATACTTACTAGTAGAAAAATAAAAAATGAAATTTACATATCCAACAGATACAAAGTAATTTGGAGGAAAATAATTTCCATGTCCATATATAACTGATGGGTTCAGTGCCAGAATAAGCTATTTGATACCTGGTACAATTAATGAATGCTGAGAGCTGATTCAGCACTTTATCCTCTAACTACTTCAGGGATATTATATTATTTATGACAGCTGTTAGTACCACAAGATAAGAATATGAGAAAACAGTGACTAATTCACTGATATGATAACTTCCTTCTTCATAGTTCACTATAAATCCACACATTCACTGTAGCACCATACATCATAGGGTCTTAAATATGGTGGATATATTAAAAGGGCTTAATTCAAAATAATTACCATAAATTGAATGTTTATCATGATCTAGATTGTTTTCTTTTTATAAGATTTGTTTATTTATTTTGAAATGCAGAGTTACGGAGAGACAGAGGCGGTGGGGGGAGGAGGAGAGAGAGATCTTCCATCTGTTGGTTTACTCCCCAAATGGCTGCAACGGCTGGAGCTGAGCCGATCTGAAGCCAGGATCCTGGTGCTTCTTGTGGGTCTCCCATCTAGGGGCCAGGGCCCAAAGACTTAGGCCATCTTCCACTGCTTTCCACGTTAGCAGGGAGCCAGATCGGAAGTGGAGCAGCCAGGACTCGAACCAGCACCCATATGGGATGCCAGCACTGCAGGCAGTGGATTTACCAGCTACACCACAGCACAGGCTGCTAGACTGTTTTCTTATGTTATTTTTTTATCTTTACATCAACCCTGAAATATAAGCGAAATTTTCCCATTCTTAGTGTGCAGAAACTATGGCTCAGACACATTTAATATTTTGCCTAAGACACAGGTTAGCACAGAGAAAAAAACAGGATTTTAATCAAGATCTGTTCCATTCCAAAAATGCTTTCTTTCAGCCATGTGAACATCTAATGGAAGATAACACTAATCCTTACAACCACCTTCTGAGGTCGATTCTACTGCTATCCTAAGTTTGCAGGTAAGGAAACTGAAGCATGAAGAGATTGTCACTTAATCATCACCCGGGCTTGAGCTCCGGGAGATTAAATAGAAGGGAGATTGGTCCAGGTCACAAGTCCTCAGACTTGGATGGGTGGCAAATGTGTGGCAGGAGAGAGTGAGTCCACACACTGTACAACCGCTGCAAACTGGGAAAGAAGCCTCACTGAGGCACACGCCGACTCTGGATGCAAGCAGCCCAACACTGACAAGAATTCCCCCATCCTTTAGCCTCTTAAGATCCTCTTTTTTAAGATTTATTTATTTACAGAGAGAGAGAGAGAGAGAGATTGACCTTCCATCAGCTGATTCACTCCCTAGATGGCTACAGTGCCTAGGGCTGGGCCAAGACAAAGCCAGAAGCCAGGAGCCAGGAGTTTCATCTAGATCTCCCACATCGGGCCAGAGACCCAAGGACTTGAGCCATCTTCTGCTGCTTTTCTCAGACCATTCTCACGGAGCTGAAATAGAAGTGGAGCAGCCAGGACTCAAACCAGTGCCCATTTAGGATACCAGCATCCCAGGCAGCAGCTTTGCCCATTATGCCTCCATGGTGGCCCCCTCTTTTGATCCTCTTAAGAGTGAAAAGAATCTCCCTATGTGCCTTCCAAAGCAAAATCCACAGCCATATACACTTAATACTTGAAGAGTTCAGTACCTCATCAGTGTGCGAGACAAGAATCCCCCAAAAGCTATTTCTATTCCTCCTTCTCCTTTATAACCAAGCTTCTGACATCCAAGTTTATTGTTAAAATTATCCTTAATAGAAATATTACTGTATATATTTTCACCAGAAGGAAGAATGTCAGGGAAATTTGTCATGATAGGTGTTTACCATAAGTTTGACATGCATTATTGTTAGATCATTCTACTCTCCCTCCATAATTTTTCTATGCAATTTATTTATGTGCATATTTAAATGGTGTGCCACTTAATTGAAATTACAGTGTGTTCAAGCCAGATTTGACACTGACTGGCAGTTGCTGTTAAGGAATACTTGGAACCTATGAATGGGTCATTTTCCAAATAGTACAGATATAAGCACATTCACCCAGAAGAATATTTCAGGAAATCAAATAGCTGATAGTGCCAACACAAGTACCTCATTCATGCCAGGCAGGATTGTGTCTTATTCCCCTCGACAGTAACACACAACCTCAGAACCACTCATGAAATAGCAGATAGAGTATTATCATTAGCTTCCTTATCTTCCCATGCAAAACTATGTCTACAAAACCAAGGCCCTAGAAATAATTCTTTTTAAAAGTAGTCCACAGAAGACTTTCTAAGTATTTTTATTTATGCGTTGTATAAAAAATAATGCAGTACTTGATTAAGTTTTCTGTATTTTTTCATCAGAACAGTACAGTTCAGACTGGGGAGTGAACCAGTAAATGGGACCTCTCTCAGTCTCTGACTGCTTCCCTATAGAAATGAATATTTGAAAAAAAAAAAAAAAGAAGAAGGGAGGAAGGAGAAAGTGAGAAAGAAAGGAAGGGAAGGGAAGAAAGAAAAGAGAGAGAGAGAAACAGAGAGAAAGAGAGATGGAGAAAGAAAAGAAAAGAAAAGAAAAGAAAAGAAAAGAAAAGAAAAGAAAAGAAAAGAAAAGAAAAGAAAAGAGAAAAGAAAGGGAGGGGAGGGGAAGGGAGGGGAGGGAAGGGAAGGGGAAAAGAGGGGCCACTGGGTTAAGCTACCATTGCCAACACCACCATTGCCATATGAGCACAGATTCATTTGAGTCCTGGCTGCTCTGTTTCAATGGTCCAGGTCCCTACTAATACACCTGGGAAAGAGGCAGAAGGTGGCCCAAGTGCTTAGACCCCTGCCACCCACATGGGAGACCCAGATGGAGTTCAAGGCCCCTGGCCTCAGCCTGGCAAAGCCTTGGTCAGTGCAGCCATTTAGGAAGTGAACCAGCAGATGGAAAATTTCTCTGTCTCTGCCTCTCCTTCCCTATCACTCTGTCTTTCCAATAGATGTTTTTGAATTTCAAAAGGATAAAACTTTTAAAAGAACAAGAAAATATTTATCTCTTTTTCTCTCCCCTTTGTATCTCCTACTGTATATATCTACAGTAGATCTAGATGTTAGGCATATCATCAACCTCTTTGTAACTCCATATCCTCAGCTGTAAAATAGGGTAATAGCTATACTGTTTTATTTTGATTTGTGGGTAGATTGAATGATATTAAACAATTAAAATCTACACATCACATACCTGGCATGTGATAAGTGCTATATTTTAGTTAACACTATTATTATTTATAATTGTTTCATTGTTATTACTTCTTGATTAAGTTATGTATTCTGCTTCTAAAACATTGATTGACATAAACTTTGGGTTTCCTTTATAAATGTAAAAATATACATAAATAGGCCGGCGCCGTGGCTCAATAGGTTAATCCCTCCAGCACACCGGGTTCTAGTCCCGGTCGGGGCACTGGATTCTGTCCTGGTTGCCCCTTTTCCAGGCCAGCTCTCTGCTATGGCCTGGGAGTGTAGTGGAGGATGGCCCAAGTGCTTGGGCCCTGCACCCCATGGGAGACCAGGATAAGCACCTGGCTCCTGCCTTCAGATCAGCGCAGTGCGCCGGCTGTGGTACGTTGGCTGCGGCGGCCATTGGAGGGTGAACCAATGGCAAAAGGGAAGACCTTTCTCTCTGTCTCTCTCTCTCACTGTCCACTCTGCCTGTCAAAAATATATATGTATACATAAATATAAGTAAAAGAATTAGTGTATAATCAAGATTCACTTTAGTGATAATACACATAAAATTATCAAATGAATCTTCTACTGAAATGCCTTTTATTTTCTGCAGACTAACTTATATGACATCCTAAGTGTGTTCTACAAAGAAACTTCAACCCTAGATCAAAATTCCCATATTTTAAGGTACTTCATATTAAGAAATATATGAACATGTGGCTCAAATATTTTCCCCATTGCATTTTTTGTCAATTAAACATCAAACAAATAGGTAAGCAATCCATCTATTAGAAATATTTGTTGAATACCTTCTAAGTGCCAGAAAGTTTGCTAGGTGCTTTATAGTTTTGTCATTTCATTTAATCCCCGACAGTGGTCCTCTGAGAAATTATCCTTGCTTCACACATAAGAAAATTGTTTCTCAGAGTGTTTTCTGCTTGATAAGATTCACAGCTAAGAAGCAGCGGGTCAGAATCCACATCCAGGTCAGTGTGTATCTCAAACCTATTCTCTGTACACTGTGTACAAAGTAACTATTTTTCACTGACTCCTCTAACAGAGTACCTAATAACATATATCCCAGCATTATCTGAGAACCATCCTCAGAAGATGATGTCGTACCTTAGGGTAAATGCTAACAGAAGTTCTTACTTGCTGTCTCTAATTAGAAGGATGTTTCTGCATAACTTTGGGGGAATCCTGGCAACATTTCTGAGAAGAAGGATTCTTGAGTAACAGCTGTAGAAAAATGATGAATATGAAACATTTCATTTGCTAGTCTCGTATTTTACATTAGTGCAAGTTTTGCACACCCCAGGGATGTGAAATGTGCTATAAAAAATGCAGCGAGCTGCCAATCAGTGCCCTGCAGGGGGATTTAGGAGATGGAGTCCTGCAAATGTTTGTTTCTTTTCAACTCAACCTGCCTGAATTATTTCAGGGGAGTTGGGGGCTAGATGAAGGAGTGCAGTAAGCTAAAACAGAGCTCTGCACTCTCTGGATGCTGAATGAGTAGTCTAATTGATGGACTACTTACTGCTTGAGATACTGGTTTTATGAGGCTCCTGGAGTTTTCTGAACAGTTCCTCCAATGTGCATCATCATGTTAAGTTTGAAAGCCAGACTCCATTCTTTGAAATGCTCTTCTCCTTCAACAGGAAACACGTGGAATCTGAGGGGCTAGGTGTTTTCTTCTGCTTGGATTCCTTTTCCAGGACAGAAGAAGAAGAGATTGTTTCAGGAGGTGGAAGGATATGGACAAATTGAGGGAGCATCCTGGTTTCCTGGAAGCAGCTTTTTCTCGTTAAGGGGTTGAGTTCTATTTGCAACCCTTCTGCTTTCTAATTCCTGAAGTGAGAACTATCACTGCTCAGAGATTCCATCTGTAAAACAGAGGAAATAATATTATAAGGAGGAAATAAGATGGTATTTCCAAAATACCATAATAAGAGTACTATAATAAGTACATAATAAGCATACCATTGACTAAAACTAGCTGTCATTGTCTTCATTATTGATAAGATGGTTGCTGTAAATGGCACTATGCCTTGGATATGCACTATTAGATGTCTGAGAGATTTCACATCATTAGCTGCCACTTAAAGACCATTATTTTACCTTACGTATTGAGACCTATGCAGTCAGGTTTCTTTTTCATGAGGTGGCTGCACAGATCACTTAAATGGAAAGTCACTAATTCTCCTGTAGTTCTTCCTCAGCAGCCCTTCAGAATTCTGTGCAGTGCATTGCAGCAGGTTGTCTCACTAATTACTGGACTCCTGCTGTCTAAATATGAGGTTGTGAAATCATTTACCTCTACATATGAAAAGTCATATACAATGTAAATATATGATCGAAGGAATCTGTCCTCATCAGACATTTGATTTTGTGTGGCTAGGGATCCAATTCAAAAGAAGTAGTATTCCTACTGTTCTCAAAAGAAATATGCTATCTCAAATTAATGTTGGCACTATCCTTTTTTAAAATTAGGCGAAATAGAATACTCTTTGCAAGTCTTCATCTGCCTTTCTATTTCATCATTTTTGTATGATGGCAGGGATTTTAATCCACAAAGAGCAAAACTCATCTTGAGCAGGAGCAGGTGTTCTTTCAGAATTATAAAGAATGTGTGGCAGGGATTTGATCTAGGGGTTAAGACACTAGTTGGGATGCTGCATCCCATATCAGATGGCCTGAGATGGAGGCCTGGCTCCACTTCTGACTCCACCTTCCTGCTGGTGGAGAGACTGAGAGACAGCAGTGATGGCTCAAGTAACCAAGTTCCTCCTTTCAGCCTGGGAGGCCTCAATTAAGTTCTCAACACTCTACTTCACCACCAGCCATGAGCCTCTGCAGGTATTTGGGGAGTGAACCAACAGATGGAAGCTCCTCTCTCTCTGTTTCAAATAAATAAAACTTTTTTTAAAAATGTAAAGAATATTTTGGAGGAGGCACCAAGATGGTGGAATAGGGAGGGAGCTAACTGCTCTAGTCTAGGGGAAGATAGCTAAAAAAAAAAAAAAAAAAAAGTGCAATCTCAGGGAAGAGTTAGGGAGAAAGTGGCCAAGGAAACTCCATGCAAATTAGGACACTGTGGACCTGTGTGGAGGGTGTTGATGAGCACAACTCAGGACCTCAGCATCTGAGAGCCTCACCACCAGCTTTGGAGAGTGAGGTGAGACCAGACTGCAGCAGCCCAAGCCATTGGCAATAAAGCTGCAAGAAGAGCCTGGTGTGCACCTGGCTCACAGCCAGCCCTGTGGCAGACAGTGCACCTTTCCACCTAATGGGAATTAAAAGCGTGGCACATTTCTCTCTCCCAGACCACCTGGCACTAGTGTCCTGTAACTAGCTGAGAGTGGGCAGGTGCCATTTTGGACGTACATAATAGTTATGCCACCTCATGTCCAGGCACAAAGCAACCAGCTGAGAAGAGATGCCTGAGTCTGGCTGGGAGAATTAACAGGGAACTGGATGCTCATGACTGTGGGAGCCTTTGTGCCAGAACTGTGAAAACACTGTGGCTGCGTGTGAGTGTGCAAGGTGTGGCTGGGTCTTTGGGCAGTCACTGTGAGTGGTTCCACAAGCTAGAGCTCCCTGATTCCCTAGTGAGGGTCACTGCTGTGGGATCCATGTTCACACTGAGGACTGCATAGATCCTTTGTGTGGTTCTTGTGGCAGCACAGATGCATATTATACCCATAGGGGCTAGCACCCAGGCATAAGTCTCCTAGGAGGAGAGAAGGTGAGCATGAGACTACACCAACAGAGCTGAACAAACCACCCCCTCATAAAAAAAAAGAAAGAAAAGAAAAGAAGAAGAAAATGAGAGGAGAGGAGAAGAGAGGAGAGGAGAGGAGAGGAGAGGAGAGGAGAGGAGAGGAGAGGAGAGGAGAGGAGAGGAGAGGAGAAGAAGAGATTTACCACACTCAGTTTGAGAGTCACCTTGGACACTCCCCTCACCCTGGAGCACTGAACAGAGCTCCCTGGTGACATGCAGACATGCCTCAGAGTATTCACTAAAAGAGCAGACACTCCACTAATCCACAGAAACATAGTCCAAAGATAAAAGCCATCATGGGGAAAAAATAAATCAACAAGTATCTCCACAAATGCCTAAAATTAAATGCCACAATTCAAGAAACAAGAATAGGAAGACAACATGATGCCCCCAGATGAATACAACAACACTTCAATACTGCAATGTGAAAATGAAGAGATTGAAGAAATGCCAGAAGGGGAATTCAAAAAACTGATCATAGGTGTAATTAGATGTAATCAGAACCAAATCCATTAACTAAAGAAATCCATGCACAATATGAAAGAAAATTTTTCTCATGAAGTTGAGATTATAAAGAGAAATCAAAGTGAAATATTGGAAATGAAGAACTCAATAAAACAAATAAAAAATGTGGTGAAAAGCCTTAACAACAGACTTGTGAGGTAGAAGAAAGAATATCCAAGTTAGAAGACAAATATCTGGAAATTTCACAGACAAAAAAAAGAAGAAGAGGAAATTAGAAAACTAAAAAAGAATGTTGGAGATCTATGGTGCACTATCAAACAACCTCACATACATGTCCTAGGAATTCCTGAAAGCATGGAAAGAGAATAGACTAGAAGGTCTTTTTAGTGAAATAATTATGGAAAAGTTCTCCAATTTGGAGAAAGAAAGGGATAAGAAGCACACAGAACTCCTAATAGACATGACCAACAAAGATCTTCACCACGACACACTGTAGTCAGACTTTCCACAGTAAAACATAAAGAAAAGGTTCTAAAATGTGCATGAGAGAAATGCCAGGTTACTTTCACCAAAAACCAATTAGACTCACAATGGACTTCTTATCAGAAACCCTATAGGCTAGGAGAGAATGGCAATATATAGTCCAAGTTTTAAGAGAAAAAACTGTCAACCCAGAATACTGTACCCTGCAAAGCTCTCATTTATGAATGATGGCAAATAAAGACCTTCCATAACAAACAGAAATTGAAAGAATTTCTCACCACCCATCCAGTCTTAGAAAAGATGCTTAAGGATGTGCTACACAGAGAAATACAGAGACATGGTCACCACTATGAAAGAAGGTGAAGACAGAAAATCTCCCAGGAAAAAAGTGCAAAGGAAATTGAAAATAAACAATGGGAATATTTATGCAAAAATGGCAGGGCCAAGTCATTACTTATCAATAGTCACCTTGAATGTAAATGGCCTCAACTCTCCAGTTAAAACATACAGATTAGCTGAATGGATTAGAAAACAAAACCCATCTGTTTGCTGCCTACAAGAAACACATCTCACCAACAAAGATACACACAGACTGAAAGTGAAAGGATGGAAGAAAATATTCCATGCTAATAGAAACCAAAAAAGAGCTGGTATAACCATCCTAATATCTGACAAAATAGACTTTGACACAAAAACTGTTAAAAGAGACAAAAAGGGGCACTATGCAATGATTAAAGGATCAATTAAATAAAGAGATGTGACTATAATCAATGTATATGCACCTAATTATAGGGCACTTGGTTATTTAAAAGAAATGTTATTGGATCTAAAGGGAGACATAGACTCCCATACAATAATAATGAGGAACTTTGATACCCCACTTTCAACAATGGTCAGATCAACCAGAGAGAAAATCAGCAAAGAAACAACCATTAATCAACACTATAGAGCAAATGGACCTAATGGATATCTACAGAATTTTTCATCTTACAGCTGTAGAACACACATTCTTCTCACCAATATATGAACCTTTCTCTAGGATAGACCACAGACCAGACCATAAAGCAAGTCTCAGCAAATTCAAAAAAACATCAAAATTGTACGACACAGCTTCTCAGACCACAATGGAATGAAGCTGGAACTCAACAACTGAAGAATCTCTAGAACATATGCAGACACGCGGAAACTGAACAACATGCTCCTGACTGAACAGTGGGTTACAGAAGAAATCAAAAGAGAAATCAAAACACTGTTGAGGAGCAGTTTTTTTTTTTTTTCAATACTATGTGTTGAAGTCTTTACTTAGTTTGGAGTTAATCTTCTGTGTATAAGGTTAACTGAAAATAAGTCTTAGTAAAAAAAAATAAGAATGAGAATAAGAGAGGGAGGAGGGATTGGGGGTGGGAGGTTGGATATGGTGGGAAGAAGCATTATCACTGTATTCCTAAAGTTATATTTATGAAATGAATGAATTTTATATACCTTGAATGAAAGGTTTGTGGGGAAATAATTAATTAATTTAAAAAGAATATTTCACCCATGGAAGCAAAATGGGCCACTCTATTTACATTTATTTTCTTTTTTTTAAAGATATATTTTATTTATTTGAAAGACAGAGTTACAGAGAGAGGTAGAGACAGAGAGAGAGGTCTTCCATCTGCTGGTTCACTCCCCATATGGCTGCAACAGCTGGAGCTGTGCCGATCCAAAGCCAGGAGCCAGGAGCTTTTTCTGAGTCTCCCACATGGGTGCAGAGGCCCAAGGAGTTGTGCCATCTTCTACTGCTTTCCCAGTCCATAGCAGAAGGCTGGATTGGAAGAGTAGCAGCTGGGACTAGAAGCGGTGCCCATATGGGATGCTGACGCTTCAGGCTAGGGCTTTAACCTGCTACACCACAGCGCCACCCCCTACATTTATTTTCATAAAAATGGGTGTGTGTGTATGTGTGTGTAGGGCTGGGTCAGGCCAAAGCCAGGAGCTTCATCTGGGTCTCCCACAGGGATGCAGGGGCCTAAGGAATTGGGCCATGCTCCACTTCTTTCCTAAGCACACTAGCAGGGAGCTGGATCAGAGGTGGAGCAGCTGAGACTTGAACCAGTTACCCAAAAATGATGCTAAAACCTCTGGTAGAGGCTTAGCCTATAAGCCACAGCACCGGTCCCTAAAATTCATTTTAATGCTTATTTAACTTTAGTAGACTTTCAGAAAATTTAATTAGGATGTTAAATTAAATAATAAAGTTTCTCTTTTAAATAAAATTACTGATGAAATAGGGGCAATTGAAATAAAATTAAGTGGATAAGACTATATGAGTTAATTTGGAAATGTAAAAAATTATTACAAATTAAGGTGGTATTCAAGTGATTAAAATTCAGTGAAGATGATCTAAACGACTGAGTGAAAATGCATTGCCATATGTTAACACTGTTTTATGCAAGAGCTATTTGCCTGAATGATTTTACAATGTTTTGAGTGTTAAGTACCTGGTAGTTTACATAAGCCAAGTTATATTATTCTGCAATTATAGTCTTGCTTCCCTAAACTAGCAGAGGGATGTGGTATTTGCTTTCCCCTCTGTCTCTTAATACTCTAAATAGACCTTAGATGAAGCAAAGATCTAACAGAAAAAATAAATTGTAAAACTACTTGAAGTGAAAAAAAAAAAAAAACCGCTGGAGACTTATTTTTGGTTATTAGTTTATTTTACAGTCTTAGAATAGGAAATATCTTTCAAAACATGACATAAATTATGGAACGCTTTAGCAAAAATCATCAATTTGACCACATAAATTTCTAATTACTGTATAGCAAAATAAATAACTAAATAAGCAAATAATGAAGAGACAAAAGGCAAAACAGGAAAGTTATCTATAGCACATGACAGATAAATGCTAATTTCTTCCAGAACATATCAAAAGACCCAATAATATACCCAGAAATTTCAACTGAAAAAAACAAAAGTCATGATCATAGAAAAACGACTTTTAAACATATTGTAATATCCTTAAAATCTCTCATGGTAAAGACAAAGAAAAAAAAAAAAAAAACATGGGCAGGCATGTGGCATAAGGAGTTAAGAAGCCCATATCCTCTATCAGAGTGCCTAGGCTCTGCTTCCCACTCCAGCTTCCTGCTAATGCCCTCTCTGGGAGGCACTGCTAATGGGTCAAGTACTTGTGCCCCTACCACTGATGTGGAAGGCCTGGATGGAGTTCCCAGGCTCATGACTTTGCCTGGCACAGCCCCAGCTGTTGAAGACATTTCGGGAGAAAAACAGTGGATGTAAGATTGTTCCCTGTCTCTGTCTCTTTCTCTCTGCTTTTCAAATAAAATGCAAATAAGCAAATAAATAATTTATTCCTTACAATTTTTAAATAAAGCAGAAATTAAAACTATAAAGACATTCCTTTTATTAGCTGCTTCTCAAAATCAAAAAGTTTGGTAAATGTATTGATAACTTTGTTTATAAGTCCAAGATCAAGAGTAGATATTGGAGAAGGATACACAAATTAGAGAAATAAAATTTTATCATGTCCTAGTTCAAAACTAAAATGTGAGGTTATGTGGTGATTTTATTGACTCATTTAAGTTTCTCGGGCTATTGCCCTACTAAGAATATTCTATCTGGGGCCGGCGCTGTGGCACAGTGGGTTAACACTCTGGCAGGAAGTGCTGGCATCCCATATGGGCGCTGGTTGAAGACCTGGCTGCTCCACTTCCAATCCAGCTCTCTGCTGTGGCCTGGGAAAGCAGTGGAGGATGGCCCAAGTGCTTGGGCCCCTGCACCCACATGAGAGACCTGAAAGAAGCTCCTGGCTCCTGGCTTCGGATTGGTGCAGCTCCTGCCATTGTGGCCAATCAGGGGGTGAATCATAGGATGAAAGACCTCTCCCTCTCTCTCTCTCTCTGCCTCTCCTCTCTCTCTATGTAACTCTGACTTTTTAATAAATAAATAAATAAATCTTTTAAAAAATAATATTCTATCTGTCATAGTCTGGATTTGCATCTTAGTTTCATGGGCTGTACTTTTTTAATATCTAGATGAAAAATACAGTAAATTAAATCAAATGCACACAATACAAATACCTATTTTTAAGAATTCACAAAAGTGCATAATTTTCTAAAAGTTATTTCCAAGGCCCTTGAATCTGTAGGCAGAGCCTTCATACAAGAAGGAGAGGAAGCTAACACAACAGCTATTTAGGAAGTCTGCATTAAACCTCAATTCCAGTGTCCATGCCAATGCAGGCATGGCTTGAGCACATGACTGGGCAAGAGAGTGGTAGAAAATGAGTTCTGAGGGGCCAGTGTTGTGGCATAGTGGGTGAAGCCTCCATGCAAAGCTGGCATCCCTTATGGGCATTGGTTTGAGACTCATCTATTCCACTTCTGATCTAGCACCCAATTAATTCACCTGGGAAAGCAATAGAAGATGATCCAAGTGCTTGGGCCCCTGCACTCACATGGGAGACCTGGAAGAAGCTCCAGGCTCCTACCTGCAGCCTGGCCCTGGCCTGGGCACTGAGGCCATTTAGGGAGTGAACCAGTGGGTGCAAGATCTCTCACTCTCCTCCTCTCTCTGTAACTCTGCCTTTCAAGTAAATAAAAAATAAATCATAAAAAAAGAATGAGTTCTGATTTTCCATCCAAGGCTAGATCTTTTAGGCCTTACAGGCCAAATAAAATAATCTGTATGGTATGGTACCATCAGATATTTTTATTTTGGAGCATGTCATTTTGACATGACTGATATTTTGATCCATTCAGTCTGTATAACTACACACCATGCAGTAGGTGGTATATAAACAACAGAAACTTATTTCTTTGGGAAATCCAAGATCAAAATGATAGCAGCATTGGTGTCTGTTGAGGGCCCATTTGCTGTCTCTGAGATATGCGACTTTTCATTGTGTCCTCACATAGTTGAAGGAGACAGCTCTTAAGGGCTGTTTTATCAGGAATCTAATCTTACTCATGAGGTTTCTGCTCTCATGTCCCAGTCACCTCCCAAAAGGCACCACCTCCTGCTACCATCACCTTGGGAGTTAGGTTTCAACATGAATTTTGGAGAGGCAAAAGCATTCAGACCATCGCACCTGATACACACTTATTTGAAAGGCAGAAGCAAAGAGAGAGAGAAAGAGAGATCTTCATCCACTGGTTCACTCCCCAAATGACAGCAACACCTGGAGCTGGGCCAATCCAAAGCCAGGAAACAGGAGATTCTTCCAGGTCTCCCACACAGTTGTAGGGACCCAAAAACTTGGGCCATCTTCCAATGCTTTCCCAGACCATAGCAGAGAGCTGGATCGGAAGTGGAGTAGCCAAGACTTTGAACCAGCACCCACATGAGATGCTGGCGCTGCAGGTGGTGGCTTTACCTGCTATGCCACAGCGCCGACCTCTGATACACATTTATTTTAACTTGTTTAAATCTACTGTGACCATTTTCTAACCATCTATGTTGTTCCCGTTCTTTATATAAGCAAAGAGTAATTTTTTGTAGCACTTATTGTCTTAATTTTAGATTATGAAAATAATGTATGCCTTTCTGACCAAAGAAATTAAGAAAATACATAAAATATTAAAATATAAATACCCATAAATCTAACCTGGGATGAGGAGCAGGCGTGATGGTGCATCAGGGTGGGATCCCAGTTGCCACACCCATGTACCATATTAGAGTACTTGGTTGGGTCTTCATTACTCCATTTACAGTGCAGCCTCATGCTGATGTGATCTTAGGAGGCAAAAGATGATGGCTGAAGTGGTTGAGTTCCTGCAAACCATATGGGATAAATGATGGAGTTCCAGGCTTTGGCTTGTCAGAGCCTTGCTATTGCTGGCATCTGGTGAATGAGCCAGCAGATGGAAGATTCCCTCTCTCTCTCTTTCTCTCTCTCTCTCTCTCTGTGTCTCTCTTACGACCACTTAGCCCTTCAAATAAGTGAACTAAAAGAAACTCATGGGTTGGCAACTTACAGCCAGCAGATCATAGTCTGTTTCTTATAAATCTAGTTAATGGAGCACCATCAGTTTTACTGTTGTCTATGGCTGCTTTCCACATCACAATACCAGGGTTGAGTAGCATGACAGATACTGTACAGCCCCCAAAACTGCAAAAAATATTTACTACCCTGGGCCTTTGCAGAAAGTGTTTCGTGACCCCTATTCTAACATTTTGAAATAGTAATTTATTATTACCATACTTTTAAAGGGAACGTTCTAGCCATATTTTAAATAAAGATAATATATCATTATGGTTATATATTTTGCCAGTTTCATATACTATCATATCATCAGCATTTTGCATATAACTAACATTCATTATGAAAGATAGAAGCCAACATTTTTAACTAGTGTATAATTTTCTTAACTAATAAAAATGTTATCATCTATTTAAATAATTCCCCATTTATTTTTCTGTTTATGATTTTTGATTTTCTAAATTTTTATTTCCGAATAATACTGTGGTGCGTTACCTTGTATATAGATGCTTGCGTAATTGACATGTCCTTAGGGTAGATTCCTGTAGGTGAAATTATAGAAGCAATAGATATCAATATTTTTAAGGCATCCAATAAACATACTGAGGTCTTCAACCACATTTCCTCAAAACTCAGGGTCTCCAACAGGTTGTATAGCATCATTTGCATAAGCTACAACAGTGGGGATTACTGCAGGCTGTCTAGAGGAAAGTACTACTTTTTCATTTTTTAGATGCAAATGAGGATAATTATGAAAATAACCTTTATTTTGGATAGAGCATTGTGCTAAGTGATTTACATATATTAGCTCAATTAATCCTCACAACAATCCTTTGGGATAGGTCCTGTTAGCCCTATTTTCGTGAGAAACATGGATTAGAACCTAGACAGTGAATCCAGGGTTCTTCAGTTTAGTCCCTGCACTACCTGCTTGAGTATTCTTGTGTGCTGTGCCTTTTTCTTCTCGTATTCACCCTGTGTTTCTTTCACCATCAAGGATTATGTTCTGTGTTAAGTTTCTGGGAAGTAGGTTGTGACTCTAGAAGTTCTGTGACTTCCTTTTGTTTCAAGGACTGCTCCTGTTGGCAGTGAAGTAGGTTAACTCACCTCAGAGACTTCTGTCATTTTCTCTCAAGCTGTCTCAGTGTTTGCCCTCCTCGTTGGCTTGTCTGTCAGTACTTTGTCTTGTCAGTGTTTGGCTCTGAAGTTGAAAGTCTGTACACCATGCTGCCACTGAGAAGACTGTCCTGTTCACTACTATTGCCACAAACACAATCAGGCAGAAAAGCTGCCAAGAGGCTCAAGAAAAATTGGGTTGTCTATTTTTTCAAAGAATGAATGCAGACATAACTTTGGTTTGATGTTATAATTACTTCTTTTGGATTTCTGGCTACTTTTAAAACAAATTTACATTGTTTTGTGCTGTGTGGAACCTCCAGGGTAATGTTCACCAGAGATACTCCAATTATTTTTCCAATGAGTAAGCCCCACTTCTTAACTCTTTCAATTAGCAAACCTATGAAAATTAACTAAAATTGGCATCATACTTCCAAAATTACATACCACTGAATATTGAGCATAAAATCTTAATCATAATATTGAAAAAGCTAGCATCTGCCTTGTTTTAATTGTCTAATGCGCTTGCCGAGGGGGAAGTAACAGAAACAATAAGCTAAGTAGAAGGATGATGCCTTTTCCAGGGAATCTATGGAAACTTTAAACGGATGTTGTAGAAAACTATAATAATGATGATGACAGTTTCTTCCCCATTCTCCTGAAAAAAGTCTGTTTTCAGTGGAAGCGCGTGTGGACAGCAATCGGTTTACAGTGAGCCCCTGGCAGCTTTGCCTGGAGTTTAAGCATAGCCATAGCAAGGGGCCTCAGCGAGGGGCCAAAGGAAGGTGGAGGAAAGGGAAGAGGATGGTTAGGTTGACAGCAAGACAGGAAACTGGTGATCCTACTACGTGCCAGGCACTCAGATCAGAGCTTTCACACGTGCTACCTTATTTTCATCGGCAAACAACCAGGTAGAAAATTGTGATCATTAACTTCACTGTATAGATGTTGAAATCAGGTTTAAAGGGATTAACTGAACTGCCTAAAGCCATCCAAGACCCCATCTTAATATCTCCTCTCTCTCTCTCTCTCTCTCTCTCTCTCTCTCTCTTTGATGCACATTCCATGTGATACAATCTGGGTATTGTCTCCCCACCAACATCTAATTCAAACTCCATCCCTGCTATGGCCAACGATAGGAGAGAGGTCATCGAAAAATTAGAGTTGATCATATGTTGGGCTAAATGTTTTACATGCTTTATCTCATTTCCTCCCACAAGCCCTGAACAAGGCAGCAACTATTATTACCCTCTTCTATACATGATAAAACTGTCATCTGGAGTTTAATCTTGAAGTTATAATCTTGGAGGGACTTCAAAAAGTCTGTGGAGACAAAATTACAAGAGGAGTTCATTTTGGTGCAAATATGTTTTAAATCCACGCATAGTTTTTTCATAATATGCATTTCCATGAATTTTTTGAAGACCCTTCATAAAATTAGTGGCAGAGTTTATATTCAAACCAGGTCTATTTCCGGAAGTCAGACTTTTAATCACTACTTGGAAATACATGCATGTGTGAATGCATGCACACGTATGCGTGAGCATGATTACAGAGATGTAACCTTAAGCATTGAGATGCCAGCATCACATGTGAGCACCAATTCAAGTCCCAGCTGCTCCACTTCCCATTCAGCACCTGCTAATGGCCTGGGAAAAGGAGCAGAAGATGGCCCTAATGTTTGGACCCCTGCCACCCATGTGGGAAACTGGGAAGAAGTTCCTAGCTTTGGCCTGGCCCAGTGCTGGTCATTACAGCCATCGAGGGAGTGAACCAGTGAGTTTTCAAAATATTGAACTCTGCCTTTCCCTCTCTCTCTGTAACGCTGACTTTCAAAATGAATAAGTAAATATTTTTTAAAAAATCATCTGTTTGAAAAGAAATAAAACATCATGCTGAGTGAAATAAGCCAGTCTCAAAGGGACAAATATCATATGTTCTCTCTGATCAGTGACAACTAACCGAGCACCAAAAAGGAAACATGTTGAAGTGAAATGGACACTATGAGAAACAGTTACTTGATCAGCCCTTGTCCTGACTGTTGATGAACAACTTAATACTTTATCCCTTATAGTATTTTTTTGTTCTACTTAATACTATTGGTTGAACTCTATAATTAATACACAATTATTCTTAAATGTTGAAATTTAACTGAAAAGTGATCCCTGTTAAATATAAGAGTGGGAATAAGAGAGGGAGGATATGTACAATTTGGGACATGCTCAATCAGACTTGTCCCAAATGGTAGAGTTAGAAACGTGCCAGGGGATTCCAATACAATCCCATCAAGGTGGCATGTACCAATGCCATCTCACTAGTCCAAGAGGTCAATTTCTGTTCACAATTGATCATAATGATAGGACTAAGAGTCAAAGGGATCACATAAACAAGAATAGTGTCTGCAAATACTAACTGATAGAATAAAAAAGGGAGAGAACAATGCAACATGGGAAGCAGGATACACAGCAGACTCATAGAATGGCAGATGTCCTGAATAGCACTCTGGCCTCAGAATCAGCCCTTAAGGCATTCGGATCCAGCTGAAAAGCCCATGAGAGTATTTCAGGCATGAAAAACCAAGACACTTTGGCAAAAAAATAAAAAAACACCCTATATGAAAGATCTCTGTGAGTGAGATCTCAGTGGAAAGAACAGGTCATCAAAGAAGGAAAGAAGGAGGTACCTTTCTCTGAAGGGAGGAGTGAACTTCCACTTTGACTATGACCTTGTCTAAATATGATCAGAGTATCAGAGTTTGTGAACTCAAAAGGCCTCCATAGCCTTGGCAACTCATGACAAGACCCTAGGGTGATTACTGACGCCATAAACAAGAGTGTCAATTGTTAAGTCAACAACAGGAGTCACTATGCACTTACTCCTCATGTAGGATCTCTGTCCTAAATGTGCTGTACATTGTGATTTAATGCTATAGCTAGTACTCAAACAGTATTCTACACTTTGTGTTTCTGTGTGGGTGCAAACTGTTGAAAGCTTTACTTAATATATGCTAAATTGATCTTCTGTATATAAAGAGAATTGAAAATGAATCTTGATGTGAATGGAAGGGGAGAGGGAGTGGGAGAGGGGAGGGTTGCAGGTGGGAGAGAAGTTTATAGTGTGGGAAAAAGCCATTGTAATCCATAAGCTGTACTTTGGAACTTTATATTCATTAAATAAAAGTTTAAAAAAAGAAAATAAATAAATAAAAAATAAAGACTAGGATACAGTGTGAGGGAGATGTGATGTAAGAAACATGTGACTCGGGCCAGCGCCATGGCTCAACAGGCTAATCCTCCGCCTTGCGGCACCGGCACACCGGATTCTAGTCCCAGTTGGGGCGCCGGATTCTGTCCCGGTTGCCCCTCTTCCAGGCCAGCTCTCTGCTGTGGCCCAGGAGTGCAGTGGAGGATGGCCCAGGTGCTTGGGCCCTGTACCCTATGGGAGACCAGGAAAAGCACCTGTCACCTGGCTCCTGCCATCGGATGAGCGCAGTGCGCCGGCCGTGGCGGCCATTGGAGGGTGAACCAACGGCAAAGGAAGACCTTTCTCTCTGTCTCTCTCTCTCACTGTCCACTCTGCCTGTCAAAAATTAAAAAAAAAAAGAAAGAAACATGTGACTAAAACTATACTAGAAGCACATGTTTAACTTTCAACTACTCTATTTTGTTTTAGACATTGGGTCTCAGCACCCTTCTGTTCCTCTCCTACATTTTGTCTCTCCTGGTAAACATTACCAAATTGGGCTTTTTCAGAGGATGAAAAATTATCAGAACAATATGGACGCTGGCACAATTTTTGAACAACTGAGAAAGATTTAGCTAAATGTGGATTATTGTTCATTTGGAATATTCATATCAACACCTTGTTGGGAGAGAGGCCAGTAAATTTGGCCACTTACCAAAAAGTGAATTATGAAATTCAGACGATATTATCCAGAGTACATAGGAGGCAGCTGATAAATGTTCAAAAATAAATGTGTAAAAATAGCTGAACAGCCTTTTATTTAAAGACTATGCCTTAATAAAATTGTTGATCTGCATTAAAAAGACAAAATCTGTTGTTGAAAAGAAAACAGCCTCTTTTAAGGGCTTATGTTGGTCTATGCAAATAAGATAATTGCACAAACATATTTTTAAGAATAACTTTTATAAAAATCACTACTTCTGCTATTTTCCCTGTCATTGCTTTTATGCCAGCAATGTAAATGTGTCTTTCCACATTTTCCCCACCTGATTTCAAATATCAAAGTGGATCAAATCGCTTTCTCCTGTTAAGTATGTTACGTATTTTATTTGTAATATATCTCTTCTGTTGGATGCAAAGACATGCTGAATGGAGGAATTGGCAATATTTATACTTTGTTCCAGTTGGTTAGGAAATTTGTCATGCATTATCAGCATTCATACTTATTCTTCAAGCATTGTCAATACATAGATTTTGATGTTTCTCTAGAAACACTTTAAGACAGTAGTCTAATACTCTATCTGCTGGTTAATATGTGTCTCTGCGTTGGTATATGCATCTCTATTAGATGTGGGAATAGACTTTGATCAATGGTATAAATGTATTTTCATGATCAGATTTATAATTTGATTTTGGAGTCCTTAAAATACCTCTGGGAAGCCTGGGTTCCTCCGAATATGATATGCAAACCAGAGCTATGAGACATAGATAGTAATGAAAAGTAAGGGGCATAAACAGATCTACACCATAGAATGTTTTCAGGTGTCATGAAATGAAGGATGGATGAAAGATGGGAAATATTACAACACAAGAGATTTGCCAGGAGGTTTGTGTGATAGATAATGGAAGATTAAATTTTGGCATGTGAATAAGAAAATAAAATACAATAGTTGAGAAGTAAAACTGATCTTAAAATGTTAGGGCAGAGGCCAGTGCTGTGGCCTACCGGGTTAAGCTACAAGTTGTTACTCACAGTTCTGAAAGTCACCAACAACTTAGACCAGCATTTCTCAAACCCAAGTGAGCATTAGAATTTACCTGAAGAGTTTGTTAAAAACTCAGATTTCGGGACAAACCCTGAGGTTTCTGATTTGGCGAGGCTGGGGTGGGCCCAGGAATCTGTGTTATGATGAGTTTCCAGTAGTGCTGATGCTGCTGACTCGGGGCCAGTACTTTGAGGACCAGTGGTTTAGAAAATGGTTCTTAAACTTAGATCCACATCAGAATCACTAGAATCTGTGTTGTGTTTAATTTCCACTACTCAGAACCTGTTACAGACCTATTTAATCAGGATATGAGGATGTGTGGTGGTTGGTTCCTCACCTAACAAGAAATCATGGTTAAGAGCTATATGTTTAGAGATAGAGGGAAAGAAATACT
Source organism: Sylvilagus floridanus (assembly GCA_949820135.1). Taxonomy (NCBI): domain Eukaryota; kingdom Metazoa; phylum Chordata; class Mammalia; order Lagomorpha; family Leporidae; genus Sylvilagus; species Sylvilagus floridanus. Next base: position 94,619,607 of record OX463244.1, on the reverse strand, counting down.
CCCCACAAATCAGCAGCTTTTGGAAGGACTTTATCCCATGGTCACCTCAAAGGTTCATGAATTGCATGAAATAATATGCATAAAGGTGTGTGCAACCAGGGAGGGAGCCCATTGCCTTCAACATAGTCTCCCGTGGGTCCATGATGTCCCTCTCAACCCAAAAATCACTAGGGACTGATTCCCAGGTAAACACAGCCTGTCCACACAGTTCTTTAGATTTCACACATACCACCATATTTCAAAATTTCTTCTGTTCACACATTGAGGCATCTATGGGAAACAGCTGGTTTGCTTTATGTAGCTTGAAGGCCTGAACATTTGAAAATTCACTCAGGTTAATAAGCATTTTTTGAAGTGTATAAATGAGAAGCAAATCCAACCTGTACTCATCACCCACATGTTAGCAAGAATTCCTACAACCAGGTTGGGTTTATGCTCCCACACGTTCTAAAATAAGGGTATTTGGAATGGTCAGGGAGAGGAGTGTAAAGAACATTGGAGGTCGAAGTAGAGGGCCACGGAGAGGTAAACGAGGCACTGGTAACCTGAATGGGAAAGAGGGCATCGGAGTCCATAGGATCAGTGTGAAGACAGAGAAATCAGAAGCCACAAAGAGTGTGGTTTACCTAGGATACCCTGGACTGTTTGTGATGAAGAAACAGATGGGCAGCTCCCTTTCTTCTTCATCTCCTCCCCCACATCTATTATGCATGAGCTCCTCACAGGAACTAAGTATTAACATGGCATCAGTTTTGAGTAATTTAAGTATAGGAGCTGTAGAGCCCCAATCCCAATCCCTGCCTTTGCTGATAGATAGACAGCCTCCAGCAACTCAGTTAGCCTTTCTAGGCCCAAGTGTCCCATTGAAATGATAATACCTACTTTGTATGCTTATCTTGAGAATCCAGTGAAATAATTCATGTAAAGGAATTATTACAGTGTTTTTGAATTACCAAGTGTTCAATAAATGAGCATATTACCAGAGCTTGGACCAAATAGGCATTTTTTTTTTCAGACTAGCCTAAAAATGTAACTATGTTTGTATGGGAAAGTTTCATGTTCCAAATACCTAGTTTTCAGATAGGCTTCATTATGGAACCATTTAAATACTCAAAAAATTCAGCTTCCTTTTTTAAAAGGAGTTGCTGATCTCTCCAGTTGCCAACCATTTTTGTTTAGCAATTCAGCCGTCTCACAAATCAAATGAACTTCCTGCCTGCCTGAAATGAGAGTCCTCAGGAGCAAGGACTCCATTTTTATTGAATAACCATTTACTGAATGTCTACAAGTGTGCCAATAGTTAGATACACAAACATACATTATGAGGCCGGTGCTATGGCATTATGGGTTAAGCCAGCACCTGTAGCACCAGCATCCCATATGGGCACTGATTTGAGCTCTGGGTTCTCCACTTCTGATCCAACTCCCTGCTAATGAGCCTGGGAAAGTGACAGAAGATGGTGCAAGTGCACCCAGGTAGTGACCTAAATGAAGTTCCTGGCTGCTGGCTTCGGTCTGGCCCAGTCCTGGCCATTGTGGCCTCTTGCTCCCTCTCTGTCTCTCCATCTCTCTCGGTAACTCGGCCTTTAAATAAATAAATCTTTCTATATATATATATATATATATATATATGTATCAATAAAAATAAAAAGATACATTATAATTCAGGCCCTTCCCTCATGGAGCTTAACTTCCATCTGGACAAAGTGATATGCAGATGTAATTGAGATAATATAGGTCGTAATAAAGGGCTGACGAACATAATGGAAAAAGAGATTGATTTTACTGAAATTAGTAAGAAAATCTTGATAAAGGATGTGACATCGAAACTGTGCCAAATGTGCATCAAAGTCCATAATAAATGATAAAAATATTAGGTAATAGAGCAAACTACACGAACCACTGCTGAGGAGAAAGAGTCATCAGTGGGCCGTGTTTTAACTGGATGCTGACACTCTGATCCTGGGCATGATAAAAGGTGGGATGTCATGGAGTGTGTTTAGGCACACACGTAATAGTAGGACATACTTACTATTGGTAAGTAGCAAGGTGACTGATGGGAAATACGTTTGGAGAGGTGCCATCATGGAACTTTATTTCGCAGAGCCCTGAAAACTAAGGAGGGAAGGTTAGACTTTACTCACTAAGCAGAATAGAGGCAGTCTAGGATCTAGAACCAAGATCCATGTAACATGATAAAAGCAGAGCTAGGGGAAGGTTATTCCAACAGTGATGTTGTGGGTAAAGATGGCAGACAAGGGCACCTTGAAAGCAAGTTCATTAATACAGGTGTGGACTGTGGTAGGTCTAGACAAGTCTATCTTTCAAGACGAACTGTAAATATATAAATGTGAAATTCCATGAATGACATCTGGGTTATTTGAGAAATATCTATTTGAATATGTGAATAAAAACTAAAGTTTATCTTTTGGTAGTCAATAGAAATTTTTGTTCTAAAATATCAAGGGAAATGATGAGAAATCATGTTTCCTATCTATTTGATCATCTATTCATTTTTTTCAGTTTAGAAAATTGGCCTTAAAGAGGGGATGGGAGGTTAAGAGTAAATCAATCCAATTTTTCAAAACAGTATATTTTCCTCACCAGAAAATAAAAAAGTGGCTTTAAATGCACAAGAATAGAAGTAGTATTTGGCTATCCTTCCTTGACAAGATCCAGGGCTTTTCTGTAACATTAAAACACACATTTATAATAGGTTTAGCTTCAAGAGTAGGGTTTAAAGTCCCTGTTCATCCATGTATCATAGAGGATGAGTGTGACATGTGCATAATAGCATTTGTGTAAGCACTTTTGGAAGGAGCAGGGAAACCTGTAGTACGACGGAAGTGAAATAATTTAAGGATGTTTTCAACTAGCAAGAGCACCTACTCAAAATAAGTTGGCAACTCCACGTTCAGAATCTATGTTGTTGCTCTAATGTTCAGGAATGGTTAAGGAAGGAAAGAGAGTCTCAAGGTCACTGAGAACAGTCTTTAGAGTATTCTTACAGGGCTTATCTGTGCTCACATGCCTAATTTTTTTCCAAGTGCAAAGAATGGCTACTTGCTTGAGACAGGCCCAGTGCCATCCTTTATTCGCTTTCCTTTCTACTCCTCTTTTTAAAGAAGCTGTCAAGTTCTTTTTTTGCAGCTGACAGGAAAGGCCAAATCTGTGGTACAGGAAAGGAGGCGCAAAAAGAAACTTTTTTGTGTTGATGTTTTACTAAGTGAGCTAAGGAGAATTTTAGAATCATGTAATTTACTCTGGAGGCATTTACTGTACATAGCTATAGTGATGGTAATTTCTTTCATTGTTGAAGTGAAAAGATAACCATCAATCAGTTGTCAATTGGTCAATTGCAGAAGTGATGAAAAGAAGCTGGTAGGAACAATCACTTCTGTGGCTACCTAGACCATTTGGAGGCATAAGAAAAGTATGGCAACTGGATTGTATTCTAAGGAGGAATTGGAGCAGATTTTCACAAAGGTTAATAGGCATAAGTTCTTTGTGAAGAATGGCTTTGCAATTATGCATAACTAGAAAATGCATTTAAAAAATGAAAAACTTAAAGACATGGGAGTTAAAAAGTAAAAGATATTTATTAAACCTGATAGCAGTTAAGTAAGCCCCCAAAATCTTGGATTTCTTTGCATTCTTAATGTAGGAACAAATACAGCTTACTAATAACCCAACACATGTATCTTGTAACAGATTAATAAAAATTACTTTATATTCACAACTTTGTTCATGGGTACCTTGCAACTAATAACTTTCCTAGTATTTATCATAAGGAATAAGAAAGTCCAAGTTAATTTTGAATAATTTTGAATATATGTTTATAAGCAAACATCTATTTTTTTAAAAAAGGAACTGTTAAAAACCTATAAAAGCTCACATAAAGGTTAAGATAAGAATAAATTTAAAAATCATGAACTTGCATCAAGGCAAA